>CP139505.1:91188281-92388281 GCA_021014915.2 Artemisia tridentata subsp. tridentata | reverse complement strand
AATTTTTTGTCATTAAGGGAGAGCTTAGTGTGTGGAATTTTGGGATAAAACCCTAAGACGATTTTAGCTACTTTTTCAGGGCTTTTTGCCTTGAGATCTTCCATGTTTCATTGAAAGATAAGTTATCAATTAATCATTCAATATGTCTATGTGTTGTTTGATTCTATCTTATGCTTGTCTTTTGTTTAACATGTTAGGCTAATTTTATCTTGTGTTTGCTTAGATCTAATGAAACCTAGCTATTGATTATTGGTTGTTAGTGTGTTATTAGTTGTATTGGATGATTGTTTATCTATGTTAGGCTTAAGAAAACTGGCTAACTTCCTATTCGGTAACTTGCTTGAACGTCTTAAGAAACATGAACCAAACGCGTACTAAAGGTTTTTATGGTTGTATTTAATGCACAAGCGAATTCTAGTGATCCCATGTTAGGAGCTTCCTAGCCGGCTCGACATAGGAGTGAAGTAGGAGCTTGTAGAGTTTGGGGAAGTAAGTACGCCACCCCACGAATGGTATTAAGGAATACACCCGTCATCCACGCGACTAATACACACTAATTAACCGGTAAAAGATAGTTAGGGAGTAAGGAAATCTAAGTAAACACATTTCCCTACACATAAGTTTCTCACCACTTTTCATTTTTGTTATTTTATTTTATTTGCATTTGTAGAAATTTGGGTTAGTTGACTAGCAACTAATTCCGCCCACTCCTTCAAAACCCGAGATTTTACTTGCTTTTATAAAATATAAAAACATAAAAAGAATCTTCCTCAACCCTTAGACCTAATTAGAGTAGCCTTTCACACCTAACGAACACTATTCCCTGTGGAGAACGATCAATCCCCCGTACTTACCACTACACTATACTACATCGGTCAGGTACACTGCCTGGTGGGGTTGTAAGCCTCTTGAGATCCCTCGAGAGGTAAAACCTGTTGTAAGGTTGCAAAACCCACGCATCAAGTTTTTGGCGCCGCTGCCGGGGAATAGTTATTGTTTAGGTTGAATTTTTATTTTATAGGTCTACTCACTAGATTCCTTTCTAGTGAGATTTTTTATTTTATTTTTCTAGGTTTTCTTTAGTCTATCTTTTTCTTTGTGCCCTTTGTTTGTAAAACCATTTTCATTTGTCACTATGGCGGATGAAATTCCATTTAGATCATTGACAATAGATGAACAATTATACTTCACCAAGAGATTTGTTTCCTATCATTCCTATGAATTGTTTCGTGATCTTTGTGATATCCAAATAAAGTTGGGGGTAAGGTTAGATGGGTTTAATGAATTCTATGCATGTGATACTTCTCTTAGACAATCATTATCTGGATCAATTCCTTTTAGTAAGACCCTTTGGATGAATTTTGAGGAAAGCTTCCTAACGATGACCCATAAGTGGAACGAATTGATGGATTCGTATGAGCAAAAAGACCTAGTTTCCAAGGACATGGACTTAGAGTCAAACCAAGATTCTGAGATGGTTAGAGTTGAGCCACCTAGCTGCATGTCATGGTTAGGCACTACCATAATACAGGGTGAACACTTAGGTGATCTTGATGTGATGGAGGATCTAGCCGAGCATGATCACATTGATCAAAAAGACCTAGGTTTTATGATCGATGATGATGAATCTCAAGAAACACATGATGAATCTTTTGGGAAATTTGAATATAGCAGTCATAATATTGAGGATGATCCTTATGATTCGGATATAGAAGTTAAGATGCCTAGAGAAGCACTTGAGATACTTGGGAAAATGTTAGGGTTAGATCCTACTAAAACACATGATGAAGATATAGGTGATCTTGACATAAGGAATGATGAGGTAAGTAACATAAGCCCACCAAGTACCCCACAAGTCCTACCATCATTTGAGGCACACACACCACCCGTGACTTACCCGGAAGAAGTTGAGGAGACTATAGGAACCCCAATAGAGGTAGAGCCCTTGGACCAAACACAACTAGAAGAAATAGGTTTGAATGCTTTTAGTGATCACAACCTTTCTTTTAGTTCTATGGAAGTTCCTAGTTTTGATGAACCGGAGCCTAAACCAAAACCATTACCTAATCTTCCATCCTTAGATGTGAACTTAGGAATTAAATTAGGACCCGACCCACCCATCAAACCATATAGTCCGGGTAGTTTTATGTTGAAGGTAGTAGACTCTAAGCCTTGTAGAGAGGAAGCTAACATAGGAGTGAACCATAACCTTACATACTTACATCACCCATTCATGATTGATCATAAGAAACATTATGGGTTTAAACCGGGTTTATTAGGTCATGATGGATTCCCAACTAGGAGTCTCTCGAAGTTGATAGAAGATGATCCCTTTTTAGGAGGAAACTCAAAATCACCCATTGACCAAAGTGAACTAGGCAAGGTTATAATGAAAGGAGCACACCCCTTTGAGCATATAATTCATCCACCACTCTTTCCTCACGTGGCATACTCCTACCGAGCTGGTGTGTATCGCTACTATCACCCGCACTTAATCCTAAGTGTAGGGAAAACCTCTCCTTTATCCATTAAATAAGGGTAGAGTCAGGCTCATGACTCGAACAAAAACAAGCGCTTCTTGGGAGGCAACCCAAGCTTTATTTGTTTTATTTGCTTCGTGTGTTTATTTATTTGTTTGTTTGATTTTTATTTGTTTCCGTATGTATGTTTAATTTTTATTAGTATTGATTCATGTTCAAAAGTAAATTGTGAAAATGCTTTATTTTGTTTTTAACTTCGTCTTAACTACATATAAAGGTATTTTGCAAAAGATAAGTGTAAGGGAAATCTAAATTGGTTTATTAGAACACATATGAACACGAATCGTAATAATATTAAATTAACATACATATTCGTATTTGTTTGAGTCAAATGCTTGTATCGAGTCATAATGATGTTTTGCAGGATTTCCAGGAAGTAAGGTAAAGGTTTTTCCAGAAATTTTCCGGAAACTTAAAATGAGAATTTTTGTCAGGTCATTTCTGACGGCGTCAGGGTTTATAAACCTGACGGCGTCAGATTTAATTTTCAGAAATTTTTGAAAGTTTTGTTTTTAAAAAGTTTTTATTAAAATCTCCAACTTATAATCTCCAGGAATCTGCAAAATTATCATTCCACAAGCATTATATCCTTATATATAGATTTTATCCCGCCGATGTTATGCAGGTTTTCGTGTTTGTTTTCTCAGGTTCAACAGGTTATTTTGGACAAGGAAATGTTTTGAATCAAGCTTATGGCGATACATTAGTCATGGAGCTTCAACATTCTCTTTGGAGGAAGATTTAACCGTGTAATTTCATTATCCAACGAGCGAATCAGGGGAGTATTTGATTTCATTCTTTTACTTTATGCTTTTACATTTGTTATTTGAACATTGGGGACAATGTTCATCTTAAGTGTAAGGGGAGGGTAAAAGTACGATTTTAGAAAATGCTATTACGCTTGATTTTTGTTTGTTTGATGGTAGATGTGTAATAAAACTGAGAGAAATACTTGTTAAGGTAATTTTAGTGCCAAATTTAAAATTTTTTACAACATATAGGAGTGAAACTTTGATCTTAATGAGCGTCTCATGGATAGGAGTTATATGACTAGCACAAAAACCGTACCACTAAAAAATTTTCCACCCCCAAATATGTGAGGTTCGCCCCTAGAATTGGTAGGAAAAGCATTTATGCTATGATGTGTGTACCGGTAGCACTTAGATTCTAGAACTTGCGTTAGGACCATTCCGAGGCCACAAGTGAGACTACATTCGTGTAGTTAGATTTACTACATGATAAGAGGCATTAGGATTAACCCATGTTTTACACCTGTGTTTTTGTTATAATTACATTGGCTACATTGGTCAAGTAATTCTCCCACACCCTTTGCGTTGTACTCATTTTTAGTACACGATACCCCTAGTACACCCCTCAGAGCCTATCTTTTCGTTTCGACCTTTAAGCATTTTACTTAAAGGAAGAATTTGTTACACCCCACTTAAATGTACACCCAAATCGCCTTAGCCTACCTTGTATGCACTCATCTTTAGTGCATTATTGTGACAACATTTGCTTAAACCCAAGTTAATTATCTAGTTGATTACATGGTTGCTAAGTCGAGTCATATTCTTGTACATATTGTTTTGGGACGATTGGGACTCGTGGGTAAAGTACTAGTGTAATGGAGTAATGGGGAAGAACATCATTTATTACCCCCATATGTGCTAAATGTTTTAAAAGTACTCCAAGTTTTTCAATTATCTTAATTCGAGTCATTAGATTAGTATTTGTAAAGTTATGTAAAAGTTCAAGTGTAAGGGGATGCAACGCCCCTATGATGTATTATTTTGGATGGTAGGGTAAAAGTGTATGTCAAAAAAAAAAAAAAAAAAAAAAAAAAAAAAAAAAAAAAAAAAAAAAAATTCAAGAAAAATACAAAAAAAATGAGAAAAAAAAAAAAGAAAAATAGAAAAAACATACGGACTACCATCCCGTTTCATTTTATGTTTATTTTATGTTTATGTTTTGTTATTTTCTTTCATTAGCTTAAGATCGAGTCTAGTCTTGGCTTAGCAACATTGTATAGTACATGTAATTGATCAAGATCTTTAACTCGCCACCAGTAAAATATCCTTTATCCAACAAAACCGTGTTTTCCTTTTCCCTACACCTAACGTTATAACCCATTTAAAAGCCCTCTTTGATAGTTTATCTTAGGTGCTTACGCCTAGTGGAGGAGGTTTTCGATCCTTTCCCAAGCCTATGGTAATCTATTTGCTATGACAGGTAGTGAGAGATATTTTCCGTTTTCATTTATGAGATTTATTTTGATGACACTTGAGAGATGTGAGTATCTAAACACAACTTGTGAGGTGCTAGTATGTAATCTCCGTGCTTATTATGATTGAAGTGGAACGATTATTTGTTGTAATTACTTTTATGTTTGCATTAAATGACCCCTAACTTGTATTTTGATTGGAATAAAAGCGCATTTGCTTGAGGACAAGCAAATCTCAAGTGTAAGGGTATTTGATGAGGCGAAAAGTGTACCGCTTTTAAGGGGTCATTTAAGCCCGAAATCGTATTTATTTGATCAAATATTGCCCTAAATCGTTCCTTTTGTCATTTTAGGTACTTTTGAGGAGAAATCTGGAAAAGGAGGCATTTTGGACGTTTTTGGAGCATTAAAGTGAAGAAAACGGCAAAGTCTCAAGAATCGGCTAAAAGTTACTCTTGACGGCGTCACAATTAACATGGGACGGCGTCATGCCTTGGCAAGAAAAGTTGGATGTGAAATTTACTCATGACGGGCCAGTGAGTTTGCATGAGAATTCTGACGGCGTCACGCTTTAACTAAATCAAGGGCGTCACGGCTTAAATCATAAGGGGACGGCGTCACGTTCATGATCCGACGGCGTCAAGCCTTGATAAGCCAGAATGGATTTTTGAAGAGCTAAAGAGGGACGGCGTCAAGATGGTCATCCGGGAACCCTAAAAGCGGCGAGGTGACGGCGTCACAATGCATAAGGTGACGCCGTCAGATGTCAAAGTCTATATATAGTTTTCTAATTTTTTGTCATTAAGGGAGAGCTTAGTGTGTGGAATTTTGGGATAAAACCCTAAGACGATTTTAGCTACTTTTTCAGGGCTTTTTGCCTTGAGATCTTCCATGTTTCATTGAAAGATAAGTTATCAATTAATCATTCAATATGTCTATGTGTTGTTTGATTCTATCTTATGCTTGTCTTTTGTTTAACATGTTAGGCTAATTTTATCTTGTGTTTGCTTAGATCTAATGAAACCTAGCTATTTATTATTGGTTGTTAGTGTGTTATTAGTTGTATTGGATGATTGTTTATCTATGTTAGGCTTAAGAAAACTGGCTAACTTCCTATTCGGTAACTTGCTTGAACGTCTTAAGAAACATGAACCAAACGCGTACTAAAGGTTTTTATGGTTGTATTTAATGCACAAGCGAATTCTAGTGATCCCATGTTAGGAGCTTCCTAGCCGGCTCGACATAGGAGTGAAGTAGGAGCTTGTAGAGTTTGGGGAAGTAAGTACGCCACCCCACGAATGGTATTAAGGAATACACCCGTCATCCACGCGACTAATACACACTAATTAACCGGTAAAAGATAGTTAGGGAGTAAGGAAATCTAAGTAAACACATTTCCCTACACATAAGTTTCTCACCACTTTTCATTTTTGTTATTTTATTTTATTTGCATTTGTAGAAATTTGGGTTAGTTGACTAGCAACTAATTCCGCCCACTCCTTCAAAACCCGAGATTTTACTTGCTTTTATAAAATATAAAAACATAAAAAGAATCTTCCTCAACCCTTAGACCTAATTAGAGTAGCCTTTCACACCTAACGAACACTATTCCCTGTGGAGAACGATCAATCCCCCGTACTTACCACTACACTATACTACATCGGTCAGGTACACTGCCTGGTGGGGTTGTAAGCCTCTTGAGATCCCTCGAGAGGTAAAACCTGTTGTAAGGTTGCAAAACCACGCATCAAGGGAATAAATCCTCCACGGAGCAATTGAACTCATCACAACAATTGATGGTGTTCAGTCTCCTGGAGGGTAAAAAAATTGACATCGGAGGAATAATATTCGGTGACCTCGTTGCCAAGCTCTCAGGAAAATCTAGGCAAAGACACATGTCATACCCAAGGTTCATTTCCTATGTACTTCAGGACTTACTTGGCCCTGATTATATTAGGCCTGACGCTCAAGGATCTAAACCTGACGTCCTACACAATGCCAATTATACCAGTGGTATAACAGAGGTTCAACCAGTCACCCTGACCAACTACATGCTGATAGTCATTCAGGGTGACAAAGCAATCTCACCCATTCCTTCTCCTGAATAGCAGGAGAAGAAGAAAAAGAAGGCAGGGACCAAGAAGGTGGTTAAACCCAAATCACTTACCCTTGGATCTTCTGCCTCAGAACCCAATAAAGGGGAAACAATGGCCAAGACCTCAGAGACACCCATCATTGAGACCCTCTTGACCTTAAAACAAAGGCCAACGGAGGTCACTGAGAAATCATCCTCAGTGTCCTCGGGCAAACCCCAGTTTCCTCATGGCTCTACTGACATACACAAGTTTTTTGGGTCAGGAACCTCCACCCAATCACATCCCAATGAAGGCATTAGTCAATCACAACCTATGCTTGAGGGAGTACAGGGTCCTGAATCCTCGGTAAAGCAACACTACTCTACTGAGAAGGGACCCACACCCAATCACATCCCGTTCACGGCTCTGAGAAATCACACTCAGAGTCTCAGGGAGTCAAGGACCCTAAATCCCCAAAAGGGCAGTACAACCCTGATGGGAAGGGGGTCCACCAACAATCACAAATTGTGCCTCTTGATAGTACTGGAGAACACTCACCAGTCCTTGAAGGCGCACATGGGGACAAAGACTCAGGGGGCATGCGACCACCTGCTGATATGGAACCACAACCCCCTCATGGTGGATCTAGTCTCTCGGGAACTGACTCCAAACGCCAGGCTGAGCAAACCTACTCAGTTATTATGGCGGGGTCAGGACCTGGCCAAACCCAGTTGCAGATTCAGTCAATGGTGGATTTTCAGGTTGCTCTCTTGTCTGATGAGGAGCTCAGTATTGATAGTGAGGAAGAAGTGTTTGAGGTAGGTGATGATATGTATACTGATGCTCAACACACTGAACAATCGCATCAGTCTTCTGCACATCAGGGTGAAGAATCAGAATCTCAGGCTGATCATTCATTGGACTCCGAATCATACTGCCTAGCCAATCTTAGGTAGTATGACAACATTCTTCCTCTCACTGAAAGACAATTGGTCAAGTTCTTACAGAAGGCCAACAATGCTCTCTTTCAAGGGCTCACTGAAGAAATTTTTGACCAACATTGTGAAGCTGCAGTTCATTATGCCAACCTGAAGCACTCGGTTGAATCTTATCATGATGACATTAATGAGCAACAATCAGGGATTTCCTACTCCTTGACACCTCTTGATCAGAATCTTAAAATGTTCAACGCTACTCTTTCCAACATCTCGAAGAGTGTTGCAACTATTCAAGAGTCAGTGAAAGATGACCCTGAGCTCAACAAGAAGATTCTTTAGGCTTATGAGACCTATCAGCAACAGACAACTCAGTTCACTAAGCTTGTCAAAATGCTGACAACCTCCAACCTTCAGGGTCTCAGCTCTTCAGTGGACTCCATCAAGTCTTTCCTAGTTCTTATGGAGGCACAATTGGCATCATGGGCCAAGTCTTCGAATTCCTTGGCCTGGAATCTTGGGCCTCGAATGACTGCTATAGAGGCTTCTCAGGCATCTCTTGAGGCAAAGGTAATCACTCTTCAGCAAGACACCTTAGACATCAAATCCATGATGACTGAGATTTATCAGGCTTTCAAAGGTCAGGCTTCTCCTTCAACTTCAGTGAGCACTCCAACTCTTGCTCTCACAATGGCTCAAGCAATAGTTGAGGGGGAGAAAGTCACTGAAGCATCTTCCAGCCAGCAACCCCCTTCTCACACTGAGGGGGAGATTCCTGAAACAACCCCATCATCAACTTACAAAGACAAAGGCAAAGGAATTCTTACTACTACAGAGCCTAAACCAACAAAATTTGTACCTGCTTCCCAAGTCATAAGGCATGACCCTGATAAACCAGCCAAGGTCCCTTATGAAATTAATGGAGTGATGCATCTTCTCACTGAGGCTGAAATTCAGGCTCATATGGAGAAGGAAGAAGGGTTGAAGAAAGCAGCTGAAGAAGGAAGGCTCTTATCTAGGTAGTCAGTGAAGAGGCTGAAAAGCTTGGAATTGAACCAAAAGCCCTTGCTGGAAGAAAAGGTGGTGAGAGATTTGTGAAAGCTCAGGATGCTGAGATGATAGCTCTCAGGCAGAAAAGGGATGAAAGGTTGAAAAAGGCTGAGGAGATAAGGAAAAAGAGAATTGAGAGGTACCAGTGGGTTATGATAAGCAGATTGAGACCTGAACCAATCAGTGATGTCAGGATTCAACAAAATACCAAGCCTGCTGTCATCAGTGTCTTCAGAGGTCCAGACAAGAGAGACTTTGAGGTTCATGATCCCTTTAGATTCGCTGACTTTGGGATTACTGAATTGGATGAATTGGGTCCAATCGTATTTAAAAAGTCAAACATTGTCGTCAAGGAACTGATGAAATCTCTGAAGCTAAGATATGAAAAACTGACAGCAACACCTGATGAACTTGGTATTCCCTCACTTCTCCCAGCTCCAACCAGTCAGCCTGCTCCCTCTTAGTCCTCTAGAAGAAAGAGGAAGAAAATTGAGTCTGAGCCTAAGATCAAAGTTCCTGGCCTTGAATGCAACAAAGCCCTCCCTGAAGGGGTTACATTTTTGAAAAACTTGGTCATTGAACAACCTGAGAGAGGTCTCTTCTTCACTAGTTCGTTTGGTGATAAAGCCTTCCAAATATGGAGTGACATTGATAAGACAGGAATTAAAACTATGCTTGGTTACCTCATGATGGCCTCCCCAATACAGATTACTGAAAATGTGAGGTTCTGTCATGACCTGAGAATCAAGATCCAAGAACATCCTGACCAACATGAGCTGGAATCCAAAAGACCAAAGCTTGAATCCCTTGGTTACTAACTTGACTGAAGAATCTGCAACACTACCACTTTCATGTACATTGTTTAGTTGTTAGGACTCCTGTAATGAAATTAATAAAATGATGGCCCTTTGTTGTGTTATTTCAGTGTCCTTAATTACTTTCTAATACATTCACTATGAGAAGAAGTCATTAGCGTACTCATAACTGATCAAAACACTTAAGCATAAGTGACACTCAGGGAGTTCCGCCTCACTGGATGGTGAATCTTTCTTCTTAGACTCGTCCTAAGCATCTTGAAGGTATCTCACTGAGTGATTGTTCACTCAGTGACTTAAGAGTATTTAAGGTTGATTAACACTTGGCTAATTTGTGTCCAAATCCTGTTTTCAGGACGCTTGGGTACTGACGGACCCAAATAAAACTTTTATCAATGTGGAATAACAAATAATCACAGTATCTAAAACTACTGGAGCGTTAGTCCAATGGGTGGAGCTCTCGTGCTTGAGTCAATTGACCCAGGTTCGAGTGCCATCATTGGCATTTGCTTCAGATAGGTACCCGCCTCCGCAAAACCTATGGGCACACTTGAGAGACTTTGTGATATAAGAGATCGGGGGTCTAGTCTCGGCTCGTCTCACTCCAAGTGGTGCTTCTCTAGGCCAGAAGAGTTACCGGAGCTATTCCTTGTGGGGTGGACAATGGCTGGTGCCAAAAAGCATCCGGGATCAGGGTATTCCCACCAATCTACACATTTTGTGGAATCACACTATCTAAAAGGGGTCACGCTTTCAAGCGTGTAAAAATTGTCTATAAAAAAAAGTCAAAGACAAATGTAGAGTGGACCGTATGATTTCTACACGCTTTTATGTGAGAGTATTTTAGATGATTTGTTTGATAATATGTTTTCTACATGCTTGTGGGTATGGTTATATTTATATTATTCTTCAACACTTATATATATGTGTTTTAGATTTTTTTTTTGTCCACACTTCTTCATGTGAACATTTAACTATTTTGTCTACATTTGCAAATGTTACGATATTATTCATGCAGTGTTATCCACACAATAGGAAAGCGCGAAATTTAATATTTTAAACATTTAAAAGCATTTATTTTTAGCTGAAAAATGTATAGAATTTGACAAGTTGTTGTAATGTTGTTTTCAAAAGAATTAGTTTTGCAATACAAAAAGGGCTAGCGACGAAGCTCGTTTTTTGTTTGTCTTCCACCTCTATGTAACTCCAGATATATATATATATATATATATATATATATATATATATATATATATATATATATATATATATATATATATATATATATATATATATATATATATAATATATCTATCAAGGATGCCATGTCATTGGTTTTTTTTAAATTGTTTGGGAATTATTATAATTTTTTTAAATATTCATCATTAATTTCGGATCTTTTATAAAAAATATGTCCATTGCAAGATTTGAACTTGGGTCTGTTGATTTAGAAATAAACACCTCAACCAGTGGAACAAGCTAGAAGTTATGATATACAGTGAAAATCAAATATGTCATGCTCTAAAAAAATACCACTTAAATCTTTATTTTTTTAAAATACGTTATATAATAATATTGTTAATTATAAAGATTGCGCCTCCTTTTTTCAGAACCCTTATGATTCTTTCTACGTGATTTTCTGTTTATCTGTGTACACTTCTCATGTTTTACGCCTTACATAAATTTTTACAGGTTCATATGGGATAGTATATCATGCTATGTGGAACGACGGATCAGTATGTATCTATGTCTCCCTTCTCAATATATCATGTTTAGATTGTAATTGTATATCGTATCAAATAAGTTGTACGACCACGTTATGCGGGATGTTTCTCTCAAGTTATGCCTTTAGGCTAGAGGTAATTATCACTTTAACGATGTTAATTAGCATATTTATTTAGATTAATGAAACAGTACAAAGAAAAGCATGGAGATTACTATGACATATTGTAATAATAAGGTTCGTGTTTGTTTAGATGTTCATGTTTGATTTATGTAGACAAAGCTAACTACAAGTTATTAATTGTGTGACCATTAGATATCTTGCTGTAGGTTGTCATATGTTTCATGGTTTGGAAGACAGTGCGGCTCATGAATTATGTTCAGGTGAATAAACTTTTTCTAGACACGATGGCATCTCTTGATTACAGTTCTACTTAATGATCTTCATGCCGGCTCGACTGTATCGTTCAAGCTCGATATTAAGATTTTTACCATCATTCTTAAATAGGGAATTTTGATCACTATAATTTAAATTATTAGACCAAATTTTAATGAAAAACCTTAAAGATGTATCAAACATATGAAATATTTTATCATATCAATCTGGTGCTAGAAATAGTTTCTTTACAACAATTAGCCAAATATGTCATCATGGATGAGTAATGCTCGAAAAGATTTGTTGCACATATCTGTACATCTGCATGTTTACATACTTTTGAATATTCCATTGACTGATCCCATTATCAGTAACTAAGATGTTGTTTTTGACTTATGTTGTGACAGGAACTCGAGTTATAAGACTGACTTATGTTTTTTTTATATTCTTCATCTACATCTTCACTATTTGATTTTCTTGATGATGCAAGTATTTTTCTGATTGAATCACACATATTGCTAGAGCACAATGAGGAAACAAATTGGATTCCTACTTTTGTGAAGGTATTTAAATCGTCATTTAACTATTCATTGATATTATTTTGTTACATTTGTTAATAATTATTTGTCTCTGCTTTTCTATGATGCAGGAAAAGTGGTTCACACTACTGCAGATTTGCTACAGTGGCATGCAGTATCTTAATACAAATTCTACTTTATATGACACGGTGCTGAAAGCTCACAAAGATCAAAGTTTGACAAGCGAGGAAGCTAAAAGAGTTGCTCATGACCTGCGCAATGACTTTGAGAAGGGTGGAATTCATTTATCTGCAGGTATTTTGGTTTACTCTGTTATATAAATATGTTTAGCACATATATTTGTTAAGCTTGAGACTGTTATATGACTTACCAGATAAGAAAGATCGAGTGAGCCAACTAAATGTTGAAATCGCTAAATATTATGCACAGTAAGTATACGTAATTTATATTTCTACATATATTCTGGATTGCATTTATTGTTTTGTTTTTAAGCTAGGTGATTCATGTTTAAATCAGGTACAATGAAAACATAGCTAAAGAGCCAGGTCACGTGGATGTTTTTCCAGCATCACGTATTCCGAAGAACTTGCACCACCTTGTTAATACTGTTAGTCGCCCCAGCTCATCAGGGTCGAGAGGCAACTTTAGAGAAAAATGCTTCCAGATAATAACAGAACCAACCACTGTGTCTGATGTATTGCAGTGGACATCTGACTATGAGGTCCAGTTCCATTACTTAAAATAAAAATGCTCTCACTTCATTGATTTTGCAGTCAACCATGTATTGCAATATATGAATGAAAAATTCAATGCGTAGTATATTGAACCACATAAACTTCAAACTTTTGGAATATAAACTCTGTTGAGTATAAGTTGAGCATATTTTGTGTTGCGAAAGCTGATGTTTAATGTAGAAAAGTACACCAATCTTGGATTGATTACTTCATACATATGTTAATTTTCAATAGTTGAAGTTTGAATAACCCATAAACATATTGAGTGACTAAATTTTTAAACCAAAACACTATGCTTTCATGAGAATGAGCTCTTTTGTATCAAAAGATCCAGTGCATTTGGATATCCACCATTTATCCAAATTTCTCATCACAAAGTGGAGTATTGTTCTTTTCATTTCTGTAAGAACAATGGTGTGTTTGCTGCAAGAAGCCGTGTATAATGATTGAAAAAGTCAAGTCCAACCATAAATTCAAACATTCTATACAGGATTCATCTTCGACTGCTTTTGCCTGCTTAAGCTGATTATTTTTTAGTATTTGTTAATTACTTTCTCATGCAGGTAAGGAAAATGACATATATCCAGGGAAATTCTGTACCACGTGCAAATCTCAGAGTTCTTGATAAGCTAATTGCTGCACGACATGAAATTTCTCAGGTTTGTCCACGTTACTTTTCTATTTATGGGAGTTTTATGACATTTGTAGTTAATACATCATACATCATGTCGTCATGATAGAGTAATTATGTTACATGTTAGTAATTATGTCAGTTTGGTCATTTAGAGTAATAAAAATGTGCCATTGTAGATAACAAGGTGGCCCAGACTCAAATGACACATTTTTGTATGACCAAATTGGCATATAAATTTGTACTTGCTCTGAAAAGAGCATCGCTAATTTACAAAAAAAAAGCTTTTTATTTTTATGTATATCTATGAAAAAGTATTCTTTCTGTTCTTTTACATGAAATTGTCCACAAAGTTTATATAAGAAAATAGGTAAGTAGCAACTTCCGTTACATATAGTGTATAGATATTGGAACATTTTTCACTTTTAGATTGTTAATTGTGATTTTTGCACATACAGGAAAATCAAGGCCATTGGCTTAAGGAGTGGTGTTTGAAGATTCATTAGGGAATAAGCATCGAGCATATCAGAAAGGTGGGAAGAAGGATGAAATCATACTATCTGCTGGTGCACTTGCAACATCAAAATGTGATGAGTAATCCTTATTCACTGCATAAATATGTTACGATGTTCGTACTTCACTAGCCGTTGTTTAATTTATTCGTTGGACACTTCATTACCCACTTTCTTTCGCTATAGTAAAATATGTCAACAGTATTAACATCTACACTTTTCAACCATTTTTTACCACCCTTCTTTCGCTATAAAATAATATGCCAGCGATATTTATAAGTCATGCCTGCCCATCGGGCGGGCTTCGAAATCTAAATATATATATATATATATATATATATATATATATATATATATATATATATATATATATATATATATATATATATATATATAACAGGAGGCGTTACACGTAGATAATGCCACATAAGTCCATGTCATTGCCATGTAATTGCCATTAAAAGCCATGTCATCACATTTAGTCCACCTAATCAATGTATGCCAATCATAAAATTCGGATTTTTAAAAATTTTGACGCTGGTAGGATTCAAACCTGGGTCTTGGCATCCACAAGCAAGTGCTACAACCAGTGGAGCAAACACATTTTTATGATAGACATTTGAAAACAATAATGACATGCTTAAATTGATATCTTATAATAACACCTCATTGCCCTTATCAAACATATAAACCTAGGTAAAAAAAAATAATGTCATTCATATTAGAACTTTTTTCAAAACCCTAACCCTAATCCCGTATCCCCTAAAAACAATCGTCTTCACACACGTTCATTCTGAAATCTACATAAAAAAAAAAGGTAAAAGAATTATTTTTATAATTTTTATTTTGCTTCTTTAATGCTTTATTATGTCCAGAATTGTTGTATAACTTTTGTGCATGTTATGTGTGTTTGCAGGTACATAAACCTTAATCTTAATCCTCGATGAAGTATTATCAAAAAGATTCTCGCAAACAGATTCATAAATTAATTGCAAGAACGATTGTAAGTTTTTTTTAATTAGGTGATGATGTGCCCGTCCATTAAACATTTTGTATGTAACAAATATGAATCGTTATATATGATAAATGACAAAAAGCAAAAAAAGTTTATCGGTTTGGTTTTGATAGAAAAAAAAGTTATCAGTTTGGTCCATGTAACAGATTCAACACATATCACTCAGATCTATGAATACAGGTTTGTGTTTGATAACTTTTAATTTTCCTTTTATACTTTTTAAATTGTCTTCTTGAATCAATTGATTGTGATTTGCAGTATGACAATTTTTTTAATATTAAATGATTTAGGGTTCATGCAATGTTACGGCATGAGAAGACATCCATAAGCTTATATATCTTGATACGTCAATGTTTGTGACAGATGAGGCACAATATATGCAGGTAAGCCTTAATCACTTTTGCACTGTTTTGTAATGACATTTAAAATAGTTGCAAGAAAATATAAATTGTATTAGCCTTGAGACATTAAAAGATGGAAACAATGTATATCTGCATCCATTCATGTAATCTAATGTAGGTAACTAGGCTATGGAATCAAAGTTGTATCATGAGACAATTGAGCTTTACACTGTTGCTATAGCACTTCGTGGTGATAATGCTATTTAGTATTGCAACAGGTGACTTAAAGACTCAAATAATTGGAATTCAAGTTTTATATTTAATATGTGATTCTCATTAAGCTTTATTTCCCTGTTGATATATGTAGGCAGCTGGGCACAAAGTATGGCAACAAAGAGAGGAAGTTTCTCTCCTATTCGTTTATGCTATACATTTAGCGAAATTGTGATCATTGCACTATATGTCTATAGGCTTCAGCTTGGTTCCTGAAGCGAGTAATAGGAAGTCATTAACAAATCAAAATTTTGAAAAAAGTGGCCTCTTATAAGTCACATCTTTATCTCATACATGTTTATGCTTATTTTTAATTGTAATTATAATTGTTGTTACTCTACTACGTGCTGTGGAGGTCACTAAACTTAAGCTGGCCGGTTAAATAGGTCATGTCGTACATGTTTAGTGATTATTAGTCACGACAACAGAATCAATATTATTGGCTTGTTGATAACCATTGCCGTTGCATAAATATTGGTCCAACATCTCACATATACAATATTTCCAGGGTATAATGACTCCTCAGTTATCTTCGTTGTTGTTTCTTGTGGTGGGGATATCATCGGCACTCACACCATGGAGGCCAGTTAATAGCGTCACGTTTTGAGCAGCATGATGTCGGTAGTTTATTACCTGATGAGAGTGAGGTATTATAAGTTCTGTAATTATTCATTGGTGCATTTCTTTAGATATATTTGTGATTAATAACATCAAAAACATTTTGTTGCTTTTTTAGACAGATGATTTGCAAGATCATATCATTACATGTGGGTTTGGACGTGTTGGCCAGGTGCAGCATTGTTGTCATTTACATTTATTATAATAAAATAAAAGTGAACACATCCTTTTCTTTATCTTTAATTTCTATGTCCAACTATTTTGTAATTTTAGATCATCGCTCAACTTCTTTTTGAAAGATCGATTCCATTTGTTGCTCTTGACGTGAGGAGGTATAAAGTTATATTTTATTCATTATACATAAACGATCGTCGAACAAGTATGAAGTGCTCTGTTATCATTGTATATAACAAGCCTACTGATATGTAAGATTGTCATGATGCAAGTGAGCGAGTAGCAGTGGGACGTGCACTTGACCTTCCTGTGGTTTTTTGGTGATGATGGTAGTGGAGAGGTGAAGTTACTTACATGTGATGTTAAGTAAATTTTTAACCTTATCATATATTGAACTGATTAGTCCATTCACTAGAACTTACAGGTATTAACAAGTCATGTGTCATAGACACTTATATGCTTCGCTCCCTCTAACCTTGAAACTAGATTCATCATATGCACATATCTATGTTTTCTAAAATATGGACTATTTTGCTGATAGGTTATAGCAATAAATGGAAAACCATTGAGGCACAGCTAAATACAGCTCTCCAGTCCAGTGAGAATACATCCAAAACCAGCTAAGACTCAATAGGAGAAAGCACCGAGTCTGATGCTGTTACCAAGAAACTTGAAAAAGAACTCCAGAAGCGTGATACCCTTATTGAGGTATGCTACTTTTGTGGTTTTGAGAACACAAAAGCACATTATTGAATATCATGAAAGTTCTTACTGATCTATGATTAAACACATTTTTAGAGGTTGCATGAAGAAATGAGAAGCATTTTGAGCGATTGACAGAAAATGCATCTTCAATTGGAAGCCATCGGGTTTTTTCTTGGAAGACTTGGTTTATTAGTCAAATTCCCCATGGGGCCCACAAATACACATGAAAAAATATCCCATTAATACCTGTCGAGTTAATTTTAATGACAAGATACGACATAAATTTATTGATTATTTTTGGGTTTGACATTGGTTTTATTTTTCAGAGTGCACAAACCTTATTTAGCAATTATTGCGGAAGAACTTTATGTACAATCAGCATGGTTTTTGGCTCCTTCACGTAATTCTTCCAGGTATAGATTTAATTGTTGTTACAGTATTTTGTTTTAGAAGATATTAGTTGCACGCTTTATAGAGATTTATTATTAAGCCAACATAAGAATATTGGTTACTGTAGGAGTTGGTTTCGTTGGCTCTCACTTAGTGGATATATTGGTGCAAAATGAACAAAAAAATGTGTAGGAAATCTGTTCAAATGAAATACATATGTGTATAAAATCCATTCAAATTTAATGAAGGGCCTATGTTCTGGAATACATATGATACATTTTACTGCTTATTTTTTATAATGCCCAAATGAATGCACCTCAATATGCTTCTATTTTGAAAAAGTTACTCGAACTATGATGCTATTTTCAGCTTGAACTAACGACACAGTTGCTATCTCTAATATTTAGTTGCCTAAAATGGAATACATCAGAAGCAAGTTGTTATCCATTAAAAAAAAGGCGATAAAGTGGCGTAAAACGTAATTTAGCATACTGTTTGAGTGATTATAATTACTTATCAAAGTCTCTGTTTTTTTTTTAATTTTACATTTGTTCTATGTAGGTTGTTCAAGACCTAAGGTTATAAGGCATTTAGGAGAACATGTTTGAAGCATCATATTCCAAAACCTCGGAGTGGTTCATTAAGCAATATGGTCCCAATATCAGTCCAGCAATATTACCACCTCATTTTAGTTCACTTCTATATCTGTGGCTACTAACTTCTTTTTATTAGTTTAACATCGTTGGAGCCCATGGAGTTCTTGTCCAGATCTTGGAGTGTTTCGGCTGCTGAAATTTAAAAGCTTTTGCACCACAAAGACCAATGCCATTAGTCCTCGAGAAAGAGAATATCAACCTTGTTCCTAAATCATTCGTCAAACCACAACCTGTGAGTACTCCATTATTTCTATAATTCAAAATCAATATACCTGCGTTCACCTTTTGGTTGTTTTTGGTTTCATCACAGGGACGTTATCATGACACGTTTGCAGAAGAAAGATATTGTCCGCGCAAAAAAAGCACAGACCCATGCTGCCTTGTGTGTGGCAGGGCTGGCCACGGCATTGTCTTCTATTACTGTAACCGAAACACTCTGCTTAGACAATTCAAGAATGAGCACTGCCCTTGCATCATCTATAGAGTTTTTAGCAATCCATTGCTCTGAGTTGGCGGAATCTGCTGGAGCAGATCATGATCTTGTTGTTTCTGTTGTGCAATAACTACACACCCTACCTCGCAGATGAAAAGTCAATGGATCCGGTTGACATAATTTCTTGCTTAATATTTCCTCTGTTATTTCTGTAGATATGCTAATGTCCGGACACCAGAACATGTAATAACCCGAAATTTTCAAGTTACTAAATTCCTGTAAACCCGGAGTAATCAATTATGAGATTTAATTCAAGCTATTCATTTTCGCAATTAAAGTTTTACTCTGTGTAAACTGTGAAACGACAAATGATATTGCCAAACGAACAATATGGCAAAACACCGTTCCATTTTTTTTCTGGAACCACACGAGTCCCGACACCGTGATAGTATGGCATAGTTCTAATAATTTAATACCGAGAGTTATTAAAATACGAGGCTCGTTAAATTCACTTGAGAGTTATGTAATCAAAAGTGTTCCCATTTTTTTTAGTTAACCCTCACCTTTTATTTTCCCACTCAAACAATTACTTCTTTTTCCTACCCCTTCTATTATACACACATTTTTATTATACTCAATAAATAAATAAAATAAAAAAATAAAAATGGACCTATCCTTATCCCCACCAAGACCCACGCTTCTCTCTTCCACCCTCCTGCTTTGACTGAACTTCTGCTCCCAGCCAAAAATTCAAAACGTCATCTCCATGGCCTCATCTTCAGATAAAAAACAAACAACAATGAGTGATGCAAAGGAGACAAGATCAGTCCTCATCATATTCTATCAGTCCAAGGGAGCGTCTGCCATCCCTTTCTGTCGATCTTAAAGTCAACACAATGTCCAAGGAAGAATGACTAAGATGTGATGAAGCCTTACTCTTTTGAGCTACACCTCCAATTGATTATCAAGATGAGGAGGGGCATGTTTTCCTTGTAATACTCTATATAAGCCGAGCAATCCACAAGTGGATCCACACCTTCTCAAAACTCCACCAACAAAGATTCAGAGTAAAGATTCAATTGTATCGAAGGGCTGTGGATTCACTTGAAGACGGATTTGGGTTTACTCTTTTCGACCCATTTTTGTAAGAATACTAAGTCTTTCTTTGATTCTATATTTTTCGAGTATACCTTGTTCTTGACACATTGATTTAACTATCATTGAAATTGTAATCATACGGCTCGTTAATTTTCTGGTGGATGATATTATGTTCTATCGAGAATCATTGTGTAGTACAATTCGAAATTAATAGTTAATGTTTAAGTTATGGTGTGGTGGAAATAAAACTCGGAATTTAAAATTTTCATTAAAACTGGAATTATCGTAGTGCGTTGTTAGGTCTATTCGGTGTTAGGTTCATATTCGAATTAGTGGTCGTAGTTTGCTGTTCCTGGTCGAATTTCATGATCACAAGGTGTTTGATGTTTTGTTTAAATAGAGTATGTTGGATGCTCAATTTGGTATCTTGGTCCATATTGGCTTAGCCTTACACTCAAAACTTGGGCTGTGTTGTACGTAACTCGAATGTGTAAGACTTGTGTGCTTGTAGTGGTGCGCCTAACCGTGTTGTTTTCGCAACCATATTTGATCTTATGATGCCTTGGATGTTGTCTCGAGACACGGGTCTAAGTTCCCTTAGGCTCGAACGAAAAAGGTCCTAGTTACATGTTTGTTATGTCGATGCCGATAGACCATGAGTTATGGTCGCGGAGCTCATCTCGAGCCTTGTTTGGCTCGTTCCTTCCCTTGATTTGGGATGACCAATTGGGTCGTTGACGACACCCACCGGGTGCTATCCTCACCAGTCTTGCAAAAGGTCACGCCATATAACGAGCTCTCGAAGGTCGTGGCCTATTTGAAGTTTTGGTTCGAATTTCCCTCTCCCACGTTAACTCAACAAAAGACTATATGAGGTGTTCTAAAAAAAAAATAAATAAATAAAAATAAAAATTGTATACTGAATCTGTGTTTCTCTTTCGTTGCCACTGGATGGGCCAAAGCCCATCAACAACCACTCATTTTGTTTTCTCCTCGTAGCGTGACCCAGCCCACAAGAATTAAGAAAACACATTGGGCCGAAGCCCAGTTAGTGTGTCAAAGTGACAGTGGGCCGAAGCCCATGTAACCCTTGAAACACCGGATCCCATTCCCCCCTCCTCGACTCGGGTTCTATAACTTGACATATATTTTTCTTGTGATTATTTAGGCCCGAAACGACAACATTTAATTTGACAATAACTAAATATCGCAATATTGAAAATTTGCTTGTGGTATCCTTTGTGAATAAAACTATAAACGCGGCCTATCTAGCGACCTGTTCCCAACTCACTCCATTTGCTCGACCTCGACGTGATTTCACAACATACTCTAATCCACTAAGTTGTTTTATAAACGGATTCTAAGTTATAACTAATAATTAAAACTTAATCTTTCCACATTATCAAAACTATAATGATTTATTTATACTTAACAAAACTTATCTTGATATTACAAACTTATATACTTGAAAAGTAATATAACAATGGTTCATTATTTCTTGTGGCACTAAGTTACCACGTACACCTAAAACATACACACGGGTCATGTTCGATTTTTTTTAAAAACCCTACACTTATATATTACAAGTGAAATTTTTAAATACAAACTCTATTAATAAAACGATAACTTAAAATATAACTTGTACACACCTTTATTATTCCTTTAAACGACATTATTATAATCCGACTTCGTCTATAAATTACATGTGATTACTTTCCATACTCCGTCTTTGGTCATGGTCGAACCAAGGGTTTAACCGTCTTTGATATTTTATTAATGTCTATACGTATACATATCCATTTCCAAGAGCCAATACTTAGTAAACTATTTTTGAACTAAAATGCTGCCACACCAGCAACGACAACATAAAACTTTTGAATTGAATTCGTGGAGTCTTAAACTTAGTCGGTAAACTAAATTATGCCATACTAATCTAGGTCACGCGTTGGAATTACTACCTACCAGTTGATTCTATTGCATCCCAGATTACTACTACTACTGAGGTGAGTTCATAGTCCCACTTTTACTATGTTTTCAAATCCCGTGGGAAGATACATGCTATAAATGTGAACACAAGTATTTTCTGTATGCTATCCTGATTGATATTGCTAAGTTAATATTGCCTAAGTTACCACCTTGCCAAAAAGTCCCTCATATCATGAACCATTAATCACTTGCGAGTGAACGCGAATTCAGTGAATAGATCTATTGGAAGTTGACGACCCATTTGTATTAGCCGGATAGATAGCCATAGTGTTAGCCGGATTGATAGACAAATGCACTTTATTCGAATTACGAGTCTGGCAAAACTCCTACACGAGGGCATTATCACCTACATCATTTTATGATGTAGGCTATTTATTTCGATTACATAACTGATGTTAAGGTTTGTGTGTCATGAGGCTTAGGGCAATATATTACATAATTGTTACACTACAATATCATTTTTTTTACTACAATCTGACTTGTGTTCAAACTATTCCAAATTAAACACTATCGATTCACTCAACCTCTGTGTTGACCTTTTTAGCATGTTTATCTCAGGTATCTAAAGAAGCTAAATGGCACGGAGTGGACAAGGGCCCCTTTGGACGATGTCCAAAAATAATGTTTTTCATTCATCTTAAACATTTTCATTTTTGTACTATCAAATGTTATGACATCGTTGTTGCAAACTCTGATTTCATTTGATGAATGATAACTAAATTTTCTCATAACGTCTCTTTCGAGTCGTTTTCTATAATTGTGACTATGATCTACGATGTAATACCCCAAATTAGACTTCCGCTGCTTTGTTACGATTTTGGGGGTGTTACAGATTGGCATCAGAGCCATGGTTATAGAGAACCAAGTGATTTTCAAAACACTGGACTATAACCACAATTTCTAAAAGGATCATTTTAAACCTTACCACCTTACGCCCTCCGTGTCAGCACTTTACTAACCCATGCATTAAGATTATGCATAACAAACGAATGTTAAACACTTTACAAATTTTTGCATTGAGATTTGCTGGGCAGATTATGCATGACAAATGAATTTTATCACTTACGAATGTTATTATAACTAATGCATATTATTATTATTAAATGACTTCTATTTGCTATTATTGGTATATTACAGTACCATGTCTTCTTCATCTCATCCCATCTTCATCACTAAGAACCTCGACATCGAGGATGCCTACTCATCTACCAATGATCCGGCACCTCCCTCACCACACCCCGCTATACCTACATTATCCACACCATTTATTAGACCCGCCATACTTATCAGGCCTGGGAGGGATGTCCCACCCCATTACATTTTCCGATACTACCCCAATGGACCCAAGATGGTACACACCAGGAGTCGCCTAGTACGCCCACTCATACCACCATCATGGACCCCTAGCATGCCCGCCTATGAAGATTCGGATAACTCACTATGGATAGTGCCACGACCACCACGTCATACCACCACCGAGGATCCACCCAAAGGAGCACCAGGTAGTTCTTAGACTACATTATTATCATCAGTAGCTTCTATCCTAGCCGCGGGATGTGTGGCCAAATTAGTGACGCTTGTAGTACCTCTTTGTTGTATAACAAATTTGAGACAAGTTATCATTTGAACATGTGGTTCGATGATGCTATGTATTGATATCGGTCTATAACATCCAAGATTTTCCGTCATACGTGTAGTGATTGTATCTACTCACGTTATGATATCATATTATGGTAGTCGTGAATTATTCCGACCTCATCATGTTTGAGCTAATCTCGTTATATTACATACGTCTATTAATCAGAACATCCTTACTATGTCTCACTCTCCTTCCCTTTTAATAAGTACAAACCTCGTCATATTGGTGTACAATTTCATATTAACAAGAGGTGCCGACAGTCGCCCATTGCACTCCATATTTTATCACTTGTTTTATAAACTATTATTATACCATTTTACAAACTATTACCATGTAATAGACCAATTTGTTACCCTACTACTATTAACAAAAAATAATTCACTAACACCTTGTTATTATCTTACACTATGAACAAATAGACTTATCATCCCCTTAAGAATTTCCTTATAAACAAATAACCAAACTTACTATCAACTTATGAATTGTTTGTTAAGTTGCATATAAACCATTTCGTAAACATATTACAAAACCATTTTACTACTACCTTGTGAAAACATTGACTATCACTTTTAAAACATTTTGCGAAAACTTTATATATTGTTTATTATTATCCATTTTTCAACTATTTGGCTACCATACTTCTTCTTATAAAAATAACAAACGGTGTCGCTAACCACATACAATTTATTTTACAAATTATCCCACATACTATTTTGATATAAACGCAATAAACAAAATATACTACCCTATTAACCAACAAGTTTTTACTAACGCCCTGTAAACAAAGTTGCAAACACCTTACATGATTTATTATTGTCTTATAAATTATTCTCCAACCGCCGATAAAACAACAAACTATGTCGCAAATGCATTACAAACCAAATTGTCGTTATCCTACGAACTGTTTTACTACCAATTGCGGCCTTACTTCCAACTCTGGAATAATAAAATGTCATCCCCATAAACTATTTCACGTATTATTTTATGAACTATCTTATTTTAAGCAATAAATCGTTTTGCTACTTTAATACTCTTCCATAGACCAACACACGGTTTCGCCAACACTTTGTAAAATAAGGTACATTTATTCAAAAGGTTCCACTATCATATTATAAACTATTCTACACATCGTTTTATAATCTATCCTACAATCATCCTATGAACTACTTTTGAAAAGTATTTAAAGCTACCACTTTATGAACAAGAGTTACCGATACTTTCCTTTAAACTAAATCCGACATTGTATCGTTGAACTTTAATTATACAAAGCTTGATCACCTATGTATAATTCGAGTAGGACCATGCCATGTTGGGGATAGTTCTCTAAAAATTTTATTCCAAAAGTCAAACTTTCTATTACTGTTTTTGAGAAATCACAAACTAGCATAAAAGTTGTGCAAGTCATGGGCATCTGTACTAAGGAGCACAATAACCAAGTATACTTCGACACCATCTTATCACATGAAATCAGTCTAGTCTCGCCGCACACTCTAATTCATAAAGAACAGTTACATCATCACCCATCATAGGAGCAACCTAACAACGAACATAGCCTACGATCGTTACCATAAGAATTCGTACGAGACTTAACCTTATGACCTTTCACTTACTTCGCATCATCCAATTTCGAAGGATCTCACCGTCAAACAGACAACCTCTAAATTCGATAACTACCGAATGACTCGTAACCCCAAAGGTGATTAAGACTTACCCTCACGTGTACTCAATGTCAATCATGATGATGATTACATTTAGCCCCTAAGTAGAAACCATGCTTGCTGCATTGAACATAAGTACACTAATGAGTCAACTAACTGATTGCTAGTAGCAACCAACACCATTCTTCAAGACTATACCCTTCACGTTAAGTATTAAGTGTACCGCCGAACTAGCCCTTTGACTGCTAATAGAACCAATGTCATCTTCGAGGTTGCACCCTAAAACCTACTAGATACCCATGAGACATCGACCTAGTGTCCACATAACTTGAGGTTTAGACACTTTTGGTCTAGTTACTGAATTATCCACGATGAGAAACTCGTCTGCGTACCTTATAGTAAAAGGATCTTAAAAATAGAATGAGGACCCCTCGAGGAAGGTAAACAATGAAGGAATCCATGGAACTTTTAACAAGGGCTAGGAACTTAAAATGGGATGACAACCTAACAAAAGTCTTAAGACCCTATAGAACAAACCAAGCCACTACCTTAAGAAATTGCCAAATCTTTCACAAAATTTTGGAGGATATTAACCTGACTAGGACGTCAGAGTGATCTAAAACGCCGTTGTCCGATAGACCAAACCTTAGAAGTAAACCAAGCATCCCTGTCCTCGATTAGGAATAACAAGATACCATGACTTGACACCGTTCAGCCAATGTACGGTTCACCCTTTCCACACCGTATAATAAGAATTCCCTTATAAGTAATGGATACCTTGGATTGGACAATCCATATACGATCACCCTTACAACGTGTCCCATAGGAGTTCTAGATTATTTAACCTCAAGAATCTGTTTTGAATTAACCTCACTCCCACGCTAAAATAACAAGAGGTCTCAATGTACCAAACGACCACTGATACGCAACTTACACTCGTAGCCAAGGAAAATGCCCCATGGCATAATATCCAACTCACCCATAAGTCATGATACATGCCAATACTATCCTAGTGAATTAAGTATCATATCTATAAAACTTCACTCGAAATTTAACCACCAAGCACTAACGAACATTGGAAAATAGACTATGTCCCTAATTTTTTTTGAAAGCTTCTATAAATGCCATACCCAACTATACCGTCAACTGTGATGATCTCACTTTCAAGAATCTTTCTTTAAAAACGCGTTTATAGCAATTACAAAAAGTATTTCTCTAGGATACTCATTTTGTAAGTTAACTTTTACATATTGAAGAGCGACTAAGTGTTAATTTTGTGAAGTTATTTTATTTACACCATGCTTTAAAACCCACACTACGGAAATTAAACCTCTATTTTAGACCTTATCAAGCTTTTGTATGTTAACAAATTTAATTTATGTGAAATTGTCTTATCTAAACCGCATTTCAAAATTCGTTTCGCTAAACTTTAAATTTTTCAGAGTCGCATAAATTTACTCGAATGTTAACCTCAAATAAAGAAAATTGTGTCTTATAAATTATTGATTTGGTCGGATTGGTGTGAACGCATACTCAAACAAAAATTTCGAACGACATTTTTATCAATACCTATAACCAAGAAAATGCATAATCTCAGAACAAAATTAGGATCAAACCTCTAAGTGCCTAAAATTGATAATAGCGATATACCATACCTTAACACTATTCCTTCGAAGTACAACTTTTCCCACTCATCCTGTAAGATAGGATTTTCACCCCGATAGAAGCACGTGAAATTGAATAAGCAGTTACTCAAGAGACGAAGTGCCCTTCCAGAGTTTAAAATAGCACAATCACTTTGGCACGTGGCATCACTTAGAATAGTAAGAGATCACATCTGACCGTAAGACCTCTATCTTCTTTCTATAACGGGACATCATCCCTCGACAAAGTACCCACCTAACTTAGACCGCTATACCACGAATCACTAGTCAAAATACACCATAGCTCCACATTAACAAGATTAGCACTTGAAATCACGAGCAGTATCCGATGATAACTTTCGAGCGTTCCCAATCATTGGCATCCGAATTTACCCTTAGTCCCCTTGACTCATGGGCCCTCACTCTTGACTAGCCATGTAAGCCTACGGACATGTTATTCTTTGTCATTCACACCAAATGACTTATTCCCTTAAATTCTCTATAGTTGCCATGAGAATAATAGCGATATCTAGCCTCATTGTTCTAATTCAAATGGGATCCACCCTTCCATTTCAATGTCGACAACTACATCTACCTCCCTCGAAAGATGAGGACCAATCAGGTTCTAGGAGACATATTAATAGCATGAACGAATGATTTTGTAATGGCTAGGATAACCATTTGGCATTAATCAAAATCCTCCTACCACCACAAGGTATCTCACTAGTAGAAGGACTCAGTAGAGTACATGACACCTTTCATGTATCGAACCTAAAGAAATGCCTAGCGGATGAAACCCTTATAGTTCCCTTATCGAAAATTAGACTTGACGACAAGCTAAATTTTGTCGAAGAACCAATGAAAATCTCGGATAGAGATGTCACGCGATTGAAACAAAGCCGCACTCCCATTTTCAAAGTTAGATGGAACTCTAAGAGAGGGCCAAAGTACACAATAGAACGTGAAGACAGAATTCGTGCCAAATATCCACATCTTTTCGCCGAGACAACCCCAAACCATTACCACGGACTAAGAATTTCGGGACGGAATTCAGAATTAGGGGTACGTACTGTAATAACCCGAAATTTTCAAGTTACTAAATTCCTGTAAACCCGGAGTAATCAATTATGAGATTTAATTCAAGCTATTCATTTTCGCAATTAAAGTTTTACTCTGTGTAAACTGTGAAACGACAAATGATATTGCCAAACGAACAATATGGCAAAACACCGTTCCATTTTTTTTCTGGAACCACACGAGTCCCGACACCGTGATAGTATGGCATAGTTTTAATAATTTAATACCGAGAGTTATTAAAATACGAGGCTCGTTAAATTCACTCGAGAGTTATGTAATCAAAAGTGTTCCCATTTTTTTTAGTTAACCCTCACCTTATATTTTCCCACTCAAACAATTACTTCTTTTTCCTACCCCTTCTATTATACACACATTTTTATTATACTCAATAAATACAAAAAATAAAAAATAAAAAAAAATAAAAATGGACCTATCCTTATCCCCACCAAGACCCACGCTTCTCTCTTCCACCCTCCTGCTTCGACTGAACTTCTGCTCCCAGCCAAAAATTCAAAACGTCATCTCCATGGCCTCATCTTCAGATAAAAACAAACAACAAAGAGTGATGCAAGAGGAGACAAGATCAGTCCTCATCAAATTCTATCAGTCCAAGGGAGCGTCTGCCATCCCTTTCTGTCGATCTTAAAGTCAACACAATGTCCAAGGAAGAATGACTAGGATGTGATGAAGCCTTACTCTTTTGAGCTACACCTCCAATTGATTATCAAGATGAGGAGGGGCATGTTTTCCTTGTAATACTCTATATAAACCGAGCAATCCACAAGTGAATCCATCTTGTTTCAGATACTTCGGAAGCTAGAAGAACAAGAGATTGATTTGAATCATATTCAAGATATGATGGAGAAGGAGATTGGATATATGATTCCTGGAGGAAGGGTAAACTCTATTATTGTTGTTTTGATTTTTGTATAGCATTCTGAATTTCACTTTCAAGACTTTTGGCTGCTTTTTATTTTGAAGGTAGTGAAGAAATATTTGGGATTTTTCCCCTCAATCTTGTTGTCTGCTACAGTAAGTCCAATTACAAGAACTGTTTTAAAGGTAATTTTGGATAATGATACAAGTATTTACAAACCTAGAAAATTGCAGTGTTTTAATACCCAGCTCCAAATTTCAGGTAGATCTGGTCATAACTCCAGACTTCGTGTGGAAAGATCGCTGGCATGGTGCTGCACAGCGTTGGTGGATTCTTGTTGAGGTTCTGTCAATCATTTACTTTTTTTTGTATGAAATGGCTAATGTATGGACTATTTTCTTCAGAACTTAAAAAACATGCGAGGAACAAACTGCTGTAGTTGCCTCTGCATATTATCAAATCTTCTATTCAACACCAGAAAGTTTTGCTCATATCTTGTAATACCCCCAAGCAGGAGTAGCGCTAAATTAAAAAAAAAAAAAAGGACCTATCCTTATCCCCACCAAGACCCACGCTTCTCTCTTCCACCCTCCTTCTTCGACTGAACTTCTGCTCCCAGCCAAAAATTCAAAACGTCATCTCCATGGCCTCATCTTCAGATAAAAAACAAACAACTATGAGTGATGCAAAGGAGACAAGATCAGTCCTCATCATATTCTATCAGTCCAAGGGAGCCTCTGCCATCCCTTTCTATCAATCTTAAAGTCAACACAATGTTCAAGGAAGAATGACTAAGATGTGATGAAGCCTTACTCTTTTGAGCTACACCTCCAATTGATTATCAAGATGAGGAGGGGCATGTTTTCCTTGTAATACTCTATATAAGCCGAGCAATCCACAAGTGGATCCACACCTTCTCAAAACTCCACAAACAAAGATTCAGAGTAAAGATTCAATTGTATTGAAGGGCTGTGGATTCACTTGAAGACGGATTTGGGTTTACTCTTTTCGACCCATTGTTGTAAGAATACTAAGTCTTTCTTTGATTCTATATTTTTCGAGTATACCTTGTTCTTGATACATTGATTTAACTATCATTGAAATTGTAATCATACGGCTCGTTAATTTTCTGGTGGATGATATTATGTTCTATCGAGAATCATTGTGTAGTACAATTCGAAATTAATAGTTAATGTTTAAGTTATGGTGTGGTGGAAATAAAACTCGGAATTTAAAATTTTCATTAAAACTGGAATTATCGTAGTGCGTTGTTAGTTCTATTCGGTGTTAGGTTCATATTCGAATTAGTGGTCGTAGTTTGCTGTTCCTGGTCGAATTTCATGATCACAAGGTGTTTGATGTTCTGTTTAAATAGAGTATGTTGGATGCTCAATTTGGTATCTTGGTCCATATTGGCTTAGCCTTACACTCGAAACTTGGGCTGTGTTGTACGCAACTCGAATGTGTAAGACTTGTATGCTTGTAGTGGTGCGCCTAACCGTGTTGTTTTCGCAACCATATTTGATCCTATGCTGCCTTGGATGTTGTCTCGAGACACGGGTCTAAGTTCCCTTAGGCTCGCACGAAAAAGGTCCTAGTTACATGTTTGTTATGTCGATGCCGAGAGACCATGAGTTATGGTCGCGGAGCGCATCTCGAGCCTTGTTTGGCTCGTTCCTACCCTTGATTTGGGACGACCAATTGGGTCGTTGACGACACCCACCGGGTGCTATCCTCGCCAGTCTTGCAAAAGGTCACGCCATATAACGAGCTCTCGAAGGTCGTGGCCTATTTGAAGCTTTGGTTCGAATTTACCTCTCCTACGTTAACTCAACAAAAGACTATATGAGGTGTTCTAAAAATAAAAAAAATTGTATACTGAATCTGTGTTTCTCTTTTGGATGGGCCAAAGCCCATCAACAACCACTCATTTTGTTTTCTCTTCGTAGCGTGACCCAGCCCACAAGAATTAAGAAAACATATTAGGCCGAAGCCCAGTTAGTGTGTCAAAGTGACAGTGGGCCGAATCCCATGTAACCCTCGAAACACCGGATCCCATTCCCCCCTCCTCGACTCGGGTTCTATAACTTGACATATCTTTTTCTTGTGATTATTTAAGCCCGAAATGACAACATTTAATTTGACAATAACTAAATATCGCAATATTGAAAATTTGCTTGTGGTATCCTTTGTGAATAAAACTATAAACGCGGCCTATCTGGCGACCTGTTCCCAACTCACTCCATTTGCTCGACCTCGACGTGATTTCACAACATACTCTAATCCACTAAGTTGTTTTATAAACGGATTCTAAGTTATAACTAATAATTAAAACTTAATCTTTCCACATTATCAAAACTATAATGATTTATTTATACTTAACAAAACTTATCTTGATATTACAAACTTATATATTTGAAAAGTAATATAACAATGGTTCATTATTTCTTGTGGCACTAAGTTACCACGTACACCTAAAACATAAACACGGGTCATGTTCGATTTTTTAAAAACCCTACACTTATATATTACAAGTGAAATTTTTAAATACAAACTCTATTAATAAAACGATAACTTAAAATATAACTTGTACACACCTTTATTATTCCTTTAAACGACATTATTATAATCCGACTTCGTCTATAAATTACTTGTGATTACTTTCCGTACTCCATCTTTGGTCATGGTCGAACCAAGGGTTTAACCGTCTTTGATATTTTATTAATGTCTATACGTATACATATCCATTTCCAAGAGCCAATACTTAGTAAACTATTTTTAAACTAAAATGCTGCCACACCAGCAACGTAGCGCCAAACCATTTATGCTTAATAAATAATATTTATGAAATTTGTTGTTTCAGTACATGATCGTTGTGTTTTCGAAAAAAGGACAAGTAGCGCCAAACCATTTATGCTTAATGTCAGCTATTTTATATTGTGATTGACAGAATAAGTTATGAATTCGTCCTGATGTCGTGTCATGTTATTTCTTGAAGGATGCTACCCCACACTTAAGGACATCCCTCAGTAGTAAGGCACCATTAAAGGATTATGGTGCTGAGACTATGCTTATCTCCAACCCGGTTGATCCTGTCATTGCTTCAAAGAAAGAGCATAAATAATTGCTGGAGAGCTCCTGTGGCAGATATGATTGTGCTATCAACATCGAAGATCTTTTAAAACTCAGTGATGTGATGAATGGATATATATTAACATGCATCAGATGATCATTTTCTACTACCCTTCTTTCGCTATAGTAAAATATGCCAACAATAATTATAAGACATGCCCGCTTGAGGCGTATGTCAACAATAATTATAAGTCATTACCTGCCTGTTAGGGCTTATAAGTCATGCCCGCCCATCGGGCGGGCTTCGACAACTAGTATATATATATATATATATATATATATATATATATATATATATATATATATATATATATATATATATATATATATATATATATATATATATATATATATATATATATATATATATATATATACTGGATCCAAGGCCTGCCCCGATGGGGCGGCTAGTTTTAAGAATATTTATTATCAAATAAAACTAATAATAATATAAGTATGTACGTGTATCAACATAAATGAAATAAAATAAATACTTATTGTTAAAATAAATAATAAAAAAATCTCTTATTTAAGGAAGCATGTACGACATCTTGCCTTTTACCGTTTGGAATAACTGGGAGTATTTGCCGAAAATCGCCACCAAAGACAACGACTTTACTACGAAACACCTTATCATAAAGAGAAGGAATAAGTATGTGCGTTTACAGGACAGTATGTGGTGCTCATGAGGAGAAGGAATAAGTATTTGCGTTTACAGGCTTTTAACATGCATGGGAGTCCAGTAACTCAAGTTAATTTTCTTGGAGCAACACAGCTTATGCAAAAAAAGCCAGAACACGACTTTTTGGAAAAGGGTATGATATATTTAATATATGATAAAATTAATAGTATAATATGTATGAAAGTGTAGTTAAATCAATGACACTCAAATGAATAAAATCGACGTGCTATTATCAATAAAACAATAACGTTTAATGAAACATAACGTTATAAAAGATCAAATTACATATAATTTATAATCTATGAAGAACTTCTCTATATACAGCATTTGTCGTAGAGTTGGTGTAGTTGCCGTCTTTGTCACAACACAACACTTTTAGACCTCTTGTGCTGTTTACTCTGGAAAGGGCCACAAAAAGTTGTCAATGGGAAAAACATGCCGTTCCAATGGGCAATTCCAATAAAACAATTATCTATATCAAACCCCTCCCGTGTTCTCTAGCATTATCATGTATAGTTCCTCGTTTCCCTACTTAATATGGACATCAACAAAAATAGATACTTCCACTGATATCTTTTCAAATTCTTAAACAGATCATCATTAACAAACCACAAACCAAGTAGCAGATATATACCTTTTTTTCTGTTAAGAAATGACAAAATCTCGCTCCTTCAGAGCATACTCGCACTTCTTTTCCATAAATATATACCTGGCATGAGGGCCACCATGGATGACTTTTTACACCATCCTCTAAGCCTAGCATCCATTATGTTAGCCTCGGTAGTTGAACAGCAATCATTTGTGTCCCCACATGCTGTGATGATGGCCCTGTATTTCAGACAACCATTAGAAAGGTAAATGGCTACATTTTTTATTTAATAGAAAGATGTTATGGGGAAATATAATTAGATCGAATATAGATATTTAGAACCTTAGTATAAAATTGCAGTTATGCACACACGTCGATTATTCAAGATGAGCAAGTCTAAAAGCATCGCCAACAGGTCCTTCACGTAATAAAAATCAAACCATTACTCACTTATATATATAAAAAGCGAATAACGTAATATTGTTTGAGAGAGCTCACACCTTTAATAACATTATCTTCACATGCTCACCAAGATACTTACGTTAACATTGCCAAGGGGAGAAATAGCATAAATAACCTAAAGTAACAGATAAAGAACACTTTAGTATAAGTACCAGGAGCCAATTAATATGTAGCATTGTATCTACCTTTATTTGTTAATTTCCGCAACATAAAGCTCAGTTACCTTTTAGAAGCTTCTCCCGTAGATAAAGCATCTCTCGAGGTCCCTAATATTTAACATCGCCAATAGTTACATTCACCGCCTTGACTGTAACTCTCAAGCTATGTCTATATATTTTACTTGAATATTTAAGCCAACAGTTAATGCGATGATTTCGGAGACATTATTTCCAATATCGCTTACAGTACAGCCAAGAGTTCCGGCTGTTGTGCCTTTATGCTTGCATCCATGTCACACATAACCACTTTTGGATGGACATGACTTCTTTCTAAGCACTTCATAGAGCAACTTATATAAAAGAAAATTTGGCTAATTAGTGTCTATATTATGATTATAGTAAGAAGTATAAGAACCCTTACTTTCTAACCAATCTTTTTATGTTTGGCCCGTTAGAGATACCAAATAAGCACATATGACTCATTAAATCGGTAATACCTTAGAACCTTTTGTTAGCGTGGAACTCAGTCTATTTGAAAATAATAAACCTGTTCACAACACTTCTCCATTTGCTGTCAATAATATCCGTTAACCAAAGTAAAGTTGTAGGCCAGGCAAAAGCTGATAGAAAACTGCTTAATAAAGTCTACAGCGTACCTCGTCTCATCAATTCCAATGCAAGTGCTGCAACTTCTGAGGATGAAGCTTAGCCTCAGTGTGACAGAAAATATTGGTAATAGCTCAATGTAAGAAGCTGCAACTTCTGAGTGCTTATCATTGATCCTTGCTATGCATATGTACTAAAATATAGACCACCATTCGAATAGAAAGCCACCATGCACATATATATCGGTAACGTTTTTGCAAATAATAGATTTTTTTTTTATTATAAATAAATGCCAATTCTTACTTCCTAATACACATAATGCAAGCTAAAAGGGGGTGTTTGGATTAGCTTTCAAACTTTTAATTTTAGTAGAAATGCCAATTCTTGCTTCCAAATACACATAAGATCATTTTTTTTAAACAAATTTTCATATACTTTCACCAAGATTCATAAGCCGACAAAGTCCTGAGATGGTAATATACATATTTTAATAACATTCAGTTGCCTATAGTGAATTATTAATCAATGCTTGAGCAGTCAAAGATATAAATAGTGAACATATTGTGGCAGATGACCGAGCACCAAGTTCAATTTCCTTTGTTTTACACAAACCTATATGCTACTGTTCAACTATTTGTTATATGGCAATATCATATTTAAATGAACATATATGCTGCTGTTTAAGTATCTATTATATGGGGAAAAAAGGATGAAATAATAACTTGTTTAATTATTGCGAGTGGGGCATTGTTATCATGACAAAAGCAAAAACTATACAACCATGTTAATACTTGATATATAGCCAAAAAAAAAGCTTTTCTTTTATTAATGTAGAATAGAACCATACTGATTTTTTGATACCTCAAGAACATCCATCTTAATGAAAACATAACATTTAACACATATTTAAAAGATACTTACTACGCCAGCAGGCAGTTGTCTAAAGTGCACTCATGGGACTGATTTTTGATATTAAAGTCAGGGTTGTTAGTGTATGAAAAGTAAATTGACTAAATTCTATGTGAATGACTTATGTTCATAGTGAAGTTTTACATGATATTAAAAGAAAAACTTTTTCAAAAATAAATAGATGTGGACAACATGAATTTGTAAATTGTACAAACTTTTATTTAACAACAAACCATCACAACCATACAACAACAGTAACAATAAAATTTCATATATGTATGTCATCATAGTAAAGTTATATGCAAAAGTTTTAGTATATATGGGCTCTTTAGTGTTGTCTATAGAGCATCAGTTCACTCTCGTATCCAAATTGGATTATAATCTTAATATTTGAAAAAACTTGCAATAAAAAAAATGCCTGGAATTGCCTTTGGTAGTTTCAATGATTCCTTCAGCAGCACCTCCATGAAAGCCTACATTGTTGAGTTTATCTCCACTTTGCTCTTCGTCTTTGCTGGTGTTGGTTCTACTATCGGTTACTGTACTTGCTTTAAGACCTGTAAAGAAAGTCCCTTTCTTTAGATCTTTATATTAGTTAAGGAATATTTTACTGAAAAGAAGAATCTTGCAATATTAATGACTTGTTTGACACTTAAATTCAAGGAAAATACTATATTTACCATAATGTAGCAGAATGAGAAGACCAAAGCAAGGTGATATTTGAATACCGTGGAGGTTGAGCACACATGATGTTTCTTTGACATTTCAATGTACCAAAGCTCTAAAAATTTATATACGTGGAAAGAAAAGTGGCCTTGCATTTGTCTTCATCATGATAGAAAGTGTTATTTGGGTTTCATCCAAAATGGACACCAAGTTAGATCATGCATACGTAGTTCTCCATCAAACTCCTTTACTTGTGCTATACTGCTATGGAAAAGTAAAATGAGATTGTAAATATAAGAGTTTGTGTCTGTCCAAGAGTCCTTAGAGATAAACAAAACTAACCAATTATTGATAAATGGGTTCCAATTGCCTTATTTTATTTGCCTATTTACGACATTTGGGCCACAACATTTAGTTTCTGTAAAATGGATCCATGAGGGTGCATAAAGAGTGTATAGCTATTTCTGACCTCCTTTTAATATAAATCCTACTAAAATGCACCTGGTGAAGAAGATAATGGGTTGAAGATGCGATATATAAAAGTTGTATGTCAGTTTTTTTGTTTAAAATGAACTTAGTTGTTTCACATCCTCCTTGAACTCTAAAAGAGCTTCCTGCTATTTGGTTCTTCTAGAGCAAAGAAAAGAGGTATACAGGTGTGTTGCAAGTTTTTTCATGTTTTATTTTCTATTAATCATGTTACATACATTTGCTAACAGATATCTCAGTACCAAATATTGACGCACCAACAGATAAATGGAAACAATGTATCTGAAAGATCATACAAAGGAAGTAAATGAAGGACATACCATAACCGCAACAAATTTATTTGTGGTTGGCTCAGGTCCAATATGAGCTCCTATTAAAAAGATGAACAAAATTAGACATATATATTTTATAATAGATAGGTGACACACACACGCAAAGAAAGTGAAGAGCTTGCCCGGATAACTACTTCCAAGCAAATGCTTGATGAATGTCGTTTTCCCTGTTCAGTATTGACCCAAAAGCAACACCATGGGTTTTGCATCAAAATCACCTTTGGTCTAGAAACAAAAAGTCAACATAGCAGTAAATCAGAAAAACTTTTCAAACAGAATGTGTTTATGTGTAATAGGTTTATGTTTCAAGAGATGTTTCGTGTTGGATCCAGAATACATGTATTAGGATTACATATTATTACCAATAAAGGAGATCCAAAATCATTGAACTGATACGTCACTTCTAATGGTTTCAGGTTCTCAATGTAGAGTTTCTTCAGCCCATCGATAATTGAAGTAACTTTACTCAACGAAACCTAAGCAAGCATAAATAAAATGGAATGGAATGAAGACATAATGTTTATAAAGCAAACAATGATATATGTAGAAAACTAAATAAAAATGATAAAAATGTAAAAAAGGGGGATATTATTAAAATAAAGCTAAACCATATCATGATGTAGGAAAATGTGTCGATAGCTCATACTATTTGAACAGATAGCAACAAAACAAGAAAAAGATCTCGAGTGCTGAAAGCCTGAAATAGATAAGCTCTATTTTCTTCTCTATGTTTTGATAAAGGATGATTCAAACATCTAGCTTCATGGCTATATAGCTGGTAACAGTCTTAGAACCGCCTTTTCTTTTTAAGCATATTGATTTAAATTCCATATTTATAAACCTCGTTACACTTGGTAGAGAAAAAGAATATAACACATACCTTCTTTTCAGATTTTGACGAATTAAACCAACCGGATGACGGCGAAGTCTGCACCTCAGGACTACCTAAATTAATTGCACCAGTGAACATCAAAAAATTACACGCAATTGTCTTACTGAAATTAGTGCATTAAATGTAATTACCATCCGATTTAAAATCGCTTTTTGACTGCTTTTTCTTCTGCATAAATTGATAAACAGATTATTGTTAAAAAATATCAATTTCTACTAATTTCTAGGCTCATAGTAGCCCTGCTGCTTCATTTATTATGATATATTGAGAGGAAGGTATACATACACCTATGAATGCATCCAGACCGTCCAGTGTTGGTGGGTGCAGATGTTCAAAATCAACTGCATTAAGAAAAACATGTACCCAAAGAAGACAATCAAATGTCCAAATATTACACTTCGATACTGTAATAGAAAAAAAAAATAAATAAATAATACAATTCTTACCATCAGATTGTAGGATGTCACTACGTAATACTTGTCCTGCTTGGGCCAGCGAAATTAACTGCGGTTTGAACGTAAAAGGTCATATGCGGAGAAATGATGGATTTAATATGAGAAGTGACACCTATTGGTCGTTCCTCCATAAGGTGCAATGAACATCTATGGCAGCAAAAATTAACATGAAAACGCAAAAGTAAAATTAAATAAAGAAAGCAACATCTATATTTTTTCCCAATTAGTTAATGTATACTCTTGCACTAAAGAAGAATTTGCTACACGTTTCATCATTAACATCATCCATGGGATAGCAATATCGATTATAATTCGGTTCCGACAAGTCATGGATGGATTTTCTTTTAAATTGTTGGAAGTGGAAGTAAAACTTTGTTAACGGGTTAAAGTGGTAGATTTTAGATGGTCATAAACTGTTCTAAGTCGGGTTAAAATAGTATTGAAACATTTTCTGGCTCAGTTTTTTAAAGTGGGTGAATGATTAATCTATCAAATAAGATCAAAATAATCAGTGGGTGAATGTAATCATATTTTACACACAAATTATTTGTTACACGTAAAAACAATTCCTCAAAGAGTGTGGGTAAACCCAAACCTACCCATTTTACCACCTCTAGAAAAAAATTATCATGTCCCAAGTTTATATACCTAAGAAAAATTAAGTTTAGTCGAGATTCTAACTTGGCAAAACCAAGACCCTATGAGCCACCTCAGCATGTCCTGCTCCCAAGTCTTACGCAGTCGAACCTCATTTGATATGTTCAGAGAACTCATGTTTATCAATGTTACTACCTTGATATTTTGCAGCACCCTTAGGAGCTAAACCGAGTGTCTCCCTCATAGCCTACCCTCTTCTTCCTTGATCCTCTGCATCTCTTCTTTAGAAGCCTCCATATGCGCATCCTTTGATTGTTTATCTTTAGCATACCAGTGCAGACCTTCCCTTCCCTGTTCAATTTCATACTATATTCATTAAAACCCTGCAAAGATAGAAAGAGAATCAAAAAAGAGAAAACACCAGAGAAGAATCTACGAAATATCGATTTAGTTGACATAAGATGGCCAAAAAAACAATAATTTGTTGTGTATTAAGTGCAATCATTTTCTTTTTTGTTTTCAAAGCTAAGCTTTTCCATCTGTTCCTTTTTCATCTTACACAAGCTGAAAGGACAGATCTTAATCAGCTAAATTCTATTGTTTTGTAAATTTGTCACTATGTAAAAATACTTTATGTTTTTAAAACCATATGCCCAATCAGATATTACGTACGAATTTCTATAACAAAACAATTGATATTTGTTTGGTGAATAAGGAGACTAACCTTTTTGACATCTTCCTACAGGAGCCTTGAGTATGTGACCAAAATAGTTTTCTCGGTATTTATAAACCTTCACATCATCCCAGCAACTTTGCACGTAATATATGTCATGATGATATATGGTTTATATGAACATTATAACAAAAACACTTCAACTATTATAAATAAGCTTAAATTCCAAATTCTCTTTGCATTGCAAGGGTGTATAAACAAAAAATAAGAACCATACTCATATTAGGCCAAGAGTGAACAAATTTAAAATGAAATGAAGAACAACCACTAACAACAGAAAGATTTGTAAATAAATGCAGGTACTTCAATTAGAGAAAACTTGTTAAAGATTCATGGTGCATGAAGCCATAAAAAGGATCCGAAACCTTGTGAACGTAAGGCAAATAGATTGTCAAAATGTAAAAGTGCATAAACTTAGAACCCAAATAACATTATATAGCACTTAAATTACCAATCTTGATTGAATTCCATGCATAAGTAGCTACATACACATACCGCATACACCCCTTAATATGGAGCCATACACATTTTGCATACTGATAGAAAGAAGGGCGACATACATGTACTTGAACAGCTTGCATACATACGTGTAGCAATTTCAGAAAAAGAAGAGACCCATACAGATACAGTGGTTCAGATTACATGCATATTGCATTTGCGAATGCTCTAGTTCTACACTAAAAATCTTACGACTATCTTCTATCCTAGGTACATGAAGATTTGAACTCATATAGTTGCATACATAAAGATTAGGTCCTTGACCTTAACGACACATTTCTGCAGCAGACGTGCGGAACTCCACATTACTTTGAAGATACAAAATTTCACTTAAATGTGTGTGATTAACCAATAGTCAACAAAAAAATAGGATACATTGTATAAACTAAAGTAGATGTTATTAACAGATCAAGCATTCTATGCCAATTTTCTATTGGTCTTCATTGTAGTTAACCAAAAATCAAGCACACCATTTCCTCAATATAGTTTTACGATATAATATAATAAATTTTTGATAAGTTCTTATATACAGAAATAAAGGTTTCAAGGGAGTATGTTACCTTTGTTAAACTATCGTTTTTTTCGTTGCTTGCAGCTTCTTCTATTGCGTCAACTTAAACAACACCTTTCACTATTAAATAACTTCGAGTTACATCATTTTCGCACCTTCAATTACACCACAATCTACTCATCTGCAGCAAAATCAGATGCAGCTCCTTTATTAAATAAACACAATATAAAGAAAATGCTATACATAATGGACAACCTGACATACTTCACGTGAATAAAATGCTCCCAACGTCATAATACAATCAGAAAACGCAAAATAAATATTTAATTAGAAAACTATAAATTACACATATTGTACTAAATAGGTACATAACCTCTTAAAATTTAATCAGGGTGGCTGTTATTTGCAATTGCATACAGACTTTGGTTTGGTATGTCAAATAGACTACTTGCACAGTTACACTTTCATACTAATAAATATATACTTTGCATTTCATTCTTCGAAAATAATTAATAATTACATCAATATGCCCCATACGTATGATGTATATATAAAAAAGTCCACGTAATATCTGAATAGGGGACATACCAGCAGCAATGGTTGCTTCATTAACCACCTCAGCTGCAACATCTCCAGCAAGACTAAAAGGGTAATAAAGAATGTTGTACGTAAGAAAGCTATTTCCTGCATTTATTTTAAAATTTCAAAGGTCAAGTGGTGACAAAGGTGAAAATTACTTATATCAATTAAGACATTTAGACAAAATGTGAATGTTCAAACAAAAGGGTAGAAGAACGTGCTCTAGCAACTCCGCCAATGTCAGGAGAAAAAAACTCCCGCCCTTGAGTCTGAATCATTGAGAAATATATTTGTCAGCAATACCTCTTCCTTAATATTGTTTGTCTTAGAAGTTTCCTCAAACATTTGGTGACCTCTTCATGAAACACCTGATTGTAAATGATATCTAGTTTTCAAATGATTCAGTTTTCAATTATTGACTGGAACATCATCATCATCATCAAAAAAACATGAAGATGAAATTGATAAAATTGATAACAGATTAAAAATACCAGGTTAAAATAATCATAATAATCAAAAAACATGAACATGTAATTGTTATCATAGCAGGTTAAAATAATAACATGTAATTGACACAAAAAAATATTAAAAAAAAATAATAACCTGTAATTGTCAATTAGGTAGCCGGAATAAATTGCAGTCAATAATCAAACGGCCTAATAAACCACATAAAAATCATCAATTCGAAAAAACCCCAATTTAAAAAGCCCTAAAAATCAAATTCACACCAGAAAAAAAAAATCAACTTCAAAATTGGTTAATTCATACAATTAATACACGATATATTGAATTAAAAAGTGTAGAAAAACGCACCATCATCAATGGATTGCCAGCTTTTTGCGTCCATTTTTTACAATCGGAATGATTTAGGTGGCATGATTAAGAAATTAGGTTATGTGTAATTGAGAGTATACCTGATTGAATCAATTATCATCCAGATTCATTATTCGATTTAAAGGCTTTATTTTTCAAGATCTAATCTAATCGGTGAATGTTTGTGGGAGATAGTTTGAGAGGATCGAATTGTGTGTGTGTGTTTTTTTTGAGATGGAAAGAATGGAATGGATAGTTTGTAAGATGTTCCGCCCAAAACACGTTCCACAAAATCTACGGCTCATGAATATTTGCGATTTTACACGTGGCAATTGATTAATATTTTTCAAGGAGATTTTGTAGGGCAACACTCCTCTTTATAGGATGGAGATATATATAATAAAAAAGTATAGAGCAAAACCATACAAATGTTTTAGATTTAAAAAAAAAAAAAAAAAAAATCATATACATGTCAATTAACTTAAGTTTACGTAGATATTATTCAAGATTATGTTAGTTAAAATACCTAAATTAATTTCACATAACATATTAGAATGGGGATAAGAGATAGAATTTTGCAATGATAAGGTTCATGATTAGTACATTTGTGGTGGTGCATGCAAAATATTAAAAGATACTACACATTACTTGTACAAAAGTAACGGTTACATTCTTGGTGCATGAATTTATATCAATAATGGTTTCACCGAAGGAATAAAAAGATAAAACCGTAAAGGGTATGACATTGATGGGTTCGACATAAAATTTGAGTAAATCCATGAGCCTTTTGTATAAGACATGTTTTAAAGATTCCTTTTACCCCAAATCCGTTATTCACATGTGTACATGCATCTAATATCTATACCGAATCTACTATTGTTCAACATGTGGCATAATATAAAGACAAGTGAAATTGAGTTAAGTGGAACAATTTAAAATAGGACATACCACCCATATCAGTTATCAGCTTTTTATTTGAGGTTACCAATAAGTTTTATTAGGATTGAGTTGAGATTCAATACTATGCTATCTGCCTATATACTTTCAGTTTGGGCATTGCAAGTGATGTCGATCATACCAATATGTCATTATAATTTGGAACACAATGATTTTCATAAGAAAAAATACAAAGTTGGGCTCCATGTAGTTAATGGGGTTTTGTTCTCATAAGAAAAAAAATACAAAGTTGGGCTCCATGTCCATGTTCAATGGACCCGGTTAGTTTAATTGTTTAGATGATGTAATATATATAGGGTCCATTTTTTTTCAGAACCATCTTATCTGCGAGAACTGCGAAAACCACTTATGTGCTCCTAATAATGTATAGTGTGCAACATATCAATGCAAAATGACATTTTTGAAAATATCTATATTTGTTTTTAAATATTAAACTTTTTTATTTAATCCAAAAGGGTATAATAGTAAAAGACAGTTTTTATTTTATTTTATTTTTGAAATGTTTTTTACTAAATCTCGTTTTTATTTATTTATTTACTAGATATAATGCCCGCGCACGCGCGGGGTTTTTTCTAATCATTTAAATGAATTATTATTTTTAATTTCGGGTTTTAATTATTATAACAGGACCTTCAAAACCATTGTACTTTGATTGAGGTATTAAATTAGGGTTATTTACGAATGTAGTGGGTTTTAATATTAATTAGATTTGGAGGAGATGTTCTTGTATCAATGATTGTGCATGAATGAATGATAAGAGATCGAGTTTGATTGATGGAGGAGGAATTTGGGAATGTTGGGACTTCAAATATTTAGTGGGAATGATACTGAATTTTAAGTTTCAGCCCAAATCTTTGAAAAATTTGCTCCACCGTTTTCAAGTTTTAATTTTTTATATTTTGACACATATATTTTTGTAAGTTTTTATTGAATGATTACAAATCACATTCTTTTTTTTGTAGAATATGGATAAATTTAGAAGTATTTAAGCTTTTTTTATTTAATATTTACGAAAATAATAATAATAATAATTTGATTATTACTTAATAAGGTATGATTTGATTTTTTTAAAATGTAAAAGTCCCCACTAGGGGTTTTGTTTTATTATTTAAAAGATTTATTTATTTATTTATTATTATTATTATTATTATTATTATTTAAGATAGTTTTATCTAGATTTAGTGCATATATGTTTTTAAGCTAGCAAGTTTAGTGCATATATGTTTTTTTAAGAGAGCATATTTCTAGATTTAGTGCATATATGTTTTTAAACTAGCATGTTTCGCATATATGATTTTTTTAATATAATGAAATTTATAACAAACCAAGAACATAAACGTTATACACAAACTTCGATATCGATTGAAATACAATTAAAATACAAATTTCTAAAAAGCATAAATACATGAATCTAATTGATCTATACACGTGAGCACTAATAAATATATCATTTTTAGAAGTCATAGCTATGAACATTCTTGTAATTACACCTGATACAAAGAAAAGAACAAAAATTAGCAACAATAATATTGTTAAAACATTCATGTTTTAAGCATTTCGTTTATAAGCAATCATTTTTTAAAACATAACTATTTTAAAACATACATGTTTTGAACATACATGTTTAAAAACATATATGTATCGAAACATACATGTTTAAAAACATATATGTATTGAATTATAAACGATTTATGACTATAGAAATCATAGAAAAGCTTCATAACACATAATGACGATTGATGGATAATTGGATATGGATCTATGGTCAGATCTCCTAATATCAAAACACAACAGCTAATACCGATGGCCCATATCTTAGGTGTTGAACGGAATATACACTAACCAAAAGAAAAATAATTGAAACTATAACCCAAAATCGGTGTCCATAAATAAAGAAAACACCACTCGTGTTTACCCGAAACCAGTAAATCGTGTATTTCAAACCATCGCAAAGCCACAAAACATACAAAAAAACATCAAAACACAATTGAAACCACCAAACCGTCTCCTATTTCAGTCAAAACACAACCTATCATAATGATATTACACTTATTAGCTAAAACACCAACATACATTTGACACAAAAATCCCTTTACCACACCATCAATTAGAGTGCCATCCCTTTAAATTTTACACGTAACCAAAGCAAAAAAAAAACCCATCATATTTAGTCATAAAATAACATTTATCAATTTTTTAATCGTACATGTGAAGCCTTGCTATAGTTTAACACCATCAAATTTTTTGAATATATAAAATACTTTTTGCCTAAGAGCACTCCCAACGGGAGCGTTAATGTTGCGTTAAAGAGCCTAAAGGGTGCGTTAAAGTGGCGTTAAAGGTTGGAGGGTTGCTGCATTAACGCAGCGTTAAGGGACTGAGTTAAACCCTTAACGCTGCGTTAAGGGTGCGTTCGGTAAAAAAAAAAAAAAAAAAAAAAAATCAGTTTTGGCCCCTAAAAAGGCTGAACTAGCCGTTATATTAAAAAAAATTACATTTCGTCCCTTGTGTTTTATTTCCGTTGGTGAAACGGCTAGTTGTAAAAAAAAAAAATAATAAAAAAAATAAAATAAATAATAATAATAATTTAAAACCATTTTCACTCTCCTATAAATACCCATTTAACACCATATTTTTTTTCACACTTTCACAAATCAATATACTACATCATATACTTTCATCTTCAACCTTCCACAAAAAAAAAAAAAAAAAAAAATGTCCGACTTCAACCTAAACGACGACGAGGATACCTTCTTTAATCTCCTAAACACCGGGTGGAATAACCCAAACGCCGGGTCATCTTCAAACTCGAACCCACTTGGCTTGTCGAGCGAACTACTTTACGAACAACATCAACAAATGCTATATTACGAACAACAACAACAATCGAACCTAAACACCAATTTCTCTAATCTTCAATTCACCCAACATTCATAACAATCTCAAACCGCAACCTATGATGTTCCCGATACTCCAACGTCTCCTCCAAAGCCACACAAGCTGCGTATCAAACGAAAGGCCAAAAAAAAAACCCCGAATCTTTGGAGGATGATGAAGAAAACACCGGCATCATCAAACGTTGGAACCCACAAGAGGAAAAATTACTTGCGTCATGTTATGTTGCCGCGATGGAGGATTCACAAGTGGGTCGAAATCAAAGCAAGGATACATTTTGGCAACGGGTGAGAAATGAATTTAATAGAGTCAATTTTCAAAAGAGAAACAAGGATATGATCCTAGTAAATGAAAAACATTGAACCGTGATTGCTCAAAGTTCAACGCCTACTACAACCATTCCCAACGGCAAGAAAAAAGTGAGGAAAGCGAATTGGATATCCTGAGACGTGCCAGACAAATGTATCGGGACGAGCACATAACCGCTCCTTTTAACAACTAGGAGGCTTGGGAGGTTTCACGGGGTCATATGAAATGGGACGCGCCAAAAGGGATTGATTTAACCGGCGATGTCCCAACCCAAACCAACGAGGCGTTGTTTGGTCGTGATGAACAACCAAGGCCAATGGGAACACAATGTGCTTCAAAGATAGCTTGATCCGAGAGCACGGGAGGAACGAGCACGGGAGCGAGTACGGGAGGAACGACCTCGTCTAGCCAATTCGGGGAGGCTATGACATCCGAGTATCGTTTGAAAAGGGAAACGGCCCAAGCCGCGTATCGGGCGAACTAAATAAAAGAGGAGACGATAACAAGGTTGGAGTAAATGCAATTTTTGATGGTTGATACTGACGGGAAGGATCCAGAAGTGGTGTATTGGATCAACGAAGAAAAAGCTCGAATAAAAAAAAAATACAACCTCCAACGTCCTCAGTAGATTTAGGATTGTGTTTATTTTTATGTTGTAGTTTTTTTTTTTTTTTTTTTTTTTTTTTTTTTTTTTTTTTTTTTTTTTGTAAGTATGTAATGCTATTTTTTTTAATGAATGTTATGTTTTTAAAAAATGAAGTATTATTATAAGTTTAGGGGTTGAATTTGAAAATATTTGATATAAAGGTGAGTTATGCTTGGGAGTGTTAAAGTTGAGTTAAAGGTGAGTGTGTTAAAGCTGACGTGGCAGTGTGTTAAAGTTTAAACCTGAGTTATGGTTGGGAGTGCCCTAAGAATGAAATAACATACCTCGAGAAGATACAAAATACTACGGGCCTCCATATCTTTATTTATCAAACGTGATTAATAAATAAAAAACAAATTATATTTTTTTTTTCTTCAGCGGTTTGATCGAGAGAAAGGGAACAAGAAAGGTGAAAGAGTAGGGCATCTCATTCTAGCCAATAAATCAAGAACGGTTCAAAATAAAACGTTTTACGAGATGGGGCGACATTTTTTAAGTTAAGGTAGGATATATGTAGATCAATTGATTTATCATCTTTTTGGGGTGAGGACGAAATACAGATTGTAGGAAGATTTTGAGAGGGTGCGGCTATGGTTTAGGCTTTGGGGTGAAGAAGAAATAGATGGAGAGTGAAATGTTAATTGATCTCAAAAGTGAAAGAGATATATGAAACAGTTCTTGATATATCGTCCTTTTTTTTGGAAAAATTAAATTCTCATTTTGCCCCTAATTTAATTTTTTCTATTAAATTAAGTTGCATATATTTTCAAAAATGTCATTTTGCATTGATATATTGCACACTATACATTATTAGGAGTACATAAGTGGTTCTCGCAGATAAGGTGGTTCTGAAAAAAAAGTTACACTATATATATATATATATATATATATATATATATATATATATATATATATATATATATATATATATATATATATATTTCTTTCTTCTTTTAATATATTTCAAGTGATGTTTGTAGCCTATATATCGGTTGAAGCAAATCAAATGCTTAAAATTTGAGAAAAAAAAATCATTAATAAGACCTAGATACAGTCATCAAAACATTCAAATTCAAAGAAAATAAAACCACCAGAAATAGCAAGTTCAGTTTTTTATCGACTTTTTTTTTGAACAACAAAATTTTATTAAAATTAGCAAGAAGCTAGAAATAGGACTACATAATAGAAAGCACTAAAGTATTACAAAGCCAATTATTCCCATAAATATTACATTTTCGATTCCTATTCGTAAACCATATGAATGAAGCTTCCACTATCTTGTCCATTAAACCGGCTCGTTTGGGGGGAGGCCGAGTGAATATGTTTCGTTCATGAACTTCCAAAGGGACCAGAAAACAACTCCAAGAATAGCCGCAACAATCTCTTTGTTCTCTTTGGAGAAATGTCTATGGTCCAAATCTTCAAGAACTTCTGCGATGGTTAAAGATGAAGGGAAGTCCAAATCGAGCCATTGGAATGTCTTTAACCAAATGGAAGTAGCAAGAGAGCATGTCCACAAAGTGTGTTCCACCGTTTCAGGAGAAGACGTACAAACTGGGCAAAGAATAGACTCGATATCAATACCTTTATTGCTTAAGTTCCATCTAGTGGGTAACCTGTTGCGGAGAGCACACCAAAGAAAGATATTGACTTTTTTGGGGATGTACCAACACCACCTTGTATGAGGCTGGGAATCCGGCAAGAGAAGGGAATCGATATGTTGTCGAGTAGACTTGACGACAAACGTGTTTGATTTATCAAACGTCCAAACCCATTCATCATTATCTTCGTTGAGCTGCACATTGTCAATAAGATTAAGAAGAATAGAGAGATGAGTGGAAGTAATACCTTCAACAATTGGCCGAGACCAACTCCACGTCCACCCATCATTCCAATGATCCCGAACGAGGCTTTCTTTATTCTCTTCAAGACAGAACAATCTTGGAAATTGGATACAAAAAGCTTGATCACCAATCCAATTGTCCAACCAAAATTTTGTTGATCTTCCATCCTGGACTTTCTTCTTCATAGAGTTATTGGGAATGACATGTTGTTTAGCGACTTAAGTGGACGAAAAGAATAGTAGAGCAAATAAAGTGACAATAACGTAAAGTACATTAATCTTCATGTGTATTAGCCCATTTAAAATTCGCTTTCCGACTTCCCCAACTGGCTTCATGAGTTATGCATGTTTAAACCTAGCTAGCATATGTAGTTTTCGATTAGATGTTCAAGTTTTGTTTTTGGTTAATGTTAATCATGGTGGTCCTGCATCCACCGGAGATCCAGAGTCATGCATGTTTTGTGGTGCATTATATATTCAGCTTGTAATAATGTAGTATATATTCTCTGGTGTCGATTGTTTTGTTGAAGAATTTATAGATTTTGTTTACAAGGTACAGTGGTTTTCGGATGAATGGTGTGTGGTAGGGTGTCAATTTTTGACACGACACGCTAACCGACATGGACACGACACGAAGATAAACGGGTTTGGGTCGAGGGTAAACAGGTTTGTGTCGAAAACAGGTTAACCCGTATAACCCGTTTAATAAATGGGTCGTGTATGGGTTTAGTAATTTTAAAACAGGTCAACCCGTGAACCCGTTTAAATATATAAACTTTTAATCAATAAAATATATAAGTTTTGTAAAGTAAAACTTTAATAAACTTGGAAATTAAAGTCAAAAATGAAAATTTTTGAATGGGCCTTTGGAAGCCCAAAATATGGAAAACTATGAGCGGGAATTTAGTGTCTAAGACTTTAAGTGGGAAATTTAGTGTCAAGGCTTTGAGCGGGAACTTAGTGTCTAGTCAGTCTACTATCAGGTCTCCTCACATATGTTTATGCTTATGATAATATATGCCGATCCCTAATCTCACAAATAGATTTCGACCCAATCTCCCATTTGTGAAGCAGATCATGAGTGTATTCCGCCTACATTTGTTAGGTTCTTTGATTCTGTAAGTTTGTCTTGTTTAGATTGCACGAGAGCGCCTTTTTTACTTGGCTTTGAGCAGGAATTTAAACGGGTTACACGGGTCATAAATGGGTTACACATGTTAGGTGTGTATGGGTTAGGGTTGAGGTTTTTGACACGATTAATAAATGGGTCGTGTTTGGGTTGAGGCTTTACCAACCCGCCAACCCGAGTGGGTCGACACGGACACAACTCAATTGCCACCCCTAGTGTGTGGTGCTTATTTTCTTGTACCTAGGATAGTGACACTTCATAAAAATATTTGAGAATTGCTAGACCCGCAAAAAAACCTTCCACAAAATACATCCTCAAAATGAGTTGTCATTATTTGATTGGTGTATTTGGTTATAGTTTTTTCTTCTTCTTTTTTTTAAGCCAATCAAAAAATGCCAACTCATTTTGTGGAATTTTTTTGTGGGTCTAGCAATTCTCAAAATATTTTTCGTTTATAAAGAATCCAAAGCATATTTATGACATAATATATTCTCATGACCTTATTAATAAACGTCCCATAAGATGTCGCTAGCAAGCAAGTACTCCGTAGTCTTTATAAAACATGCTGCATTAAGGTAGTATTTATAATACATCACTGATGAAGCTTGTTCGATGTTATTACTTAACTCAACGACCATGGCAGAATCCTCTCTTCAAACCCGTCTCAAGTTCATCCACCAAAACCGACCCGAAAGGTGGCTTTACGCGATTTTCTTGCAAGCTTCCAAAAAAACAGACAACCATCTTGTTCTAGAATGGGCTGATGGTTATTTCCCTAAAACCAACTATGTGTTTAGACTAGATGATGTTTCTGATACCCAATGGTTGATTATGTCATCCCCTGGGATGTGTTTTCCTGCTAGACATGATGTTGTGGGCCAGTGTTTTGGTTAAAGATCATGCGTGTGGTTGGCGGGTGATATAGAGTTGCGGAAATATGATAGTAAAAGATGTGAAGAAGTGAGAGTTCATGGGATTAAGTCTTTGGTTTGTATACCAACTAATATCGGTGTCGTTGAATTGGGTTGTTGTGATGTTTGTTGGAATTCAGGTATCATAACACTTATATAAAACATAAAATATCATCAAAGCATATAGCGGAAGCAAAGATCAAATACTTGTAATTAAATTAACCAAACATAAACGAATATACGTACCTTTTGTGATTCCTAATAAAGGGTTTTGTAAAAGTCGACTAACACAAAAGTCGAACACCTCCAAGACACAAATAATAATGTTGTAGGATTGTAAATATTAGAGATTTATGTGGTTCGGGAGGTGTAGGTTGATCAAACAACATATTCATGATTCCAGTGAGAGAGAGTAGAGAGAGGGTGAAGAAAACAATGTTTATTAGATTGATAAGAATAAAAGTTACACAATGATTTCCCACACCCCTCATGGAGAGTCATGAGGGGTATTTATAAGCTCAATACAACATAAGTTTGCCTATTGTACAATAGTAGTCCCTGCGGGCACTACTTACTATGAATCTAGTCCAATTCACGTGTAAGACGTTATCTTTGCAAACTAGCGAGGCTAACAATATCCCTCCAAGATATCGTCACACGTGAATGGTTACAATGAGACCTATAAACAAAGTAAATTACAATAATAATAAACTATGTTGACGTTGTTGAAGCGCAGAGTCTCTGTGGTCTAGATACTTAGGCAGATTTGAAGTTCTCTCTTCCGACGATCTTGGCATTTGATCTTTGGCACTGACGGCACTAATCCTTGTAGCTCTGAACTTCAACTGTAATGGTCTAGTTAGGTTATTACTCCCTCCTAACTAGTGATTCTTTTTCTTTTATCTGCTCCCTCCTGAACTGACAACTCTCTTTCATCAAATCTCTTTAGTCTTCAAACACGCATCGGATAAAAGTAGACTTTAGAGTATAGCACCATGATTGTCGTTCAGGGAGCATCGTAACAACATAACTCACTTAGTATTGCATCCAAGTTGGTAATAAGCTCCGATGTACACATTATTGGAACCTCTTCGTTATTAAGCACAGTTCCCTCAATCAATCCAATCATAGAAGATGAAACACTACTTTTTCCTTCATGTACTTCTCCCTCCTGATGGTTGCGAGTTATCGAAATCATCACACTGTTGTGTACATGTCGTAGAATTACCTTTTACTTGTGCAATATTGATGTTACTTAGATTTATCACACAAGCTACTTAATTCTTCTTAGATTTAGAGAGAGAAAGTTAGAGAGAGAAAGAGATAGGAGGTTACACAATACTAATGAAAATGATAAGTGCAATTAGCCAACCAACCCTCTCCCTTGAATGGGAGGGGTTATTTATAGTGTTCTTACAAGGATGGGCTTTTGCCCTAATAAACTACATAATTATCATAAATAAAAGGCCACGGCCCATGGGCCTTCTACACAGGCCGAAGCATAAAACTAACTTAATGGCCTAAGCAACCTATTACATAAAATGATCAATACTTGAAAAACTAATAACGTGTTCCCAACAATCTCCCCCTAAGTATTGGCCATCAAGGTTGCTTGACGTCTTCTTTGCTTCTTTGGCTTTGACGTCATTTTCCATCTTTGTTCTTTCGTTCTTGAAATATGTGAGGTGATAATCTCTAGATCTGCCTTCCATCAACGTCCTTTGATGACATTGTCTTTAATTCTTTTCCATCATGCTCATATGTCTTTTGACTTTTGTTCTTCAAACGGTTCTCACTTCATAAGCTTCCATTTTGACTTTTGAAAGTTTGTAACGCTTGAACTTTGACTTTTCTTTAGCTTCTTTGAACTTTTGTTATCTCTTAGTCTTTGTGAGAACTTTTCATCCGAATATAAGCATGATGAATGGTGATTATGTAACTCCAGGTCTCCATGATTAACTGCAGGTAAACAGTTAGCAATAAATCATCCGGCAATTACAGGTTCGGACTTCAAGATTGTCAACAGCATAGTGTGAAGACTTTCTCTAATCCTAACCCAGGCCGTTCTGAATCGGATACCCCGGAAAGGGCTTACACAGACACACCAAAGTGAATCAACGATTCAGTGATCCGCTGGAGATCACCCCACGACTGTAGACCGTTTTGGAGCTAACACTAAGCATAATCCACAAGGGATTAACGAAGTGACCTGCTGTCAGGGCTGTTTGATGTTGACCCTGGCAGGATTTCCATTCAATCACTGAGAATCATAATTTATGAATTCTCTCATGAATGTTCTCGGCAGATTGCTAAGATCTGCGAAGGACACTCTTAAAATTTACAACTGGTGTTCCTTTTGTTGAACAACCAGTGTATGCTAAGTGTACCTAAGAGATCTTTGATGTATCTCGTGGCTCTAGACTCAATTAAGTGCTTAGTTTTGGTCGTCGGAGGCATGGAGCAGATTCATCCTTTTCAATATCAACACATCTCAGAGTGAGAGGTCGATAGATAATGAAGGGTTCTCCATGAGAAATGAAACAAGTGTCTTTTGAGAGACACCTGAGTGGCTAGAAGGTTTAGTGCAGTGCGTCACTGGGTCCATGACGGCTTAATCTTCAATACCAGTGTTACCGTAGTAACAACCAGTAGCATATGTATTAAACCCGGTGTCTGCCCTAAGGTTGATTAAATGGAGGGCTATTTCTTTTCACCATTTTCTTTACTTTTCTTTTTCATTCTTCAACCCCTTCTTTCTCCTTTCATTTCTTTTCTCCTTTTTTTTCATCATACCTAGGACTTTCTAGTTCTAAACTATTGGTATTGTCCTTGGGTAGATCCCTCCGGCTCTGGCGGATCATAGGATCGTTTTTCCTAACCTTAGTCACCTTATATCTCCATGACTATCCTATTGTTGCCATAAACAAAACCTTTTGAAAATCTCTCAAAGTACTTATGATTGTAAAAACATATTTTGTTTTAGTGATTTTCAAAAATACTCCCCCTTAACATGTGCTCATAAGTAGTTAAGGTAAATTTTCACATGTCGGGTAGAGTTAGCACTTTTTGAATTGATTGATTTTCAATGAACATGATCGTTGCGAGACACGTTTACATCACTATTAAAACTAGCTCAAAATTATTACCCATCCAGATCATATCCAAGAAAAATATCTCGAAATCGGTACATTCTACTCAGACACGTCCTTTGCGAGACACGTTTACATCACCGGATAAACCGGCTTGAAATTATTACCCGTCCCGGACATGTCTTTTCGACTACTGACTTTTGCTATCGTTAATTCGTAGGTTCAATCTTGAGTCGAGCTCATACGAGATTTAAAACTTTTATCACCATATTTTAATCACATTTTTTATTCTCCCCATCAAAAATAGCATATTCATGTTGTTTTTGAAAAACTTTTGATTAAAATATGTTTTTTGAGGTTTACGGGAAGAATTTCAAGAACCTTTTGTTGTTATTAGAACAAAGATGTTGTTTTTCAAATACTCCACCTTGACAAGGTAATACTTGTCCTTATGAGCAGAATTTTGAAAAAACTTTACAAAATTTTGGTTAATTCTGCTCATAAGTAAGAAGCTTTCGCTCCTTATATTAGGATTGAGGCACTGAAGCGTACCTCAGGGTCCTTTCTTTACAAGTACAGGTTGTGCACTGTAATGTGTACACAAACCATAGTCAAAGATAACAAACATGATGAATGATGATGAATTATGACAATGGTATCAGTGATTACTGCTTAGGACGACAGAAAGTGGGAATGTTAGGAATTCTGGCTCGTCCTCCCACATAGCTTTCCAATCATCTCATCGTCACCCGGAACTTGATCCTTCGGTCAATCTTCTCCATGAATTTGATCGCTTGCTTTACGTCATTCTTACTCCAAGTCATATGTCTTAGCCAACCCTGCTTCAACCCCTTTCTATGGTTCTTCAGAATCTTTTGAAGTTCAGACTTGACAAGTAGCAAAGTTTCATCGCTGAACTTGTGGAGATCTTGATAACCCATGAACCTTGTTGAATTTTGTCTGACGTATGCTACCCCGAATGGTCTATCACCGAAATTATAAGGCTTCTTATATGCTATCCCCGGAGGTCTGAGATTAGGCTTGACTAAATTCAATTTCTTCTGGTAGCTTTCTACCCCAAGATGTACATCTTCAACTCTTGATCTGATGACAATGTTGCGAATGTACAATAGAACCGAGTTGACGATGTCATACTGAAGACGCCCAGGAAGATGTTCGAGTTTTCCTTGAACTTTTAAGAGATACATGTCTTCAATATCGTTGATGTGCAGGTAGGGATAGTCTGCTTCGCTGAAGGTGTATTCTTGATCACCCAGCCTTCTCACGGTGATCTTCTTCAGAAAGTTGTATCCAAACATCGATTCTGTTTTAGCTCTTATGATTGAAAGGATCTTACTTTTGTGATAAACATCAGTCTTTGACCTTTTTGTAAGCATCCATTTATAGAACCATTTCCTCATGTCTGGCCAATGATAGATTCCAAGTGCTGCTTTATCGTTGTATTCTTCAACTTTGTTGATGAATAAATCGCTGATTTGTTCTTCGAAAACTTCTAACACATAAGATGCTGCCAGATACTTGGTGAGAGAAGTAGCGTAACATTTTTCTGGGTTAGTGTTACCATAGACTAGATACTCCAAGTCGTTGTTAAAGAAATACGCCTTGGGTATCTTTGGATTGTGAGAGGGACCAACGAGGGGTAAGGGTTGCGAATAATCATGGAGTTGAAAGTTGTCAGATGGATGAGAAGCTCGTGTATGATCCCAGTCAATATTTTCTGAAAGAGCCCTTACCACTTGTTCCAAGTTGTATTCAAATTCCAGCTCTGAAGTTGTGACAATTTTGAATTCCGAGAAGCCTTCTTTGCGAACTCTGATGATATCAGATAACCCCAACTTCTGGACTTTCATTACTTTCTTCAACCGTTTGGTGAATTCCACATTAGAACCTTCAACAGGTCCTTCATTCTCAGCTGGATTTTCTGGATATGCATCCACCATTGTTTCAAACCAATCGAACCTTGGAGCGTTAGGATTTACCCATTCTAGTGCTGGTTTAAGTGGAGCATTTGCTAGTGGTGCTGGAACAGTTGGAACTCTTGGTGGTGCAGCAACAGTTTCTTGATCATCACTTAAGTCATCATGAGGTTCAGTCTCATCAAATGCCCCGGTTTCAAGAGGTACGAACTTGTCTTGACTTGATTGCTTGGTAGTGCCAGAGGAAGGTGCTGTAGTAGAAGGGCCAGTTGATTTAGAAGGTTTCTTTCTTTTCTTCTCTTGATTGTCTTTGTCAGGATCATCCCGACGACGCTTGCTAGGCTTATCCTTCTTGCATGCTTCTCCTTTCTTTTCTACTTTCTTAATTGAATTAAGTAAAGCCTGAAGAAGTTCTTCCTCTTCAGGATCATCGAGGATATCTTCAACCAATTTTCCTTTGAGTTCGGTAGTAGACGGTTTGGATGGTACGGTCTGAACCGTCTTCCATGATTCCATTTGACATATTCCTTAAGAAGTTCTGGGAGTGCCTCTTGAAGATGTTTGCCGACTTCTTGGGGTACTTGAGAGCTGATTTCTTGAGGTACATGTGACCTGAGATATTGTTCTGCTACTTTCGCCAGATCAAATGATTTAATATCATTGATGTCAGATTTCTGTACAGCCACATGTTTTTGCACTTCTGTAAGCTGTTCATTCAAGGCTTTGTGCTCACTTTCTTATGACTGTTGAAGTGTGGTAACCTTCTTTTGTAGTGCAATAAGTTGCTCTTTTAGATCATTGAGCTCACTGGGGGATTGACCCACAGATGACGGTTGTGGAGATGGAATAGGGTAGTCATCTTGGTTTTCATCCTCATCATTGCCTTCATCGTCTTTATTCTCATCATCTTCACCCTCTTCATCTTCTTCTTCATCATCTTTTTCCTCTTCATCATTGTCATTCTCATCTGATTCAGATCCTGAAGCCGTGTGTACACTCTGTTCTGACTCTTCCGATTTACCCTCAGATTCGCTAAGTGTAACAGATCTTGTGGCCTCTGACTCCTCTTCAGATAAGGGTTGTTCTTCTTCAACGTGTGAAGCTGGTCCTTCACCTCTTTTTCTTCTTTAAAGTTTTTCTTGATCAGCTAGCCATTTCTTTCTGTTCGCCTTTGATGCTTTCTCGAGTTGTTTTTTCTCTTCTGCTTCAGTCAAGGGAGGTTTAATAGGTTTAAAAGATTGATCTGTCATCTTGAGTGATTTCCCTTTGCCCTTGCCCAAATCTTTGTCTTTCTCTGCCAATATTGTCTTCATTTTTTCAAGCTCTTTCTTCTTTTCTTTTCCAAGATCTAATTCCTCTTCTTCATCTTCGTCAGTAGGTTCGTCTCTGAGTTTCAATTCAGTGGACTTGTCTTTGGTTATCAGTTTCTTCTTCTCAATTTTTGTGACTTTCATTGTTCTCGGAGAAGCTACTGGGACAGTTTTGCCTGTTCCTCTACCTATGCCCCTGGTTGACTTTGCTCCCTTAATTGTAATACCCACCTTTCCTGCCTTTTTAGCTTCATCGTACCATTTGTAAGCTTCAGTTCCCATCACCGCTTCTGATAACATCTTTGGTGGGATTCTCAGACCCTGTTTCTTGGTGTTTGTCATCTGCACTTTAACCTTGGTAAGAATGTGATCCATCTATTTGGTATGTGCTTTCTCATTTAATCGTCTATCGATTTCTGGATGGTTTTTCATGAAATGTGAGGGTATCTTGTATCCCTTCTTTTGTTGGAACTATTGGGCTTGGTAAATCATATATTTCCATATATACTTAGCGAAGTCCATATGGTAGAAGTTGACGACACCCCAGAAGAATTGCAACTGTTCCAGTCTCGGGTGTTCAAGGCCAGTTTCTTTTCCGGTTATACAGTGGATAATGATGGTGTAGAGGGCTAACCAAGGTTGAGGAATATTCTTCCTGTCCACCTTAGAATGAGAGGTGACCTCTTCACCCAGATCATCATAGCCGAGGTGTGTTAAGGTGTCAACCATGGTTTCAAAGGTTGGGTCGTCATGGAATCTGCCTCTTGGGCCTGAGGCTTCTGACGGAAGATCAAGAATGTTACAAAGAGTATCAACACCAAATTGGATCTCTGTGTTATCAACGGTAAGTGTCATGGTTTTGTTGTCTTTGCCTATGATCATGGAATGCCAGAACTGGTTCATGTAAACTTCAGGGACACTTGTTGTCTCGGTCATCACTGAACTGACGAAATGTCTCTTGAGTATTTCTACCATTACTTGACATGAATCATGACATGGTAGCTTTTCAAAGTCGACTCTTGAGTTTGAGTCACTGATCTTGCATTCATCCCCTTCTGGGATCCTATCCTTTCGTGTAACAGATCCTTGAGACATGATTAACCTGTATACCACACATACCAACAACAACATACAATGGACATTGCAAATATATGTTAGTATATGTTATTTGTTGCATGATCATAGCCTAACTAGTATGATGAATCACGTAGAGAGACTAAATCATGAAAAACTTTCACATATCAGCCAAACAATCCATATTCAATCAATCTAAGTTCATGCCAAAAAAAATTCTAAGTATGAGAAAATTTGACAAACTCGAAGAATTGTGACAAACTCGGAGGATTTGGCAAACTCGGAGAGTTACAAACTCGGAAAGTTTAGAAACTCGGAGAATAACAAACTCGGAGAGTTTAGAAACATGGAGAGTTTAGAAACTCGGAGAGTCTATAGAAACTCGGAGAGTTTATAGAAACTCGGAGAATTTATAGAAACTCGGAGAGTTTATAGAAACTCGGAGAGTTTATAGAAACTCGGAGAGTTCCATGACTTTAGTCTCCTAACTCGGAGACAAAGTCGATGGCATACACATAATCAACAAAGTCGAAGGATTTTGCAATTTAAATAGAAAGTCGAAGGATTCTTAACAACAAAGTCGAATGATGAACTTTTTAACACATTTTTCATTCAGATCAGTTATAGTGTACAAGCAACAATCAGATAGTGTCCTAACCATGTATTGATCAAGTCTAAACAGTCAAAACTCCAGTTACAGCAACACATTAATCATCACAGATGTTATACGCATATTCAATCATTCGTTTAAGACCATGTGTGAAATACAAGTTGTGATAGTTCATGCACATAATCTAGGACTACAGATAAGCATATCCCACCACACAAACATTTAAACAATTCATCATTCAATATTAGCACGAGAACACGACCCCATAAACCCTAACTCAATCGAACAACCTCATTTGATGGTTTTTGAATCTAATTAAACATATACAATACATTCTAACACATATTGTTGTACTCTTGCACACGATTAATCAGATTAAAACACAACTAACAAGAAATGCCCAAATTAATTGAATAAACCCTAAATCGTAAAACATGATAATTGGCCACAAAAATGATGTGGGAATGATTATAAGGCATAACCGATTAAATTAAACACTTACAAATTGAGTTTTAATAATGAATCGAAAATCTTGATGTTTTTAGAGGGTTTTGGCGGGTTTTTGGAAGTTAAGTGTTTACTGTGTGTTTTATTAAAAACCGATTTTGAGATATATTGAATAAGTTTGTCTGTTTGACAATTCAAGTCCCCTTAACTTGATTCCTTGTTTACACAAGTCCTATTGTGACAACTTTTATGCTATTTGACAAAACCAGCCCTTGAAGTTTTAAACCTTGATCCAATTTGATGAAAACTTGAACAATTTTCATTTCTCCCCCTTGAACTAAAACATAGTTTTGAAATTTTGACAATCTTGTAGTTCAAGAGATCATAGAAATATTTTTGATGAAGATTTTGATAATGATGAAGAATTTTGATAATATATGTGCAAAAGTTATAAAAAATTCTCCCTCTCAAAATATGTTCGTGATTTGAAATGAATGAAATTTAAAATGACGAGAACATATTTTGATTCGTTTTGACTTTTGCACATTTAAAGAGGTCTTTTTTATTTATTTATTATTTATTTATTTATTTTTAATTGAAAAATTGGAAAATCTTTTTGTGTTTTTAAAAAATTATTTACAAAGATAGTTTGGATGTTTGACTCACTTAATTTTGTTTAGGGCAAATGGCACAAAAATGTATCAAAGTTAGGGTCCATTTTCAATTAAGGTATTATGCTTTTTTTCTTGCAGATTTGGGTACCCAACTTTTTTTTTTTGGCGGATTTGGGTTTTTCACTAACGAACGTTAACTCAGTTCGTTAGTAAGTTACATGTTCGGTCCTCGAATTCGTTAACTCAGTTCATGCAACATACAAAAACAATTTCGAATTTTTTTTTTACATGTTTGGTCATCGAATTCTTATACCCATTTCATGCAACATCCAAAAAAAAAAAAAAAAAATTCGAAAAATATTTAAAAAAAAATTATCAAAAAAATATTTTCTTAAAATATTTATATATTACTTTTTAAATTACTTTTTTTTTGAAAAATATTTGAAAAAAAAAAAAAAAAAAATATTTCGAAAAAATTAAAAGGAATTCCAAAAAAATTAAAAAAAAAAAATTCGAAAAAATTAGAAAAAAATTCGAAAAAATTAAAAAAAATTTCGAAAAAATTAAAAATATTTTCGAAAAAATTAAAAAAATTTTCGAAAAAAAATATTTTCGAAAAAAATTAAAAATATTTTCGAAAAAATTAAAAAAAATTTTCGAAAAAATTAAAAATATTTTCGAAAAAATTAAAAATATTTTCGAAAAAATTAAAAAAAAATTTCGAAAAAAAGATTTTCGAAAAATATTTGAAAATAAAAATATATATATATTTTCTAAAAAATATATTTTTAATTTTTTCGAAAATATTTTTTCGAAATACTTTTTTTTAATTTTTTAAAAATTTTTTTTTTTAATTTTTTTATTTTTTTTTTAAAAAATTAAAAATATTTTCGAAAAAATATTTGAAAAAACAAATATATATTTTCGAAAAAATTAATTTTTTTGAAAAAATTAATTTTTTCGAAAATATTTTTAATTTTTTCGAATTTTTTTTTAATTTTTTAGAAAATTTTTTTTTTCGAAATTTTTTTTAATTTTTTCGAAATTTTTTTTAATTTTTTCGAAAATATTTTTAATTTTTTCGAAATTTTTTTTAATTTTTTCGATTTTTTTTTAATTTTTTCGATTTCTTTTTTAAATTTTTTAGAATTTTTTTTTAATTTTTTCGAAATATATATATATATTCTTTTTCAAATATTTTTCAAAAAAAAGTAATTTAAAAAGTAATATATAAATATTTTAAGAAAATATTTTTTTGATAATTTTTTTTTAAATATTTTTCGAATTTTTTTTTGTTTTTGGATGTTGCATGAAATGGGTATAAGAATTCGAGGACCAAACATGTAAAAAGAAAATTCGAAATTGTTTTTGGAAGTTGCATGAACTGAGTTAAGGAATTCGAGGACCAAACATGTAACTTACTAACGAACTGAGTTAACGATCGTTAGTGAAAAACCCAAATCCGCCAAAAAAAAAAGTTGGGTACCCAAATCCGCAAGAAAAAAAGCATAATACCTTAATTGGAAATGGACCCTAATTTTGATACCTTTTTGTGCCATTTGCCCTTTTGTTTAAGAAAATTGTTTAAGTCGTCTGGAGTCAAACATCTCATACCAATCTGGTGAACCAATTCCACAAATCTTGCATGAGGCAAGGCTTTGGTGAATAGATCCTCCAATTGGTATTCTGTACCCACGAAATAAAGTTCAATTGTACCCTGTTCCACGTGCTCTTTGATGAAGTGGTAACGAAGAGCAATATGCTTAGATTTTGAGTGCTGGACGGTGTTGCACGAGATAGCAATGGCGCTCTTGGAGTCACTATACATCGGAATCTTGTTGAAGACGTATCCGTAGTCCATCAGCTGAGATCTCATCCACATGACTTGAGCGCAGCATGCTGACATGATGACGTATTTTGATTCAGTGGATGATAGTGATGTACAGTCCTGCTTCTTTGACTGCCAAGAGTCAAGCTTGTCACCCAAAAATTGCACTCCCCCAGATGTACTTTTCCTTGTGTCTATGCATCCTGCATGATCCGCATCTGAAAAGGCAATTAGTTCAAAACTAGAATCCTTCGGATACCAGATCCCCAAGTGAATGGTTCCCTTTATGTATCGAAGGATTCTTTTAACAGCAGATATGTTGGGAATTAAATATTCAAGATGTTTAATATCGGATTCTACTCTAAGTATAATTCTGCTGATAGTGCAAAACGGTTTCTGCTGATGATGTTGATTCTGCTGATAGAGCATTTCACTCTGCTGATAGGCTTAACAACTCTGCTGATAATTCTGCTGATAGCGATAGATTGTTCCTGCTGATAATGAACAACTCTGCTGATGGAAGGATAAGATCGAAAAGATATTTATTGTATTTTGGTCAACAATATACGGTAGATAATATCTTTCTCCATGTGCTTAGTTAACAAGTTGTATACATAGATACATGTTGTATCTGATGTACTGACACTCAATAGGATAAGTTAACCAAGTAAGTCGGTCAAGACTTTAAGCAATTTGTAAAGATCTTTTGACTATAAAAGAGATCTTAGACTAGTGATATTAAGTGTGTGTGTGTGTGTGTGAAAAATAAAGAAGTATTAAGAGTTAGTCCATGCATACGTTAGAACATGCATAACTGTTAGAACAAACACAAATATATCACAAGTGATAGAAACATAAGATTCAAGGTTGTAACCCTAGTGATATTTCAAGGTCACTCGTATTATTATCTTTAATAATATTGAATCGTTTGGTGATAATCTTTATGTGTTCATTGCTAACTAACAAACATAACAATTCCATTTCCATAACATACACAACCTTCTAAGTTTGGTTGAGTGAATTCCGCGCACTTAATCATTTTAACACAACATATCATACACACAAAGTTAGAAGGTTTAACCACCTTAATCGTGTGTCAAGTCATCCTAGCAAGTGGTATCAGAGCTAGAGTTGATATTGTTGTTTTTAGAAGAAACAAGAAATGGATGTACAAGATGTTCAAACAAATGTTGCTGCAAAGTTGCCCATGATCAAACCCAATGAGTTTGAGTTATGGAGGATGAGAGTTGAGCAATATTTCATGGTTCAAGATTATGCTCTTTGGGACATAATTCAGTATGGTGATTCCTTCACTTTAGGCTATTCAGATGTTCTTGTTGAAGGGAAGACAGTAAGAAAAAGGAATACTGGACCAGTCTCCAATGATGAAAAGATACAAAAGAGAAATGATCAGAAAGCACGAAACTTGTTGCTTATGACCATTCCTGGTGAGCAAATGCTATCTTTTAACAAATATCTTGATGCAAAAACTCTTTTTGAAGAGATTTGTGCATGGTTTGGTGGTAATGAAACTACCAAAAAGACACAGAAGACTTTACTAAAGCACCAATTTGAAAACTTTACTGCTTTTAGTAATGAGTCTCTTGACAAACTATTTTCAAGACTACACAAGCTTGTAAGTCAGTTAGCTGTGTTGGGTGTTGAGACTGAGAGGGAAGATCTCAACATGAAGTTCTTGAAAAGTCTACCTAGTGAATTCCATACTCATGTTATTGTCTGGATGAACAAGCCAGAAATTGAAACAATGAAGCTCAATGATTTGTTCAACAACTTCAAAATTGTTGAACAAAGTCTAAAGAGAGGTGGAAATTATGGTACTAGTTCTGGGAATGTTGCACTCCTATCAGTTCCTAGTGTTAGTCATACAGAAGAGGTAGATGAAGTTGAAAGTGTTTCTAATGTTACTTATGGTGTTTCTTCTACTAGTGTACAAAAGGATATTGCTGGACTTAGTGATCCAACATTTTATGCCTTTATAACCAGTCAAGCTAGTGGTTCTCCTTTAAATCATGAAGACCTTGAGCAGGTTGATGGTGATGATTTGGAAGAGATGGATATTAAGTGGCAAGTTGCTTTACTTAGCATGAGGGCTAAGAAGTTTTGGCAGAAAACTGGAAAGCAAATTACCATAAATGGTAATGATACTGCTGGGTTCGATAAGAAGAAAGTAGAATGTTTTAACTGTCATAGGTTGGGACATTTTGCTAAAGAATGTAGAAGCCCAAGGAAGCAGGATAATAGGAACACTTGGTATAAACAAGAGAGGAATAAGGAAGTACTGGTGGAAGAGCCGAAGGCTATGCTGGCTATTGATGGTATTGGATATGATTGGAGCTCTATGGCTACTGAAGAAGATGCACCACCAAATGCTGCACTTATGGCCACTGAATTTGCTCTAATGGCTTCTTCTGATTCTGAGGTAGATACTATTCCTACTTGTACTAATTCATGTCCTAATCTTAAAAATTATGAAGACATTAAAAAGAGATTTGATGCTTTTAGAGAAGAGTTAATTGATGCCCTTCATAATTTAGCTAATCACAAAAGGTGTGTAGGAGTTCTAGAAAAACAGATTCTTCATTATAAAAAGAATGAATCTACGTTTACTGATGACTTAAATGCTTTAAAAAGAGGAATAGCATTTAGAGATGAACTACTTAATGATCAAAGTAGACAGTTATCTAAAGTCAAAACTGAAAAAGAAAATGTTAAGGTAACTATAGATACTCTAGCACATGCCTCGGAAGGAATGAATAAGATTTGGGAAGCTCAGGTAATTGATAAAGCTAATTCAGGTGTAGGTTACAAAACTGTTCCTCCACCATATAGAGGTGTTCCTTCACCTCCAGGTGTTGACCTAGCACATACAGGCTTAGCTGAGTTCCAAGAACCAATCATGGAATATGGTTCTAAGACTAGTAAGAGTCTTAAGGTAGCAAAGATAAGTAAAAGTTTAGATAAAACTTTACATTATCAGGACAAGGTGTCCTTTGCTAAGAAAGGAGATGCTATAGTTGTTGAAAATTGTACAACTGATAGTGATGATGAAGAACAACAGGTTATGTCTAAACCTGAAGTGGTTAAGAAAGTAGGAACAAGTGTTCCTAAGGTAGTCAAACACAATACTGATAGGCCTCATACAAACATTAAGCATGTTAGGCAACCAGTTAGATATTGTGAACAATACAGAACCACCAACAAGCCCAGAGGTAACCAAAGGAATTGGAACAACCTCAAGTCTAACCAATTAGGTGATGACTTTGCTTTTTATAATAAAGCTTGTTATACATGTGGTAGTTTTGACCATCTTGCAGCTTTCTGCAACCAATGGGTATCTGGGTATGAAAACCATAGAGTGAATCTCAAAAGGCAAACACCTAAATCTCACTTTCACTCTAGTTCTAAGAAATCAAACCCCAGAGTAGTCAAAAGCAAGTCTATCTCAACATCTGATTCTGCTGATAGACCAAATGATCCTGCTGATAGCAAATTTTATTTTGCTGCTCGACCATTTATGACTATTAACCCAAAATCAACAGCTAAGGGTGCAAAAACATTTTTCAAACATGCACCTACAACTGTTCTAAGTCCCATTCAATCAAAATCAGTGGTCCATAAACAAATTTGGAAACCAAAGGGTAGAACTACAAAGTTAGCAGATTCTGCTGATAAGTGTGTGGTTCACTCTGCTGATAAGGGAAAAAGGGCAAATGCTGTTAAGGCCTCAGCATGTTGGATTCATAAATCCAATGTTGCATCAACTATTCTTAAAAGATTCAATTACATTGATGCAAGAGGCAGATCCAAGTCAGTAATGGCTTGGATCCCCAAAAGAAACTAACACTCTTATTCATGTGCAGGGACATTCAAATGATCAGGAAGAGGATCAAGGATACTCAGATAGTGGATGTTCTAGGCACATGACAGGCAACATGTCTTATCTCTCAGATTTTGAAGCTTTCAATGGAGGATATGTTACCTTTGGAGGGGGTGTTCGTGGGAAAATTTCTGGTAAAGGTACAATCAAAACCGGAAATTTAGATTTTGAAGATGTGTACTATGTAAAAGAGCTAAATTATAATCTTTTTAGTGTTTCACAAATGTGTGACAAAAAGAATAATGTTCTTTTCTGTGAGACTGAATGTCTTGTACTTTCTCCTGATTTTAAGATGCCTGATGAAAGTCAAGTACTTCTTAGAATTCCTAGAAAGGGCAATATGTACAGTGTAGACATGAAGAATATTATTCCTAAAAAGAATTTAACTTGTCTTGTTGCAAAGGCCACATTGGAAGAATCAATGAAATGGCATAGAAGGCTTGGTCATATTAACTTCAAAACCATTGATTGCGTGGTTTTGTAACCTTACAACAGGTTTTACCTCTCGAGGGATCTCAAGAGGCTTACAACCCCACCAGGCAGTGTACCTGACCGATGTAGTATAGTGTAGTGGTAAGTACGGGGGATTGATCGTTCTCCACAGGGAATAGTGTTCGTTAGGTATGAAAGACTACTCTAATTAGGTCTAAGGGTTGAGGAAGATTCTTTTTTATGTTTTTATATTTTTATGAAAGCAAGTAAAATCTCGGTTATGATAGAGTGGGCGGAATTAGTTGCTAGTCAACTAACCCAAATTACTACGAATGCAAATAAAATAAAATAACAAAAATGAAAATGTGGTGAGAAACTTATGTGTAGAGAAATGTGTTTACTTAGATTTCCTTACTCCCTAACTATCTTTTACCGGTTAATTAGTGTGTATTAGTCGCGTGGATGAAGGGTGTATTCCTTAATACCATTCGTGGGGTGGCGTACTTACTTCCCCAACTCTACAAGCTCCTACTTCACTCCTATGTCGAGCCGGCTAGGAAGCTCCTAACATGGGATCACTAGAATTCGCTTGTGCATTAAATACAACCATAAAAACCTTTAGTACGCATTTGGTTCATGTTTCTTAAGACGTTCAAGCAAGTTACCGAATAGGAAGTTAGCCAGTTTTCTTAAGCCTAACATAGATAAACAATCATCCAATACAACTAATAACACACTAACAACCAATAATCAATAGCTAGGTTTCATTAGATCTAAGCAAACACAAGATAAATTTAGCCTAACATGTTAAACAAAAGACAAGAATAAGATAGAATCAAACAACACATAGACATATTGAATGATTAATTGATAACTTATCTTTCAATGAAACATGGAAGATCTCAAGGCAAAAAGCCCTGAAAAAGTAGCTAAAATCGTCTTAGGGTTTTCTCCCAAAATTCCACACACTAAGCTCTCCTTAATGACAAAAAATTAGAAAACTATATATAGATTTTTGGATCTGACGGCGTCACCTTATGGAGTGTGACGCCGTCACCTCGCCGCTTTTAGGGTTCCCGGATGACCTTCTTGACGCCGTCCCTCTTTAGCTCTTCAAAAATCCATTCTGGCTTATCAAGGCTTGACGCCGTCCAACCATGAACGTGACGCCGTCCCCTTATGATTTAAGCCGTGACGCCCTCGATCAAGTTAAAGCGTGACGCCGTCAGAATTCACATGCTATTTTCACTGGCCCGTCATGAGTAAATTTCACGTCCAACTTTTCTTGCCAAGGCATGACGCCGTCCAGAGTAAAGTCTGACGCCGTCAAGAGTAACTTTTAGCCGATTTTTGAGACTTTGCCGTTTTCTTCACTTTAATGCTCCAAAAACGTCCAAAATGCCTCCTTTTCCAGATTTCTCCTCAAAAGTACCTAAAATGACAAAAGGAACGATTTAGGGCAATATTTGATCAAATAAATACGATTTAAGGCTTAAATGACCCCTTAAAAGCGGTACACTTTTCGCTTCATCAAATACCCTTACACTTGAGATTTGCTTGTCCTCAAGCAAATGCGCTTTTATTCTAATCAAAATACAAGTTAGGGGTCATTTAATGCTAACATAAAAGTAATTACAACAAATAATCGTTCCACTCTAATCATAATAAGCACGAAGATTACATACTAGCACCTCACAAGTAGTGTTTAGATACTCACATCTCTCAAGTGTCATCAAAATAAATCTCATAAATGAAAACGGATAATATCTCTCATTACCTGTCATAGCAAATAGATTACCATAGGCTTGGGAAAGGATCGAAAACCTCCTCCACTAGGCGTAAGCACCAAAGATAAACTATCAAAGAGGGCTTTTAAATGGGTTATAACGTCAGGTGTAGGGAAAAGGAAAACACGGTTTTGTTGGATACGGGATATTTTACTGGTGGCGAGTTAAAAATCTTGATCAATTACATGTACTATACAATGTTGCTAAGCCAAGACTAGACTCGATCTTAAGCTAGAAACGAAATAACAAAATAACAAAAATATAAAACAAACATAAAATGAAACGGGATGGTAGTCCGTATGTTTTTTCTATTTTTCTTTTTCTCATTTTTTTGTATTTTTCTTGATTTTTTCGATTTTTTTTTTTTTTTTTTTTTTTTTTTTTTTTTTTTTTTTTCATACACTCTTGCCCTACTATCCAAAATAATACATCATAGGGGCATTGCATTCCCCTTACACTTGAACTTTTACATAACTTTACAAATACTAATCTAATGACTCGAATTAAGATAATTGAAAAACTTGGAGTACTTTTAAAACATTTAGCACATATGGGGGTAATAAATGATGTTCTTCCCCATTACTCCATTATACTAGTACTTTACCCATGAGTCCCAATCGTCCCAAAACAATATGTACAAGGATATGACTCGACTTAGCAACCATGTAATCAACTAGATAATTAACTTGGGTTTGAACAAATGTTGTAACAATAATGCACAAAAAATGAGTGCATACAAGGTAGGCTAAGGCGATTTGGGTGTACATTTAAGTGGGGTGTAACAAATTCTTCCTTTAAGTAAAATGCTTAAAGGTCGAAACGAAAAGATAGGCTCTGAGGGGTGTACTAGGGGTATCGTGTACTAAAAATGAGTACAACGCAAAGGGTGTGGGAGAATTACTTGACCAATGTAGCCAATGTAATTATAACAAAAACACAGGTGTAAAACAATGGGTTAATCCTAATGCCTCTTATCATGTAGTAAATCTAACTACACGAATGTAGTCTCACTTGTGGCCTTGGAATGGTCCTAACGCAAGTTCTAGAATCTAAGTGCTACCGGTACACACATCATAGCATAAATGCTTTTCCTACCAATTCTAGGGGCGAACCTCACATATTTGGGGGTGGAAAATTTTTTTGTGGTACGGTTTTGTGCTAGTCATATAACTCCTATCCGTGAGATGCTCATTAAGATCAAAGTTTCACTCCTATATGTTGTAAAAAATTTTAAATTTGGCACTAAAATTACCTTAATCAAGTATTTCTCTCAGTTTTATTACACATCTACTATTAAACAAACAAAAATCAAGCGCAATGGCATTCTCTAAAATCGTACTTTTACCCTCCCCTTACACTTAAGATGAACATTGTCCCCAATGTTCAAATAACAAGATGTAAAAGCATAAAGTAAAAGAATGAAATCAAATACTCCCCTGATTCGCTCGGTGGATAATGAAATTACACGGTTAAATCTTCCTCCAAAGAGAATGTTGAAGCTCCATGACTAATGCATCGCCATAAGCTTGATTCCATAAACATCTCCTTGTCCAAAATAACCTGTTAAACCTGAGAAAACAAACACGAAAACCTGCATAACATCGGCGGGAAAAAATCTATATATAAGGATATAATGCTTGTGGAATGATAATTTTGCAGATTCCTGGAGATTATAAGTTGGAGATTTAATAAAAAACTTTTTATGAAAACAAAACTTTCAAAAATTTCTGGAAATTAAATCTGACGCCGTCAGGTTATAACCCCTGACGCCGTCAGAAATGACCTGACAAAAATTTTCATTTTTAAGTTTCCGGAAAATTTCTGGAAAAACCTTTACCTTACTTCCTGGAAATCCTGCAAAACATCATTATGACTCGATACAAGCATTTGACTCAAACAAATACTAATATGTATGCTAATTTATTATTATTACTATTCATGTTAATTTGTGTTCTAACAAACCGATTTAGATTTCCCTTACACTTATCTTTTGCAAAATACCTTTATATGTAGTTAAGACGAAGTTAAAAACAACATAAAGCATTTTCACAATTTAGTTTTGAACATGAATCAATAATGATAAAAATTAAACACACATACGGAAACAAATAAAATCAAACAAACAAATAAATAAACACACAAAGCAAATAAAACAAATAAAGCTTGGGTTGCCTCCCAAGAAGTGCTTTTCTTTATTAACGAGTCTTGTAGCTAGACTCAAAGTCACGGGGTCTACGTTTTTCCGTTTTGCTTCTCAATTGCCCCTCTAATCATCCTAACAACCTCCATATCAATTTTGTATTTAGGTCCAAGGTTTAAGCAATCTTTATAATAAAGGCTTCTCTTATTCCAAACATGGTCCATGCCTTTTTCTTTATCCTCTTCATTGATGTCCTCAATCGCACCAATGTTGTCCATGTCAAATCGAGGCACAAAACGAAACTCATTAACCCGATAAGGCATCCTATATGTGATCCTATCTATGTGATTAGAAAACTGAACCGTGCCTTTCAAACGGTCATACCTTAAATTGGATGCTTCGATAAATGGCTTACCTAACACAACGCGAGATAGGCGGCAGTCAACAACACTTGCCATATCTTCTAAAATCATGAAGTTGGTGATAAAGGTAAAGTTCCCAACAAGGATATGTATATCCTTAATCCTTCCAACGAAGTTGCAAACTCCGCCTGGACACTTGGGGTCCATCCTAGGCTCAAGTGGTGTGTTTATGATTTGGCTATAAAGGCCTGAGGACATAACGTTGATTGGGGATTCACAGTCAATGTAAGCATGCTCAACGTATTGGTACCCAATCATACATGGTATCTTCACATTCCCGGGATCACCTCTCTTAATCTTTGGGTCAATTCTAACAAAAGGTGGTCGAGGGTTATCAACTAGGTTGTTATAGTAAGCAATCTCCTTCTTAGTGGGGTATTCATTGAAACAATCATCCAACCTAGGATCTACCTTTACTTCCTCAATTTTCTCAATCAACTTATCAACCGTAAGATTATTACGTTCTAAGTAATTATCTGAGTATATGGCGGTCCCTAAGTTGTTCAAGGCATAATCAAGCTCTATATCAATCATTCTACTGAGCTCCCTGAGCTCACTAATCTCATTCTCAAGTTGGCTACGCAACAAAGCCACTTCGCCAGGTGTAAGGGGTGGATTCGCGTTTTCCATAATGGCAAACTGAATAGTTAATGAAAATCTGTTACGAACAAAAGCACAAAGAAAATAGATAGACTAAAGAAAACCTAGAAAAATAAAACAAAAATCTCACTTAGAAAGGAATCTAGTGAGTAGACCTAATAGAAATAAAAATTCAACCTAAACAATAACTATTCCCCGGCAGCGGCGCCAAAAACTTGATTGCGTGGTTTTGTAACCTTACAACAGGTTTTACCTCTCGAGGGATCTCAAGAGGCTTACAACCCCACCAGGCAGTGTACCAGACCGATGTAGTATAGTGTAGTGGTAAGTACGGGGGATTGATCGTTCTCCACAGGGAATAGTGTTCGTTAGGTATGAAAGACTACTCTAATTAGGTCTAAGGGTTGAGGAAGATTCTTTTTTATGTTTTTATATTTTTATGAAAGCAAGTAAAATCTCGGTTATGATAGAGTGGGCGAAATTAGTTGCTAGTCAACTAACCCAAATTACTACGAATGCAAATAAAATAAAATAACAAAAATGAAAATGTGGTGAGAAACTTATGTGTAGAGAAATGTGTTTACTTAGATTTCCTTACTCCCTAACTATCTTTTACCGGTTAATTAGTGTGTATTAGTCGCGTGGATGAAGGGTGTATTCCTTAATACCATTCGTGGGGTGGCGTACTTACTTCCCCAACTCTACAAGCTCCTACTTCACTCCTATGTCGAGCCGGCTAGGAAGCTCCTAACATGGGATCACTAGAATTCGCTTGTGCATTAAATACAACCATAAAAACCTTTAGTACGCATTTGGTTCATGTTTCTTAAGACGTTCAAGCAAGTTACCGAATAGGAAGTTAGCCAGTTTTCTTAAGCCTAACATAGATAAACAATCATCCAATACAACTAATAACACACTAACAACCAATAATCAATAGCTAGGTTTCATTAGATCTAAGCAAACACAAGATAAATTTAGCCTAACATGTTAAACAAAAGACAAGAATAAGATAGAATCAAACAACACATAGACATATTGAATGATTAATTGATAACTTATCTTTCAATGAAACATGGAAGATCTCAAGGCAAAAAGCCCTGAAAAAGTAGCTAAAATCGTCTTAGGGTTTTCTCCCAAAATTCCACACACTAAGCTCTCCTTAATGACAAAAAATTAGAAAACTATATATAGATTTTTGGATCTGACGGCGTCACCTTATGGAGTGTGACGCCGTCACCTCGCCGCTTTTAGGGTTCCCGGATGACCTTCTTGACGCCGTCCCTCTTTAGCTCTTCAAAAATCCATTCTGGCTTATCAAGGCTTGACGCCGTCCAACCATGAACGTGACGCCGTCCCCTTATGATTTAAGCCGTGACGCCCTCGATCAAGTTAAAGCGTGACGCCGTCAGAATTCACATGCTATTTTCACTGGCCCGTCATGAGTAAATTTCACGTCCAACTTTTCTTGCCAAGGCATGACGCCGTCCAGAGTAAAGTCTGACGCCGTCAAGAGTAACTTTTAGCCGATTTTTGAGACTTTGCCGTTTTCTTCACTTTAATGCTCCAAAAACGTCCAAAATGCCTCCTTTTCCAGATTTCTCCTCAAAAGTACCTAAAATGACAAAAGGAACGATTTAGGGCAATATTTGATCAAATAAATACGATTTAGGGCTTAAATGACCCCTAAAAGCGGTACACTTTTCGCTTCATCAACCATAAATAAAATTGTTAAGAATGGTTTGGTAAGAGGTTTACCTCACAAAAGATTTGAAAATGATCAAACATGCATTGCTTGTCTAAAAGGCAAACAACACAAAGCCACTTGTAAGCCCAAAATTTTTAACTCTATCAATCAGTCTTTGTTTATGCTTCATATGGACTTATTTGGACCTGTTTCAGTGATGAGCATAATGCATAAGAGATATTGTCTAGTTATTACTGATGACTATAGTAGATTTACATGGGTTTTCTTTTTAGCCACTAAGGATGAAACATCAAGCATCCTTAAGGACTTCATTACTCAGATAGAAAACCAAGTAAGCAAGAAAGTGAAAGTCATTAGAAGTGATAATGGGACAGAGTTTAAGAATAGAGTTATGGATGATTTCTGCAAAGAAAAAGGTATTAAGAGAGAATTTAGTGTTGCTAGAACACCACAACAGAATGGTGTAGCTGAAAGAAAGAATAGAACACTAATTGAAGCTGCTAGAACAATGTTAGCTGATTCTAAGCTACCAATAAACTTTTGGGCAGAGGCAGTCAACACTGCTTGTTATGTTCAAAATAGAGTTTTAGTTGTGCAGCCTCACAATAAGACATCATATGAACTTTTTAATGGTAGAACTCCTGCAATAGGATTTCTTAGACCTTTTGGATGTCATGTGACAATTCTCAATACCTTAGACCATTTAGGAAAATTCGATGGTAAGGCAGATGAAGGTTTCTTTGTTGGTTATTCTCTTAATAGCAAAGCTTTTAGAGTTTACAACACAAGAAAAGAAATAGTAGAAGAAAATCTACATGTGGAGTTTTTAGAAAACAAATCCAATGTAGAAGGTCAAGGACCAAAATGGCTATTTGATCTGGAATATCTAACAAATTCAATGAATTATGTGCCTTTTGTTGCAGAAACTAATGATTTTGCAGGTTCAAATACAACAAATGAGGCAGAGTTAGAGAAAGATCAAGATTATGTGATAATGCGAATATGGTCAAGTAAAATTGTGGAATCAACTTCAACAACTGATGAACCTTCTTCTAGCCAAGCTAAAGAAAGTGTTGAAGATGAAAGTAAAGAGTATGGAACTCAGGAACAACAAAGTGTTTCTGCTGGTAGTATTTCTGTTGCTGCTGGTAGTGTATCTGTTTCTGCTGATGACTCTGTTGATAAGCTTACTGATTCTGCTGTTTGGCCAAATGACTCTGCTGCTGGCCCTTCAGAAACAAAAGAGGCAGAATTCTCAGATAATGAGGTGGATTACAACAATCTTCCATCAAATTATCAAGTTCCTACTACACCACAATCAAGAATTCACAAAGTTCATTCCCTGGATCATGTGATTGGAGATATACAGTCAGGTGTGAAGACAAGACAACAATTGAAGTCTTCAGACCAACAAGGGCTTTTTGATGCCCTTTATGCTTCAAAACAACATGAGCTTTTAAACTCTTGTTTGTTTGTATGTTTTCTCTCACAAGCTGAACCAAAGAATATTCTTACAGCCCTAGATGATTCAAGCTGGTTAGAGGCTATGCAAGAAGAGCTTCTTCAGTTCAAGATTCAAAAGGTTTGGGTGCTAGTTGATTTACCTACAGGTGTGAAGGTAATTGGCACTAGATGGGTTTTTAAGAACAAAAGGGATGAAAAGGAATTGTGATCAAGAATAAGGCTAGATTAGTAGCACAAGGGTACACACAAGAAGAAGGGATAGATTATGATGAAGTTTATGCTCCAGTAGCAAGGATTGAGGCAATTAGGCTGTTTCTAGCTTATGCTTCATTTTTAGGCTTCACAGTCTACCAAATGGATGTCAAGAGTGCATTTTTATATGGTGATATTGGAGAAGAGGTATATGTTTCACAACCTCCTGGCTTCATTGATCCATTACATCCAAACAAAGTGTACAGAGTAGTGAAAGCTCTCTATGGCCTTCATCAGGCACCAAGAGCTTGGTATGCAACACTAGCTTCCTACTTATTAGAAAATGGATTTCAAAGAGGAAAGATTGATCAGACACTTTTCATCAAACAGCACAAGAAGGATCTTCTGTTAGTGCAGGTGTATGTGGATGACATTATCTTTGGATCTACTAGGAAAGAAATGTGTTTAGAGTTTGAGAAGCTTATGAAAGATAAGTTTCAGATGAGTTCTATGGGAGAACTTACATTTTTTTTGGGTTTGCAAGTTAAGCAATCATCTGAAGGCATATTTATTAGTCAAGACAAATATGTTGCAGAGATACTTAGAAAATTTCAATTTGCTGATTCAAAAATAGCAAGCACACCAATGGATTCTGAGAAGCACCTTCTGAAAGATGAAGATGGAGAGAATGTAGACTTACACAATTACAGATCTATGATAGGCTCTTTGATGTATCTTACATCATCTAGACCTGATATCATGTTTCCTGTTTGTGTTTGTGCAAGATTTCAAGTTACTCCAAAGGTTTCTCATTTAACTACAGTCAAGAGAATTTTTAGATATCTCAAGGGTCAACCAAGGTTGGGTCTATGGTATTCAAAGGAATCTCCTTTTGACTTGGTAGCATATTCGGATAGTGATTATGCTGGTGCTAGCTTGGACAGAAAGTCAACAACTGGAGGATGTCAATTCCTTGGGTGTAGACTTGTCTCATGGCAGTGTAAGAAGCAAACAAGTGTGGCAAATTCAACAACTGAAGCTGAATACATAGCTGCTGCAAGTTGCTCTAGTCAAGTTCGATGGCTTCAAAACCAACTCCTTGATTATGGGTACAATTTCTTAAACACTGTTATTCATATTGATAATAGTAGTACAATTTGTATTATTAAAAATCCAGTGCAACATTCTAAAACAAAACACATTGAAATTAGACATCACTTTATAAGAGACTGCAATGAGAAAAGATTAATTCAAGTTCTTAAAATTGCTTCAGAACATAATTTTGCAGATCTGCTAACAAAAGCTTTTGATGTTTCAAGGTTTCAGTACTTGGTAGCAAGTATTGGAATGCTTAATCTTTAAAATTTTCAAATAATGTGTTTATGTAAATAAATTTTTGTTGTTGCTACTGATTCATAAGGTACTGCTAATATATCATAAGGTACTGCTAAAGCACACAAGGTGCTGCTAGTACAAAATTAAAATTGTGTTATTCATATAGTTGGTCTTATGATTATACTAATGCAAGACAAGTACTTTGTACATTGTTCTTTTGGTTTTAGTCTAACAATTTCAGGTATGAATATATAAACACAAAGGATGTTTCAAGTGAAATGGAAACAGCAGGATTGAGATATTAGCTGCTGACCATAATAGGTTTATGATGGACTGAGTTTGGGACTTTAAAGCTCCTTAAAACTTCTTTCTTGAAATCTAGTTATGATATTTCACATTGAATTGATGACTTAGTTGATCAGATAGTAACTGATACAACTCACTTTCTATCATTTTATACTTTTAAGTATAATGTGCAAGTCTGAGGACATCTGATAGAAAGAACAGCGAGCAAAAGTGAATCTAACACTTGTGTTAGAGGTAACAAATGCCACGAGCTGGAAACCCTGTCAAGAAAATCTTTTGAATAGATTTATCTTTACACAGGCAGTTATTTATAACTGAAAAATATTGGTTCTCACACAACCAGAGGTTGCTTTAAACCAAAATTATGATTGAGTGTCTGTTATACACTTAGTCCTTTCAAAATGGTTGGAAGCAGTATGATTTTTCAATTCTAAAATCATGAACATACTGCTAAGGCAAAAGTTTCTTAAAAAGGATTTTTCAAGGGACTCACAAAAACCATCCATTGATGGACCAAGAGTCAAATGTCCAATGAATCACCTCTCATAGGAGTTAACACACCTAGAAGTGATGAGGGCAGTAACTTAAACTCTTAAGGAATTGATGGCTTCATGTACAATATTTTCTGACAACAAGTTCACATTGATAGATCAGTCAAAGGTACATAGTGAGATCTTCCAAACAAGGGGAGGATGAAACAAAAGTTATTTGCTTCAGGGGAGGTAACAATCTCAGGGAGGAAATAATGGCCCAGAAAAGGAAGATAATACAATATATGGAAGGAGAAGACAAGAGCATACAAGATGATGAGGAGGTTGAAAATGACAAGAACATTCCAAAGGAGAAAGTTCTATCTAGATCAAACGAAGAAAGGTTTCAATTTCACTTCAAAGACATGCTGGTTAGATGATTTCACTTGTTGAAACAAGCATCCAAGATACACAGCATCATTGCCTCTTATAATTCCTCCATTCAAGGAAATTGCACCATCTTTTAGTCCAAGATAGGTTCAATATGTTTTAATATTGCTAAAGTCAAAGAAGAGCAAAGTAGATGAATTACTGAGAAGATATTCAATCTTGAAGAACATAAGTGTTTGAAAGATCTTCAATCCAAGATTTAATTCAGAAGATTTAATTCAGAAACATGTTTGAAAGGATTCACATGTTTAGGGGAGGATTGTTGGGAATTAAATATTCAAGATGTTTAATATCGGATTCTACTCTAAGTATAATTCTGCTGATAGTGCAAAACGGTTTCTGCTGATGATGTTGATTCTGCTGATAGAGCATTTCACTCTGCTGATAGGCTTAACAACTCTGCTGATAATTCTGCTGATAGCGATAGATTGTTCCTGCTGATAATGAACAACTCTGCTGATGGAAGGATAAGATCGAAAAGATATTTATTGTATTTTGGTCAACAATATACGGTAGATAATATCTTTCTCCATGTGCTTAGTTAACAAGTTGTATACATAGATACATGTTGTATCTGATGTACTGACACTCAATAGGATAAGTTAACCAAGTAAGTCGGTCAAGACTTTAAGCAATTTGTAAAGATCTTTTGACTATAAAAGAGATCTTAGACTAGTGATATTAAGTGTGTGTGTGTGTGTGAAAAATAAAGAAGTATTAAGAGTTAGTCCATGCATACGTTAGAACATGCATAACTGTTAGAACAAACACAAATATATCACAAGTGATAGAAACATAAGATTCAAGGTTGTAACCCTAGTGATATTTCAAGGTCACTCGTATTATTATCTTTAATAATATTGAATCGTTTGGTGATAATCTTTATGTGTTCATTGCTAACTAACAAACATAACAATTCCATTTCCATAACATACACAACCTTCTAAGTTTGGTTGAGTGAATTCCGCGCACTTAATCATTTTAACGCAACATATCATACACACAAAGTTAGAAGGTTTAACCACCTTAATCGTGTGTCAAGTCATCCTAGCAAGATATATGTCTTTCAGTTGGTCTAGACTGATAGCGGGAGCATAGATAAGTGGCAAATACAATATCAGGTCGGCTAGCTGTGAGATATATGAGAGACACAATCATACTATGGTATTTTGTAGGATCAATGGGTGTCCCATGTAGATCAGCATCTAGCTTTAGGGATGAAGAAGACATAGGGGTATTATAGGTGTCACAACTGGTCATGCCATGTTTTTTCAAAATCTCTTGAGCATATTTGGACTGACTTAAGAAAATATCACGGGGTGATTGATGAACTTGTAGTCCTAAGAAGAATTTGAGTTCATCCATCATGGACATCTCAAAGTTTTGTTTCATTAATTTTGCAAAAGCATTTGAATATTTCTTATGGGTTAAACCAAAAATGATGTCATCCACATAGATTTGAACATAGAGAATATCCTCCCCATGTTTTTGTATAAACAAAGTCGGGTCAACTGATCCTTTAGTGAAATGATTAGCTAGTAAAAATGCAGATAGTTTGTCGTACCATGCCCTCGGGGCTTGTTTAAGGCCGTAGAGGGCTTTCTTGAGCCGGTAGACATGATTCGGATGCTCTGGGTCGACGAAGCCCTCTGGTTGTGTGACATACACCTCTTCACGGAGTTGTCCATTTAAGAATGTCGTCTTCATGTCCATTTGATATACGGTGATGTTCTTGTGAGCTGCATACGCTAGAAACATTCGAACGGCTTCAAGTCTTGCCACTGGTGCGAAAGATTCCTCGAAGTCGATCCCTTCCTCTTGACTAAATCCTTTAGCAACCAACCAAGACTTGTTACGAATAACTGTGCCATCCGCATCCAACTTATTCTTCCAGATCCATTTCAGCCCGACAACGTATACCCCATCTGGTCTGTCTACCAATTCCCAAACTTCAAATCTCTTGAATTGATCAAGTTTCTCTTGCATCGACTCAATTCAATTGTCATAGGTAAGGGCTTCTTTAATGTTTTTGGGTTCTGACTGAGAAATGGTGAGTGCATAAATATAAGTTTCACCATCTGTGTAGAGTCGTTTACATGTCATGACCGGGTTTTCTGGGTTGCCAATCACATTCACTAGAGGGTGATCCTTAGTCCACTTGTGGGTTGAAGGGTAGTGTTGAAAATTCTGGTGCATATTTGACGGATACAAATTGCTCGTGGATGATTCTGCAATGTCTGGAATGGTGGGAGCTGGAGCAAATGGATTGAAAAACGCATTTTCGTCATAATTTGCAGGTGTGGGTGCTTCAGAAGATAGAGAGGGACCATCAGCTGCAGTCGTAGTATTTGAAGCTATTTGATCTACTGATGATGATGGTTTTGCTGGTGGTGTATCTTCAGCAACTGCTGTGGTAGTAGTTGCAGATGTATCAGGTGCTTGAATATTGACGGGTTGTGCAGTGGAACTGGTGGATACTTCAGAAGCACGATTAACAAGAGTGTCATCAAATAGCGGAGCAAACAAATCTTCTAAGTCCTTGCGGTTGAGAGAGAGAGAGGTGCAGCTGATGGGTGAGGGAAGTTTAGACGGTTAGAATCGGGTCCTAAGCTGTTTTGCTCAGAAGCCATTTCCGTAAGTTCTGTGGAAAACTAGAAAGGAGGGGGGGGGGTTGAATAGTTTTACCGGTTTTTAAGTTCTTTTAAAATCTTCTTAAAAGTTTACTTATTAAAAACCTTGATTCGAATCTTATGTGTAATCAATCAACACCAATATGAACTACACACTAAACTAAATAATAATAAGTAAAGTAAGTAAAGAAAAAAGTTGGAAAGATCAAACCGGGACAAAAGAATTTATAGTGGTTCGGCTACGAAGCACCTCTTCGCCCTACTCCACTCCTCGAGTACCACACTCGAGAGTTTCAAGCACTATGTCAACAACCTCCCTTAAGGCGGAGAAAACCGTACACGTCGCTTATCCTATTTCTGACACTAAGCTAGATGTCGAGTGCTAATCTTAGCTAGCACCAATCTACCACGATCCACTTGATCAAACACTCAAGCCCAATGGCTTCAAGAGATCACCAAGATCTCGACACGATCACAATGATCAACACTCACTTGACTAACACTATCCTAATGACCCTTGATCTTCTTGATTAATCACACAAGCCCAATGGCTTCAAGAGATGTTCACTATCTCTTATAAGATCACAATGATCTTTACTCACACTCTCACAAAAGAAAAATGATCTTGATGTATACTATGATACAATCAAGTATGTAACAAGTGTTACAAACAACCTAGCAACTATAACTCTTGTATCTTCTTGGATACCTTGAGTTCTTCTCTTGCACTTGAAGAGGAATGACAACACCTTGTATCAACTTGGATACTTTGTGTTCTTCTCTTGCTATTGAAGAGGAATGAAGAGGATCTCTAAGTTGGATGATTGGATCACTCTTGAACAAAAGAAAAACTAAACTAAATGATCAAGAAAAGAAAATGGTGTGAGAGATTTAAACTCAGAAGTTTCTGTGTGTGAAAGGGTGTCTAAAATCTGTAAAGTGGGTTGGTATTTATAGGCAAAGAAAATATGAACGTTACAGGTGAACGACTCCACTAAATCACCCACGGCTCCACTAAATTTAGTGGAACCGTGGAGCCGTCCCAGACAAAGACGCTCCAAATTTTGTCTTTTCTGGTGAAAACTTATTTGGGGAAGTTTGGAGCTGATTTTGGGGGGGAAATAGCTGTTATGAATTTTAAACTTATTTTTCCATTAAAACATTTCTTAATTATTCAAAAATAATTTATCATGTATATTTTTGAAAACATGTTTTGTCACATTAAAATGTGAAGTCTTAAAACCCAAAATCACTTCTTTGATCATTTGTCAAGTTGTAAGTTTGTTCTAGAGTGATTTGCGTGGAAACGGGATCTTCCGATTAAAAACTTGTTTACGTTAATTTTAACGTAACGTGATTTCACATTTTGTCATCCTCAAAACGTAAAGTAATCGAAAGATATAAATAACGTTTTTAGAACATTATTTGCATCAACAATCTCCCCCTTTTTAATGATGACAAAACATAAACTCATTTTAAGTTAAAATTAGTTTTAACAAGTTTTTAATGAGTTTACTCCCGTTTCTCCCCCTTTTTGTCAAAGCAAAAAGGTTGCAAGGCTCCCCCTTGATGTATACTCCCCCTCATTTGGAGAACACCAAGGAATCGAACAATGATTCGTGCTACAAAACAAAGTTAGAAAACATATATGCAATATCTAACAAGTAGCACTTTTGACAAATATCCAACAAAAATTAGCTAAGTAGCCACATAAACGTGAAACAACCATATTAAAGCCCATTTCATAAGCATAAAATAAATGTCATACATGAGTATGACTACAACAATGAAGCAAATTAAATAACAAGAAGACACATAAACATCAATAGTAGTATGAGGCTTCAAGATTTGCTTCCAACTTCACAAGGTTCCTAAGTATTTATTGGAACAACTAAACTTAAGTATGTTTAGTTTGGGCTATTGTGTGGTGGTGCAGGTGGAAGGATGATGGGGCCTATTGGTGGTGTGAGGAAATGCTCAAGGTATGAGAACCTAAAGCTTAACTCATCTCTAAGGCTCATGATGAGATTTTGGTTGTGGTGGCTGATGCGCGTGATGTGTCGTTGCGGTTTAGCAGTATTAATGCCTACTCAAGTTTTAAATTTATATTTAGCCGACTTATCAATAACACACACACTTAACGAGCAGTGTACCCGGTCAATATGAATATAATGGTAAGTAGAGTGTCGATCACTAAGAGTGGAACGTATTATCTAGTTATTCTAATCAGTATTTTAATATCCTAAGTTAGCTATACAACCTAATCTAACGCAAGGGGGTTCAGCCTGAGAGACTGGTACGGTTTGGTTATGATTAAATATAAACTAAACTAATGAGCACGAATCAGCGATTAGCACACACGTACACAAATAGATACTTGAGACAATAAGAAGACCTGTCCTGATAATTAAGTAGCTTGTCACTTGTTTTATTGCTAGTTTTATATGAAGTGTATGTAATTAAACCTTTCTCGTTGGCTCTAATCTTATCGGCGAGTAAACCCTTAATGATTACTTATGTCTATCCTATTTATTTAGAGACGCTAAAACAAATAGGCGAGGAAGGGGCATGGCGACCCAAGCAAGACTCAGCTAGACACAGAGGTTATCAATGCACTAATAAAAGTCACCAAAGACATCAACATATAAACTTTAATTAATGGGAAAGCAATATTAAGGGGAGTGCATGATTTTCCGTAGTCACATGACACAAGCCCATCAATCCTGATGAATTAAAGTTTACTAATACAATAAAACAAAACTACTTAATGAATTGAATACATGCAGGACCTTCTTACAGCTCTTGTATCTTCGTTAGAGGCGTGTCTTGTGCTGCTTGGTCGTCTGAATTCGGCTCTAGGGTTTCTGTCTCTCTCTTCTGTCCAAGACTAAAAAACTCTCGAAATTCGTCTGGCCTTGGGGTATTTATAGTTTCTGTCTGAGGGATAGATGCGGCGCATCTAGTTGATAGATGCGGCGCATTGACTTAACTTCGCGTGGGGTCCAAGATTAATATATTCAGGAATATTCGTACACCGTCTTCAGATTCGGCGTATCTTGACTCTTGTATGCGGCGCATGTACTTGGATTGTAACTTGTGAAATCTTGATAGTGATACGCCGTATGTTAGAAGTATGATGCGGCGTATCTGGAGTAGAACGAGCTTGATCTTCTGGATTTCAGTAGGCTTTTGACATCTTGCTTGTTTTGCTCCATAATTAGTCCAAAATCGCCAAGTTTCACATAATGCTTGTTTTTACTTGAGAATTACTAAAGTAAACATTAATGTATCGATTCTCATATATAATATAATAAAACAAGTCAAATAAATAGGATAAATGATGATAATAAAATGTACTTATTTGAGTTCATCAAATATCCCCCCACTTGAACTTTACTTGTCCCCAAGTAAACCTTAGAATTAATCAAATGAAAATGTATCCTAAAAGATATTAGGATTTATTTTTATATTTAAGCACGTATTCGTTTTGTCACAATCACACAGCCAAACACTTAACGAAGTAGAAACCAAAATAATTTTTAATGTAAAACAATTCTAAATCGTTTAGTTGCTTAGTCGTGACGAATATTCTATCATAGGCTTGGCAAGTATACGCATCTCCCCCACTAAAGCCAAAGAATAACAAGTCTAAAGCGGTAAAAAGGGTTTGTTGGTTAAGGGTTGATCATCCTTTTTAATCTCTATCGATCTCATATTCCAGAAAAGGCGACAAAATCACAAATACATGATCGAATCCACGACCACGATACTTGCAATTGCTCAAATCCTCAACTCGAATAGGCTAAAGATAGGACCAAGTAATCTTCACCAATAATATTATATCAAAAAGGGCGACAAAATCATAAATACATAGCCAAATCCACGACTACGATACTTAAGATTGCTCAAATCCCTAATCTCAATAAATCAAAGGTTTGGATGAAGAATGATATAGGGTATGGATAATATTTGGGATACAAATTGGTGTAAAATAAAAAATAAGCAAAACAGATAAATTAAAATCCTAAGTGTGGTTAATCACTTTCCCAACCATCCCATGAATAAGACTCATATCATTGAATAACTCACGCTTTAACACTTGAAACACACGCTTTAGGTAGATATGAATTATACTCAACAAGATCTCAATCAAAGAATAACCTTAGTTGGCGTTCCCATAACGGCCAACTCCCGTTCAATCCATAAATATAACATACAACAACAAATAGTGGTGATATCACCCACTTAATACAAAACTTTACATAAGTTGGTTAAAACAAACTTCCAACTTTTCCTTTTTCTTTTTCTTTTTTTTTTTTTTTTTAATTTTTTTTTATTATTATTTTTTAACTCAACATATATGTGTAAAATTTCACAACTTTTCTATCACTATTTTTCCGGATAATTTTTCATACTTTTCATACTTTCAGAAATAACTGTAATAGTGAAAGTAGCAAACACACGAAAAATAAACTAAAAGATATACAATATTTACTTTCATACCAATTGCATTGTGCAATTTCCCGACTCAACCAAAGATAATGAATTACGCACGCGAACACAGGTAATGTAATGAAACACACTTTTCCTAAAGCAATTAACCACGGATTTTAATCTACAGGGTAAGCTAAGGTGTAAGGGTGTATCGAAACATTATAACAAAGGTGTAAGAAACGAAAGGAATGGCTCTGCGGGTTTTTCTAGGGGTATCTTACTCTAAAAGTGAGAGTAACAAAGGGTTTATACGGGGGTTAACTAACCAGTGTAGTTAGTTAATATCACATAACATATAAAGGCTATTTGGGTGTAATCCTAGAAATTTACCAATTCAGACAAGTCACTCCAATTATATACATAATACTTATTATGGTGGTCTCGAATAGTATATAAGCCAAGTTATAAAGTTTACAAGTCACCAGCACACTAAAGTTTTAATATTTTTGAAAGAATAGAGTTATGTGTGCGGTTATGTAATTTAGACTTTAAACAAAAACATGCTAAAAAATTTTAAATTTTGATATATTAAGCGCATTTTTAGCATATTTTGCAAAAGTTTAGGACAAGTAAGTGTTCTAATTCTCCAATCCCTCCCACTTAAGTTAAACAACGTCCTCGTTGTTTATATCAAAGATTAAAAAACTGGAAAATAAAAGAATTAGAACAGAAAAACTCCCCTGAGATTTGCTCGGTATGATCCTCCATTATTCGTATAAGAGCAAAAATCAACTTTCTTGTGGATGAGAACGTTTAAGCTTCATATTTGATGTATCCACAAAAATTGCAGGAATCTATAATACCATTTAGACTTTAACACACCTGAGTTAAGAAGGTTCAAACTTGCATAATACATTAGTAGTTAGTAAAAATAAAACTTAAAAAATTAAACTGTAAATCATCAGGTCAGTCGATACGCCGTATCTTATGGAAAAAGATACGCCGTATCGAGCCTGAAATAAATACGAATCAGAATAAAAGATGCGTCGCATCCTTAACCAGGGATGCGCCGCATTAAATAAACTGACAGAAAGTTTTAAAGTCAAAAATAAAAATGCAGAAAATAAAATAAGATATGACCAGTGCAGGTGATGCGCCGCATCTTATGATGGAGATGCACCGCATCTTCTGCAGGTCTGACAGACTCGACACAGAACAGAAAAGTAAAAATTTTCTTCCGGGTTGTCTCCCGGTCAGCACTTGTCTTTATTCCAGAGTCTTCAAGTTAGACTCACGTTCAGCTCCTTATTCTAATACTTCGGGTTCAAACTCCACCACCTCGTTCTCAGTATCCTCAATTTTATTATCAAAGTATTTTTTAACTCGTTGCCCGTTTACCTTTAATATATAACCATTTTTATCGCATATTTCAATAGTCCCATATGGATACACTTTCTTGACAACGAACGGACCCGTCCATCTTGATTTAAGTTTACCTGGATACATCTTTAATCGAGAATTAAATAGCAGCACTTTTTCTCCAATAGTAAACATTTTATCCCCATGTAACCTCGAGTCATGCCATCTTTTAGTTCTTTCTTTGTAGATCTTAGTATTTCTGTAGGCCTCATCTCTTAGTTCGTAGAGTTCATTGAGTTCCATGAAACGGTTCTTCGTTGCAGCTTCCATATCCATGTTACATTTCTTCAAAGCCCAAAATGCACTTTGTTCTATTTCGACCGGTAGATGGCATGCTTTTCCGTATACAAGACGAAATGGAGTGCATCCCGTCTGTGTTTTATAGGCTGTACGAAATGCCCATAAAGCATCATTTAACTTGTCAGACCACCCTTTCGGATTATATCCAGTCGTTTTTTCTAGAATCCGTTTTATAGCCCTATTGGTTACTTCAGTTTGCCCATTGGATTGAGGATGGTATGCAGTGGAAACCCTATGATACACTCCATATTGTTGCAAAGCTCTTCCTAGATGGTGATTACAAAAGTGTGTTCCCCTATCACTAATCAATGCTTTAGGAACTCCAAACCTAGCGAACAAACTTTGCAAAAATTTAAGAACTACCTTGCTGTCGTTTGTTGGTAACGCTTGCGCTTCCACCCATTTTGATACGTAATCAACAGCAACCAAAATATATTTATTACCTTTAGATTCAGGAAACGGTCCCATGAAGTCCAATCCCCATATGTCGAAAACTTCACATACTTGGATATAGTTTTGCGGCATTTCGTTTCTTGATGTAATATTTCTGGATCGTTGACACGCATCACATCCTTTTATATAAGCTTTTGCATCATCCAGCATAGTGGGCCAACAAAATCCTGCAGCAAGGATTTTTCTTCTTGTAATAACTGCACCGTGATGTCCCCCCGTCGGCCCTGAATGGCAATGTGCCAATATTGCTGGGATATCATCACCATCTACGCATCTTCGTATAATATTGTCAGGGCATAATTTAAAGGCATAAGGTTCATCCCAAATATACTCACTAGCGCGAGTTAGAAACCTTCTTTTCTCGTCGGATGTTAGCCCTTTTGGAATTTCATTTGCAACAATAAAGTTTATATAGTCGGCATACCATGGTCTATTATTATTGCTCTTAATTCTTACCATCATAAGGTGTTCATCAGGAAAGTCATCAGCGATTTCCCTTTCATCAAGCACCTCTATATCAGGGTTTTCAAGTCTAGATAAGTGGTCAGCAGCTAGATTCTCTGCACCCTTTTTATCTTTAATTTCAATATCGAATCCTTGGAGCAATAAAACCCACCTAATAAGCCTTGGCTTGGCATCCTGTTTATTGAACAAATACTTCAAAGCAGAATGGTCAGTGTAAACCATAGTTTTTGACAATATAAGATATGACCTAAATTTATCGAATGCAAAAACTACTGCTAAAAGTTCTTTTTCCGTGGTGGTGTAATGTTCTTGGGCATTATTTAATGCTTTGCTAGCATAATAAATTGGCTTAAATTTCTTTTCAATCTTTTGGCCAAGTACAGCTCCAACAGCATAATCACTAGCATCACACATTAGTTCAAAAGGCAGATTCCAATCCGGCGAAATTATAGTAGGTGCAGTAGTTAGTTTTTCTTTAAGTATATTAAATGCCTTTTTGCAATCTTCAGAAAAATCAAACTTCGCATCTTTTAGCAATAATTGGGTCATAGGCCTAGATATCATTGAAAAATCCTTTATGAACCTACGATAAAATCCAGCATGCCCTAAAAAACTTCTAACACCTTTTACATTAGTGGGGTAAGGTAGTTTGGCAATTACATCAATTTTAGCTTTGTCGACTTCTATACATTTCCCAGAAATCTTATGTCCTAACACACTTCCCTCTCTAACCATAAAATGACATTTTTCCCAATTAAGAACAAGGTTAGTTTCTTCACACCTAGCAAGCATTTTATCAAGTTTAAAGAGACAATCACTAAATGAGTTACCGAACACCGAGAAGTCGTCCATGAAGACTTCCATAAAGTCTTCTACCATATCATGGAAGATAGCCGTCATACAACGTTGGAAAGTAGCAGGGGCGTTGCATAGTCCGAACGGCATTCTCCTATAGGCGAAGGTTCCAAAAGGGCAGGTGAAAGTCGTCTTCTCTTGATCCTCGGGGGCAATGGGTATTTGGAAGAAACCTGAAAAACCATCTAAAAAACAATAATAATCATGTCCTGATAGTCTTTCTAACATTTGATCAATAAATGGAAGAGGGAAGTGATCTTTTCGCGTAGCATCATTGAGTTTGCAGTAGTCGATGCAAACTCTCCATCCAGTAACAGTTCTTGAAGGGATTAGCTCATTGTCGTCATTGAGTACTACCGTCATTCCTCCTTTTTTTGGTACAACGTGGATAGGACTGACCCACGAGCTGTCGGAAATTGGGTAGATAAGTCCGGAGTCAAGTAATCTCACAATTTCATTTTTCACCACGTCTTGGACTTTAGGGTTCAAATGCCTTTGGGGTTGGATAGTTGGTTTGAATTCATCTTCCATAAGGATTTGATGTGTACAGAATGACGGGCTAATTCCCTTAATATCAGACATACTCCATGCTAATGCTCCTCTTCGTTTATATAGTACCTGCAAAAGGGATTCTTTTTCTTTTGGCGTTAAGTCAGATGCAATAATAACGGGCGAATTAGTGTTCCCATTTAAATAGGCATATTTCAAGGTAGAAGGGAAATCCTTAAGCACAGGTTTAACATCATCAATTTCATTAGCATTAGCGGAATAAACTTGTTCTTTTATTACGTCGTTGCTGTCATCAGATAAATGCGCCGCATCGATATTTCCGATGCGCCGTATGGCGTTACAAACAGCGGAATCAACAGCGAAATAATTATCAATAGTATTTTCATCAACTTGATCTTCTATAGCAATTGTGTTTTCTAAATTTTTAATCCGAAAAGAATCAAGCAAATTACTTTTTAACAATTTCTGAGTAAATTGATTAATCGTGTCATCAGAAACATCGATATTATAGCATTCATCGTCTTCATAATTAGTTTTACTCATAGATTGTTCCATATTAAATTCAACCTCATCTTTTCCTATGGTAAGAGTTATCTTTTTATTAAAAACATCAATTATGGCCCTAGCAGTGGCTAAAAATGGTCGTCCTAATATTATAGGAGTTCTAGAATTTTCGGGCATATCGAGGATAACAAAGTCAATAGGTAGTTCAAATTTATCAACTTTTATTAATATATTTTCAGCTATTCCTAATGGGTATTGTATGGACCTATCAGCTAGCTCTAAGCACATCCTAGTAGGTTTTGGTTCACCAAGGCCTATTTTTTCATACATAGAAGAGGGCATAAGACTTATACTAGCTCCTAGGTCGGCTAAAGCATTTCCAATATGTAAATTTTTAATTTGACAAGGAATAGTGAAACTTCCTGGATCTTTCTCCTTAGATGGAAGTTTGTTGAGCAATGCTGCTGAGCTTCTTTCCCCCATTGTAACAGTGCAAGCCTCTTCAAGTTTGGACTTGTTTGTAAGCAAGCTCTTCAGATATTTAGCATATTTTGGCATTTGCACTAGGGCTTCCATAAATGGTATGCTTAGCTGCAGCTGCTTGAGATTTTCCAGGAACTTCCTTTGATAGGCATGTTAGGAATATAAATATTCATATGAAGGTTCGGTCACCCCGAGTATCTATTTAGCATATCACATAGCTCGTAGGCTTATTTATATAAGCTTAGTATTATTAGTATTATCAGTTTTATTAGATTAGTCGTATCTATATTTGTGGAGTGGGTCGGGGCTTTCCCTACTGTCAGCTCACTCCACAGCCCACTAGGGGCACAAATAGTAGTAAGTATATAAACCCCTTCCCACACATGGGAAGGGTGGAACTCTTGTAACATTTCACACACTTAATCTAATTGATACAAGTTTTCTCCTAACTCTCTCTCTCTAGTTCATCTCATCTACCATGGATCTAATCTTCCATGAACCAAGACCACCCGAATCATACACACAATCAAGATGGTTATTTCCTACAATTGGTATCAAGAGCCATGGTTAGATCCGGTTTGATTGTGTGTCGGTCTTAATTTATTCTTTATGTATGGTTCGAACATTTTTTTTTGTCTAACTGCTTGCATCTTCTTTTTGTTCGAATCATTTCATATTGTTTAATAAATTTGATTCATGGGTCATGTTTTGTTATATCTCATCGTTGGGCCTTTAATGTTATCTTGGGTTGTGACGCTTTACAATTTTTTTTGTTTCTGTTTTGGAAACATTATGAAGGAACTATGTAGGGTTCATTTACTTGCTTTTGTTTGATGTTGTTTGTGATTTTTCTGTTGGGTTGGTGCGTTAGTGCTCACAGATTTGTGGTTAATGTCATTTTTTTTGTTTGAGTATTACCTCTCGGTTTAAAAGTCTTGGTGAGATTGTCAAAGATCTTTGAAACTTTTTTAATAAGTAAAGTAGTGACATTCGAAGATATGTTCGATTCGAAGATGGATTCGGTTTGCTTGATGTTATTGTTCCATACTACTTATCTTTGATATTGGTTGTTGAGATCTCGGTTTAAGGACTTGGTGCTTGTACATGTTCATTGTTGCTGCTTGTGTCCAAAGGAATTGTTCTTGGATGCGGTTTGTGTCCAATGAGATTGGTGTTTGGCTGTTTGCCAAAAATGGATAATGGGGACAAAATGGGTGATAGTGACAGCTTTGACTGGTCAAAGACGCGGTTTGTCTATAAGCTCATGAACTCGGTTTGTGTATATAAAGTGTACTCGGTTTGTCTGCATAATCATGAACTCGGTTTGTCCATTTACTCACGAACTCGGTTTGTGTTCTTACTTGTATGCGGCTTGTGTGTTGTGCACAGACGCGGTTTGTGTGTTGTGCACATACGCGGCTTGTGTGTTTTGTACAAACGCGGCTTGTGTGTTTTGCACAGATGCGGCTTGTCTACTCAAGACCAACCACTGACTCTAGTTGACCTCAGGTTTTCATATCCATCATCAGTCAAAAATACATATCATCTATTAAATCAGCCAACCAAAAGAATTAAGATAAACAAGAAGACGGTTTGAACACGTTGATCAAAATGAAACACAGACTCTTATTGACCTCTGTTTGTAAACATCATCAGTCAAGATTAATAGAACACCAAACCAGTAAAGCCAAACCAAAAGCTTCTCTGTTTGACCATGAGGTTACAAGAAACCACATGGTAACCATAACCTCAAAGTGACCTCAGATCTGTTGATCTTCCTTGGTGTTAATCAATGTCAAATCGAATAAAGAAGAGGAAGGAAGGAGATGAAAAGCTGATAACCAGAAACAATCTACTACAACAAATCCAACAGCTAACCTAATCCCATTACCATCTCACGTCTACAACAACATCAACCAAATCCAAAACAGCACTGCATACTCGATAATTAAATAATCATTTTGATCTCAGTTTTTCTTCTTTCGTGTAACTCAAAGTAACATCAAACCTTAAAGGCCGATCATACGAAAGGAAGAAAATCATCATTGATCTTGTTCTCAATATCCAAAATATAAAGAACAAAATATAACAAGAATGTTATATCATTTCCTTTATTCGGCTTAAATGAAAAACAATTAAAGACATCAAAATAAGTAACCTACCCGATACCATAAGAGATCTTGAAGACGTATTTGGGGTTGTGTTTCGTGGCTAAAAGAGATCAGAATATGATTATCTTGATGGGTTTGTGTGGACAGTCGAGTAGATTAGACGCTGATTGGGTGTGCTTGATATAAGATGAGATTAGAGGGGCTGATTATTTTTTGATGAAGATCGTTTGTTATTTTTTGGTGAATGATATAAGTTGTGGTAGGTTGATAAGTTTCTTGTGGGTGGCTGCGATTTTTTTTCTTTAGGGCTGAATTAATTTAGTGGCTGCTTATTGTTGGTGAAGTGATGTTAGAGGAGGCGGATTATGATGGGATTAGGGTTAGAGATAACATGGATTAGTGACACTTAAATACCCGAAGTGTTAGGGTAGTGTTCTCTTTTGATCGGGCCTTAATTCTATGGGCTGCGTGGACTTAGATCTCTTGATAGGTTTAATTGGGCTCATTTATTTAATAAGAAGTGGGTTGGATCCTGTTATAATTTTCTTGTTGGGCTTGTGAACCGATATTGGTTATGGGCTATCAAATGGTTGGCTGCTGAATATGATAGTGCCTGGACTGAATTCAAATTTGCCATCCGTACTATAGTTATGGTAGATTGATAGTATTGGATACAAATTGATGAGATTATTGGTAAATGAGTGGGATTTTGGTTGACACAAATTTCATGAGGATACAAACGGCACGGCTAGTATCTGGGTTTATGAATGTCAACGGGATTACATAGTTGTGGATTTGGCAGCATTGTCCTATTGGTGCCTGAGATTTGAGTGAGCCTGCAATTTGATCTTTGCAATTTGAGTTATAGCTGACAAATAACAATTTGTTTAAATTGCGATTTGTCAAGTTGCGTTTTTACTTGTTGCGACTTGACTGATAGCAATCTGACCAGTTGCGATTTGATGTTGCGAGTTGACACTTGCAATTTGACTAATTGTGATTTGGTTGATTGCTATCTGACTTGTTGCAAGTTGACAACCTGTGACTTGACTTGTGGCGATCTGATCAAGTTGTGATTTGACTTCTTTGACTTGAATTTTAAAAAAATCAGTATTGCACTTCACTTGTGGTTGTTCTTGTTGATTTCACGGTTTCTCTTGTAGATTTTATAAAATCCCGCGAAAGATTCTATTTCTCGGTTTAAATCTCAAGAGCTGTAAAATCCCGTGAAATTAATTTTGGACAAGTAGGCGGGACTTGGATTTAGACAAAATAAAACTTAAGGGGTTGACTATTTTTTTTTCGGGATAAGTTTGTGCTTCAAGATCAGCAGGAATTGGGAAATTATGGTAACTTGGTTGGTTTGTTAATTCACGGGTTGGTGTACTTAGTGTCACAAACATCTCGGGGTGGATGGATGCACGATGTTTGATGACCCTTGCTCAAGCGTATTTAAGGTGATTAGACCTGGATGTTCAAGAAGTGGATATATACAATAAAGGATGGAAGGTTGGGTATATATCACTACCTATATTTAAAGGAGTTACGTTGTTGTGCTCAATATAGGTTCTAAATCACAATTTGCAATTTAAGGTGATTAGACTTGGATGTTCATGAAGTGGATATATACAATTAAGGATGGAAGGTTGGGTATATATCACTACCTATATTTAAAGGAGTTACGTTGTTGTGCTCAATATAGGTTCTAAATCATAATTTAGTGCAAGTTTAAGTCGCGGACTTGTTCTTTATCAAGCTTCATCAAGTGATTGTTGTTTCTCAAGCTTCTAATGGGATTGTTGTTCAAGATCTTCTCAAGAGGTAGTCAGGCTTAAAGACAAGAGGTGATTTGTTTGGAGACATGTTTTAACCTCTTACTCACTTTAAAGTCATATGCATTTCATCAAGCGGTTTTGGCATATTACGAGCTTCAATGAATTGTTAATCTACTAAACCATTGATGATGAGGAAAGCAAGGGGTTACTACAAGAGAGTCTTAATCACCATCTTTGTTGCAGTAGTTTCATTTGTCTCTTTCCATGTTTTGTGCCTGACAAATTCACAAACATCACGGACTCTCAGCTTTGGCAAAAAGGTCATTTCATGTCCTTTTTGAGGGGGAGAATTATCGCAAGTTTCCTAGAAGTTCCGTCTCCAGCGATGTGAATTTTAGCGGTTCCGGTTACAGCGGGTCAGATCGTATCGGTTCAATCTCCAGCGGTTTGAATCTTAGCAGTTTCGGTTACAGCGGGTCAGATCGTAGCGATTCAGGATTCAGTGGTTCAGTCTACAGCAGTTTGATACTTACTGTTGTGCAGTTAGTTCTTGAATTTATTTCTCAGATAAATCTCAAGAACTGTAAAATCCTGTACACAGTACGACAACTATTCCACATCCAAGTAGCTGGGTCAGACAGCTTTGTTTGATAGGACTGACTATGAGTCATGGGCACTTCTAAGAATTAGCGCATGTTTCTTCTCTTTTTGGCTAGTCAACAGCACAAGATGATCACGAAGTTAATCTGGTATTCTTTATTTGTGATTGAAGTTGAATTTCACGAAGGCGTCTACTTATTTTATCTTGAAGTCGGGGTTGGTTAGATGCATGACCTTCAATGATAACTTGCTCGTGCGTAAAAATTAAGTTGAAGACTTGGGTTATCTAGTTATCAGCAGTCGGGGTAACTATCACTTAAGAGTCATGGGAGTACTCAGTGTCACACGTCAATGACGATGTCGATAATCGCAAGAGGTGTTAATGTCTCATACTTTGGTTGGGTATGGAGCTCTTAGAGATTTGCTTGGAGCATTAATTCTCTACACCGTTCTTCCAACATTAGTGCAAGCTTAAGTAACAAATTTGGGGACTTCTACTTCAGTTTTCAGTATTGGTATATCGGGTTTTCTTCATCGAGTGGTCACTAATCTATGTACAAGGTTGGTTAGCTGGCCAAAGGTTTTAAAAGTTGTGATGTGATCTGTAATCCTCACAAGATATTCTTTACCCAAACTGATGTTCACCTAAAATCAAAATCAGTCATGCCACATTCAATCTGTTACTGCCTCACGGTTTCTTCTTGATTTTGAAAAATCCCGAGAAAGAACCTATTACTCGGCTTAAATCATAGATTTGTAAAATCCCGTGATGATGGACTATGCGCTCTTAACCATGATCGGGTTAAAACCATTATCAAAGTTCAGTTAAAGCATCATAAAGGGCTAGATTTGGGCATTAACCACAAGAAGTGACTACGGCGTTAATTCATTATTATTTATTTGAGGCTGAAGTGAAATTTCATGGGTGCGTGTACTTAGTATCTGAAGATATCGGGGAGGTTGGATGAAGATTCTTCGAGATCCTTGTTCGAGCTTTCAATACAATGACGAGGACTTGGATATCTAGTTATTTTGTCTTTCTCTCTATTACAAAATAACTATCACTTTAAGGAGTCACGTTGTAGTGCTCAGTGTCACACGAAGATGTGGATATCCAAGAGGTGATGTACGTCTCATACTTGATGGTTGGTTGGTTGAAGAGTATAGAGTACTTAGGGATTCGATGTTGCACGAAGTCTCTACACCGCTCTTTGTCACGCATTAGTACAAGTTTAAGTCACAAGTTCGGGTTATATTACTTCAGTATCAAGTTCATCATATTGGGTTTTCTCCATCAGTGGTCACGACATCAAGCCGACAGAATGATAATGGGGTTGGTAACGAGTTAGATGAGAGAAGAAGTAAAGAGAGAGAAATGACGTCTGTACACTTCAGTGCAGGCCTCGTTCTTCATCATATGACGTCTGTACACATCAGTGCAGGCCTCGCTCTTGAACATTATGACGTCTGAATACATCAGTTCAGGCCTCGTTCTTTAAAGAAAAGAAAAGTGTAGGCTTAAGTGCGCTTTATCTTTGGAAGAAGAGAAATCTTCTTATTAATGGCCATTCTCATCAACAAGATTCATGCTCTTTCCGTGCTTATTCAATCTTCAAGTGGATCGGCGCATATTGGAGTATACCTTTATTCACATATTCAACCAAAAAATTGCAGTTGACAGGCATATGCAATTTTTGTGGGGGGGAAAGGGTGAATAAACAACATGTCAGTCGTCAAGAACCGTCAAGTGGAGCTACTTACTGTTGATGGTATTCATATTCACTAGTTCAATCATCAAAAATTGCAGTTGGCAGGCATATGCAATTTTTGAGGGGGGGGGGGGGAAAGGGTGAATATGATTCTACATGTTGATTGATGATTGAGAAATGGTCATACGACTCCTGAATACGTCAGTTCAGGAGTCGTGCAAACCATGTTTCTCCAACACTACATCTTCCTCCGTCTATCAAGGTGTTGAAGAACATGGTCATGGAATACTAATCGACATAGTCTCACGGGTTGGTACAATCAGCCACAATGGGTTTCTAGTCAATGCTTCATGTACACTTCATTAGGCTACATGTACACATCATGATGATGATTCCGATTAATCGTAACCATCATGGGGGAGAGAAATGTGTACACCAAGGATGCACAGCAGGTTCACGTGATCGGGCTTAATCATTTATTCCGGTGTTGATAACCGCAGAGATGATCAGTGGTTCAACTTGTTACCTTGGTATTTACGTTTCACTGTTACGTCATGGGCTGATTAATCGTAACCATCAGGGGAGAGAGAATGTGTACATCAAGGACGCACAACAGGTTCACGTGATCAGGGCTTAATATCCAAGGATGGATACATACTATAGATGATCAGTGGTTCAACTTGTTACTTTGGTGTTATACTCAAGACTGAAGAAGGTCGAGTCGTCAGTCTACTCTACATTCTCTGTTGGGTGTTATCATCTCATGTGTATGCTGCGGGCTGATGGGTTATATGTAAGGTTACTGGAAGGCATTTGGTGAGATGAAGTTGATTGGTATTCTATTCCTCCACATTGGGCAATCTTGAAGAAGGTCGAGTCTACAGTCTTCTCTACATTCAAAAATGTTGAGCTCTTTTCTTACAACTTGATATTTAACTTAATCCCATGACAGTTCTTGTTTGATGAGTTGTGGAGTTAAGTTAGGTTCAAGTTGTTCTGTAGTTTAAGGTTAGGTCCAACTTGATTTTAACCTAATCTCATGACAGTTCTTGTTTGATGAGTTGTGAGGTTAAGCTGAAGTCAAGTTGTTACTGGGCTTAAATTTGTGGTTTAGCTTAATCTCATGACAGTTCTTGTTTGATGAGTTGTGGGGTTAAGCTAGATTTCAGTTGAGGCTCAACTTAAACTACCGAAAAGATGCCTAAGGTTTTTGACGGCGTCACTCAAGGACGGGAGTGTTAGAAGATTAAAGACGGCATGCATTTGGTTATCAAAAGACTTCTTCATATTTCGGGCGTTCATCCAAAGTCTTCTTTCTATTATGGGTGTTCATCAGAAAGGTTGTCAGATTGGGGGAGAGCACTAATTAGGGGAGAGTGAAAAGACAGAATCATTCCCTGATTGAAAGTGCTCACATTGCTCTTCAGCAAGTCAAGTGATGAATGCGGTAAAGATTCAGAATGCTGAGGAGTAATGGTTTCTGGTTCGTATCCTTGTATATATTTTTCTTCTTACATTCTTTTTCATACCTTATACCATTTTGTAAATAGATATATAGAAATCCTGCAAATTGTAAATAGAGAATCTTAAATCCAGAAAAACCATAAAAATTGAAAAATAGAAAATACCAAAAATAGTTTCACCTAGGCATGTCTTCTGTTTATCGATAACATTTACGGACTTAGAAATGTCATTCAATAATGGCACGGGTCTTTAAATGAAGCTCGAGCAGAAGTTAAAATGGATTCTTAAAACATGTCTAAATGGCTTGCTATTACTTTAGATAGCAACCCGCGCTTCATATTGGGGAAAGCACGTCGCCAAAAAGACGGCTGTTCCTCCAACTGGGTGATGTTCACCTGGGCATGGATTACTTCATATCCATGTTTCCTGATTTGATGTACGTTTCAGTGCATCATTTCTTGTAAAAGAAGAGAAATCTTCTTAGTATAACAAATAGTTTTCATTCTATGATTCTTCTGAAAATTATTTGTGAGACACTTGGTGAATATGTGTTGTATAAAATTTGTTTATACTTGGATTATGCATAAAATTTGTCACTCAATCAACGACTACAAAACCTCATGACAGTTCTTGTTTGATGAGTTGTGGGGTTAAGCTTGATTTTAGTTGAGGTTCAACTAGAATACGGGTCATTGATTGAGGGGGAGAGTGAATTCAAATTTTATATCATCAAACGGATTTATTGGTTGAAACATACTTGTTAGTAAAGGTTTTGGAGTCAATGGGGTATTAGTTGAAGAGGATCTTGCTAAAACTTTATATCAAATGGCAAATGTGTTAGTTGCTAGAAAGTTTAGGACATTATGTGCAACTTGCTTATAGTATCCTAGCTTTATGTATCTAGAAGGTTCATTTGTGTTACTTAGGAATCCTCATTTAATCCCCTAAATACGTTGAGACTCAAAACCTAAAAGAAGTAAGAATACCAGTTGTGTTTGATGTTCTTGAATACTCCTATGACATTTGTATGATCTGAATGAATGAGTTTCAAATGTCGTTTGACTTTTGTTGGTCGATTGTTGCTTAATTGTTGTTGATAGTGTGCATATGTTCTCAGGATTCGCTTAGGCAGATTGCTAGTATGTTAGAATCATGTTCCTAAGATCCTGAATTAAATATTGAAATCTGTGTGAATTGCCATGTTCATGATTGCTAATTGCTCTTCATGCTAGATAGTGGTTTGACGTAGTTCCTGATTGGGGTTTGATTATAAGATGAACTTGGTATTATAATGTGGCAAGCTGCTGAAGGGTAGCTATTAAGGAATAGGGTATCTGCATGCATATATATCTGTGTTGATATTTTTATGCAGATTCCATAGCCAAAATGAATGTGCCAGTTCCCATTCTAACCATTTAATCAGACGTTCAAATTCTATTGATTGGCTCGGAATTCACCACGAAAACAACGTCGGCAACAACAACAACAACAACACTTTCACCACCGCCACCACCATTCATCTATTTTGGTCTTGCCAAGTGGGGATCAACGACATTTGCGAAAGATTTGTTGGTGGATGGATAATTGATGTTGACTGATTCACTCAGAAAAGCGGGTGATTACATCATCTGCGCAAAAAGGTCAATATCATATGTGTCATAATAATCAATTTGTGCAAAATGAGCAGTGAATCTCCCTCTTAGATTAAGGGGGAGCAAAGTATGTTTCATCATCAGAACATGTTAAATCTGACCACATTTCTCCCATGTTTTCTAAATTATTTAAATCAATTGGGATCACAAATCTCAAAAGGTTTGAAATTTTTGATCGGGGGAGAGAATGTGATTTAAATATGAAACCTGATGAAAATGTGATGTTTTGGATTTAAGTGTAGGCTCTCCCATATGTGCAAAACTCTTTCGTATATCGATGCACATATTGAGGGGGAGAAAATGGACAAAAAGGATTGGGCATCTCGTAAGAACGGCTCAGACTTCACCAAAGAATTGACGAAACTTGAATTGTCATCAATCGAAAGGATACGTCTTGGCCGGGTAATAATTTCAAGCTGGTCTAACCAGTGATGTAAGCGTGTCTCGAAAAAGACGTATCTGAGTAGAGTGTACCATTTCGAGAAACTTTCTGTGGACTTGACCAGGCCGGGTAATAATTTCAAACTAGTCTAACTAGTGATGTAAGCGTGTCTCGAATCGGTCATGTTCACTGAAAGTGGATCAATTCAAAAAGTGCGAGCTCTACCTAACATGTGCAAATTTATAAAACAATCAACCGAGCACATGTTGAGGGGGAGCATTTGAAAAATATAAAACTCTCAAGTGTTTGAAAAAATGTGTTTCAGAATCATGAACACTTTGAGAGAGTTTTCAAGGATTTGGTTTTATGGCAATCGTGGAAGAATACCAAAGACTGACCATTTTAATTAATTCATGGAGTTATAAGGATGGTTAGGTAGGCTCAAGTTCCCACGATCCCGCCAGAGCCGGAGGGATCTACCCAGGGACAATCCACTAGTTAGTGTAGAAGTCCTTAGGTATGATTAAAAAGGAGAAATGTGTATAAGGGAAGAGTGCCGACTGAGATGGAGCTAACACTGGAATAAACCCAGCAAGGTACTAGTTATGAAGTCTCGGTAAGCACTGAAGGGGTTGAAGAATGAAAAAGAATTGTAAAGATAAAGGGTGAAAAGAAAGAAGCCCTCCTTACAACTTAGGCAGAAACCGGGTCAATACATATGCTGTCAGAATCACTTAGTTGATTGCTGGCATTGAAGACAAAGTATCATGGACCCAGTGATACGCTGCACAACCCTCCCTAGCCACTCAAGGTCCCTCAAAGGATTCTTGTTTCAATTGTCACGGAGTTCAATTCATTCCTATCGTCTCTCTCACTCCGAGTTGGATGATATTGAAAAGGTGGCAGTCCTCTCCAGCCTCCGCTCACTAAATCAAAACGCACTATAGAGTCTAGAGCCACGAGATGCATAATAAGATCTCATAGGAACACGAATTATTTCTACACTGGTTGTTCAACATTAAGGACACCAGATGTAAACTCATGTGTCCTACGCAGATCTTAGCAATCTGCCAGAACATTTATGAGGGAATTTACAAATGTAATTCTCAATGATTGAATGGAAATTCCTGCCAGGGTCAACTTCAAGCAGCCTTGAAAGCAGGTCACTTCGGTAATTCCTCGTGGATTATGCTTAGTGGTCGCGGCAGTTTCAAACGATCTACAGTCGTGGAGTGATCTCCAGCGACTCACCTAATCGTTGATGTGCTACGGTTCGATCTTAAAAAGCCCTCTGTGGGTTTTCGATTAGGAACGGTCTTGGTAAGGATTAGAGAGAGTTTTCACACTATGCTGTTAACAATCTCGAAGTCCAGAACTTGTAAGTACCGGACGTTTTATTGCTAACTGTCGTATGCAGGAACATCTGGCGGTTGAAGCTGATTGCTGTTGCAGCTGTTTGCGGTTGTAGCTGATTGAGGTTGCAGCTGAATGCGGTTGTAGCTGGTTGCAGAAATGATGCCAATCCTCTACCACATGTTCACACTACATCATCATTGTAACTCAACAATGTCATGATCAACCTAAAAGACCTTTAACACGGCTTCTGCAAACTCTGATGCTAAAGATCATGACACCAAATAGTGTGAGCATGTCGGCTCAAAGATTTACACATCACGTGGAGACATACTACTGAAAGATGGCTTGAAGACACATGCTGGATGATATTTTTCGAAGAATACACAAAATCATCCAAGACAAAGGAAAGGCCATCAAAAGTTCACTACTGAAGGCACAAAGATACAAGACGTTGAAGAATCGAAAACTACGAGCTATGAAGTCAAGATCAAAAGATCAAATGCTAGAATTCGAAATATTATTTCCTGGGTGACCTCCCTTAGGGGGAGATTGTTAGGAATATAAATATTCATATGAAGGTTCGGTCACCCCGAGTATCTATTTAGCATATCACATAGCTCGTAGGCTTATTTATATAAGCTTAGTATTATTAGTATTATCAGTTTTATTAGATTAGTCGTATCTATATTTGTGGAGTGGGTCGGGGCTTTCCCTACTGTCAGCTCACTCTACAGCCCACTAGGGGCACAAATAGTAGTAAGTATATAAACCCCTTCCCACACATGGGAAGGGTGGAACTCTTGTAACATTTCACACACTTAATCTAATTGATACAAGTTTTCTCCCAACTCTCTCTCTCTAGTTCATCTCATCTACCATGGATCTAATCTTCCATGAACCAAGACCACCCGAATCATACACACAATCAAGATGGTTATTTCCTACAAGGCATCTTCTTTTTCCTTCCTTACCCTATGTGGAAAAGGTAGTGTTGATTGTTTAAGTTCAACAGAAGGTTCTTCTCTAATCACAGGCTCTGGATCAGTCTCTTTTTGTTGCACTTGCTCAGATGATATAGATTCAGGGGAAATCTTGTTTGTGCTGTTATCCTTGGGTGTTTCTCCGATTTGAAAGGTTGACTTTCCGCCTCTAGTTGTAATTCCTTTCAAATCGTGTTTTACCAAAAGAACCTTGTTAAGCACCGTTGACAATTGGTGCACTTCAATTGCCAATCCATTAATCATGTTGTTTTGTTCCTTTAGTAACAGCTCATGACTGCCTTTGAATTCATTAATAAAGTTTCTTGCTTCATGATGTTCTTTTTCATTTGCTTGAGTGATTAGTAGTGCAAACTCTTCCATGGTAGGGTTTCTTTGGGGTCTTCCGAACCAGTTGGAGAAAATATCGAACATTATTCCTGAAAATTAAAGACAGGTAGATTTCAAAGTAAAAATTTCCTAGTGTAAGGGTAAGAATATTTTCTGTTCGGAAATAAGAAAAATAAAAGTTGCTGATATTTGTAGACGATGCGCCGTATCCAGAAAGTCGGATACGCCGTATCTTATTTCGTTAAAATTTAATCAGACTTTTATTCAGAAAACAGATACACCGCTTATAATTTTTAGAATGCGCCGTATCCAGTCTAAATTATCAAAAATCGATTATATTTATTAAAATTAAATGCGTCGTATTAACAAAAGTTAATGCGTCGTATTTTCGTTACGTTTCAAAATACAAGATTTTTGATTTAGCAGATGCGCCGTATCGATAGAGATCGATGCGTCGTATCTGTTTAAAAATTTGAAAAACTGTTTTTAATTTAAATCAAAAATACGCCGTATCTGTTAAAACAGATGTGTCGTACGGCGTTAGGGTTTAGAAAAATTTCTTATTAAAAACAGAATACGCCGTATCTTGGGGAAAAGATGCGTCGTACTCGAATTTATTAAACGCGTTGTATTTTGTAAAAATTAAACGCAATACGCCGTATCTGTGAAAACAGATGCACCGTATCGTTTGTATCAGCACAATACAACGATAGCAGAATGCAGGAAAATACAGAAAAGAAAAACAAAAATAAAATCAAACAAAAAGAAACAAAAATTATAGAGAATAAAAACACACAAAAACAGTAAATATGCAAATTATACAATGAATGCAATTTATCTAATATATAACAGGGTTAGTGGTTAGAATCTAAAAATAAACTAAAAAGAAAAACCTAATTAAAATACTAAACAAATTAACAGATAATAACAATTCACTCCCCGGCAGCGGCGCCAAAAACTTGATGCGCGTGATGTGTCGTTGCGGTTTAGCAGTATTAATGCCTACTCAAGTTTTAAATTTATATTTAGCCGACTTATCAATAACACACACACTTAACGAGCAGTGTACCCGATCAGTATGAATATAATGGTAACTAGAGTGTCGATCACTAAGAGTGGAACGTATTATCTAGTTATTCTAATCAGTATTTTAATATCCTAAGTTAGCTATACAACCTAATCTAACGCAAGGGGGTTCAGCCTGAGAGACTGGCACGGTTTGGTTATGATTAAATATAAACTAAACTAATGAGCACGAATCAGCGATTAGCACACACGTACACAGATAGATACTTAAGACAATAAGAAGACCTGTCCTGATAATTAAGTAGCTTGTCACTTGTTTTATTGCTAGTTTTATATGAAGTGTATGTAATTAAACCTTTCTCGTTGGCTCTAATCTTATCGGCGAGTAAACCCTTAATGATTACTTATGTCTATCCTATTTATTTAGAGACGCTAAAACAAATAGGCGAGGAAGGGGCATGGCGACCCAAGCAAGACTCAGCTAGACACAGAGGTTATCAATGCACTAATAAAAGTCACCAAAGACATCAACATATAAACTTTAATTAATGGGAAAGCAATATTAAGGGGAGTGCATGATTTTCCGTAGTCACATGACACAAGCCCATCAATCCTGATGAATTAAAGTGTACTAATACAATAAAACAAAACTACTTAATGAATTGAATACATGCAGGACCTTCTTACAGCTCTTGTATCTTCGTTTGAGGCGTGTCTTGTGCTGCTTGGTCGTCTGAATTCGGCTCTAGAGTTTCTGTCTCTCTCTTCTGTCCAAGACTAAAAAACTCTCGAAATTCGTCTGGCCTTGGGGTATTTATAGTTTCTGTCTGAGGGATAGATGCGGCGCATCTAGTTGATAGATGCGGCGCATTGACTTAACTTCGCGTGGGGTCCAAGATTAATATATTCAGGAATATTCGTACACCGTCTTCAGATGCGGCGTATCTTGACTCTTGTATGCGGCGCATGTACTTGGATTGTAACTTGTGAAATCTTGATAGTGATACGCCGTATGTTAGAAGTATGATGCGGCGTATCTGGAGTAGAACGAGCTTGATCTTCTGGATTTCAGTAGGCTTTTGACATCTTGCTTGTTTTACTCCATAATTAGTCCAAAATTGCCAAGTTTCACATAATGCTTGTTTTTACCAGAGAATTACTAAAGTAAACATTAATGTATAGATTCTCATATATAATATAATAAAACAAGTCAAATAAATAGGATAAATGATGATAATAAAATGAACTTATTTGAGTTCATCAGTGGCAACAAGCACAACTCAAGATATGTGGTTGTAGGGGATAAAGAATGGGATAACCCATTAAAGGTTGTGGTGATGGTAATAGGGATGAGGATGATGTGTTGGTGTCAAGTTCAAAGGGTGATGTAGGTGATAGGGTTAGTGTGAGAGCAAAAGGTTGTGGTGATGGTGATGGTGAAGTGGATGATGTGTTAGTACCAAGTACAAAAGAGTTTGATGGTGATTGGGTGAAGGTTAAAGCTAGTGGTTGAGGAGGACTTGGTTGAGATAAAGGTGTGTTGGTTCTAATGGTGGTGGAGGATGAAGATGTTGGTTTGGTTGAGGTTGCCTTGGATGGAGCTTGGGGTGTAGTGATGGAAGATGATGATTTGGTTGAGGTTATGGGTGTGTGTAGATCATCTTCATCATCCAATGTGAGATAAATAAAATTTATCTCTTTGATGGTTGGTTTGGTTGAGGCTTGTGGTGTGTGAACACTTTTGATCCATTGATCAATAAGAGTGGTTTCATTTGTTGGTTTGATGTTAAGCCTTGGTTTCTTGGCTTTGTGTGAAGTGGTAGCAATGGTGGAAGACATGATAGTTGTATGGTGAGTGTGAAGTGGTAAGGATGGCAATGTATGATGTTAGCTTATATAGCCAAATCAAAACATGCAAGGTTGAAGAGGATGTTGGATTTGGGGATTTGGGTGCATGGGAATCAGGTTATGTTTGCAGATTTCCAGGAAAAGAAAGTCAAAAAGTGGAAGAGAATAGTTAATTTCGTCTTCCCAGGGCACGGTACCATTAAAGGTACCACGGTACCACTAAATTTAGTGGAGCCGTCCCCTATTTAGTGGAGCCATGGCCTCCAGTTGACCCTTTTTCCAGGTCTGCAGATTCTAGGCTGCCTAAATGGGGAAATTCTGGGGAATCCATTTTCTTCAAATCTCAAAGCCTCAATCTACTAAAGAAAAATCACATAAGTTTCCTAACACTAGTCTAAACTAGCAACTAAAATTATCATGTGATCTTCTAAGTATAGGCAACTAGCAAGCATGCATCATTCCAAGCATTTTATCATCTAGTGCATGCAATAAAAAAATGTATGAACTAAGCAAAGATCATAAAATATCAAGATTGATTAACTAATAAAAGTAACCAATTTCAAGTAGGAAATGTTAAGACATTTCAAGTTAGTTTATGTCAAATGGACATTGCCGTGACCTTATTTATAATAGCTTAGTAATACTTAAGTTAGTAGTACTACTTAAGTTAATCCAATCCAGTCTCTTATTTTCCCATCTTCTTTATCTTGTTCTCGAGTCCTTTTATTGCCTTGCCAATGGACTTGAACCCCCCAATTGTTTGCTTATGCATCGAGACTTGTCGATTGTACATGGTTGTTTGCCTTCTCATCATCGTGGATAAGTTGGTTTGTCTGAATTCAATATCGGAGGTTTGTGTGAACGATGAGGTGTCAAGGTTGCGAAAGAAGGTGTCGGGAGAGGGAGTATTAGGACGAGACGTTCCTTCTTCATTCACCTCATCATCATCCTCATCCATAGGTTGAGAAGATGAACCGTGACCGAAGGAGGAGGAAGAGAGGGGAATATCGGAAGTGGATTTACGACCACGTTTGGACCCTTTATCCTTACGTTGCTTTGTGCGACGTTGTGGTCCACCAAGGGTTTTCATGACCGGATTGACTAGGACATAGTCGACACTACGAAGATGAGGAAAAGTTTCCATGACCCAGTTGAAAAGACGAGTAAGCAACATAACATATGGCATGAGCTTATCCGAACGACTATGAATATTGGCCATCCGTTTGACCATATAGTATGCGAGGTTATATGGTTCCTCGATACTAAGATAGTAGAGCATGTGGGCGAGACTCGCCGAGACGTGATCACGGTTGCCCGCAAGGCTCAACACGTTGTCACGTAGAAGGAGTTCCTAACTTCTAAGGTCGAGAACAAGCTCTTTGAGGTAGATGCGGTTGGGGTCAAGGTGGACAATGGAACCATCACGTTTTTGATACGTGTTGACAACTCGAGGTGTTTGGATGACACGTTTGATGGACTCAAGGTCGAGGAGTTCGGTATGATAAGTACCTTGATTTTCTAGATTGTAGAAGAGAGACTCGAGGGAATGGCATTCAATGTATGCACACTGACCATACGAAGGAACACCAAAAATTTCACCAATCTCGAAGACGGACAAGATGATATTTTGGTTTTGGATCCAAAAATCAAGGAAGACATTACCATCCACATCAGTAAAGGTACGGACTCGACTATAAAACTCGAGGACAAAACGAGGACAAATTTGATTGTTTATTTTGTATAAGCAATCAAAGTCAATAGTGGGGAAACAAACTTGGATGTTATCCAAGATGTTGGGAATTAAATATTCAAGAAGTTTAAATATCGGGTTCTACTCAAGGAAATACTCTAAGTATAATTCTGCTGCTAGAGCATTTGATTCTGCTGCTAGCGTTAACATTCTACTGCTGAGTGATTCTGCTGCTAGTGTTATGATTCTGCTGATGGTGAAGAACTTTTTGCTGCTGAATGGATAATTATGAAAAGATATTATGTGTATTAAAGTCAACAATACACGTTAGATAATATCTTACCCCATGTGATTAGTCATTATGTTATATTCATAGAACAAGTTGTAAACATAGATACATGTTGTATCTTAACGACTGACTCTCTCAAAGCAAGCGTTCGATTAGACTTGACAATATTATAAAGATCTTTCTTGTCTTATAAAAGAAAGATCTTAGGCTAAGTAAAAGCGTACGAATAAGAGTGACATAATAGTCTGTGAATTATTAAGTGTCTTAGAACAAGTCATAGAAAACATAAGCTTCAAGGTCTTTGTAACCCTAGTGATAGTAAACATCACTCGTATTATCTTGAATAATATTGAATCGTTTGGTGATAACATTGCATGTTCTTTGTTCTATATACACAAGCATAACTGATCCATTTCAACAACACAAATAACCTTCTAAGTGTGATTATGTAAATTTCACATACTTGATCATATTAACTCAATTTATCACATACACAAAGCAACAAAGGTTTAACCACCTATCAGTGTATCGAATATCTTGTCAATTGGTATCAGAGCCAGGTTGATATAGTTGATTTAGAAGAAGAAGAAGAAGAAGAAGAAGAAGAAGAAGAAGAAGAAGAAATGGACGTTGAATCTATTCAGACCAATGTTGCTGCAAAAATACCCTTGCTCAAACAGAATGAGTTTGAGATGTTGAGGCTGAGGATAGAGCAATATTTTCAAGTGCAAGACTATGCACTTTGGGAAATCATTGAAGATGGAAACTCCTACCAGCCTACAACCATTTCATCAACAGTGGACGACAAAGTGGTGACAACTCTGCAGATAAAGCCAACAACTGCAGAAGATAGAATAAAGAAGAAAAATGACTTAAAAGCAAGAAGCATGCTGATGATGACCATTCCCAATGATCAACTTCTAAACTTCAGCAAGTTCAAAGATGCCAAGTCATTATTTGAAGCTATTATTGCTAGATATGGTGGAAATGAAGCCACCAAGAAACCCCACAAGACATTGCTCAAGCAGCAGTTTGAAAACTTCTCCTCTACATACAATGTATCACTTGACCATATGTTTAATAGGCTTCAGAATATTGTGAGCCAACTTGCTATTCTTGGGGTTGAAATACCTCAAGAAGATTTGAACTCAAAATTTTTGAGAAGCTTACCAGAAGAGTGGGCTATGCATGTTGTTGTCTGGAAGAATAAGCCAGACCTTGATACAATGGAGTTGATAGATTTGTATAGCAACTTTTAAATTGCGGAGCAAGACTTGAAGAAGAATGGAGGTACTAGTTCTAATACTGGGAACATGGCATTTATGTCAACTCCTAGTACCTCAAAATCAAGTGAAGTGGTGAAAGTTGTTGATGGTGTTGGTGCTGCTAGTTCATCAAGCAGTACCATGGGTATTTTGGATGAAAAGACTTGTTGTGCATTTCTTACAATTTAAAATAATGGGTCCATGCTCACCTATGAAGACCTCCAAGAGATCAATGATGATGATCTGGAGGAAATGGACCTAAAATGGAAAATTTCTCTTCTTAGCATGAGAGCCAAGAAGTTCTATCAAAGGACGGGGAATAAGCTTTTAATCAGCAACACTGATACTGCTGGTTTTGACAAGTCAAAGATAGAGTGCTACAACTGCCACATGATGGGGCACTTCTCAAGAGAATGTAGAAGGCCAAGACAGCAGGATAGCAAGAACAAAGGTTTTGGAAGCACATCCAAAACAAGGGAGGTTTCTGAGCCAAACTCAAAGGCTATGGTAGCTATTGATGGGCTAGGTTTTGATTGGAGTTTCATGGTTGATGAAGAAGAAGATTCTTCACAAATGGGACTCATGGCTTTTTCTACTTCTGAGGTATAATCTCATAAAGCGTGTTCAAATGCTTGTACTGCTCTTAAAGAATTACAAACTTAAATCAAACATTATGATGAACAAAAGAAAGGGCTAAGCAAAACTCATCAAAACTACATTAATTATAAGTGTGGTTTAGCATCAACAGAAAAATAGATTTTATACTACAAAGAAAATGAACTTGCTTTTTCTGATGACAAAGCTCTTCTTAAACAAGACGTATTCTTTAAAGATGCTGAAATTAAGCTTTTAAGAGAGGCTTTTGATAAGGTCAAAAAGGAAAATGGAAATATTCACTTGAGTACACAGACACTAGAACATGCTTCTAGAGGTGTGACCAACATGATATAATGTCAAGTGATTAATAGAGCTAAGTCACGAGTAGAGTGTCCCACCTCCATACAGAGGTATCCCTAAACCCCCAGGGATTGACCTAGAAAATTCAGGTGTCCTTAAATTTCAACAACCTGAGCTACAATATGGTGTACAACCAAAGATCAAGCTAGTTGTTGATGAATCTAAGAAAGTAAGTGAAAGTTTAAGTAAAACTTCACTTTCTGAGGACAAGGTGTCCTTTGATAGAAGATCAGATAGATTAGTCATTGAAGACTGGGTATCTGATGATGAAGAAGATGAACAGGTTATGTCTAAACCTGAAGTAGTTAAGAAAGCAGGAACAAGGGTTCCTAAAGTGATCAAAAAGGATACTGTTAAGCCTAGATCAAACATTAAACATGTTAGGCAACCAGTTAAATATAGTGAACAATATAGATCCACTAGCAAGCCCAGTGGTAACCAAAGAAATTAGAATGGCCTCAAGTCTAACCAATTAGGTGATGACTTTTTCTTTTATAATAAAGCTTGTTACACATGTGGTAGTTTTGATCATCTTGCAGCTTTCTATAACAAATGGGTATCTGGGTATGAAAACAATAGGGTGAATTTTAAAAGGCAAACTCCTCAACCTCACTTTCACTCTAAGTCTAAGAGAACAAGACCCAGAGCAGTTACCAAAACAGTTTCTGCTGCTAGACCATTCATGACTGTTAACCCAAGACCAACAGTTAAAAATGCGAAATCTTTTTATACAAATGCATCAAAGACTGTTCAAAGGCCCATTAAAACAAAAGCAGTGGTCCAAAAAAAAGTTAGGGAAAATTAAGGGAACAATTACAAAACTAGCAGTTTCTGCTGCTAAGCATGTAATTCATTCTGCTGCTAGGGAAAACAGGGAAAATGCTGTTAAGGCCTCAGCATCTTGGATTCTTAAATCCAATGTTGCATCAACTGTTCTTAAGCGATTAAATTTCATTGATGCAAGAGGCAGATCCAAGTCAGTAATGGCTTGGGTCCCCAAAAGAAACTAATACTTCTCACTTCTGTGCAGGAACATTCAATTGATAAATAAGAGGATCAAGGATACTCAGATAGTGGATGTTCAAGGCAAATAACAGGCAACAAGTCCTATCTTTCTGATTTTCAAACGTTAGATTGTGGCTATGTTACCTTTGGAGGAGGTGTTGGTGGCAAAATTTCCGGTAAAGGTACAATCAAAACTGGAAATTTGGATTTTGAAGATGTGTACTATGTACAAGAGCTAAATTATAATCTTTTTAGTGTCTCACAAATGTGTGACAAAAAGAACAAAGTTCTTTTCTGTGACACTGAATGTCTTGTACTTTCTCCTGATTTTAAGATGCCTGATGAAAGTCAAGTGCTTCTTAAAATTCCTAGAAATGGCAATATGTACAGTGTAGACATGAAGAACATTGTTCATAAAAAGGATTTAACTTGTCTTGTTGCAAAGGCCACATTGGATGAATCAATGTTATGGCATAGGAGGCTTGGTCATATTAATTTCAAAACCATAAATCAGATTGTTAAGAATGGTTTGGTAAGAGGTTTACCTAAAAAACGATTTGAAAATGATCAAACATGCATTGCTTGTCTTAAAGGCAAACAACACAAAGCCACTTATAAGCCCAAGCTTTTTAACTCTATTAATCAATCATTGTTTATGCTTCATATGGACTTGTTTGGTCCTACAAATGTTAGAAGTATGCAACATAAGAGATATTGTCTAGTTATTACTGATGACTATAGTAGATTTACATGGGTTTTCTTTTTAGCTACTAAGGATGAGACACATAGCATCCTTAAGACTTTCATTACTGAGATAGAAAACCTAGTAGATAAAAGAGTAAAAGTCATTAGATGTGATAATGGGACAGAGTTCAAAAATAGAGTTATGGATGAATTCTGCAAAGAAAAGGGTGTTAGGAGAGAATTTAGTGTTGCTAGAACTCCACAACAGAATGGAGTTGCTAAAGGAAAAATAGAACACTAATAGAAGCTGCTAGAACTATGTTAGCTGATTCTAAGCTACCTATAACTTTTTGGGCTGAAGCAGTCAACACTGCTTGCTATGTCCAAAATAGAGTTTTAGTTGTTAAGCCTCACAATAAGACATCATATGAACTTTTTAGAGGTAGAACTCCTGCAATAGGATTTCTTAGACCTTTTGGATGTCATGTGACAATTCTCAATACCTTAGACCATCTTGGAAAATTTGATGGCAAAGCAGATGAAGGTTTCTTAGTTGGATATTCTCTCAATAGCAAAGCTTTTAGAGTATACAACTTAAGAACTAAGAAAGTAGAAGAAAACCTACATGTGGAATTTTTAGAGTATAAATCCAATGTAGTAGGTGAAGGTCCTAATTGGCTATTTGATCTAGAGTCATAATCCATTCTATGAATTATGTGCCTGTTGTTGCAGAAACTAATAATTTTTCAGGTCCACAAACAACAAATGAGGCAGGGTTAGACAAGGAGACAAATCAAGATCATGTTTGGATGCCAATAAGTACCAGTGTGGCTTCAACTTCAATAAATGATGAATCTTATTCTGATAAAGCTAAAGAAGATGTTGAAAGTAAACACAAGGAAGATGGAACAAAGGAACAACAAAATGTTTCTGCTGATGATAGTGCTGCTGAGACAGAGCATTCTACTGCTAGGCTAATGTTTCTGCTGTAGCCAAATGATACTACTGTTGGCCCTTCAGACTCAAATGAAGCAAATTTCTCAGATAATGAGGTGGATTTGAGCAATATCACACCTAACTATCAAGTTCCTTCAACCCTACGCATAAGGATTCACAAAGTCCACTCCCTAGAAAATGTGATAGGAGATGTACAATCAGGAGTGAAGACAAGACAACAACTGATGTCTTCAGACCAACAAGGGCTTCTTGATGCCCTTTATGCTTCAAAGCAGAATGAGTTTTCAAAATCTTGCTTGTTTGTATGTTTTATTTCATAAGATGAACCAAAGAACATTCTGAAAGCCTTAGATGATTCAAGTTGGGTAGAAGCTATGCAAGAGGAGCTTTTTCAGTTCAAGATTCAGAAGGTATGGGTGCTAGTTGATTTACCTAAGAATGCAAAGGTAATTGGCACTAGATGGGTTTTCAAGAATAAGAGGGATGAAAGAGGAATAATGATTAGGAATAAGGCTAGATTAGTAGCCCAAGGGTACACACAACAAGAAGGGATAGACTATGATAAGGTTTTTGCTCCAGTAGCAAGACTTGAGGCAATTAGGCTTTTCTTAGCTTATGCTTCATTTTTAGGCTTCACAGTTTATCAAATGGATGTCAAGAGTGCATTTTTATATGGTACTATTGAAGAAGAGGTGTATGTCTCACAACCTCCAGGGTTCATTGATCCTGACCATCCAGACAAAGTGTACAGAGTTGTAAAAGCTCTTTATGGCCTTCATCAGGCACCAAGAACTTGGTATGAAACACTGGCTTCCTATTTAAAAGAAAATGGATTTCAAAGAGGAAAGATTGATCAGACACTTTTCATGAAACAACACAAGAAGGATCTTCTGTTAGTGCAGGTGTATGTGGATGACATTATCTTTGGGTCTACAAGGAAGGAGATGTGTTTGGAGTTCGAGAAGCTTATGCATGATAAGTTTCAGATGAGTTCCATGGGGGAACTTATATTCTTTTTGGGTTTGCAAGTTAAACAATCATATGAAGGCATATTTATTAGTCAAGATAAGTATGTTGCTGAGATACTAAGAAAGTTCAACTTTGCTGATTCAAAAATGACAAGCACACCAATGGACTCTGAGAAGCCTCTTCCAAAAGACTTAGATGGAGAAAATGTGGATGTACACACATACAGATCTATGATAGGATCTTTGATGTATCTTACATCATCAAGACCTGACATCATGTTCTCTGTTTATGCTTGTGCAAGATTTCAAGTAACTCCAAAGGCTTCTCATTTAACAGCAGTCAAGAGAATTTTTAGATATCTCAAGGGTCAACCTAGGTTGGGACTATGGTATTCTAGAGAGTCACCTTTTGACTTGGTAGCATTCTCAGATAGTGATTATGCTGGTGCTAGCTTGGACAGAAAGTCAACAACTGGAGGATGTCAATTCCTTGGGTTTAGACTTATCTCATGGCAGTGTAAGAAGCAAACAGCTGTGGCTACTTCAACAACTGAAGCTGAATATGTAGCTGCTGCAAGTTGCTGTGCTCAAGTTCTATGGCTTCAAAACCAACTTCTTGACTATGGGTACAATTTCATGAACACTGTTATTCATATTGATAATAGTAGTACTATTTGCATAATTAAAAATCCAGTGCAACATTCTAAAACAAAACACATTGAAATTAGACATCACTTTATTAGAGATTGCAATGAGAAAAGATTAATTCAAGTTCTTAAAATTGCTTCAGAATACAACTTTGCAGATCTGCTAACCAAAGCTTTTGATGTTGGAAGATTTCAGTACTTGGTAGCAAGTATTGGAATGCTTAATCTTTAAAAGATACTACTGCTATTACAAAAGTTTGTGCTGCTAGTACAAATTTAAATTGTGTTATTCATACAGTTAGTCCTATGATTATTCTAATACAAGACAAGTACTTTGTACATTGTTCTTTTGGTTTTAGACTAACAATTTTAGGTATGAACATGTGAACACAAAGGATGTTTCAAGTGAAATTGAAAGAGTTTGGGAATTTCAAACCTCCTTAAAACTTCTTTCTTGAAGCTTGATTATGATGTTTCACATTGAATTGATGACTTAGTTGATCATATAGTAACTGATACAACTCACTTTCTATCATTTTATACTTTTAAGTATAATGAGCAAGTCTAAGGACATCTGATAGAAAGAACAACTAGTAAAAGTGAATCTAACACTTGTGTTAGAGGCAACAATTGCTATGAGCTGGAAACCCTGTCAAGAAAGCCTTTTGAATAGGTTTATCTTTACACAGGCAGTTATTTATAACTGAAAACATTGGTTCTCACACAACCAGAGGTTGCTTTAAACCAAAATTTTGATTAAGTGTCTGTTATACACTTAATCCCATCAAAATGGTTGAAAGCAGTATGGTTTTTCATAATAAAATCTAGTACATACTGCTAAGGTAAAGGTTTCTTAAAAGGATTTTCAAAAGAGACTCAGTAAAACCATCCATTGATGGATAATGAGTCAAATGCCCCATGAATTACCTCTCATAGGAGTTAACACTCCTAGAAGTGACGAGGGCAACAAATTAAACTCTTAAGGAATTGATGGCTACATGTACAACATTGTCTGATAACATGTTCGGATGGATAGCTCAGATGATGGAGAGAAATATTTTGGTACATAGTGAGAGATCTTCCAAACAGGGGAGGATAAAATGTTATTTGCATCTCAGGGGAGGTAATATCTCAGGAGAGGAAATAAAGCCCAAAGAAGGAAGATTAACCAATGAAAGGGAGGAAAAGACAAGAATATACAAGATGATGACATAGAGGTTGAAAATGACAGGAACAGAGCTTATTATATATATCCAGAAGGGATGAAGCATTCCAAAGGAGAAAGTTCTATCTAGGTCAAATGAAGAAAAGTTTCAATTTCAGTTCACTACGTTTGTTCATCACTTGCAAAGGCATGCTGATAGATGATTTCACTTGTTGAAACAAGCATCCAAGATACACAGCATCATTGCCTCTTATAATTCCTCCATCCAAGGAAATTGCACCATCTTTTAGGTCGATGTTTGAAGCCTGAAGATGTGTACAGATATTGTTAAAGTCAAAGAACAGAAAGCAGATGAGTTACTGAGAAAGATATTTAATCTTGAAGAACAGAAGTGTTTGAAAGATCTTCACAATCCATAATTTAATTCAGAAACATGTTGAAAAGGATTCACATGTTTAGGGGAGGATTGTTGGGAATTAAATATTCAAGAAGTTTAAATATCAGGTTCTACTCAAGGAAATACTCTAAGTATGATTCTGCTGCTAGAGCATTTGATTCTACTGCTAGCGTTAACATTCTACTGTTGAGTGATTCTGCTGCTAGTGTTATGATTCTGCTGCTGGTGAAGAACTTTCTGTTGCTGAGTGGATAAGTATGAAAAGATATTATGTGTATTAAAGTCAACAATACACGGTAGATAATATCTTACCCCATGTGATCAGTCATTATGTTATATTCATAGAACAAGTTGTAAACATAGATACATGTTGTATCTTAATGACTGACTCTCTCAAAGCAAGCGTTCGATTAGACTTGACAATATTATAAAGATCTTTCTTGTGTTATAAAAGAAAGATCTTAGGCTAAGTAAAAGCGTACGAATAAGAGTGACATAATAGTGTGTAAATTATTAAGTGTCTTAGAACAAGTCATAGAAACATAAGATTCAAGGTCTTTGTAACCCTAGTGATAGTAAAGATCACTCGTATTATCTTGAATAATATTGAATCGTTTGGTGATAACATTGCATGTTCTTTGTTCTATATACACAAGCATAACTGTTCCATTTCCACAACACAAATAACCTTCTAAGTGTGATTAAGTAAATTTCGCGTACTTGATCATATTAACTCAACTTATCACATACACAAAGCAACAAAGGTTTAACCACCTATCAGTGTATCAAATTTCTTGTCACAAGAGAACGTAATGAGCATCGACTACACGACCTTCGTGTATATATCGATCTTGGAATTTAGCAAGATATGCTTTTTGTTCAATGGGGATGTTTGGATCGTCTACAAGACAGGGAATGTAGGGTTTGGTATCTTGATAATCAGTACAAGGCATCGTTACCAACAAAAATATAATTTTATATATGTTAACTTGTTGCATTTTAGTGATCACAACTTTAATGTGTGGGTGTGCCTAAATGAAAACGATGTGGAGGTGCGGTAATCTCGACTCTAAAATAAACCTAATGAGATTACCCAAACACTCCTAACTTCACTTTTGCTCAATCAAATATGTCGAATAATACATATTAATTATGTAGGTCGATCCATATTTGAGAGTTCATGTATGCATGCCCAAAACGTTTTTAATTTGCATCAACAATGCACGAAAAAATGTTTCATGATTGTAGACTCGTGAACTTCTTCGAAAACAATGGAATTGGGATGTTTGGCAAATGGCTCAATGTAGCGCCAAAAATCTAAAAATTGAAAAGCCTCAAAGTTAATCATTCCTAATCCATTTTTAATCATCCTAGACACGATTCCATTGAAAACAATTAATCTTAATCCAATTTAAATAGGAAAATTCGGACTAGATTATGCAATATAAGTGGGTTTATGAAAATCCTAGGTTTAGGGAATCATGTAAGTACTACATTGTCTAATCCTAGTCCTAATTTCACAAAAGTTCATCGAAAATTGAAAATCCCCAATTCGAATTTATGCATATGAACAAACCCTAGACTCAAATTGAAAAGAAATTAAAGATAATTGACTTACAATTTGTGTTGAATTGATTAGGATTTGTTGATTCCAATGCCTTGAAATTGATTAGCAAGTGTGTAAATGGATTTTGGTGTTTGTTCGGTTTGTGACAGCAGGAGGGAATGAGTTTGTTTGTTTGAAATGAGTGTGCAGAGGAAAGTGGAAGAAAAACGGGCATTTTCTTAGATACACGGTACCATGGTACCGCTAAACATTAGTGGTGCCGTGCCACTTTAGTGGAGCCATGGGTTTGTAAGGCCCATTTTTGTTCTGTTTCGACTCTTGACTGATTAATCTTACTTATTTAGCAAGACTTTTTGACGCGAGGAAGAAGTTTATACCTAATAAACTTTTTGACGAAAACGATTAGGCGGGAGGACAAGGAATGACCTTAGTATTTCCAAGGAAATAACCAATATGTCATCGGAGGAAAATAGGATTGACTTTTAGTATTTCTCGTGAAATAAGTAAAAGTCATGAGTTGAGATTTGGAGAATGACTACAATATTTCAAATGAAATGTTTAATTAGTCGGGACACAAGCCGTAAGGAATGACTTAATATTTCCAGTGAAATATTCAAAGGTCATGTGACCAGACGTGGGGAAATGACTTAAAATTTCAAGTGAAATGTCTAATAGTCATGAGAGAAGTAAAAGAGATGACTTGAAAAGTCATGAGGCGATACGTCGGGAATGACTTCAATATTTCCAATGAAATATTTGAGTGGTCATTAGAAGGACGAGATGAGTGACTTAATATTGAGTAAGTCACGAGATAAAATGTAACACCCCCAGAATATCGCAGCGGAATGATAGTGTCACTGGGGTGCTACTTCTCAATACAAAGCACAAGATATAGAAAACGACCTGTAAATGAGACATTTTGAAAAGTTATCATTCAACTTATTTAAATCAGAGTTATTACATGAGGTCCCAAAGTATAATAATACATAAGAGTTTTCAAAATGGATTGAATGGTAAAGGTTATTAGCTTAGACTCCAAAGCATGCAAATGACTCTATGATCCATGCATCCACTATCGCCTTCCTAATCTGAGATAAACATGCTAAAAAGTGTCAATACAAAGGTTGGTGAGTTCATAGAGTTTAGTATGAAATGTAAAGTATTTGAATAAAGATTTCCCAGCAAGGTTCATAAAGAGTTTAGTTTAAGAGTAAAGTATTTGAATAAAGATTTCACAGCAAAGGCCTTGTAAATCCACTCAGTTGCAAATTTTGCCCATTCAAAACTTGCAACCTGTGTGTTTACAACCCATTTCTAAAATATAGAATAAGTATGACATGAGTATATACGATATATGTAAGCACTTAATGTAAAGCATAACAACAAACTGAACCTCACGACTAGAATAATTAAGTATCATGAATAAACTGGATTATATTCACCCAAGGCCATGAATCTGGGACCAAGGGTGGGGGTGTCAGCTCGATAGTACTATCAATACCTCTCTAACGGCTCCATCGAGGAGTTAAACAGTTGCTAAGAATAAAGTGTAGAATAAGTTTAACACATTAAGGCACATATCGTAACTATATTTCATGTCCAAAATTATCATAAGTAAAGCTTATCATAAGAATATGAATATTTTGAATATAAAACAAGTAATTGAGCATGTATCTCCCCCAAAAGTATTTCAAATCGTATAAAAATAGGGGCTATGAAACTCACCTTAGCAATCTAGATGGAAAACAAAATGAAAGAAAGTTGATAAATGTCTCCGGACAAGAAACCTGGGTTGTTATGCCAATATTTAGTAATCATTTCTGATGATTATATGTTTATTCATTTTTTTTCGTTGTTTACATCTTTCGTTCTTACGTTTCTGTTCTTTGTTGTTTGTTTGTTAATGATATCTTTCGTTAATTCGTTCGTCTAGAAAATAAATATATTACGATTATTAGGTCGGAAAATAAAAGTAGAAATGATAAAAATAATGGTTATGAAAAGTTACGTTTTAATCCCTAAGGTTTGGCCAAATGACAGTTCATACCCGGAACTTTTGGAAAATGACAGTTTCTACCCTTAAGTTTCAAAAATAACAATTTCTACCTTGTTTATTTGTTAATGTCAAAAATGACCCTTGATAGTAATTATTTACAAAATCAACACATAAAAGCTCTTAGTAATAAAAATAACACACATGAAATATGTGACTTAGCTAGAGTTTTGAAACTGAATATCTTAACGAATAATCGGTCATTTTACGTACTGTCTGTTCCTATGAAAAGCTAGCCAGGTCATTTTTAAATATACCAAGTTTCGCATTTTATGTAAATCATTTGATGCTCGAAATATGGTGCTAAATTTGAATGAGTGAAAACGTTTTTATTAAAATCTGGAAAATAACTTTTAAGACTAGTGATGGAACAAATTTTGGATGCGTATAACTTTCTACTCGATCGATCATTTTAAATGATTTTTCTTTCTAAAATAACTTTACTAGGTGAACTTTAATATGCCAAAAACTCAAATTTTATAGTGATTAAATAAAGGTCGAAAACTAGTTTGAAAGTGGGTGTGGTAGTCGACAAAAACTAAAACAATAACTTGAAATCTAAGTTTGTGTTTCAGCGATATTGTCCCAACTTTGGAGCTCAAAATCTTTTGACTCAATTAACCATATTACGTGATTTTTCCTCCTAAATAAAGTTTGCTGGGTGGTATTTAATCACGCCAAAAATCAGATTTTATGGTGCTTGCTTAAGGGTCGAAAACTGGTCTCAAAATCAGTAAGTTGTGTCGACTTAAAATAAAAAATAATAACTGGAAATATTGGGTTTAGTTTTAGCGATATAGAGTGGATTTTAGGACTTAATTCTTCACGAAAACTTAATCATTTTTGATGATTCTTTTTCCTAACTTTAGCTAGCCAGGTGAACTTTAAACATACCAAATTTCAGAATTTATAGAAGTCGTTTGATGGATGGTTTTTAGGTCGAAAGTTGGACATCTGAGGTGGGTTTTGACTCGACAAAACACAGATACATAAACCGATTGGGTTTTTGATTTCTAAAACATTTGTAACTATCTTTTTACGTATGATATGATGTTGTTTGATATATTTTAACATGTTTAACATATATTTGATTTGTTTTAACATTATTTCGAATATCTTGGGTGTGTATTAGTCTACTGATCAAACAGACAAGGTAAAACTAAAAGGAAACTTGTAGTTTTTAATTATGTTTATTATTAGTTGTTACTTAATGACGTTTTTAGAAATATATATATAAAGTAAATAATGAAATTAAAAAGGTTAGTATACTTACTTATGTTATTGAGTTCGAGTAGGGTTTTGAGAGTTTGAATGGATTTGTTTCTTGAGCACCAACTCCTCCTTGGTTCTTAAGTCTTTCTAGGGTTGTTACTTAGCTGTGATCAGGAGGGAAGTGGGATGGGATTGGTGAGTGATATGGGGATTAGTCTGGTCGAATTGTGGTGTGAGATGAAATGGGAAGTTTAAGCTGATATTTATAGAAGAGAATGTTTAGGGTTTTCTAGGGCTTTGTGGAAGGTGATAAGGAGACAGGTTCTGAGGCAAGGGCTGACAGAAAATGGAGAAGCATGCCACTTGGGTTGAGGAGGGCAAAGAATGAAGGAGATGATGTGGCTGGTTTACAGCCATGGTTTCTAACTCTTAATAAGGAGGGTTTTGGCTCATGAAGGAGGACATGTGGATACCTTCTTTGAAGGGAAGAGAGGAGAGTGTGTTTTGGGACTAAGTACAATGTATTTTGTGTAAGTAAAATTTAGTTAAGATAGTGTTGTGTTCGAACAGAATTTAGGAGGGGGTTCAATTGGGGCTTGTGGGTGTTGTACAATGGGCTTTAGTGGGTTGTATTGAGGGTTTAAGGAAATTAGTTCATTTAGTTAGTTTATATGTTTAGTTATTTTAGAAAGTTATTTAAGATATTTACATTTTACATGAACTGAATTAATTAAATATGAAAAGAAAATAGATTGAGCTTAAAGGAGTTGTATTATAGACTTAATAGGGTTGTACAATAATTTAGAACATGAGAAAAATATAGTTTTAACAATTTAGTAATTTATAAAAATTATTTGTTAATTTCTATTATGTTTAAAAGTAAATAAATATGATTTGTGGTTCTTGTGCATTAAGCACTTGTACCTTGTGCTTAAAGACTTGTAAAAATATTTAAGGAGTTTAGGAAAAATAATTTATAAAAGTTATGCATGAATGGTTTGTAATTTATGCTTTAAAATAAATATAAATAGGGTTTTATCAAAGATTTTGTGAATAAATGGTTTCATGCATAAAAGACTTGTACTCTAGCATATATCACTTGTACATTTATTATTTTGTAAAAATATTGTATAAATAAATTAGGGTTTGTGAAATGAATACATAAAATCACAGTTTTATGAAATTAGGGTTTTATCGGGAGCTGAAATAGAATTAGGGTTTCTGGTGCTTTAGTAACTTGTACATTAGCTCAGATAAGTTGTATTTTTATGTTCTAGGGTTTAGTTATTCATATTTGGTGTTGTGGTAAATTTTAAGGTTTCCTAGAAACTCTATACAGATAATGAATGTTTTGTTTATATGTTTGTTAAGGATTTATCGTAAAATGGTAAATGGTATTTTGTAATGTTTTCATATCGTTATGTTTATGAAATAAACATTAGATTCGTTAGGCAGGTCTGTGTGGGAGCACATTTATCAAGGATGTGAGCTACGTCACATAAGATAGGAGATACAGTCAAATAAAAAAAATTATCCTTGGAAAAAGGATAATAATTCTGTAAAGTAAATAGGAAATTTTACGAGTGGTTACATAAAATGTAAGGGATGACTTTAATACTTCCAGTGAAATATTGAACTAGTCATGAGTGGGATGAGACGAATGACTTAAGAAGTCATGAGATGAGACGCAAGAAATGACTTTAATATTTCTAGTGAAACATTTACAAAGTCATGAGATGAGATATGAGAGATGACTTCAATACTTCCAAAGAAATATTCAAATAGTCATGAGTGGGATGTGAAGGATGTGTTGGTTAGAATATCAACGATGTTGTCCTTAGAGGAAAACTTTTCCAAAGAAAAGATTCCTTTTTGGACATTGTCGTGACAGAGGAGATGACGTACTTTGTTGAGCTTCGTTCATGAGCAAACCACGGGGTTCTCGGTCAAGTCTATTTGCATCTCGGCTGTTACTCTTCACAGGAGTGTTGTTGAGATGGACGCCTCATTTAATTGGAGCTTGTCTCATCCATAGTACTTGTTTTCATGCTTTTCCGGCGCTTACGTATTCGGCTTCGTCTGTGAAGATAACAAGAGTTGTTTGTTCTTGAAGAATCAAGAAGTTAGGCAACAACCTATGAAGGTCCAAACTCCACTCTTTTTCATTCCACATTCTTTCCCGCATTATCATGGTTGATATAGACAACAATTTGTACATCAATCCCCTTGAGATATCATAATCTCAAGTGTGTAGTGCCCTTAATGCATCGGAAGATACATCAAACACTTTATGGTAAGAAGTTTTTGGATCCTTCTTATAAGTGGGCACAAAGCCAGACACTAGACATGACAATAGGCCTACTTGCCATTAGGTAAACCAATTTACCTATCATGCCCCTAACCTAGTGATATCCGCGCACTCACCTTCATCGTCTCTTGTGAGATTTGTTTTTATGGATATGGGCGTTAATGTTGATTAAGATTTTTCTAAGCTATGTATCTTATACATATAGTATACTTAAGTTTATGGGGATACTTTCTTCAGGTAGTATTATATACGGGCTAGGGAAGAAACTTGATTCACTCATCATTGCTCATCTCATACTTGTCACGCATGATCTTTGAACGATCATTGTACATTTCTGGACAAGTTGAGTTTGTCATGATGAGATGTGAATTTAGTTTCTGTGTTACAGTGCCTATCATGTTAGATTCTAAATACACTATATGCTTAACATTTCTACTAACAAAGGGTGTTTTAAGAAAGCGTACCTGAGCCTGAGGTATAGCCCTTAAAACTCGAAGACTAGACTACCTTTGTTGAAAGCTAGATATATGAATCACGACTTGGCTTTGCGTCACAAGATTTGTTTGATCACAAATCATTCTCCATTTGTTAGACTTCAACTTTATTTAAAACCATGTTTATCTAGCAAAACAGAAGTTCAAACATCTGGTCCCCAATATCTCATGGGTCCAAGGTTGTTAGTGCTAAACATCCTACGCATTCGCTGCATTTGCTTAGGATGTGAGAATGGAGGACACATTTCTCATGGTAGGTAACTTTGAGGTTGACGGTTACTCTAAGTTACGGGTAAGTCACTTGGATGATTTTGTCTTCTAAAGTTACCTCTCGGTAGAGGAGTTCTAGACCGAGGTTTGGGTGATTTATTTTTCTAGGTGGAGGAGTCATTGATCTAGTGTCGGGTTTTACAAATCCAAGTTCAGGAGCTGACGGGGATTTGTAAAGGCTTTTGACTTCCTCTATGCTAGCAATAGGTACTTTACTACCATCTACAACTATGTGACTTGGTTTAGGACTTAAGTTATTTTTCAAGATTGACCCAGTTCTGACTTCAGCACCAGACGGTACCACGGTACCACTAAATTTAGTGGTGCCGTCTATATTTTTAGTGGTGCCGTCACCTTCAGACTCAGAAACTTCAGGCTTTACAAATTTTACATGTTTAGTACTACTTGTGGAAGCCTGATTTGGGTCAAATCCTAAACCCGCACGGTCATGCTCATTATATCTAATGTTTTCAAGCATCTCATTAAGTGCTTTAGTCCCTTCTTCGAACTTAGTGATTCTCAAAGCATTTTATTTGAGTTTTTCATTTTCTACTTGAAGACTTATGCATGACTCACATCCTAAGTCTACTTTTTTATTTTTTTCAAGTCTTTTGACTTGATCCTTTAGTTCTAAAATTTGCAATTCAAGTTCTTGCAATTTTAATTTTAGTTTTGTGTTTCTACCTAAAATCTTAGAGCTAAGCTCGCATAGTTTATTGTATTCGTCATGTAACCTAGTGTCATCTATTGACGAATTATAATCACTATAGTAAGAAGAGTCGGAATGTACCTCATTAGAAGCTTGAGCCATTGGGCATGTTTCATCGTTGGGCTTCTTCTCTTCTTCTTCACTGCTATTACTCCAAGAGCCTCCTATGAAAGCTCGTTGGTTATTGGATTTCGGTGGTTTGGGACATTCTCCTATGAGATGATTAGAATCACCGCATCTAAAGCATCTCCTATTACTTGTCCCATTCTTTTCAACTCGATTATTTTGTGATGTCTTCATTTCATCACGAGGTTGCCTAACGAACCTACCTCTTCTCCTAAAGAATTTCATAAAGTCCCTAACCGTTAATGCATATTCTTCTTCTTCACTATCGGAACTCGAACATTCCTCATCACTAGACTCCTTCTTGGACTTTAATGCTAGAGATCTAACTCTCTCACTTTTGCCTCTAACTATATCGGAGTCTTTCTTGATTATCATCTCGTGAACATTCAAGTTTCCTATTAGTTCATCGAGTGACAATGTTGCCAAGTCCTTTGACTCTTCAATGGCGGTGACCTTTGCTTTCCATTTAGGATGTAAGAGCCGTAAGAAACTTCCTAACATAGTTCTTGCTAGAGTAACTTTCATCAAGAGCTTTAAGACTAGTGATAATAGTATTAAATCTAGCAAAAGCATTATCTATTAACCCATCTTCCGAAATGGAAATTTGTTCATATTGTTGAACAAGAAGATCAATCTTGTTCTCTTTGATTTGATTATTACCTTGGTGAGTGACTAACAAAGTTTTCCAAATATCTTTTGCCGTATTACACATGAAAATTCTTTCAAATTCCTTCTTAGGCAAAGCATTTTAAATTGTTAGGATTCGACACACGGTTAAGGTGGTTAAACCTTTTGTTCTTTGTGTGTATGATATATTGAGTTAATATGATTAAGAATGCGGAATCTACTTAATCACACTTAGAAGGTTATTTGTGTTGTGGAAATGGAATGGTTGTGTTTGTTATATGACAAGGAACAATGAAAGATTAACACCAAACGATTCAATATTATTAATGATAATAATACGAGTGATCTTGAAATATCACTAAGGTTACAACCTTGAATCTTAAGTTTTTCTAACTTGTGATATATTTGTGTTTGTTCTATGTCTTAACAGTTATATGTTTTAAATAATAACACATGTATCTACTTCGACTTATTTACACATAATATCGAGACTAAGATCTTCTTTTATAGTCCAAGAAGATCTTTACAATATTGCTTAAAGTCTAGCCGACCTACTTGTTAACTTATCTTGAGAGTGTCAGTACATAAGATACAACATGTATCTGTGTACACAACTTGTTAACTAAGAACATGAGGTAAGATATTATCTACCGTATATTCTTGACTTTAGTACACAAATATCTTTTCCATCCTTATCCAACCAGCAGTCTCAACTTAACAGTCTTAACTAGCAGTCCCTTCTTTGTACTACCAGTTAGAACGGTTAGTTATAACTTGAACAGTCCTAAGATATACACCAGCAGTTGGAACTGTTAGAGTATTCTTCTCAGCAGTTGGAACTGTTAATACTTGTAATTCTTAATACTTAATCTTCAGAACATTTAATTCTCAACAATCCTCCCCTAAACATGTGAATCCATTTCAACATGTTTCTGAATTAAATTATGGATTGTGTAGATCTTTCATACATTTTATTGTCAGACCCTTGATCTGAACTTTCTTCTGTTCTGAGAGATTGAATATCTTTCTTAGTAGCTCATCTGCTTTCTGATCTTTGACTTTAACAATATCAACACATTGCTCCAATCTTGGACTAAAAGATGGTGCAATTTCCTTGGATGGAGGAATTATAAGAGGAAATGATGTTGTGTATCTTGGATGCTTGTTTCAACAAGTGAAATCATCTATCAGCATGTCTTTGCAAGTGATGAACAAACGTGGTAAACTGAAATTGAAACTTTTCTTCGTTTGACCTAGATAGAACTTTCTCCTTTGGAATGTTCTTTGTCATTTTCAACCTTTCATTGGATTTTTCTTCCTTTCTTGGGCTTTTATTTCCTCCCCTGAAGTAAATAAAATTTTTATCCTCCCCTGTTTGGAAGATCTCTCACCATCATCCCATCATTATCTGATCTACCAATGTGAACTTGTTTTCAGACAATGTTGTACATGAAGCCATCAATTCCTTAAGATTTTAAGTTGCTGCCCTCATCACTTCTAGGTGTGTTAACTCCTATGAGAGGTGAATCAGTGGACATTTGATTCATGGTCCATCAATGGATGGTTTTTGTGAATCCTTTGAAAATCCTTTTAAGAAACTTTTTGACTTAGCAGTATGTTCATGATTTTAGAATTGAAAAATCATACTGCTTTCAACCATTTTGAAGGGATCAAGTGTATAACAGACACTTAATCAAAATTTCGGTTTAAAGCAACCTCTGGTTGTGTGAGAACCAATGTTTTTCAGTTATAAATAACTGCCTGTGTAAAGATAAACTGATTCAAAGAGTTTTCCTGACAGGGTTTCCAGCTCATAGTAATTGTTACCTCTAACACAAGTGTTAGATTCACTTTTACTAGCTGTTCTTTCTATCAGATGTCCTTAGACTTGCTCATTATACTTAAAAGTATAAAATGATAGAAAGTGAGTTGCATCAGTTACTATCTGATCAACTAAGTCATCAATTCAATGTGAAATTTCATACTTAGGTTTCAAGAAAGAAGTTTTAAGGAGTTTTAAATTCCCAAACTCAGTCCATCATAAACCTAATATGTAGCAACTGATATTCTCATTTCTGCTGCCTCCATTTCACTTGAAACTTCCTTTGTGTTCACATGATCATACCTGAAATTGTTAGTCTAAAACCAAAAGAACAATGTACAAAGTACTTGTCTTGTATTAGAATAATTATAGGACTAACTGTATGAATAACACAATTTAAAATTTGTACTAGCAGCACAAACTTTTGTAATAGCGGTAGAAACTTTTAACACTAGCAGCACAAACAAAAATTTATTTACAAAAACACAAAGTTTAAAATCATTGAGGATTAAGCATTCCAATACTTGCTACCAAGTACTGAAACCTTCGAACATCAAAAGCTTTGGTTCGCAAATCTGCAAAATTGAATTCTGAAGCAATTTTAAGTACTTGAATTAATCTTTTCTCATTGCAGTCTTTTATAAAGTGATGTCTAATTTCAATGTGTTTTGTTTTAGAATGTTGCACTCGATTTTTAATAATACAAATTGTACTACTATTATCAATATGAATAACAGTGTTTAAGAAATTGTACCCATAGTCAAGGAGTTGGTTTTGAAGCCATAGAACCTGACCACAGCAACTTGCAGCAGCTATACATTCAGCTTCAGTTGTTGAATTTGCCACACTTGTTTGCTTCTTACACTGCCATGAGACAAGTCTACACCCAAGGAATTGACATCCTCCAGGTGTTGACTTTCTGTCCAAGCTAGCACCAGCATAATCACTATCCGAAAATGCTACCAAGTCAAAAGGTGATTCCCTTGAATACCATAGACCCAACCTTGGTTGACCCTTGAGATATCTAAAAATCCTCTTGACTACAGTTAAATGAGAAACCTTTGGAGTAACTCGAAATCTTGCACAAGCACAAACAGAGAACATGATATCAGGTCTAGATGATGTAAGATACATCAAATAACCTATCATAGATCTGTATGTGTGTACATCTACATTTTCTCCATCTAAGTCTTTTAGAAGTGGCTTCTCAGAGTCCATTGGCGTGCTTGCCATTTTTGAATAAGCAAAGTTAAATTTTCTAAGTATCTCTGTAACATATTTGTCTTGACTAATAAAGATTCCTTCATTTGATTGCTTAACTTGCAGACCCAAAAAGAATGTAAGTTCTCCCATAGAACTCATCTGAAACTTATCATGCATAAGTTTCTCAAACTCTAAACACATCTCCTTCCTATTAGATCCAAAGATAATGTCATCCACATACACCTGCACTAACAGAAGATCCTTCTTGTGCTGTTTGATGAAAAGTGTCTGATCAATCTTTCCTCTTTGAAATCCATTTTCTAATAAGTAGGAAGCAAGTGTTGCATACCAAGCTCTTGGTGCCTGATGAAGGCCATAGAGAGCTTTAACTACTCTGTACACTTTGTCTGGATGGTCAGGGTCAATGAAGCCTGGAGGTTGTGTAACATACACCTCTTCTTCAATTTTACCATATAAAAATGCACTCTTGACATCCATTTGGTAGACTGTGAAGCCTAAAAATGAAGCATAAGCTAGAAACAGCCTAATTGCCTCAATCCTTGCTACTGGAGCATAAACTTCATCATAGTCTATCCCTTTTTCTTGTGTGTACCCTTGGGCTACTAATCTAGCCTTATTTCGAATCACTATTCCCCTTTCATACCTATTATTCTTGAAAACCCATCTAGTGCCAATTACCTTTGCATTCTTAGGTAAATCAACTATCACCCATACCTTTTGAATCTTGAACTGAAGAAGCTCTTCTTGCATAGCTTCTACCCAGCTTGAATTTTCTAAGGCTTTCAGAATGTTCTTTGGTTCATCTTGTGAGAGAAAACATACAAACAAGCAAGAGTTTGAAAACTCATGCTGCTTTGAAGCATAAAGGGCATCAAGTAGCCCTTGTTGGTCTGAAGATATTAGTTTTTGTCTTGTCTTCACACCTGACTGTACAACTCCAATCACATTATCTAGGGAGTGGACTTTGTGAATTCTTGTTTGTGGAGTAGAAGGAACTTGATAATTTGAAGGAAGATTGTTGAAATCCACCTCATTATCTGAGAATTCTGCTTCTTTCATTTCTGAAGGGCCAGCAGTTGAATGGTCTATCTCAGTAGTACAAACTGCTTTTGAACTGCTAACTTGACTGTCTTGTTTCTCAGTTCCATCTTTCTTGCTTTCATCTTCAACACCTTCTTTAGCTTTGCCAGAAGAAGATTCATCAGTTGTTGAAGTTGATTCCACACTTGTACTTGACCATATTGGCATCCAAATATGATCTTTGTTTGTCTCCTTTTCTAACCTTGCATCATCTGTTGCTTGTGAACCTTAAAATTCATTAGTTTCTGCAACAACAGGCACATAATTCATTGAATTGGTTAGAGATTCAAGATCAAATAGCCATTTTGGTCCTTGACCTTCTACATTGGATTTGTCCTCTAAAAATTCCACATGTAGATTTTCTTCTACAATCATAGTTCTTTGGTTGTATACTCTAAATGCTTTGCTATTAGGAGAATATCCAACAAAGAATCCTTCATCTGTTTTACCATCGAATTTTCCTAAATGGTCTAAGGTATTGAGAATTGTCACATGACATCCAAAAGGTCTAAGAAATCCTATTGCAGGAGTTCTACCTCTAAAAAGTTCATATGATGTCTTATTGTGAGGCTGTACAACTAAAATCTATTTTGAACATAGCAAGCAGTGCTAACTGCTTCAGCCCAGAAAGTTATAGGTAGCCTAGAATCAGCTAACATAGTTCTAGCAGCTTCAATTAGTGTTCTATTCTTCCTCTCAACAACACCATTCTGTTGTGGTGTTCTTGCAACACTAAATTCTCTTTTAATACCTTTTTGTTTGCAGAAATCATCCATAACTCTATTCTTAAACTATGTCCCATTATCACATCTAATGACTTTCACTTTCTTGTCTACTTGGTTTTCTATCTGTGTAATGAATATTTTAAGGATGCTTGTAGTCTCATCCTTAGTAGATAGAAAGAAAACCTATGTAAATCTGGTATAGTCATCAATTATAACAAGACAATATCTCTTATGCATTATACTACTTACTGAAATAGGTCCAAATAAGTCCATATGCAGCATAAACAATGATTGATTGAAAGAGTTAAAAATCTTGGGCTTACAAGTGGCTTTGTGTTGTTTGCCTTTAAGACAAGCAATGCATGTTTGATCATTTTCAAATCTTTTGTGAGGTAAACCTCTTACCAAACCATTCTTAACAATTTTATTTATGGTTTAGAAGTTAATATGACCAAGCCTTCTATGCCATATCATTGATTCATCCAATGTGGCCTTTGCAACAAGACAAGTTAAATTCTTTTTAGGAACAATGTTCTTCATGTCTACACTGTACATATTGCCCTTTCTAGGAATTCTAAGAAGTACTTGACTTTCATCAGGCATCTTAAAATCAGGAGAAAGTACAAGACATTCAGTCTCACAGAAAAGAACATTGTTCTTTTTGTCACACATTTGTGAAACACTAAAAAGATTATAATTTAGCTCTTTTACATAGAACACATCTTCAAAATCTAAATTTCCAGTTTTAATGGTACCTTTACCGGAAATTTTGCCACCAACACCTCCTCCAAAGGTAACATAGCCTCCATCTATTGATTGAAAATCTGAGAGATAAGACTTGTTGCCTGTCATGTGCCTAGAACATCCACTATCTGAGTATCCTTGATCCTCTTGTTGATCATTTGAATGTTCCTGCACATAAATGAGAAGTATTAGTTTCTTTTGGGGACCCAAGCCATTACTGACTTGGATCTGCCTCTTGCATCAATGTAATTTAATCTTTTAAGGACAGTTGATGCAACATTGGATTTAAGAATCCAACATGCTGAGGCCTTAACAGCATATGCCTTGTTTTTCCAAGCAGCAGTACTAACTGCTTTCCTAACAGTTTTAACTGATGGCTTTGCAGTTTTTCTCTTTGGTTTCCAAACTTGTTTTTGGACCACTGCTTTTGTTTGAATTGGCCTGAGAACAGTTTTAGGTGCATGTTTTGAAGTTATTTTTGCACTTTTAACTGTTGGTCTTGGGTTAACAGTCTTAAATGGTCTAGCCGTTGAAACTGCTTGCCTAGCAGTAGAGACTGCTGTCGAAACTGCTCTGGGTTTTATACTTTTAGACTTAGAGTGAAAGTGAGATTGAGGAGTTTGCCTTTTGAAATTCACCCTATTATTTTCATAACCAGATACCCAATGGTTGCAGAAAGCTGCAAGATGGTCAAAACTACCACATGTGTAACAAGCTTTGTTATAAAAAGCAAAGTCATCACCTAATTAGTTAGACTTGAGGTTGTTCCAATTCCTTTGGTTACCTCTGGGCTTGTTGGTAGTTCTATATTGTTCACAATATCTAACTGGTTGCCTAACATGTTTAATGTTTGATTTAGACTTAGCAGTATTGTGTTTGACTATCTTAGGAACACTTGTTCCTGCTTTCTTAACCACTTCAGGTTTAGACATAACCTGTTCTTCTTCATCACTATCAGTTGTGCAATCCTCAACAACTATATTATCTAATTTCTTAACAAAGGACACCTTGTCCTGATAAGGTAAAGTTTTATCTAAAATTTTACTTACTTTTTCTTCCTTAAGACTATCAGTAGTCTTAGAACCATATTCCATTATTGGTTCTTGAAACTCAGGTAAACCTGAATTTACTAGGTCAATCCCTGGGGGTTTAGGGATGCCTCTATAAGGAGGTGGGACACTTTTATATCCTACTCCTGACTTAGCTCTATTAATCACCTGACATTCTACTATGTTGTGCGCACTTCTAGAAGCATGTTCTAGTGCCTCAGTAGTCAAGTGAATATTTTCATTTTCCTTTTTGACCCTATCATAAGCTTCTCTCAAAAGCTTAATTTCAGCATCTCTAAAGAATATGTCCTGTCTTAGGAGAGCTTTGTCATCAGAAAAAGCTAATTCATTTTCCTTATAGTGTGTGATTTGTTTCTCTACCTTTTCTAATCCACACTTATAGTTTATAAAGTTTTGAAAAGTGCTGCTTAGCTCTTTCTTTTGATCATCATATTGTTTCATTAAAACCTGTAGAGCATTAAGAGCAGTGCAAGTATTTGAACAAGCTTTATGATTTTGTACCTCAGTAGCAGAAAAAGCCATAAGTGCCATCTGAGCAGGAGTTTCTTCTTCATCTGCCATGAAGCTCCAGTCAAAACCTAAGCCATCAATAGCTACCATAGCTTTTGGCTCTATAACCTCCTCTGTTTTGGATTTGCTTCCAAAACCTCTATTCTTGCTATCTTGCTGCCTTGGTCTTCTGCACTCTCTTGAGAAATGACCCATCATGTGGCAGTTATAGCACTCTATCTTTGACTTGTCAAAACCAGCAGCATCAGTGTTGCTGATTATGAGCTTCTTCCCCGTCTTGTGATAGAACTTCTTGGCTCTCATGCTAAGAAGAGAAATTTGCCATTTTAGATCCATTTCCTCCAGATCATCTTCATGGATCTCTTGGAGGTCTTCATAGGAGAGCATGGACCCATTATTCTGACTTGTAAGAAAGGCACAACAAGTCTTTTCATCCAAAATACTTATGATACTGCTTGATGAACTAGCAGCACCAACATCATCAACAACTTTCACCTCTTCACTTGATTTTGAAGTACTAGGAGTTGACATAAATGCCTTGTTCCCAGTATTAGAACTTGTACCTCCATTCTTCTTCAAATCTTGTTCCACAATCTTGAAGTTGCTATACAAGTCCATCAGTTCCATGGTGTCTAAGTCTGGCTTGTTCTTCCAGACAACAACATGCATAGCCCACTCTTCTGGTAAGCTTCTCAGAAATTTTGAGTTCAAATCTTCTTGAGGCATTTCAATCCCAAGAATTGCAAGTTGGCTCACAATATTCTGAAGCCTATTAAACATGTGGTCAAGAGATTCATTGTATGTAGAGGAGAAGTTTTCAAACTGCTACTTGAGCAGTGTCTTATGGGTTTTCTTGGTGGCTTCATTTCCACAATACCTGGCAATAATAGCTTTAAATAATGACTTGGCATCTTTGAACTTGCTGAAGTTTAGAAGTTGGTCATTAGGAATGGTCATCATCAGCATGCTTCTTGCCTTCAAGTCATTTTTCTTCTTTATTCTATCTTCTGCAGATGATGGCTTTGTCTGCAGAGTTGACACAACTTTGTCGTCCACTGTTGATGTAGTGGTGGTAGGCTCGTAAGAGTTTCCATCTTCAATGATTTCCCAAAGTGCATAATCTTGTACTTGGAAATATTGCTCTATCCTCAGCTTCCACATCTCAAACTCATTCTGTTTGAGCATGGGAATCTTTGCAGCAACATTTGTCTGAATAGATTCAACATCCATTTCTTCACCTTCTTCTTTTAAATCAATAATATCAACCTGTGCTCTGATACCACTTGTTAGGATTCGACACACGGTTAAGGTGGTTAAACCTTTTGTTCTTTGTGTGTATGATATATTGAGTTAATATGATTAAGAATGCGGAATCTACTTAATCACACTTAGAAGGTTATTTGTGTTGTGGAAATGGAATGGTTGTGCTTGTTATATGACAAGGAACAATGAAAGATTAACACCAAACGATTCAATATTATTAATGATATACGAGTGATCTTGAAATATCACTAGGGTTACAACCTTGAATCTTAAGTTTTTCTAACTTGTGATATATTTTTGTTTGTTCTATGACTTAACAGTTATATGTTTTAAATAATAACACATGTATCTACTTCGACTTATTCACACATAATATCGAGACTAAGATCTTCTTTTATAGTCCAAGAAGATCTTTACAATATTGCTTAAAGTCTAGCCGACCTACTTGTTAACTTATCTTGAGAGTGTCAGTACATAAGATACTATGTGTATCTGTGTACACAACTTGTTAACTAAGCACATGGGGTAAGATATTATCTACCGTATATTCTTGACTTCATTACACAAATATCTTTTCCATACTTATCCAACCAGCAGTCTCAACTCAACAGTCTTAACTAGCAGTCCCTTCTTTGTACTACCAGCTAGAACGGTTAGTTATAACTTGAACAGTCCTAAGATATACACCAGCAGTTGGAACTGTTAGAGTATTCTTCTCAGCAGTTGGAACTGTTAATACTTGTAATTCTTAATACTTAATCTTCAGAACATTTAATTCCCAACAATCCTCCCCTAAACATGTGAATCCATTTCAACATGTTTCTGAATTAAATTATGGATTGTGAAGATCTTTCAAACATTTCATTGTCAGACCCTTGATCTAAACTTTCTTCTGTTCTGAGAGATTGAATATCTTTCTTAGTAGCTCATCTGCTTTTTGGTCGGCTAGACTTTATGAAATATTGTAAAGATCTTCTCGGACTATAAAAGAAGATCTTAGTCTCGATATTATGTGTGAATAAGTCGAAGTAGATACATGTGTTATTATTTAAAACATACAACTGTTAAGACATAGAACAAACACAAATATATCACAAGTTAGAAAAACTTAAGATTCAAGGTTGTAACCCTAGTGATATTTCAAGATCACTCGTATTATTATCATTAATAATATTGAATTGTTTGCTGTTAATCTTTCATTGTTCCTTGTCATATAACAAACACAACCATTCCATTTCCACAACACAAATAACCTTCTAAGTGTGATTAAGTAGATTCCGGATTCTTAATCATATTAACTCAATATATCATACACACAAAGAACAAAAGGTTTAACCACCTTAACCGTGTGTCGAATCCTAACATAAATCATCATTTTAGCCTCATTATTTTTGGCTAGTTTTCTTTTAAGTTCTTCACTTTGTTTATCATAAGAAACTATTTCATCCTTTTTAGTTTCCGGATTCATTTGAATCGGTTTAAAGTCACCCTCCGTAATAACATGCCAAAGATCAATGTCTTTTGATTTCACATACGTTTCGAATCTTGTTTTCCGATAAATAAAACAATCGGTTTCGAAAAGTGGTGGTCTTTGCATAGATTGCCCTTCTAGATATTTTTCGGAATCCGTTGATCGATTCAAGTTTTAAAATACAATATACTTTAAAATCTTGACTGATGTGGCTTCTGATACCAATTGTGGAAAACTAGAAGGGGGGGTTGAATAGTTTTACCGGTTTTTAAGTTATTTTAAAATCTTCTTAAAAGTTTACTTATTAAAAACATTGATTCGAATCTTATGTGTAATCAATCAACACCAATATGAACTACACACTAAACTAAATAATAATAAGTAAAGTAAGTAAAGAGAAAAGATGGAAAGATCAAACCGGGACAAAAGAATTTATAGTGGTTCGGCTACGAAGCACCTCTTCGCCCTACTCCACTCCCCGAGTACCACACTCGAGAGTTTCAAGCACTATGTCAACAACCTCCCTTAAGGCGGAGAAAACCGTACACATCGCTTATCCTATTTCCGACACTAAACTAGATGTCGAGTGCTAATCTTAGCTAGCTCCAATCTACCACGATCCACTCGATCAAACACTCAAGCCCAATGGCTTCAAGAGATCACCAAGTTCTCGACACGATCACAATGAGCAACACTCACTTGACTAACACTATCCTAATGACCCTTGATCTTCTTGATCAATCACACAATCCCAATGGCTTCAAGAGATGTTCACTATCTCTTATAGGATCACAATGATCTTCACTCACACTCTCACAAAAGAAAAATGATCTTGATGTATACTATGATACAATCAAGTATGTAACAAGTGTTACAAACAACCTAGCAACTATAATTCTTGTATCTTCTTGGATACCTTGAGTTCTTCTCTTGCACTTGAAGAGGAACGACAACACCTTGTATCAACTTGGATACTTTGCGTTCTTCTCTTGCTATTGAAGAGGAATGAAGAGGATCTCTAAGTTGGATGATTGGATCACTCTTGAACAAAAGAAAAACTAAACTAAATGATCAAGAAAAGAAAATGGTGTGAGAGATTTAAACACAGAAGTTTCTGTGTGTGAAAGGGTGTCTAAAATCTGTAAAGTGGGTTGGTATTTATAGGCAAAGAAAATCTGAACGTTACAGGTGGACGGCTCCACTAAATCACCCACGGCTCCACTAAATTTAGTGGAACCGTGGAGCCGTCCCAGACAAAGACGCTCCAAATTTTGTCTTTTCTGGTGAAAACTTATTTGGGGAAGTTTGGAGTTGATTTTGGGGGAAAAATAGTTGTTATGAATTTTAAACTTATTTTTCCATTAAAACATTTCTTAATTATTCAAAAATAATTTGTCATGTATATTTTTGAAAAAATGTTTTGTCACATTAAAATGTGAAGTCTTAAAACCCAAAATCACTTCTTTGATCATTTGTCAAATTGTAAGTTTGTTCTAGAGTGATTTGCGTGGAAACGGGATCTTCCGATTAAAAACTTGTTTACGTTAATTTTAATGTAACGTGATTTCACATTTTGTTATCCTCAAAACGTAAAGTAATCGAAAGATATAAATAACGATTTTAGAACATTATTTGCATCAACAAGTTCATCGAAATGAGCGTGTATAGTCTATTGAATCTCTCGGATTGGACGGTTCCAGATTCTAAATCCTTTCGAATTCTCGCAGTATCCAACAAAAATCCCAATGTCAGCTTTGGCTTTTAATTTTCCAAGGTCATCACGATCATTATTTAGGTAATAGAGAGCCCCAAATACATGAAAGTAATTTATGTTCGGTTTTCTATGGTGAACTAGTTCATATGGGGTTTTGTTGTGCCGTTTAGTGATCATACATCGGTTTTGGGTGTAGCAGGCGGTGGAAACAGCTTTAGCCCAGAGGTAATCCGGTAATTAAGCATTGATCAACATCGTTCTTGCGGCTTCCACTAATGTTCGGTTGCATCTTTCGACCACTCCGTTCTATTCTGGGCTACGTGCAATTGATGTTTGGTGTTCAATTCCTACTTTCTCATAGAACTCACGAAGGGTGTAATTTTTAAATTCGGTTCCATTGTCTGTTCTAACTTTTCGGACGGTGTTGCGGAGCTAACCTGAATTTTGGTGAGAAAGGTGATGCTCATCGAAGGAGCTTGATCTTTACTGCGAAAAAAGTAGACCCAAGTCCATCTCAAAAAGTCATCTACGATTACCAGTATATACCGCTTCCCATTGATAGTCTGAACACGCATTGGGCCACAAAGATCCATATGGAGAAGTTGGAATACATGATCCGTACTGTGCTCGGTTTTAGGAGGAAAGTGAGCACGAGTACTCTTCCCTTGTTCACAAGCTGGACAGAGATGATCTTTGGCGTACCGGAATCTTGGAAGACCATCTACTAACTTATGACGAGCAAGTTCCGTCATAGTTTTGAAGTTCAAATGAGACAAACGTTTGTGCCATAACCAGGCCTTTGTAGAGTGTGCCTTAGAAAGTAAGCAAATCGGAGAAGAAGCGGTCATGTCAGAGAAGGAAGTGGTGTAAATACTCGACCCGCGTTTTCCTGTCATAAGGTCATTTCCTTGTAGGTCGCGAACAAAGCAGGTTTTCTCCCTAAATGCGACTTCCAAGTCACCATCAGAAAACTGCCCGATGGAGAAAAGGTTGTGTCCAAGGCCTTCAACGTAATAAACACGGTTGATTTCGATGTTCCCGTTGACATTATCACCATATCCCATGATAGCAGCCAAGTGGTCATTCCTGAATCTGACAGTGCTGATGAACTTTGCGACAAAGTTTACTAGAAGTTTCAAGTTGCCTGTCATGTGTCGGGAACACCCGCTATCAACAATCCAAAGGACGATTTGAATCAACTACATCACAAGAAGATGACATAGATGGAGACTTGGTAGTGGTGGATCCCGTTGGGTTAGTAGCACAGTTTCTATTCATCTTTGGTAACCAAGTAAAAGTGGGTTTATGCTGTAACCAACGCTGCCATGTCTAACTAGAGTCTACTTTCTTCCTAGTGAATGCACTTAGTGATTGGCTTTTTCTAGGTGCAACTATGGTCTTAGAAACTACTTTTGGCGGTATTCCTAAGATTGACTTAACAGCGGTAGTGGGCCTAGAGGAAATGCCATTAGTACGTTTCTGTCTACGAGATAAAAGGGTTTGTGCAATACATTTTTGATGATTACTAGACAAAACACTAAAAAACACACAAGAAGCATCCACAATAACATCATTACAAACATTCGTAGTTTTAGCATTCGTTACATCATTTTTAGAATTACACTTTGAAAAGTTGGATTCTACGTTAGACATAACATGCGTCTTATTCGATTTCCTAATGTGAACTTCTACTTCTTCATCTTTAGGTGAGCCGCTCTTAGGTTGCCAGACACTAATCTTCTTGTTGGTCTTTTTGTTCTTTGATCTGCTAACTGTAAGAGGGGTGCCTAATCCTGTAGAAGTGGAAGCATGCACATTAGTGGTCTGTGAAGATGCTTTCTTAGGTATTGCCTCTACTTGATACATTCCTGGTGCTATCACCTTCTTTTGCATAAATTTCCATTTTTTTTGTTTTCTGATTTTCTCTTTCAAGTCGATGATGATGTGATTTTGGTGTTGAATTTTTGAGTCCAATTATCGATTTAGTCGAACAGTGTCATTTCTGTTTTTGCAAATTTCATCAATGCCCTTTTCTTGTTCAACAATTTGACATTTTAAAACAGCATTTTCTTTTTCAAGCATTTGAAAGTTGGACGCATGATTGTTTTGAAAGGACAATGACTCTTTTTGATTTTATAATCTTAACTCAAAGTCAAGACTCTGAGTCTGACACCATTGCAACTTTTTGTTAAGTTGTAAAACTTCATTTGAAAATTTATTTTTCACATCATCATTAACTTGTCGAAGTCTCTCATTTTCTCGTATTAAATTATCAATCTCAAGTCTCAACATCTCAATTTCACCAGAGTGATCATCAACAATCATTTCATTGCACGACAGACAAATGGAATTCATGATAACAGAAATTATGTCAAAACACAGAACATTTTCCAAGAGTCGATCTATGTCTTTTTCCAAAGCTTTCTTTTGACATTTTTGTTTCAACATCTTGTTATCTTTTGCTTTGAAAATGTTCATCATTGATGTAAACTCTGTTTGAAGTTCCTGTTCCCATTGTGTAGCACAGAGTCGCAGGTGTTGAACGTGTGGTAAAAGTTGCTTTGGAAAAACTTCTCTCTTTTCTTTCTCATATGGAGAAAGAAAAGTAGAGACTTTTATTTCTGAATTACATTCAATTGCATCTTCCAAAAGTTTTATTTCATCCATGAAAGTGTTACAATATCTAAGGACGCGACATTGTTTTGGTATTGGGGAAATAACACCCGGATTTGGTAAAGGACCATTAACTTGTGCTACTTTGGTCACAGGGACAACTTCAGAAGTTTCACGCATTTTAGTTAAAGACAATGTTTGTTCTGATTTATCCTTTTTTGGTACGAAAGTGGCATTAATATGAGGTACCCTTGAGTAGTCATATGGTTTTTGAAAATGAACTTTACTCATTTTGGATCGACTCTCGTCCTCTTGTTCCATTTCCTCTTCATTATTATACACAACAACACGCGTGAAAGTATCATCAAACAATAGTTCTGCACTGTACAACTATGGATTTTCCTTGAGTGCTTTTTGTAAAAAAAGTGGTTGGTCACTCCCAATTGCAAAGCCATATCCTTGGGGATTTGGTTTTGTGGAAACCGTAGAGGGAGGGGGTGAATACGTTTCCATTTAAAACTTGAACTTTTTGTATCAAACATCCGATCAAATGTGACGTAATATGAAAAGTGTCAACAATGAGCATATATCATCTAGGGATGAATAAATTAAACTACAACACAAGCACAATCAACCATGACACATACATAATTAACATAACATAAGCAACTAGCCACACAAGCATAAACGCAATGCAAATATAAACATAAAGCGATAAAGAATAAAGTAAAAGTAAAGAGATAAGTAAGAAGGCGCAAACCGGACACGGTGATTTATAGTGGTTCGGTCACGAAGCTCCTCTTCTCCCTACTCTACTCCCCGAGTACCCAACTCGAGAGTTACTTCACTAATCAACAAACTCCCTTCAGGTGGAGAAAACCGTACACGTCGCCTAACTTGTTTTTCGACACTAAGCTAGATGTCGAGTGCTAATCTTAGCTAGCACCAATCTACACGTCGCTTATCCTATTTCCAACACTAAGCTAGATGTCGAGTGCTAATATTAGCTAGCACCAATCTACCACGATCTACCCGATCTACCCTTGATCCACATGATCAATCACACAAGCCCAATGGCTTCAAGAGATCTCCAAGATCTCGACAAGATCACAATGATCTACTCCCACTTGACTCGATCTACCCGATCTACCCTTGATCCACATGATCAATCACACAAGCCCAATGGCTTCAAGAGATCTCCATGATCTCGACAAGATCACAATGATCTTCCCTCACAAACTCTCAAAAGAAAAATGATCTTGATGTATGCTATGATACAATCAAGAGTGTAACAAACGTTACAAGACCTAACAACTACAACTCTTGTATCTTCTTGGATACCTTGAGTTCTTCTCTTGCAAATGAAGAGGAATGATAACACTTTGTATCTACTTGGATACTTTGTGTTCTTCTCTTGCTAATCAAGAGGGATGACAACACTTTGTATCTACTTGGATACTTTGTGTTCTTCTCTTGCTAATCAAGAGGAATGAAAAGGATCACTTGAATGGAGGATTGGATCACTCTTAAACAAACTAAGACTCTCCAAATGATCAAAGAAAGTCATCTAAGTGAGGAGGGATTAGACCAGAGAAAAAGGACTGGAAAAATCAAGTTGGAAGTGTGAAATGGTCCACTATTTATAGGCAAGAAAAATCTGAACGTTACAGAAAATATTGTACGGACGGCTCCACTAAATGTCCCACGGCTCCACTAAATTTAGTGGAACCGTGGAGCCGTCCCAGACAAGGACGCTCCAAATTTTGTCTTTTCTGGTAAAAACTTATTTGGGGAAGGTTGGAGCTGATTTTGGGGGGGGGGGGAAATAGCTGTTGGGATTTTTAAACTTATTTTTCAAAATAAAACATTTCTTTTTAATTTAAAAATCATTTGATGAAAAAATGTTTTGTCACATTAAAAATGTGAAGTTTAGAAAAATATAATCCTTTGATCATTTGTCAAGTAGTAGATTTGTTTGTCCATACCTTGAGTGATTTATGTCGGGATGGAAATCTACGACTTCATTGAAGCATACTTGAGACGTCGGGAGGTGTTGATGTAAGTATGCATTGATGATTTGTGTTTACAAGTAACTTGCACATTTTATGTTATGTATTACAAGTTACATGTTTGTCATCATTAAAACCGAAGAAATCGTTTAGTTTAAATATCGTAATATTTGCACTAACAATCTCCCCCTTTTTGATGATGACAAATATGTAAACCGTAACACATATTAAAATGTAAAAGTTACCTGTTTACACACTTCCCTTCTCCCCCTTTTGTCGAATAAAAAAGGTAGTTACCTCGAGCGCTCCCTTGGATTTACTTCCTACTCCCCCTTACTACTATCCTTTCTCCCCAGAAAGGCGAGTTTGCATCATCCTAGTGAAGCCTTCTATCACCACTTGTGAAGACGACTCCATGCTATGTATTCAAATACTCCCGAGCTCCCCCTTGCTCAATGCTCCCCTATGGTGACTTAATCCCCTTGTTTATTTACCTTAGTATCTAGCGGATCCATGGATCAAATTCTTACAAAGGCTTTTCCCACATCAAGGGTTAGCTTCGTGCAGCATAATATATAACAGTATAGGAGAAACATTATAGGGATAGAATACACATAGCAAGACATGCATGGGTTAAACTATGTTAACACGTAAGTGTCACAACCCGACTGAAAACCTAAGGTGTAATTGTTCACTCAATCACACTAATCAAGAACGTGATTCGTTCATTGACTGAGGCACTAAATGACTTATTCCAAGTTGTCATTGGGAGAAAAGTTCTAACAAACCTTTTGAACAACATAATCATCTACCTAAGATGATTGATGTTAAGGATAGTTTGTTGATAAGACATACTCTAAATGATTACTATTATGACAAGTCGTGCCATAAAGTAGACTCGATAGAGGTTATACCTAAATGATTCCATAAGGTGGGAGAGTGTTGGTTGTGGTGACAACAAGGACAACTTGGGTTATGTGGTTGTAGGGGATAAATAATGGGATGACCCATTAGTGGTTGTGGTGATGGTAATAGTGATAAGGATGATGTGTTAGTGCCAAGTTCAAAAGGTGATGTAGGTGACAAGGTTAGTGTGAGAGCTAAAGGTTGTGGTGATGGTGATGGTGATAAGGATGATGTGTTGGTGCCAAGTCCAGAGAGGGTTGATGGTGATAGGGTTAGTGTGATAGCTAAAGGTTGTGGTGGACTTGGTGGAGGTAAGGGTGTAGGAATCCTAAAAGTGGAGGATGATGATGTGGTTGGAGATGTTGGTTTTGCCCTTTGAGGAAAGGTGGGAAAGGATGGTTTAGGTTAATATATCGTTTGCACTGACAATGAGATGCATGATATATTTCAAAAGGGAAAAAGAAAAGGTGCATGTGATCCTAACAGGATTGTTGGTGGATATCTCTAACGGGGTTAAGGTAATGAAGTTCTAGGTTTCTAGGTTGGATGATCCTAGTTGTGTGTTAGAAATAATTTGGTGCATGAAGGGTTTCATGTGTTTGTGAGGATTGAAGGTTGTTGAGCTAACTGTCACTTATCCAAAGTGAGGAGTAGCTGTAAGGTTTGAGTGTAATGAGTTGAAAGTTATAAGGTTTGAGTGTGATGATCTATGGGTTGAAGGTACTTAGACTAACTATCACTATCAAGAGTGAAGTGTAGCTAAATGGTTTGAGTGTGATGATGAAAGATGTTAATGTGAGGTTTGAAGATGAGATGCAAGATAAGCTTGCAATAGTGAGGCCTTATATAGGCAAGGGTTGTGGGATTCAAACTAAAGTTGGTGATGGTGTCCTATGGTGTAGTGAGGAAATCTTAGGGTGTGTGTGAGTTTGCAAAATTTTGCAGGTTTGAGGTTAGGGATGCAGGGATCAGGAGGGAACAGTGCAAATTCGTCAAACATAGGAACGGTACCACTAAATACCACACGGTACCGTTAAATTTAATGGTACCGTGGACTATTTAACGGTACCGTGACCTGGAAGTTACGAATTTTCCTGTGCAGCCTAGTTCTGGGTAACTAAAGGGTAGTTTCCTTGGGAATAAGAACCACATTTGTGTGTTCTTGAGAGTGTTTGGTGAAAGACAGTATGAGTGTGTTTTCGCTCCCCCTTAATCTATTACCATCCGGACAAGATGTAGAAGATAAAGAGGAAAACGAACGATGAAGGAAGCGATGAGCTTAGTAACATCATGACAGGTGGTGGATAGCATACGATAAACTTCACCTTTGAAGTCACTTAGCTCTTCTCAATCATTGTGAATATTCATAGAATATTATGATGAGGCAAGTGATCACGTGGAGATATCCTAGGGGTTAAGAAGATAAAATCTTCAAGGTTGTGAGGTTAGTGATAAGGTTCTAGTGGGTTATCTATGTTGATGAGGAAGGGTTATCTCAACGTATCCTAGCGATTCTTCGTTTGAAGTGTGTGGAAGATGAGTGGGATGCGGAAGCATTGGTAGTGTTTAATACCATGCGGAAGTGAAAGGGAAAAGGCTAAGGAATCAGATGATAGATATAATCTATTCTGATAGGAGATGGTTTTGGTTCAAGACTACATCAAAATTTCACATATGTTGTGACTTTTTTGGACTTTGGATTAAAAGAATTTATACCAAATAAATTCCTTTATGAATGAACCCAACGGGATTCGGTGAACGTTAATTGAGAACGAGAAATGACATTTAATTGCATTTAGCAAATTAAATATACTTTAAATATTTCGGATGAAATATTTAAGTAGTCATCGAGTTTAAGATGATTTTTTGAATAAATCTCGCTGATTTAGTGAGACTTTTCGACACGAGGTGAGAATTTATACCTAATAAATTCTTCAAACGATACTAGACGAGAAGAAATGACTTTTATATTTCCAAGGAAATGCATAGGTAGTTATTAGAGCGATGTGAAGGATGACTTAATATTTCCAGTGAAATATTTAAAGAGTCATGAGACGAGACACACGAGATGACTACAATATTTCCAGTGAAATATTCAAGTAGTCATAAGAGGGGTACGAGGGATGACTTTAATATTTCCAGTGAAATATTTAAATAGTCATAAGATTTATGGAATATGTTCCATCATTCCTAGACCTAGACAGAGATGGTTAAGGGATTCTCGGTTGAGAGGTTTGGTTGATTTACGGATTTTGATGTGCTTCGCACGTGAGTGTTTAACGGGGTTTTGAAAGATGTAAAGCTAGGCCTATGGTGCTGGTTCGCAGCAGGGTTTGGGATCTTAAGACGTGTATAATCACACGAGGATGAAATGAACTACTAATCACTTATATAGTAACTTGTGAGTACTTTGTCATCCGAGGGTTGATGTTCGCTTTTAGCTTTTGGATGAGCGTTTTAACATATGTTGTTAAAAGGCTTGAGTATGATGTTTCGGATATGACATTAAACAATTGCGATCGCAAGTTAAACTTACTTGAATATTTCGGATGAAATATTTAAGTTGTCAACCCTACTCCGAGTTCTACTAGGTTTGTTCCAAACCTTCCCATGACAAAAGGGTGTATTACTTGGAAGAAGGCGAAGTGATGACTGGGGAATTAGGGTAACTTCGCGACTACTTTGACTTATGGGTTTTGACACTAGTGTATGGCTCTATGACTTCTAAGGGTTCATAGTGATGGGCATACCTAATTCCTAATGTGTCAAAAGGACATAGTGTGGGTGCAAACTTTACAAGCAAATCATGTAAAATACACATAAGGAATAAATGCAAACATCATGCAAAACATGATAATCATTTAGCATTTAAGATCATGAATACATTTAATCATGTCTTATGAGAACATGTAATCATTTTGAAACACGTATGTGGGATGCAAGCAATCTAGGTTTGCTAAGGCAGATCCTAATTACTACTTGTTTAAAATGAAATCCTAACGAGAGATAAAGTTCAACTATGTAAACTGTCTCTAGTCAATTGTAGGAATGAATAATTTTCAAGTTAGAGAATGAGTATGAGACTATCACTAGTGGTGCTCAATTAAGGCTAAACACGACCATTTTTATGGGTTATACCACAAACCCAACTTCTCTCCTTGAAGCAATTCAACCGTTAGGTCAAATTGAATTTCTAGTGCGATAGGTTCTCCAATAGTCATTCTCATGTTAGAAAATTTCAAATTCCTATATTTGCCTATTGAAGTGTAGCAAAGATGATATTAGCTTATTTCACTAATACATGACCTAATATGACTCAACTAACCATACTTTAAAGGTCGATTAAGAGAATGACATGACTTACACAACTCCTAACAAAGGCGAAATGTTTTAATTTCGTGTTTGGGATTCAGAGGTTATGTGATGGAGATGGTGTATTTTATGATCTCTTGGACAACATCTTTGTTTGTTGAGTTGTTACATGTTATTTTAACATGAATTGGTTTCCTAGAACCAAGAGACACTCTAATGTGATACAATGTAGAATCTACTACATCGTGTGTGTTTCAAGAATGCTCCTTTGCATATCTTGAGGAAGAATCTAGTAAAGGTTACTTATCTCAATAGATCTTGTGAGTATTTAAAATGAGACATACTGTTTATTTCAAAACGTATGCTTTTCTAAGAGGAAACTTATCACTCTTACGAATGCTTTGTGAAACAAGTATTTTTGTGTATGACCAATTTTACTTGTTTATGCAATGACACATGTCGTATTAGGTTATTATTCAACTCTAATATCCTACATTTGTTAACAGGATGCAATGTATTCTCTTGTAACATAACCATTCATGTTACAAAGAAAATAAGACGCATAGGATATAAGTTATCCTTTATCAATCTTTTGATAAGAGAAATACATGTGAAATTCTCAAAGATTGATGACTTACATAATAGTTAATAACATATTATGTGTGACACTTTTACTAGACATGTGACTTTGAGTGTTGAGTCATTCATGAGCAAAGTTTACATATGTTGTTTGTTTGCTCGTGTTTGGTTTTTCGGAATTGACACATTTACTAATTGCATTGCAATGTAAATTACTTGTATATTTCGGATGAAACATCCAAGTTGTCAATCCTACTTAGTTGTGTATTTTATGCATCTTTTAAACATATTAGTTTAAAGTTTGGAACACAACCATTGGACAAGAAGACTCAATATGGCATCTCCAACACAAGTGTGACTTATGATCCGATTCATATTATATTCGTCTTAAGAGGATGTCATTATTTTCATAACAATCGAGTGTGATTGAGTATGTAGATTCAAGATAATACATTTCATTATAATTTGATGTTATCTTGAAGCTAGACAAATAATGACTCCAATTTCATGTCCACACTCAAAAGCTTGTCAATTAGATTCGACAATGATAGCAATCATAATTTGAATAATGAATTGATATGTACTTGAGATCTTTCTTAACCCTCACAATCACTCCTTTTTTTAAAAAGAAAATAAAAATTTAAGGAGTGTGTTCCATTTATTCTAACACGGGTTGTATGTGTGAGGTTAATGACATATTAAGTTACTACTTTGATATTGTCATTTATTTTCATTTGAGAAAAACTATTTATATTATTAAGTATAATATTCTTAGTTTTTCGACACCTCATTGGTATAAAAATAATTATCTTAACTATTTTTATACAACATACGTAAAATACTAAATGTTTAAAACATTTTGTATGTGTGTTAGATCAATGCAAGTTTAATACATTTTCCTTTACTTAAGTACTGATGTATTAAAATGACCTTTTATCTTTTTTAGACAACCCATGGTCAACAAGACAAAATGATGTAATGTTTTAAAGATCATGTTACGGATTTTATGAAAGTGTTAAGTATTTTGGGGTGATATACTTTTTACACTTAAACCTTTGGAAAAATAATTGTGTAAGACAATATCTTTCGACACACATGATCTACCAACTTAGTTTCTATTCCTAAGAAGGTTAGTAAACCATTTTAAAAGCTTGCAACAAATGCAAGAAAAATGGTCTATACCTATATGCAATGCAAACTAATTACTTAATATAGTGCAAGTAATTTAGCATGAGCCTTATAAATGCAAAAATCGGAAAGCTATAATAAACAAATAGCAACATGGCATGAAAGAAACTTATGCTTATGGATAAAGTTAGCTCAACTAAAGATAGCAATAAGCATACAAAAGTATTGACTAACAATACTAAGACATAAAGAAAAGGAAATAGTCATTTAGCATAACACACAAAGATACTTATCGTCATTTTGTGTATTAAGTATAACAATGTACACTTAGCTTGACTTTATTTGAAAATGAATTATTTTCCACCCCATTTAAAAATTTGAACAACACCTTGAAATCATGAATGCATCAACGTGTGATGTTCACTTTGTGTTTTGACAAAAAATTTGTGCAATCGGCATAACCGGAAAAGACTCTCTGTTACGAAATAAAGACTCTCTTAAATTTTACTTTACAATCACTTTCTAAAATAATTTTTAAGTGAAAGTATACTCAATTACGTTTAAAACGATAGGTGGCACGACTCCTACAGACTTACGGTTGATTTTATACGAATTTTTGAAAATTACCGAATTCTGAAAAATATACGACGGTACTGTTAAATTTAGTGGTACCGTCCATATTTAATGGAACCGTACGTTATATTTAACGGTGCCGTACCTGTTATTTCAGTTTTGAACAGAACCAACTTGTATTAATTTAAGAAGACCTTCAAGCTAGTATGACAATGTATACTTAACAACAAAACTTGTAAGTATTAAGCAAATAAATACTTTTCATATTTTTATCACCTTCATGGGAAATTTGATACATGGATCGTACTCAATTTTGAAAACCATTTGTTTTAAAAATTTGAGCGACGTGGCTCTGGTACCAATTGTGGAAACCGTAGGGGGGGGTTGAATACGTTTCCATTTAAAACTTAAAACATTTTGTATCAAACATCCGATCAAATGTGACGTATATGAAAAGTGTCAACAATGAGCATATATCATCTAGGGATGAATAAATTAAACTACAACACAAGCACAATCAACCATGAGACATACATAATTAACATAACATAAGCAACTAGCCACACAAGCATAAACGCAATGCAAATATAAACATAAAGCGATAAAGAATAAATTAAAAGTAAAGAGATAAGTAAGAAGGCGCAAACCGAACACGGTGATTTATAGTGGTTCGGTCACGAAGCTCCTCTTTGCCCTACTCCACTCCCCGAGTACCCAACTCGAGAGTTACTTCTCTAATCAACAAACTCCCTTCAGGCGGAGAAAACCGTACACGTCGCTTAACTTGTTTTCCGACACTAAGCTAGATGTCGAGTGCTAATCTTAGCTAGCACCAATCTACACATCGCTTATCCTATTTCCGACACTAAGCTAGATGTCGAGTGCTAATCATAGCTAGCACCAATCTACCACGATCTACCTGATCTACCCTTGATCTACATGATCAATCACACAAGCCCAATGGCTTCAAGAGATCTCTAAGATCTCGACAAGATCACAATGATCTACTCCCACTTGACTCGATCTACCCAATCTACCCTTGATCCACATGATCAATCACACAAACCCAATGGCTTCAAGAGATCTCCATGATCTCGACAAGATCACAATGATCTTCCCTCACAAACTCTCAAAAGAAAAATGATCTTGATGTATGCTATGATACAATCAAGAGTGTAACAAAAGTTACAAGACCTAACAATTACAACTCTTGTATCTTCTTGGATACCTTGAGTTCTTCTCTTGCAAATGAAGAGGAATGATAACACTTTGTATCTACTTGGATATTTTGTGTTCTTCTCTTGCTAATCAAGAGGGATGACAACACTTTGTATCTACTTAGATACTTTGTGTTCTTCTCTTGCTAATCAAGAGGAATGAAGAGGATCACTTGAATGGAGGATTGGATCACTCTTAAACAAACTAAGACTCTCCAAATGATCAAAGAAAGTCATCTAAATGAGGAGGGATTAGACCAGAGAAAAAGGACTGGAAAAATCAAGTTGGAAGTGTGAAATGGTCCACTATTTATAGGCAAGAAAAATCTGAACGTTACAGAAAATTTTGTACGGACGGCTCCACTAAATGTCCCACGGCTCCACTAAATTTAGTGGAACCGTGGAGCCGTCCCAGACAAGGACGCTCCAAATTTTGTCTTTTCTGGTGAAAACTTATTTGGGGAAGGTTGGAGCTTATTTTGGGGGGGAAAATAGCTGTTGGGATTTTTAAACTTATTTTTCAAAATAAAACATTTCTTTTTAATTTAAAAATAATTTGTAAAATATATTTTTGAAAAAATGTTTTGTCACATTAAAAATGTAAAGTTTAGAAAAATATAATCCTTTGATCATTTGTCAAGTAGTAAATTTGTTTGTCCATACCTTGAGTGATTTATGTCGGGATGAAAATCTACGACTTCGTTGAAGCATACTTGAGACGTCGGGAGGTGTTGGTGTAAGCATGCATTGATGATTTGTGTTTACAAGTAACTTGCACATTTTACGTTATGTATTACAAGTTACATGTTTGTCATCATTAAAACCGAAGAAATCATTTAGTTTAAATATCGTAATATTTGCACGAACAGGTTTGACAATTAACTTTTGAATAGTTGTTATTGATTCACCAGTTTTATACACAACGTTTTGAAATTCTTTGAGTTTGTATTCCAACGCAACAATTTCATCAAGATGTGAATCATTACATTTCCTTGAAATTTTTTTTTGTTCAAGAAGATCATTTTTACAGGTTGACAACTCTGTTTTTGTTTGAGACAGTTTAGAGTGTAAGTTGTCAACTTGTTTTTGAAAATCTAAGCTTTCTTGTTCTTTTTTAGAAAGTAACTCAATTTTGGAAACGGTTAGCTCACGTACTTGATGTTCTAAAACTTTGTTTTGCACATATGATTGTTGGAATGCAACCTCAAAGCTTTTCTCATGTTTTTCTTTATTTTCAAAATTCGAAAGCTGAAGTTTGTAGCACTTAAGATCCTTAGTTAACAATGCAATTTTGGCTTTTAAGTTTCTATTAATTTCATTACATTTATCAATCTGGGATTTATGTGCATCTAATTGTGTTTGGGTGGTCAACAGCAAGGTTATGAGCCCTGGATCTGTATCATGCAAAAGATCATTTTGTTCAAAGTGATCATGGTTATCATCATCGAGAGGATCATCAAATGAAACAACGGGGTTAATTTGATCTTCATCAAATGTAACAACGGTGTTTATTTGATCATCGACTTGAGATAATAACGATGAGTTAGTTTGACCAATATTTTGTTGTGCAGATGAAGATGCAGAGGGTGATACAATTTCATGAATAAGACATTCAGATTCATGTACCCGAGACAAGCCGTCGGTATCATACACCGGGCCTGTTTCACCCATACGCATTTCTTGCATGTTAGCCATCAACATTACAGCTTCATTTGCCTCAAGATCTTCCATGTTGTCGTCTGAGTATGCATTTGCCATAAAGTTGTGCTCCTTCTCATTCAGAGTGCCACATTTTTCATCTTTGAGAGCCAAAAGAAAAGCTTCCTCGTGATATGCACTACCCATTGTCCTAGGTTTGGGGCACGCATTGGCCATATGACCTTGCCCTCCACAATTATAGCAGGTTATCGATGTGTTTGCTATCCCTTTCCCTGTTTCAACAATCTGAGCCCTCTTCTGTGGATTACCAACATTGTTCCTGCTATTCCCAACTGAACTGAACCTTTGTCCCATAGAGCTCCCCATGTAACTGCCTGAACTAAATCTCCCTAAAGCCCTGTTTTGGATTTCAACCCTTCCATCATGAAGAACTGCCTGATTCCTTGTGTTTGATGAAGACCTTAAACGATTGTTAGACTTGTTTGAGAATTTGATAAAGGCACGAGCAATCAGAGAAAATCCTTCATTTAATGAGTTAAAAGCATCGTCTTCCTCATTGTCAACGTTGGAGTACATCATTGAATCGGTGTTGTCGTACGAAACCAGTTGATTGTTAGAATATTGAGGTGATGCTTCATATGGGACCAATTGGTTAGATGAAGGTTGTGAGGGATAACCTGAATGATGTGGTGTCTGAACAAACTCCTGATTTGTTGGTGGTGCAAAGTGGGACTGAGCAATTAAAGCAAGAGAATTGAGTGTTGACGATGGTAAATATCCTCCTCTTGCTGCTATGTCTTTGGCAACTTCCGATTGATGATGTTTCAAATAATCATACAGCAACCCATACGAGGTGTTGTGTAGACTCTTGGCTTGGCGAAAAAAGGTGACATACTTTTGCCAATCGAGGCCAAGACAGCTCAGAAACTTGGTATTAACAGCAATCTTTGGGAGTACAATGTTATGACGGTCCAAGTCATTGATTATGTTGGTGAACCTGTGGTAGTATGACTCTAAAGATTCCCCGGCCTCAATATGGAACATAGTATATTCCAGATAAAGCTTAGATTCCATATCCTCCTGATTCAGTTCTGTTCCTTCCATGAGAAGGTGTACATGCTCCCACATGTCTTTTGCAGTCTTCTGAGCATCAATATTGCGAAAGATGGGATTCAGAATTCCTTGGAGTATATAAGACATGGCTAACTCATTCGCTTCTTGTTGAAGAACTTGTTCTGCTGTGAGTTGAGCAATAGGAATAGGAGTTGTAGTTGCTTCTCTTGGAGGGATGTAGTTTGGATCTGCTGGAATGGTTGTAGTAGGAACTGGATATGGACCTTCAATGATTACTTTCTTTAAATACTTTCCATGGGGTTTCTTTAGCTCAATAAACCGAAGAAAATGACTTGACCACTGAACATAATTTCCCGGAGTAAGCATCGGTGGTGTATCTAGGGATCCTGCTTCTTGTCGGGATTGCTGACTGCTGATAGCTTCGCACATCTAGTCAAACCAGTGAGGTTGTTTAGGAGGAAGTTGGTAAGTCTGCATTGGATGTTGAGGGATTTGTTGCTGAGGAAGAAATTGATGTTGCTGCATTAACATGTGTTGTTGCTGATACTGTGGTTGATACTGTGATTAATACTGTGGTTGAGGATACTGTTGCTGAAATGGTTGTTGTTGACGATACTGTTGTTGTTGATTATAGAAGTAGTTATGGTTTGGCGGTTGAGACATCTTGAAGTAACCTGTGGATGTAGGATCTTTAAAGGATAATGATGGTTGTTGTTGAAGATTAGGTTTGAACGTCGAAGAACTTGAAGAAAATCCCAAGAAAATTGAAAAATCCAAACTCAAAAATCCAAGAAACTCGAAGAATCCCAAACTCGGAAAAATCCTTACAAAGTCAAAGAATCTAATCTCGGAGAAATCCTTTGAAAGTCGAAGAAATCTTTATCTTTGAAAATCGGAGAAACTCGGAAGATTCTATGTCAGAAACTCGGAGGATTTAAGTTGAGAAACTCGGAGGATTTAAGCTGAGAAACCCGGAGGATTCTATTCTTAGAAAATCGGAGGATTTAAGCTTAGATACTTGGAGGATTCAAACGTAGAAACTCGGAAGAATTCTTAACTTAGAAACTCGAAGGAATTATGAAATTAGAAACTCGGAGGTTCTAAGAAATTCGGAGGATGTAAGAAACTCGGATGATCTTTAGTAAGTCGGAGAATGTTTCTTCAATCTCGAAGAACTAAACTCGGAGAGTGCTTCTTCAAACTTGAAGAAGGAAACTCGAAGGATCACTGTTTGAAGTCCAATCTCGAAGTCTTCTATCTTGAAGACTTGAAACTCGAAGAAATGGAACAAACTCGACAAACTCGAAGAGAAAGTCGAAGGATTCAGAAATTCGAAGAAATCCAGAAACTCGGAGAAATCCTTCAAACTCGAAGAATTTCTCGAAGACAGTCAAAACTCGGAGGATGATGCACGTGAACAGTAACCGAATCCAAATTCTTCAAATTTCACTTAAATCTAATCTAGAACAACCTAATTACCCCTTGGCGATTGATACCACTTGATGTTACTTAGATTTATCACACAAGCTACTTAATTCTTCTTAGATCTAGAGTGAGAAAGAGATGGGAGGTTACACAATACTAATGAAAATCATAAGTGCAATTAACCAACCAACCCTCTCCCTTGAATGGGAGGGGGTATTTATAGTGTTCTTACAAGGATGGTGATTCGTTCACAAAGGAATACAAGGGAAATATGTATTCCCGAGTCGTTTTTCCAATGAAGGATTGAATGGAACTTGTGATTTCGAGTCGTGAATAGTGAAAATAAGAGAGATTTGGATTTTTAGGCTACAATTATGAAATGAAAGCTAAATACAACTAATAAAGCAATTAAAACAAGAATATGAAGCACACGTAAGTAAAAACGTAAAGGAAAACTAAAAACGAGCACGCTCGGGCTAATCCCGAGCCCTAAAAAGTGAAATCTATGAAATACTAGTCCAAGCAATACAAATCTATTTTTCCTAGATCCTAAATGATAAGAGAAAATTTTGGGAAAAAGAAAAATATTTTTTTGACTTTTATTTTAATTATTATGAATTAAAAACTTATTTGAAAAGAAAAATATGTAAAAAAAAAATACTAAATAAAAGAGAAAAATTATGAAAATTTACAGAAAAGTACTTAAAGAAGTGTAGAATACCGAAAAAATAAGAAACTGAAATTAGCTTATAAGAATAAGCAGATAATAAGCTAAAGAAAGAATTAAGCTAAACTTGAAAAAACTTGGTTAAATAAAAAACCCTGCAAGATACTACCCGAAGATGACCCAAGGGCAGTTGGTTTGAGTGTGTGGTGTGAGGTTGTGGTGTGCGTAGAGACCAGGGTTCGAACCCTTGTTTTGCAATTTTTTAATTTTTTTTTTTTTTTTTTTTTTTTTTTTTTTTTTTTTGGAGGAAAAAACGGGGTTGCAAGAGTATAAGGAAAGAATGCAAGGCAAAATCACATTGAAAGATTACACCCCCTCCCCCTCCCCCCCCCCCCCCAAGACTAAAACGAAACATTGTCCACAATGTTTTTTTTTTTTTTTTTTTTTTTTTTTTGGGTTCTCTTATGTAAATCTAAGGCCGTTTATTAATTATGCCTAAAGATAAACGTTAGTCTATAAGATTTAGGATATTGGAATTCCCATATAGCAAAGAAGGATGAGACTCGAGTGGAGTAAAGACAAAACCACGAGCACGAGAGTCTTCAAACTTCGGGTAAATCCTGGACATAAACAACAACAACCACGAAACACGAGAAATGGAAGAGGAGAACCTCTTTACGTTACTTTATTAGAAAGAAAATAGAAAGAAGATAGAACGATAAGCATGGGGTGCCTCCCACGAAGCGCTTTCTTTATTAACGAGTCACGTAGCTTGACTCGCCCCGAATTTAATTGTCCATGAGGAAAGTTTGAAGATCCGGGACAACCATGGGTGGTATGTCCCCTCCAAAATATTGTTTGAGCCTATGACCATTCACCTTGATGTTGGGGCCGTCGAGTTGAGATAACTCGATGGTTCCATAAGGGAAAACTTGAGCAACGGTGAACGGCCCTGACCAACTGGTTTTTAATTTGCCCGAGAAAATCTTTAATCGAGAATTGAAGAGAAGGACTCGATCACCAACGTTGAAAATGCGGTTCTTGATCTTGGAGTCATGAATCCTCTTTGTTTTCTCTTTGTAGATCAAAGAGTTCTCATAGGCTTGATCCCTAAGTTCATTTAATTCATTCATTTGAACTATTCAGTGATCACCCACGGTCTTAAGGTTAAAATTGCAATGCTTCAAGGCCCAATAGGCCTTATGTTCAAGCTCAATGGGAAGATGGCAAGCCTTTCCGTATACCAACTTATAAGGAGTGCACCCAATGGGTGTTTTGAAAGCGGTATGGAAGGCCTATAATGCATCATCTAATTTATCGGCCCATGAGGCCCGATTTTCACCTACGGTCCTTTCTAAGATATGTTTCAATCCATGATTGGAAACCTTGACTTGACCGCTTGTTTGCGGGTGATACGCGGTAGAAAGACGGTGAGTAACTCCATACTTGAGCATAACTTTAGCAAATTGGTCATTGCAAAAGTGGATATCGCGATCACTGATTATAGCACAGGTGTTCTGAATCGGGAAAACAGACTCTTTAAAAACTTAACAACCACTCGGGCGTCATTGGAGGGTAGCGCCTTCTCTTCAACCCATTTAGACAAGTAATCGACGGCCACGAGTATATACTTATTCTCTCGAGAAGACGGGAATGGGCCCATAAAGTCTACACCCCACACGTCAAAAATCTCGCAAACTTGGATTGCATTTTGAGGCATTTTATCTTTTTGCGAGATTTTTCCTTGACGCTGGCATGAATCACATGACTTAACTAAGTCATGGGCATCACGGTATATAGTTGGCCAATAAAAACCGGAATCAAAGACCTTTTTGGTGGTGTAATTGGCACCATGATGTCCCCCCGTGGGTCTATTTTGGCATGCCATAAGAATATCAACGGCTTCTTGGCTGTGAACACACCGCCGGATTACTTGATCCGCACAAATTCTGAACAAGTAGGGGTTGTCCCAGAAATAATGTTTGACATCTTTAAAGAATTTCTTCTTTTGCTGGGACGACATCCCTTTCACAATAAAATTCCCCGTATGGTAATTTGCAAAGTCGGCAAACCATGGGGTACTAGGATCATTTTTGAGCAAAATCATCCCAAGTGTCTCAAGAGGAAATGTTTCGGTATTTTCCTTATTCTCGAGAACACCTTGATGAGGTTCTCTAATCTAGACAAATGATCGGCGGCGAGATTCTCAGCTCCTTTTTTATCACGAATGATGACATCAAATTCTTGGACAAGGAGAATCCACCGAAGTAATCTCGGTTTAGCATCTTGCTTAGCAAGGAGAAATTTAAGAGCCGAATGATCCGTATACACTATAGTCTTGTATAAGACGAGATAAGGTCTGCATTTCTGAAAAGCATACACAACGGCCAATAACTCTTTCTCAGTAGTGGTGTAATGAGATTGAGCATCGGTCATTGTCTTACTCGCATAGTGAATCGGCTGAAAGTACTTAGACTTACATTGCCCCAGGGCTGCCCCAATAGCAAAATCACTAGCATCACACATGAGCTCAAAGGGCAAGTCCCAATCGGGGGCAACTAAGATCGGTGCTTCCGTTAATTTCTTTTTGAGAATTTTGAATGCTTCGATGCATTCTGGAGAGAAGAAGAACGGAGTATCTTTGTCAAGAAGATGGGTCAGAGGCCGGGCGATTTTAGAAAAATCTTGAATAAATCGATGGTAGAAACCGACATGACCAAGGAAACTTCTAATTCCTTTGACGGTTGTGGGATGAGGTAGCTTTGCGATCACATCGACTTTAGCTTTATCGACCTCAATCCCGGATTTGGAAATTTTGTGGCTGAGGACAATGCCCTCTTTGACCATAAAGTGGCACTTATCCCAATTTAGTACCAAATTGGTGTCTTCACACCCTTTAAGCATATTCTCTAAATGGGAAAGGCAGGAAGTGAAAGAATTTCCATAAACCGAGAAATCATCCATGAATACTGATGAGTGTGTAAATACTCATCATTTTACACCCATTTAAGACACAAAAATGACCAAAAACACCCAAATATATTGCAGATATCCTTGGTTTTGTGTTTTTATGTGTTTCGGGTACAAAGGATTGAAAACGGAGCGAAAACGAGCATTTTTGGATCGACTCGACAATAAGTGTGCATTTGATCAAGTGAAGACAGAAGTCAAAGTCAAAGTCAAAGTCAACCCCAAAAATACCAAAACAAAACAAATGGTCCTTGGAATTAATTTTCAATATTGGCAGCCATGGTCCCTAGATTTTTATATTTCTACAAGAATGGTCCCTTAACTTAATCCAATTTCATCATAATCCTAAATCCACTTAAAACCAAATAACTAACCCATCACCACACCAACCCAAACCATTATCCAAAACTGATAAAAACCCAACCCAATCCTAATCTTATCCCTAGCCCAACTCAAAAGCCCAAGAATAAACCCACACCCGGTTATCCCTTTTAGCTAATACCACACTTTGACCTTCGGTCAAAACCATCAAACCCGCCAAAACTGAAAACCAGAAACCACCACCCATCACCATGCCTATCCCTGACAAAACCAACCCTCCCCCTCACCCTCCTACTACACTCCACCTAGCCAGTCCAAAAAGCATTTAATGCTTCTTCCCCCCCCCCCTCAAGTTACCAGTACAAAGTGGGTAACCCACTAACACCATTTTGGCGCCAAAATCTATTTTAATGGCTGAGATGATTTCAAGCAAATCCAAGGGTCAGAATGTGTTGAGGAGAGGACATGAGGATATTCCCAGCATCATTTTAGTATAAATAGGCATCCATTGTAGCCAATTTTGGCATGTAGATTTTTATTTTTAAATCGTATTTTTAGTTAAGTTTTCAATTAAATGTAATTTAGTTATCAGTGTTTTTCTCCAGCTTATTTAAGTTTAATATTCTAAGTTTAATCAAGTGTTGTATCATTTTCTGAAATTAATGAAATTTTCATTTTCATAATCCTTTGTTAATTCGAATTAAGTCATTTGGTTATTGAAAAAGGCTTATGTTCTATTTCTTGAAACTCAAATAAGCTTACTAAAGTTTATCCCAAGCTTCTATTACCCCAGAACTAGTCTAATCCAAAATCCCAAAATGTCAATGAAAGTCAACCTTTGCATAGACCATGGAAAGCTTATTGGAACTGGCCTGCAATGGATGGGGCCAGATGAACTTTACTAGCTTGTTGTAAAACAAGCTAGAGCTTGTAGCTGCCATTGATTTGGAGCCTTTGTTAATCTAAGGCCCCAAGTGAGTAAATCTTTATTTTCTTTAGTTTTACTGTACATTAGCTTATTGTGTGCTTATTGATCTTTTCTGTCTTTATTTGTTTTATTTAATGTTAATTGATGCTTATTTGTTAGTTGTAGTTTGTTTAGCTCAAATTTGTTCCTTAAAAGCTTCAAAGTCAAAAACAGTCAAATAAGCACTCAACTTATTTGAGTGCTTAATATCAGTAGAAAGTAGTTCATTAGGGTTTAACTAAGTTAGCAAATCAGTTTTGCCAAGATTCATAGCTTTGTTTGGTCTGTTATAGTCAAAATCCAAAAAATCAGTCCACATAAGGGGTGTTTGGTTTAATGTTGCAAATGGGTCAAAACCAGAGGTTACTGTTCATTTGCCATGTTGGAAACTTTAATTTAGCTTAAATTGACTCAAATCAGCTGTTTGTGGGTAGTTTTAAGCTCATTTGATAGTTTGAGTGGGATTATGTAGGATCGAGTACTTCGAGCTTGATTGAGCTTGGTATAACCAAGAACCTCTGCAATACAAGTGTTTATGCGGAAACTAAACAACAAGTATTATAAAGAAGAAAAACTCTAAAGGACAATGATCCTCTATGGATCAAAACTAATGAACTATGAATCGTTTATTGAATGTTAATAGATGTTCAAGGCGTGTGCATAAACTCATAGACGGGTTTATCTTTTATACTAACAAGATCACCTAACCCTAACCCGTTCTACAAGAAAACGTGTAAAGAGATTAACAACAATCTCTTCTAAAAATAAATCATAACAAACATTCTAAATATACGGATAACAAATAATACTATCCGCAGCAACAATACTATCGGTAGAAACAAGATAACACTGTCGGCAGCAATGAGCTTTCAGCAGGAACCAAGCTATCGGCAGGAACCAACTTTATACTATCGGCAGCAACAATGAACTCTTATTTCCCAGAGATCCTAACAATCCTCCCCTAATCTTGAGGTTGACTAGGTTAACCTGCAAGATTCCCTTGTGATAAAGCTTTCATAAACTCAGGCTTGAGGACTGCGACTTAGCAGCAACAATAAGAAGTAACCAGCAACAACTTCAATAACTTCAAGATTCCAACTTCTATAGCATCCAGCAGCAACTTCAATAGAGCAGCAGGAACATGAAATCTTCTTCAAAATAGATATACTGGTCACCATAACATTACTTGAACTTGACTGCTACTAATGACAAAATGTACATCAAATCTCTTTAAGTTTCATACTATTCTCATCACATCCAGGTGTGTTAACTCCTGTGAGAGGTGAATCATTGAAAATTAATGGATTTGATGTCTCTTTACCAATAGCCATCACTATTGGAGTAGCCAATGTTTAGGTGTATTAGACCATGGTACATTGATAACCATCTGATTTATTAGCAAATCAGCAACTATAAACGGATTTGACTTGTCTTTACCTGGAGCCGTTTGCTCAGGACTAGCCAATTCTTTGGTTTCAACTGAACCTTGGTGAATTGAATACCAAATATGGATACCAAATGTCTTTACCACAAACCATACTTTTGTGGACTAGCCAATCCTTTGGATCCCATAAGGGTTACATCCATGGTGAATTGAGAACCATTTTCAACTCTCAGAACTTAATCATGGGTGAGTTGAAGTACCCTATAGCTTTAAGCAAGCTATTACAGCTATCAACGGATTTGATTATCACACCAGAGCCGTACCCTCATGGTGAGTCAACTCTTTCTTGTCTGCAAGACATGGTGAGTTGAGCACCATTTATTGTGTAGGTGTAAACACCAACACTGTACCTGCACAAAAGTTAGTATACAAGTGCGATTTTTTTTTTTTTTTTTTTTTTTTTTTTTTTTTTTTTTTTTTTTTTGAACTAAGAATCACACCAAAATAAAAAGAAAATAAGAAAAGAAAATAGAAAGAAAGAAATGAAAACTATACAACAACAACAAGAATAATCCTCCCCTTAAACTGCATTCCTCCCCTTAAGCTGATGATCCCTTAGCTGCAACCTGATCCTTGATGAATTTAACCAATTGTTCAGCTGTGGTTAGATCATTTCCTATAATATGCTTAGGAACTTTGACCTTCTGTGTTAGCATTCTCTTTAACACTCCTTCAGTTAAAGGATAAGCAATATCCACAAACATAGTGAGGAACTTGCCAGAGGTGAGTTCCACAACATGAACATTGGAATAAGGATATAATTTCCAAGAGAAGACTCTCCATGATGATTGATTACCCCACACTAGTTTAGCCTTGTCTCCATCCAATTTATTCATCAAGACTTGTAAATCTCCCCATAACAACAGGCCAATCTCAGTAGGAGTATTAGATTGACAATGATTATCTACAATCTCATAAAGATGCTCCAAATCTTGTCTTTCAACCCTATCCAAGATCTCCCTTAGAAATGTAAAGAACTTGATTGTCCCATCAAGAGAAAACCAAACATTTACATCACCATCTGAAGTAGATCTAATCTCCCAATGAGCAATATGACCCCAAGACTGAATGGAGTCACCTTCTGAATCACTTTCAGAAGCAACCTCAATCAAATCATGATCATCCACTTCAAGAATATCCACAGAAGAAGAGTGGAAAGAATGACTCTTCTGCCTTGATCTTAAACCATATCGAATAATAGGAATAGACACAGAAGGCTCAGCAGAGATAGAAGCATTAGCAGTAGGAAGATCAGCAGGAACAAGATCTTCTTGTGGTACCTCAGATGCATCATCAGTAGAACTTGGAGCAATGAATGAATCATCCTTAGAGCCTTCTCCAGACTTCATTCTCTTTGCAACATCAGACTCCAAAGATGAAGATGTTCTTTTCCTGCTTTGTGGAATATCAGTATCTACTAAAGAGTTGAGCTTTGCATAAGTATCAAGGAACAATTTTTGAATTGCACCTTCAGGCCAACCTTTGAAATCACTGATCTTGTAGTTAGCTTCATTCCTTAGATACACCTTCATAAAATTGATATTATCTCTGTTTGTTGGCATCTTATATCCTAACCTTTGTCTTTCCTTGATCCTGTGCATCAATTCATTCCAAGTGGTTGCTCTTTGTTTCTTCAAGATGAATGCCTTGAGCAGATCTGACCTTGTATCTGAATCCAATTCAGACATTTGAAGAACCATAAATCCATGAGCTCTAATAATCATGTCAGTGTTCAACAAATATTCAACTTGTGCACTAAACACTTCTGAAGAAGGATCATCTGAACTTGGGTTATTTATAATCCCAGCAACATTTTTCTCATCAACAGACAATTGTCTTGCAAGCTCTTCATCTTGAGCAAGCTGAGCTAATCTAGCTTCTTCAGCAGCAACTTCCTGTTCATGCACCTTTGCAGCTATCTCTTCATCATTTTCAGTTGCTTCAGGAGGAATGATGTTACTTTCAGCAGCAACAGATGAACTTCCAACAGTAGTAACAGGATCCTTAGATGCAGAAGAAATATTTTCAACATTAGCAGTAACAGCAGACACATCAGCAGCAATGGCGACATCAGCAGCAATGGTCCTTGCTTCAGTGGAGACCTGTGCTTGAGGAGTGATGTTGTGCTCAGAAGTTGTAGGAGCTTCAGTATTTGCACCATCAAGAGAAACAGATGCTAGAACATTAAGCCCATCAAATATCATATCATCCTGATCTTCCTCAGACTCAGAAAGAATAACCTTTCTTTTCTTTTGCATTTGACTACCCTCCAATATGCTGATCTTATCATTTAGTTCTTGGATAGTTCTACTAAATGCTTCATTAGAATCCCTGAGCTCCTTTTCCAAGCTCTCCACTTTCTCACCAAAAATCCTTTTTGTCTCATTAAGTTCTGACTCCAATGCCTCAATTTTCTTCACAGATCTTTCAAGTAGCTGAGACATAGAGGTGAGATCAACAGCATCATCAGTTCCACCAGCAGGAACACTTGAAGTATTAGGTACTTCACTGACTCTGGGTGGAGAAACATTAAATCCCTCCCCTGCATTGATGTCAGAACTAACTGGCTGCCTAGTGAGACTAGGTGATGAAAACCTTGAAGAAGAAGGTAAATCCTCTAAAGGAGATGGCTGGACAATAGGTGTATCAGCTGAGATGGGCTGCTCATTGATTTCAACATTGTCATTAGTCTCAGGTGTAGGTGTCACTGGTCTGGGTGAAGGTGGTAATGGATCATCAGCAGCAATAGATGCAGATGCAGCAGCATCAACTGAAGTCTCTTGCTCAGGTGCATTAGGTGATGGTGGGACATGATCAGCAGGATCAGCATTGTCGGCAGGATCAGGGATATCAGCAGGATCAGGGTGGTGTAACATATGAGGCAACAAAGGCAAATGTTGGCCAGTAAAGTTCATCTTCATCAGGGCAAACATTTTGGCAGTCAACCTATTTATAATCTTAGGGGATGTATTAATGGTCTGTACACCTAAGATGATTTGAAGAAATCTAGGGTACATCAAAAAGCTGTTTTTACCATTACTTAGATTCTCAATCATTCCCTCAAAAATATATTTTGCCCAATTAAAGATCCTACCCTGAGACAAACAGACTAAACCAGATGCAATAGGACTTGGACATTGATCCCAACCACCTGACTTAACACTAAGACACTGGAGTAAAGTATGAATCAAAAACCTCCATTGAGGAGACAACCTATTTTTCAAGAAGGTGCAACTTCCAGCAACAGGATACCCTATAGCTGCCATACCATCAAGAATGTCTTGCCTTGGAAGATCATATGCTCCTTGTTCCTCAGGAAATTGAAGCTGAACTCGAATCAACTCCTCAGTAATAACCACTTCTTGATTATCGATGGTAGCAACAATATCATTTTCCCTTCCCACAACATGTCTTACTTTAGCTGTTCTCCAAAACTGTTTGACCAAAGAATCATATACCGTTACTGGGCAATATGTGAGCGCATAACAAATAGATGACCCACGAAGAAATTCCAGCACTTCATCATAACCAGCACTTTTTGAAGATGATTCCAAATAAGCAACCTTGTTATGATCATCTTTGTAACGAAGAGTTGTCATTGTATTGAAGGAATGAGTTAGGGTTTGAAATGAGAAGATTAGGGTTTGATAGGTTTCTAAACAATAGAGATGAGAGATGTGCAATTATATGTTGAGTTTCCAAAAATATCACTTTAAATTGCTGCTATTTATTGCACGTATCATTGATCAATTAACTTAAGAAAGTTTGACCTTTCGGCAGTAACACTTGGTCAATCGGCAGCAATAGGAGGTTTGACCAGTCGGCAGGAATGAGGTGGTTTGACCAAAGTCAACCTTCCGAACTTTGTCATTAAGAATAACTTACCCGAATTAACTCTCAATACCAACCAGCAATAAATTTGCACTAATCTCCATATTGCTATATAACCCTCAGATCACATAACTTTATCATCACAAAACCCTTTATTACCACAAATCAAACTAAATCTCCAAAAATCAAACCACAGAATGAGTTCATCCAAACATCCAATCATCGAAATCTCATCAGATTCTTCCTCCTCTAGTGACTCAGGATGGAACAACTACTTCCCCAAAACAGCATCATCCTCTAGAACCAAAGGTAAGGCCAAGGTTGAGGAGGATTCATCTGATCCTCTTCCATCTACTCCTTCTTCTTTTGAATACTTTAGCTCTGATGATGAAGATTCATCAGAGTTGAAGTCTTTGGTGTATTACCAGGGCGAATGGGAGACTTTCCCTCCCAATTTTCCTTTAACAGATGAGGACAGAAGACAGATGAAGGAAACTGAAGCTCTGCTTGCTGAAGAGATGGAGAGAGCAACTGCAGCTTTTTATAAAGTACCGGTACCAAAAGGCAAGGCTAAACATCAAGAAGGTTCAAGCCGAGAAAAACCAAACCCTAGAAGTCGACACAATCGACAACGTGAAGGCAAAGATCCAAGACAAAGGAAGAATCTCACCAAAACCACTCCCAAGCCAACCCAGCCAGCTTCACAACCAAGCAACCCAAAACCACAACCAACCCAACCAGCTCCACAAGCAGGTATCCCTACTTCACAACCAATCCATCCATTTTCAAGGACACGATCCAGAACTCATCAGAGATCAACTACCTCAAGCTCTTCAAAGCCATCCCCTGAACAAAGACAACCACGGCCAGTCATCTTGGCACTTGCAGTCCCCCATGATTATGAAGAGATCATTCGCCAGAGAGGAAAGAGGTACATGCCTGAAAACATGGGTAAGGGTAAAGAGAAGATGGAATAGGTGGTAAGGTTTAGGTAGATTTATGGTGGATGATTGGAATCTTTTGTAGCTTTTGTATGATGTGGAATGATGTGTTGAATGATGTTGATAAGTATCTTTTGTAACTCGAAATCTTTTGTAACTAGCAACTGAATGTACTGATCTTTCTTATGATGAATGAAAATTGCTGTATAAAGCTTTAAATCCAAGCATTAAGAAGCTGCAAAATAAAGTTAACTAACAAAAGACACTGAAAATCCTGCAAGAAAAGATTAGAGAAACACAAACAAAACTTAAAAGAATGAAAAACAAGACAAAATAACAAGCATTAGCCTCCCCTTAGGCTAAAGCTACCCTATAAATCAGCAAACACAATTACAACAACATGAACAACCAAACAAAACAACTACCAAGGATACCATGGAGAATAAGCCATTCCCCCTCCAAAGACTTGATTAGAATAGACAGGCCAAGAATCCCTGTGATAATATGAAGATGTACCAGCAGGAATGGTTCCCTGAAAATCAGCAGGAACAGAGGAACCAGCAGGAATAGGTCTATCAGCAAGAAAAGGACTCCTATAAAAATTCATTCCTGCTGCTTGTGGAACATATGGTGGGATTTGTTTAACATTTTTCCACAATGATCTGTTCTGATGTTTCCTACCATTCAACCTTTTCTCATGATAATCACAATCTTTTATAAGATGATATTGACTACCACACACAAAACATGTCTTCTTCCTAACAGCCTTGTTTTTACTACAGCTTTTCTTAATATGGACACCATTATCACTAGTGTAACTAGAGACACAGTTGTTTTTAAAAGAATTCAATGAGCTGTTATCTGAAAAGACTGATTTGGGAGTAGATATACCATTTGTTGAACTTGAGGACCTGTGATATTTGGGTGTGGTTGACTTTTCACTTGAGTCACATGAAACAAAGTCTTTAGACTCTGCTTCAGAGGATTTGTCACTTGTGTGACAAGAGACACAATCATTAGATTCAGGTAAGTCTTTGGACTTTTTACCATAAACCATTTGTGACTCATCTGAGTCGATATCAGAGAGAGAGTGTACAGGAGAAGGCATAAAAACTCCTCTTATAGGTGGAGAAACAGCATTCATTCCACCTTCTTTCACATATTTAACAGGTTTTTGATAGTCTACAGGTTCAGGGTTAAAAACACTATACTCATTAGGGTCATAATATTGATTTGGCCCTATCAAGTTACTATACCCTAAACCTCTTTTTGTTTTCGTAGACATAGAACTATCAACTAACTTGTTTAGGTTTTTAGATGAATCTTTCCATTTATTAAACCTAGCCAAGGTATTGTCTAGTTTAGTCTGCACATCCTGTTTTTCTAACATCATCTTAGCCTTTTGAGACTCAGAATGTTTAAGCTCATTGGTGGTGTTTTTCAAGTCCCTTTCTAAAACCTTTATCTTTTCCTCATATGCTAACTGATTCTTTTGAAACCAAACCTTTTGCTTTTCTAATGTTTTAACTGCTTTGTCATAAGCCTGTACCTTAATAAAATATTCATTATACTTGGATTTCATGTCATCATATTCAATATTAAGAGTTGAGTACAATTCTTGACATGCTGAGTTACATCTTTGTACCTGAGATGGGAATCCTAACAGAGCATATTCTTCCAAATTTTCTTTTTCTTCATAGGACTTATTGTGGAACAAGTTCCTAATCCTCCTTGCACATAGTTCAAAATTATCTCCTGATAGTGACATTGTGAAGAGATTCAAGAGAGACACACTTCAACACAGTTTCCTTCTTTATCAGAGATCCTTACCAGGCTCTGATACCACTTGTAGGATCGAGTACTTCGAGCTTGATTGAGCTTGGTATAACCAAGAACCTCTGCAATACAAGTGTTTATGCGGAAACTAAACAACAAGTATTATAAAGAAGAAAAACTCTAAAGGACAATGATCCTCTATGGATCAAAACTAATGAACTATGAATCGTTTATTGAATGTTAATAGATGTTCAAGGCGTGTGCATAAACTCATAGACGGGTTTATCTTTTATACTAACAAGATCACCTAACCCTAACCCGTTCTACAAGAAAACGTGTAAAGAGATTAACAACAATCTCTTCTAAAAATAAATCATAACAAACATTCTAAATATACGGATAACAAATAATACTATCCGCAGCAACAATACTATCGGTAGAAACAAGATAACACTGTCGGCAGCAATGAGCTTTCAGCAGGAACCAAGCTATCGGCAGGAACCAACTTTATACTATCGGCAGCAACAATGAACTCTTATTTCCCAGAGATCCTAACAGATTACCTAGTTTAGATCCTCAACTGTTCAAATCTGCTTATCCTAGAGATAAGCAGATTTTGAGCTTACTTTTGGCATTTCTGGACTCATTTAAGTGCCTTTAGTGTGTATCCAAAAGTTGTTTAAGCTTCATATAGTTTTGTGCCTTAAAAACCATATTTTGCCTACTGACCACCTAATGTATCAGCAGACTCATTGTGTTTTGTCCCTCTTTTGTTGACCTTAAGTGCTTGTTGAGTGAGTTTTCGTGATTGAATGCTTATTGTCCTTGTTGTTCATTAAATTCAGACATGAGCCAAGCTTATCAAATCCTTGAAATAAGCTAGAAATTCCACTAATTCCAATTAAGTATACACTGAGTCATCAGTGTATACTTGTGAGGAATAGCAAATTTCAAGCTTAATTTTAAGCATTTGACAAGTTGCTTATTGTTTAATTTTTGGATCCAAGTAATCCTTGCTAGGTCAGCTTTTGCTGCCAAAAGCTTTTGTGTTCTTTAGTTGCCATTTAAGCACTTTTAAATAAGCCCAAAGTTGCCCTAGTTGACTGAATTCTGCCCTGTGCATCTCAATACCTCAGCAGACCCAAAGAACCTTTTTGGCTTATTTTGTGCTTATTTATGCTTAATTCTGATTTATGTGGCTTATTTTAGTTCTCATTCTAGCTTATTGATAGTGTTTAGTTGTTTTCTGTTTCCATATAGCTTATTAATTAGCTTTTAGTTTTTAAAATTTCATTTAAAGCTTTTAAACATTAACTGCTTCTATAATCAGCTTATTTCTGAGCTTTTAAGTGGTATTTAAAAAAGGTGTTAGTTATAAAGTTTGTTTTTTAGCTTGTGCTTATTGAGTTTAATCAGAAAAGTTCAATAAAAATAAAATAAAAACAAAAAGCTAAGGCCAGGATTCGAACCCTGGACCTCTAGCTACCAAATCACTCAACACCACACACAAGAACCAACTGCCCTAGGGACTTTCTCTGGTTATCCCTTGCCCAATTTTTCATTTAAACTTGTTTCCCATTTTAAGCTTATCACCCATTTTGCTTAATAACTGCTTATCCGAAAAAGCAGTTGACCCAACTTTATTTTTCATAGGATTAGCTTTTCATCAAAAAGTTTTCTGTAATTTTTCATAATTTTCCAGTTTCATTTAATATGTTTAATTAATTTTTCTTTTTAATACTGTTTTTAATTCATAATAAAAAATTTAAAAGTCAAAAAAATTTAATTCTTTTTTCTAAAATTTTCTTTTATCATTAAGAACTTAGGAAAATTAAATTTGAACTTGTAGGGTTAATTTTTAAAGATTTTAGTTTTTAGGCTCGTTTTTGAATTCCCGATTTGCGTTTTTAGTGTAAATTGTCTTATGCGTTATTTTTCTTTGTAAATTTGCTTTCCATTTCTTATTAGAATATTAAAAACACAAAAATCAAAAATCCAATCATCAAGCATTTTAATTCCTAACCGATAACGAAATCCTCGATTCACACCTCGTTGGGACACGACCCGGGTAATCACTTATCCGGTATCACACATATCACATTCACGGGTTTTACAAGTTGGTCTTTTTCCTAAAGGGTTGACTTGTTGAATCTCATGTATCACGTGCATCCGATACTATATTTATATATATACTCACACACGGATCAAATTTTGGCGCCGCTGCCGGGGAGGTTGTGTTGCGACAATATTGTTAAAGGTTTTAACGATTAGTGACTTGAGATCCTTCCTTGTGTAGTTCCCGTTTTCCATAAACCCCATAAAAAACAAAAATATTTTTCTTTTTCTTTTGTATTTATATTATCATATAAAACAAAAAAAACCCAAAAACATTCGTCGTTTTATTGCGTTAAATAAAAGATAAAAGCAATCTCAAAATAATATTCCCCAACTTGGAGTATTATCATAATAAGTTCCCAAACAAAAGATATAAATCTTGCCTTTGTGTCGCTTGCGAATTCGGCTCACCTTTGATTGATTAACAAACTATAACGGAGGTTTCAGGAGGTTTGTCATTAAATTGACGAACCGAAAGGAGCGGGTTTTTAAGGAGCATTTATTGCCCACCTTTGCTCCTCCGCCACCCTGTGCGTTTTTCTTTCAAAGAGCTACCGTACGCTTGTTTGATTTAAGGTTTAAGTTCACTTGTGTTTTGCCTCGGTCTTGTTTTAATTGAATTGTTTTTAGTGCATGCGCACTCGTTCTTCTCCGTCAACATGTCCTTTACGTGAACTCGTGCATACCTGATGAACTCAAATAAGTACATTTTATTACTATCATTTATCCTATTAATTTGACTTGTTTTACTATATTATGTATGAGGATTGATACTTAATCGTTTACTTTTGTAATTCTCAGGTAAAAACAAGCATTTGGTGAAACTTGGCGATTTTGGACTAATAATGGAGCAAAACGTGCATAAAGTGAAGAGTCTACTGAAATGAAGAAGATCAAGACTAATCTGCTCCAGATGCGCCGCATCTCACTATCAACATGCGCCGCATCTCTATCAAGATGTCACCAGATACGATCCAAGATACAAGAGGACATGCGCCGCATCTAATAAAGAGTTACGCCGCATCTTCTGGCGGTGTACGAATATTCCTGAATATTATAATCTTGGACCCCACGCGAAGTTACGTAGATACGCCGCATCTACTTAAGTAGATGCGCCGCATCTTCCCTCAGACACAAACTATAAATACCCCGTAGACCAGACGAGTTCCACAGATTCAAAAAGAGTTCGAAACCCTAACCGAAGTTCGGACAACAGAAGAGAAGGACGAATTCAGTCAAGAGGCAGCACAAGACACACCCAAATCGAAGATACAAGAGCTGTAAGAAGGTGCTGCATGTATTTAATTCATTAAGTAGTTTTGTTTTATTGTTTTAGCAAACTTTAATTCATCAGGATTGGTGGCTTGTGTAATGTGACAACGGAAAGATTGCACTCCCTTTAATACTTGCTTTCCCATCAATTAAAGTTTATATGTTGATGTCTTTGGTTACTACTTATTAGTGCATTGACCACCTCTGTGTTTATTAGTGGCTTGCGGGCACCCGACTGCGGGACAAGGTGTGGCTCCCACGGTTGTTTCTAAATTGATCACTTAGGAATAACTTTTAGACATAAGTCGTCATTAAGGGTTTACTCGCCGATGAGAATAGGACCAACGAGAAAGGGTTAATTACATACACTTCATATAAAGCTATCAATAAAACAAGTGACAAACTACTTAATCATAAGGACAGCCCTCTTATTGTCTCGAGTATCTATCTGTGTACGTGTGTGCTACTTGCTGATTCGTGCCTATTTGTTTATTTTATTATTTAATTGCAAACAAAACTGTGCCAGTCTCTCAGGCTGAAACCCCCTTGCGTTAGGATATTAAAATACTGATTAGATTAATTAGATTATACGTTCCACTCTTAGTGATCGACACTCTACTTACCATTATCTTCATACTGACCGGGTACACTGCTCGTTAAGTGTGTGTGTTATTGATAAGTCGGCTAAATATAAATTTAAAACTTGAGTAGGCATTAAAACTGCTAAACCGCAACGACACATCACGCGCATCAAGTTTTTGGCGCCGTTGCCGGGGAGTGAATTGTTATTTTCTGTTAATTTGATTAGTATTTTAATTAGGTTTTTCTTTTTATTAGATTAATTGCATCATTGTACTATTTTGCATATTTGTTGTATTGTGTGTTATTTGTTTGCTTTTGTTTTTATTTTTGTGTGTTTTATTTTTTGTTTTGTGTGTTTAATTTTTTGTTTTTATTTTTCGTATTTTTCTGTTCTGCTATCGTTGTACTGTGCTAAATCAAACGATACGGCGCATCTGATCTCTCAGATACGGCGTATTGCGTTTAATTTTTTTAATACAACGCGTTTAATTAATTCGATACGACGCATCTTTTCCCCAAGATACGGCGTATCTGTTTTTAATAAGAAAATTTTTCTAAGCGATAAAGTAATACGACGCATCTTCTTTTGAAGATACGGCGTATCTGTTTTGATAAAAATTTTTCTAAACGTTAACGCCATACGACGCATCTGCTTTCGCAGATACGGCGTATCTATTATTTTAATTAAAAACAGTTTGCGAATTATTAAACAGATACGGCGTATCGATTTCCGTCGATACGACGCATCTTACTGAATCAAAAATCTTTTATTTTTAAACGTAACGAAAATACGGCGCATTAACTTTTGTTAATACGACAATATAATTTGATAAATATAGTTGATTTTTGATATTTACTTTGATCGGTCCGCTACTCTCGTGTGCAAGTTGTTTATTTTCAGGATAAATGATGACTCAAGCATCACCAAGAAAGATTACATTCTGAACCAAACCAAGAGACGCTAGCTGAAGTGACCGAACATAAGACGGAACGAGTAGAGGAAAACTCAGTACTGGTAACATTGAACTTCTTTAATTCTTGAAATAGAATCCCAGGTAAACTCTACGATAATTCAACTGCCCAAAGGAAAGTTCTCTACACTATGATCTCAGTTTTATTATCCTTATTATACGTCTGATTCAATTCGTAATCTTAATTTTGTATGCTCAAAAACGATATTTGTTCCTAACCTCGGAATAAATCCTTATCCACTAAACAATAAGATTACGATTATTAATGAAACGTTTATGCCTATTACTCTTATTTTGAATTCATCTATATGGTGTGCCGTTTTTACCCAAATTTGATGTATAAGGAACTGTGTTGCGGAGGCCAAGGTACGTTCTTCATTTAAATTTCGTTAACTAACATAGAGATACGGCGGATCTAAATATCCGAAGCGCCGTATCCCTGACCAACTAGGACTTATTGACTAGTCAACGGAATTAACTAGATACGGCGCATCCCAAATTTCTAATACGGCGCATCGTGTCGCCTTATAAATACGACGGGAATACGCCGCATAAATACACACAGTTAAGAACACGCACTAAAATTATACTCAAAATCCGATCATCTTTCTTCAATCCGCCTTTAATCCGAGCATTAAAACGTTCTACTAATCACAAATACTAAGGTAATTGTTACATTTCGATTTAATTTTGATTAATACGAAAATTAGGGTTTATAGGATTGAATCGATTCGCGCTTAAACGATATAGGGATATGATTAGAACGTGGAATTAATTACTTCCCCTAAGTTAATTTTAGATTCGGGCAACGAATTTGGCACTAATTGAATCGACCGAAAATTTAGGTTTTGGGTTTGATTTTGAATATTTAGCGGGAAGGTAAATTAGCTGTGGTTGATTGAACTGATATAAGGAGAATATTATACTGTGTTATTTAGTGGAAGTTTACGTCACGGATACGGATTCTTGAAAAACGTGCCTAACCCTTTACTTTATACTGATATGCTTTTAGATGCGGCGCATCTAGGTTGATTAATGCGGCGTAACGACCTATTTCAAAATTGCTAAAATCTTAGATACGCCGTATTGATTAATCTAGATACGACGCATCTCAATACGCCGTATCTGTTATCTTGCACCGCATCTCTTATACTTTATAGAGATACGCCGCATTGATTTAATCAATGCGCCGCATCTACCTGACTTACAGACTGTTTTCTGACTATGGATGTTTATTGCAGATGGAGTTACCTGAGCCTGCACGTAGACACCCGTGGCTTCGTTTTGAAACAATGGGGCTAGCACAGGGTGTTGTTGATGATTATATGACTAAGCTCAGAAAGTTCTATCAGAGGAAAGTATTCAGTGTTCCGGTTTTGAATTTTGACAGCATCAACAATATTGACGAGGGTAACGCTGCTGAAAGTTTGAGAACTAGGTTGGAAATGATATACAAAGATCAACTTCAATCCCGCTTATCAAGAGAGGAGGCAGACTTTAGATGATACTTTAAAGCAAATTATGGCCGATGCTGCTAAAAGACATGAAGAGAATACTGCTATGATCAAGGAAATTCGAGCCTCAACGGACACTACTACAAGAAATCAAGGAGCTTCGATCAAAGCATTAGAACAACAAATTGGACAAATGAGCAAAGTTCTTCAAGAAAGGGGATATGGAAGCTTACCGAGCTCAACTGAAACAAATCCAAGAGATCATGTCAAGGCCATAAGCACCACTGAAGAAGTCACTCCTAATATACCTAGAAGATCGATGAATGGTGATGATGGTGCAAGACCCAAATTTTTCTTTAATTCTTCGATCAGCTTAAGGAGACTACTAAAAGAAAAGACAAAGATTGAAGAGGAAATCAAGGCAACCATGAAAGAAGAGAGCCCTGCAACCGATTCAAATGCCTTGCCTCATAAAGAAAGAGACCCAGGAAGTTTTACTCTACCTTGTTCTATTAATAATATATCTTTCAATAATGTGTTGGCTGACTTAGGAGCTAGTGTTAGTGTTATGCCTCTTAAGACATTCGCTACCCTAGGACTAGGAAAATTAGCACCAACTAAATTACTTATTGAATTGGCTGATAAAACAGTAAAACGACCTGAAGGGATTGCTAATAATGTGCTAGTTAAGATTGAGCAATTTATTTTTCCCCGTAGACTTTATTATACTAGACATGCCCGAGGATGTTAAGATTCCTTAATCCTCGGAAGACCTTTCTTGTCTACTGCCCATGCTAAGATTGATGTGTTTAAGAGAAAAATTTCATTAAGGGTAGGGAATAATAAACTAGTCTACAAGTGCCTAGATCCGGTTAAAAGCATTATTAGAAGTGTTTATATGCTAGGATTAAGAGAGCGTATGGACCTCGATCTTGAAGCTAGACTTATGGGAGAAACATTGATTCAAAACAACTCAACTAAATCCTAATCATGAAGACTTTGAGGAATTCATTGACCTTAATGTACCTACCGAACTTAGACGCGATGTTGTTAGTGATTCTGATGATGAGTGGTATGATTGTGTAGTAATTAATAAACGTAGGAGAATAGTTGAGAAAACGAATTTGAATAATGATGTGTTTATTGAACTACCACCCCACCTTGCTTATTTGTGCCTGTATGATAATAAGAATTTCCCGTCTATCATTTTGTCATCTCTGCCCGAAAGGGACAGGACTTTATTTATACAGATATTAAAGAGGAACGGCGTGGAAATTAAGGACGAGCAAGGAGTGTTCAATATTACTAAATTGGGGATGAAGGAGCGTGATGTTTCCGACTCCTTCAATGATAGATACTAAGGAGCTGAACGTGAGTCTAACTTGAAGACTCTGGAATAAAGACAAGTGCTGACCGGGAGACAACCCGGAAGATTTATCTTTTATTATTCTGTTTTCTGTGTCGAGTCAGTCCAGGCCGCACGAAGATACGGCGCATCTCAGTCCTGAGATGCGACGCATCCTCTGCAATGGTCATATCTTATTTTATTTTTTCTGCATTTTTATTTTCGACTTTAAAACTTTTATCAGTTTATTTTAATGCGGCGCATCCCTGGTTAAGGATGCGGCGCATCTTTATTCTGATCCGTATTAATTCCAGGCTCGATACGGCGCATCTTCTTCAATAAGATACGGCGCATCGACTGACCTGATGATTTTCAGTTTTAATTTTTAAGTTTTATTTTTCCTAACTACTAATGTATTATGCAAGTTGAACCTTTCTTATCTTAGGTGTGTTTTAAAGTGTTGGTGGTATTATAGTTTCCTGAATTTTCTGTGGATAAATCAAGTATGAAGCTTTAACGTTCTAATCCACAAGAAAGATGATTTTTGCTCATATACTAATGGAGGATCATACCGAGCAAATCTCAGGGGAGTTTTTCTGTTCTAATTCTTTTTATTTTCCAGTTTTTAACCTTTTATACAAACAACGAGGACGTTGTTTAACTTAAGTGGGGGGATAGGAGAATTAGAACACTTAACACTTACTTGTCCTAAACTTTTTCAAAAATTATGCTTAAACTGTGCTTAATATATCAAACTTAAAAATTTTTAGCATGTTTTTGTTTAAGATCTAAGTTACATAACTGCACACATGACGTTATTTTCAAAAATTGTGATTTTTCCAAAATTCACAAATCTATGAGTGTGCCGGTGACTTGTAAACTTTAGAACTTGGCTTGTATACTATTCGAGACCACCATAATGAGTATTATTTATTTAATTGGAATGACTTGTCTAACTTGGTAAAATTCTAGGATTACACCCAAAAAGCCTTTATATGTTATGTGTTATTAGCTAACTAAACTGGTTAGTTAACCCCCGTATAAAACCTTTTTGTTACTCTCACTTTTAGAGTAAGATACCCCTAGAAAAACATTCAGAGCCATTCCTTTCGTTTCTTACACCTATGTTTAAAATGTTTCGTTACAACCTTAAACCTTAGCCTACCCTGTAGATTAGAATCCGTGGTTGGTTAATTGCTATAGGCAGAGTGTGTTTCCTTACATTACCTGTGTTCGCGTGCGTAATTCATTATATATGGTTAGGTCGGGAAATTGCACAATGCAATTGGAGTGAAAGTAAATATTGTATATTTTGGAGTTTATTTTTCGTGTGTTTACTACTTTCACTATTTACCATTATTTCTGAAGTTATGAAAAGTATGAAAAAAAATTATCCGGAAAGAAAGTATATAGTGATGTGGTGAAATTTTACACATCTATGTTTATGTTTCAAGTTAAAAAAAAAAAAAAAAAAAAAAAAAAAAAAAAAAAAAAAAAAAAAAAAAAAAAAATCGAAAAAATGAGAAAAGAAAAAGAAAGAAAAAAAAAAAAGAGAGTTGGATGTTTATTTTAAGCCAACAATGTAAAGTTATGTAAGTGGTTCATATGGCCACTATTTGTTGTATTATATCTATGGATTGAATGGGAATTGGCAGTTATGGGAATGCCAATTAAGGATTATTCTTTGATTAAGATTTTGTTGAGTATAATTCGTGTCTACCTAAAGCGTGTGTTTCAAGTGTTAAAGCGTGAGTTATTCAATGATATGAGTCTTATTCATGGGATGGTTGGGATAGTGATTAACCACACTTAGGATTTTAATTTATTTGTTTTGTTTATTTTTTTTTTACACCAATTTATATCCCAAATGTTATCCATACCCTGTATTGTTCTTTATCCAACCAAACCTTTGATTTATTGAGATTAGGATTTGAGCAATCTTAAGTATCGTAGTCGTGGATTCGGCTATGTATTTATGATTTTGTCGCCCTTTTTGATATATTATTATTGGTAAAGTTTGGACCTATCTTTAGCCTATTCGAGTTAAGGATTTGAGCAATTGCAAGTATCGTGTTCGTGGATTCGATCATGTATTTGTGATTTTGTCGCCTTTTCTGGAATTTGAGATCGATAGTGAAATAAGAATAATTAACCCTTAAGCCTAAAAAACCCTTTTTACCGCTTTAGACTTGTTATTCCTTAGCTTTAGTGGTGGAGATGTGATACTTGCCAAGCTTATGATAGAATATTCGTCACGCCCTGGACAGTTAAACGATTAGATTTGCTTTTAATCGACTTATTTTATTTTACTTCTAATTCGTTAAGTGTTTAGTTGTGTGATTACGAAATGAACGAATACATGCTTAACTATAAAAATAAATCCTAACATCTTTAGGATACATTTTCAAAAAGTTTTAATCTAAGGTTTACTTGGGGACAAGTAAAGTTCAAGTGGGGGATAATTTGATGAACTCAAATAAGTACATTTTATTACTATCATTTATCCTATTAATTTGACTTGTTTTAACTATATTATGTAGGGAGGATTGATACTTAATCGTTTACTTTTGTAATTCTCAGGTAAAAACAAGCATTTGGTGAAACTTGGCGATTTTGGACTAATAATGGAGCAAAACGTGCATAAAGTGAAGAGTCTACTGAAATGAAGAAGATCAAGACTAATCTGCTCCAGATGCGCCGCATCTCACTATCAACATGCGCCGCACTCTATCAAGATGTCACCAGATACGATCCAAGATACAAGAGGACATGCGCCGCATCTAATAAAGAGTTACGCCGCATCTTCTGGCGGTGTACGAATATTCCTGAATATTATAATCTTGGACCCCACGCGAAGTTACGTAGATACGCCGCATCTACTTAAGTAGATGCGCCGCATCTTCCCTCAACACAAACTATAAATACCCCGTAGACCAGACGAGTTCCACAGATTCAAAAAGAGTTCGAAACCCTAACCGAAGTTCGGACAACAGAAGAGAAGGACGAATTCAGTCAAGAGCAGCACAAGACACACCCAAATCGAAGATACAAGAGCTGTAAGAAGGTGCTGCATGTATTTAATTCATTAAGTAGTTTTGTTTTATTGTTTTAGCAAACTTTAATTCATCAGGATTGGTGGCTTGTGTAATGTGACAACGGAAAGATTGCACTCCCTTTAATACTTGCTTTCCCATCAATTAAAGTTTATATGTTGATGTCTTTGGTTACTACTTATTAGTGCATTGACCACCTCTGTGTTTATTAGTGGCTTGCGGGCACCCGACTGCGGGACAAGGTGTGGCATCCCACGGTTGTTTCTAAATTGATCACTTAGGAATAACTTTTAGACATAAGTCGTCATTAAGGGTTTACTCGCCGATGAGAATAGGACCAACGAGAAAGGGTTAATTACATACACTTCATATAAAGCTATCAATAAAAACAAGTGACAAACTACTTAATCATAAGGTACAGCCCTCTTATTGTCTCGAGTATCTATCTGTGTACGTGGTGCTACTTGCTGATTACGTGCCTATTGTTTTTATTTTATTATTTAATTGCAAACAAAACTGTGCCAGTCTCTCAGGCTGAAACCCCCTTGCGTTAGGATATTAAAATAACTGATATAGATTAATTAGATATACGTTCCACTCTTAGTGATCGACACTCCTACTTACCATTATCTTCATACTGACCGGGTACACTGCTCGTTAAGTGTGTGTGTTATTGATAAGTCGGCTAAATATAAATTTAAAAACTTGAGTAGGCATTAAAACTGCTAAACCGCAACGACACATCACGCGCATTCAATACCCCGAGAAGACGTAATCGGAGACGTAATCGTAGGCATTTCCGCCTCAATAGCCGAACCCGAGATTCGTGCTATTCCCGTTCCTCCCATTGTCCACAATGGCAGAGGAACGCACCATGTCTGAGCTTCTCCAAGCACCCACCGAGGGTTACGGAGATGCTATTGTCGTTCCGGCAATCCCTTGCCGATAGCTTTGAACTTAAAACGGGGTTTGCCATATCCTTAGTAACTTCAAGTCAATATTCGGATTTGAGAGGGGACGGGTCCTCATTCCCACATTCGATGGTTTAACAAGAAACACCTCTACCATCAAATTCCGAAATGTTTCCTCAAGAAGCTATCAAACTTTCTTCTTTTTCCTTTTTTTTTCTCTCAAAGGGCAAGCCCGGATTTGGCTCGAAAAACAACCCCCTCGTTTTATTGAAACATGGGAAGATTTAGTGTCGAAATTTGTGGGAAAGAATTCTTTCCTCCGTCTAAAACCACAAGCCTTAAAATGAAATCACCAAATTCAATCAAAATTTGAAAGAATCCTTTAGTGAAGCGTGGGATCGTTTCAAAGAATTTCTTCGCAAATGTCCTCACCATGGTTTCTCCGAGTTACATCAACTCGACACCCTTCTATAATGGTTTGAACCACTCCGATCAAGACTCTCTTAAAAAGCCGCCGCCGGTGGCAATCTCTTGAATCGGGCTAAAAAGGACGCTTTAGCCATTATTGAGAATAAGTCCAAGGTCCGCACTACACGAAGCAAGCCGGTTTTTTTTCCCAAGTTAGTGCCTCCACTTTTCTTCTTCATCTCACGTGAGTTCTTCTAGCACCGATGCTAAGATTGACAAGCTCACGAGGCTATTCAAGCTTTGGTTCTCTCCAAGCAAAAGAAACAATCTTCCCCACAAATTTCTTCACCACTCAAGTCAAAGCGGTGGAAGAAACTTGTGTCACTTGTGGTGGTCCTCATGCATACTACAATTGTATTGCCACCCAAGTACAATGGGAAATTAAGCACAGGGTGTTGTTGATGATTATATGACTAAGCTCAGAAAGTTCTATCAGAGGAAAGTATTCAGTGTTCCGGTTTTGAATTTTGACAGCATCAACAATATTGACGAGGGTAACGCTGCTGAAAGTTTGAGAACTAGGTTGGAAATGATATACAAAGATCAACTTCAATCCCGCTTATCAAGAGAGGAGGCAGACTTTAGATGATACTTTAAAGCAAATTATGGCCGATGCTGCTAAAAGACATGAAGAGAATACTGCTATGATCAAGGAAATTCGAGCCTCAACGGACACTACTACAAGAAATCAAGGAGCTTCGATCAAAGCATTAGAACAACAAATTGGACAAATGAGCAAAGTTCTTCAAGAAAGGGGATATGGAAGCTTACCGAGCTCAACTGAAACAAATCCAAGAGATCATGTCAAGGCCATAAGCACCACTGAAGAAGTCACTCCTAATATACCTAGAAGATCGATGAATGGTGATGATGGTGCAAGACCCAAATTTTTCTTTAATTCTTCGATCAGCTTAAGGAGACTACTAAAAGAAAAGACAAAGATTGAAGAGGAAATCAAGGCAACCATGAAAGAAGAGAGCCCTGCAACCGATTCAAATGCCTTACCTCATAAAGAAAGAGACCCAGGAAGTTTTACTCTACCTTGTTCTATTAATAATATATCTTTCAATAATGTGTTGGCTGACTTAGGAGCTAGTGTTAGTGTTATGCCTCTTAAGACATTCGCTACCCTAGGACTAGGAAAATTAGCACCAACTAAATTACTTATTGAATTGGCTGATAAAACAGTAAAACGACCTGAAGGGATTGCTAATAATGTGCTAGTTAAGATTGAGCAATTTATTTTTCCCGTAGACTTTATTATACTAGACATGCCCGAGGATGTTAAGATTCCTTTAATCCTCGGAAGACCTTTCTTGTCTACTGCCCATGCTAAGATTGATGTGTTTAAGAGAAAAATTTCATTAAGGGTAGGGAATAATAAACTAGTCTACAAGTGCCTAGATCCGGTTAAAAGCATTATTAGAAGTGTTTATATGCTAGGATTAAGAGAGCGTATGGACCTCGATCTTGAAGCTAGACTTATGGGAGAAACATTGATTCAAAACAACTCAACTAATCCTAATCATGAAGACTTTGAGGAATTCATTGACCTTAATGTACCTACCGAACTTAGACGCGATGTTGTTAGTGATTCTGATGATGAGTGGTATGATTGTGTAGTAATTAATAAACGTAGGAGAATAGTTGAGAAAACGAATTTGAATAATGATGTGTTTATTGAACTACCACCCCACCTTGCTTATTTGTGCCTGTATGATAATAAGAATTTCCCGTCTATCATTTTGTCATCTCTGCCCGAAAGGGACAGGACTTTATTTATACAGATATTAAAGAGGAACGGCGTGGAAATTAAGGACGAGCAAGGAGTGTTCAATATTACTAAATTGGGGATGAAGGAGCGTGATGTTTCCGACTCCTTCAATGATAGATACTAAGGAGCTGAACGTGAGTCTAACTTGAAGACTCTGGAATAAAGACAAGTGCTGACCGGGAGACAACCCGGAAGATTTATCTTTTATTATTCTGTTTTCTGTGTCGAGTCAGTCCAGGCCGCACGAAGATACGGCGCATCTCAGTCCTGAGATGCGACGCATCCTCTGCAATGGTCATATCTTATCTTATTTTTCTGCATTTTTATTTTCGACTTTAAAACTTTTATCAGTTTATTTTAATGCGGCGCATCCCTGGTTAAGGATGCGGCGCATCTTTATTCTGATCCGTATTAATTCCAGGCTCGATACGGCGCATCTTCTTCAATAAGATACGGCGCATCGACTGACCTGATGATTTTCAGTTTTAATTTTTAAGTTTTATTTTTCCTAACTACTAATGTATTATGCAAGTTGAACCTTTCTTATCTTAGGTGTGTTTTAAAGTGTTGGTGGTATTATAGTTTCCTGAATTTTCTGTGGATAAATCAAGTATGAAGCTTTAACGTTCTAATCCACAAGAAAGATGATTTTTGCTCATATACTAATGGAGGATCATACCGAGCAAATCTCAGGGGAGTTTTTCTGTTCTAATTCTTTTTATTTTCCAGTTTTTAACCTTTTATACAAACAACGAGGACGTTGTTTAACTTAAGTGGGGGGATAGGAGAATTAGAACACTTAACACTTACTTGTCCTAAACTTTTTCAAAAATTATGCTTAAACTGTGCTTAATATATCAAACTTAAAAATTTTTAGCATGTTTTTGTTTAAGATCTAAGTTACATAACTGCACACATGACGTTATTTTCAAAAATTGTGATTTTTCCAAAATTCACAAATCTATGAGTGTGCCGGTGACTTGTAAACTTTAGAACTTGGCTTGTATACTATTCGAGACCACCATAATGAGTATTATTTATTTAATTGGAATGACTTGTCTAACTTGGTAAAATTCTAGGATTACACCCAAAAAGCCTTTATATGTTATGTGTTATTAGCTAACTAAACTGGTTAGTTAACCCCCGTATAAAACCTTTTGTTACTCTCACTTTTAGAGTAAGATACCCCTAGAAAAACATTCAGAGCCATTCCTTTCGTTTCTTACACCTATGTTTAAAATGTTTCGTTACACCTTAAACCTTAGCCTACCCTGTAGATTAGAATCCGTGGTTGGTTAATTGCTATAGGCAGAGTGTGTTTCCTTACATTACCTGTGTTCGCGTGCGTAATTCATTATATATGGTTAGGTCGGGAAATTGCACAATGCAATTGGAGTGAAAGTAAATATTGTATATTTTGGAGTTTATTTTTCGTGTGTTTACTACTTTCACTATTTACCATTATTTCTGAAGTTATGAAAAGTATGAAAAAAAATTATCCGGAAAGAAAGTTATAGTGATGTGGTGAAATTTTACACATCTATGTTTATGTTTCAAGTTAAAAAAAAAAAAAAAAAAAAAAAAAAAAAAAAAAAAAAAAAAAAAAAAAAAAAATCGAAAAAATGAGAAAAGAAAAAGAAAGAAAAAAAAAAGAGAGTTGGATGTTTATTTTAAGCCAACAATGTAAAGTTATGTAAGTGGTTCATATGGCCACTATTTGTTGTATTATATCTATGGATTGAATGGGAATTGGCAGTTATGGGAATGCCAATTAAGGATTATTCTTTGATTAAGATTTTGTTGAGTATAATTCGTGTCTACCTAAAGCGTGTGTTTCAAGTGTTAAAGCGTGAGTTATTCAATGATATGAGTCTTATTCATGGGATGGTTGGGATAGTGATTAACCACACTTAGGATTTTAATTTATTTGTTTTGTTTATTTTTTTTTTACACCAATTTATATCCCAAATGTTATCCATACCCTGTATTGTTCTTTATCCAACCAAACCTTTGATTTATTGAGATTAGGGATTTGAGCAATCTTAAGTATCGTAGTCGTGGATTCGGCTATGTATTTATGATTTTGTCGCCCTTTTTGATATATTATTATTGGTAAAGTTTGGACCTATCTTTAGCCTATTCGAGTTAAGGATTTGAGCAATTGCAAGTATCGTGTTCGTGGATTCGATCATGTATTTGTGATTTTGTCGCCTTTTCTGGAATTTGAGATCGATAGTGAAATAAGAATAATTAACCCTTAAGCCTAAAAACCCTTTTTACCGCTTTAGACTTGTTATTCCTTAGCTTTAGTGGTGGAGATGTGTATACTTGCCAAGCTTATGATAGAATATTCGTCACGACTGGACAGTTAAACGATTAGATTTGCTTTTATCGACTTATTTTATTTTACTTCTAATTCGTTAAGTGTTTAGTTGTGTGATTACGAAATGAACGAATACATGCTTAACTATAAAAATAAATCCTAACATCTTTTAGGATACATTTTCATAAGTTTTAATCTAAGGTTTACTTGGGGACAAGTAAAGTTCAAGTGGGGGGATATTTGATGAACTCAAATAAGTACATTTTATTACTATCATTTATCCTATTAATTTGACTTGTTTTACTATATTATGTATGAGGATTGATACTTAATCGTTTACTTTTGTAATTCTCAGGTAAAAACAAGCATTTGGTGAAACTTGGCGATTTTGGACTAATAATGGAGCAAAACGTGCATAAAGTGAAGAGTCTACTGAAATGAAGAAGATCAAGACTAATCTGCTCCAGATGCGCCGCATCTCACTATCAACATGCGCCGCATCTCTATCAAGATGTCACCAGATACGATCCAAGATACAAGAGGACATGCGCCGCATCTAATAAAGAGTTACGCCGCATCTTCTGGCGGTGTACGAATATTCCTGAATATTATAATCTTGGACCCCACGCGAAGTTACGTAGATACGCCGCATCTACTTAAGTAGATGCGCCGCATCTTCCCTCAGACACAAACTATAAATACCCCGTAGACCAGACGAGTTCCACAGATTCAAAAAGAGTTCGAAACCCTAACCGAAGTTCGGACAACAGAAGAGAAGGACGAATTCAGTCAAGAGGCAGCACAAGACACACCCAAATCGAAGATACAAGAGCTGTAAGAAGGTGCTGCATGTATTTAATTCATTAAGTAGTTTTGTTTTATTGTTTTAGCAAACTTTAATTCATCAGGATTGGTGGCTTGTGTAATGTGACAACGGAAAGATTGCACTCCCTTTAATACTTGCTTTCCCATCAATTAAAGTTTATATGTTGATGTCTTTGGTTACTACTTATTAGTGCATTGACCACCTCTGTGTTTATTAGTGGCTTGCGGGCACCCGACTGCGGGACAAGGTGTGGCTCCCACGGTTGTTTCTAAATTGATCACTTAGGAATAACTTTTAGACATAAGTCGTCATTAAGGGTTTACTCGCCGATGAGAATAGGACCAACGAGAAAGGGTTAATTACATACACTTCATATAAAGCTATCAATAAAACAAGTGACAAACTACTTAATCATAAGGACAGCCCTCTTATTGTCTCGAGTATCTATCTGTGTACGTGTGTGCTACTTGCTGATTCGTGCCTATTTGTTTATTTTATTATTTAATTGCAAACAAAACTGTGCCAGTCTCTCAGGCTGAAACCCCCTTGCGTTAGGATATTAAAATACTGATTAGATTAATTAGATTATACGTTCCACTCTTAGTGATCGACACTCTACTTACCATTATCTTCATACTGACCGGGTACACTGCTCGTTAAGTGTGTGTGTTATTGATAAGTCGGCTAAATATAAATTTAAAACTTGAGTAGGCATTAAAACTGCTAAACCGCAACGACACATCACGCGCATCAATACCCGAGAAGACGTAATCGGAGACGTAATCGTAGGCATTCCGCCTCAATAGCCGAACCCGAGATTCGTGCTATTCCCGTTCCTCCCATTGTCACAATGGCAGAGGAACGCACCATGTCTGAGCTTCTCCAAGCACCCACCGAGGGTTACGGAGATGCTATTTTCGTTCCGACAATCGTTGCTGATAGCTTTGAACTTAAAACGGGGTTGCTATCCTTAGTAACTTCAAGTCAATATTTCGGATTTGAGAGGGACGATCCTCATTCCCACATTCGATGCTTTAACAAGATCACCTCTACCATCAAATTCCGAAATGTTCCTCAAGAAGCTATCAAACTTCTTCTTTTTCCTTTTTCTCTCAAAGGGGCAGCCCGGATTTGGCTCGAAAAACAACTCCCTCGTTCTATTGAAACATGGGAAGATTTAGTGTCGAAATTTGTGAATGAATTCTTTCCTCCGTCTAAAACCACAAGCCTTAAAAATGAAATCACCAAATTCAATCAAAAATTTGATGAATCCTTTAGTGAAGCGTGGGATCGTTTCAAAGAATTACTTCGCAAATGTCCTCACCATGGTTTCTCCGAGTTACATCAACTCGACACCTTCTATAATGGTTTGAACCACTCCGATCAAGACTCTCTAAATGCCGTCGCCGGTGGCAATCTCTTGAATCGGACTACAAAGGACGCTTTAGCCATTATTGAGAATAAGTCCAAGGTCCGCACTACACGAAGCAAGCCGGTTGTTTCCCAAGTTAGTGCCTCCACTTCTTCTTCATCTCACGTGAGTTCTTCTAGCACCGATGCTAAGATTGACAAGCTCACGGAGGCTATTCAAGCTTTGGTTCTCTCCAAGCAAAAGAAACAATCTTCCCCGCAAATTTCTTCATCCACTCAAGTCAAAGCGGTGGAAGAAACTTGTGTCACTTGTGGTGGTCCTCATGCATACTACAATTGTATTGCCACCAAGTAGTCAATGTGAAGTTAATGCGGTAGCCGGGTCTTTCAATCAAGGAGGTAATCAATACCGTCCTCAAGTTGACCCGAATTATCGTGCTAGCAATCAAAATGGACCACCCAGGTTTTCTCAACCCAACAATCCAAATAGATTCAACCAAAACCAACCGAGAGGGCAAGATGTTCGAAACCAATTTCAAGCCCCGGTAAATCACTACCCAAACCAAGGGGGTAATTTCAATCAAGGCTTTCAAGCTTCTAATTACCAAGCCCCCGTTGGTCCCTCAAATGAACTTTCTAACTACATCAAGTCAAATGACGCTAACTTGAGGTCAATGCAAAATCAAATCACCACTTTAAAAAATGATTTTCAAACCTCAATGTCAAAACAAGGTCATGAGCTTAAAAATGAACTTAAGAATACAAATCAAAAGATTGATCAATCTCAAAGTAAAATTGAGAACATGTTTTCTAGCCTCATGTGTCAATTGAATCAAGCTTCAACTTCGGGAGGTCTCCCGGGAAACACCATTCTAAACCCGAAGGGTGAGTTGAAAGCTATTACCACTCGTAGTGGTAAGACGATTGATGGACCCTCGACTCCTATGCCCCCTCCACCGGGGGAAGTGAATCGAGAGACCGAGGTGACAAAGGACAAAGTGCAAAATACAAGCCCACAAAGTACCGCACACGTCCAACCTCCGGTCATCCAAACTCCAATTCCGGAACCCGATGTTCCGAAGACCAATCCTAAGCCCTCGATTCCTTATCCTTCGAGGTTTAATGAACAAAAGCTCCGTGACAAAACTAATAGTCAAATGATGAAGTTTCTTGAAATCTTTCAAAAAATACACTTCGATATTAGTTTTGTGGATGCTCTTCTCTACATGCCAAAGTTTGCTTCAACATTCAAGAGTCTCCTTAGCAATAAAGAAAAATTGTTGGAATTTGTAAAGACTCCATTAAATGAGAATTGTTTGGCGGTAATCCTTAAAAAGTTGCCTGAAAAACTAGGAGACTGATTGCGTGGGTTTTGCAACCTTACAACAGGTTTTACCTCTCGAGGGATCTCAAGAGGCTTACAACCCCACCAGGCAGTGTACCTGACCGATGTAGTATAGTGTAGTGGTAAGTACGGGGGATTGATCGTTCTCCACAGGGAATAGTGTTCGTTAGGTGTGAAAGGCTACTCTAATTAGGTCTAAGGGTTGAGGAAGATTCTTTTTATGTTTTTATAATTTTATGAAAGCAAGTAAAATCTCGGGTTTGAAGGAGTGGGCGGAATTAGTTGCTAGTCAACTAACCCAAATGACTACGAATGCAAATAAAATAAAATAACAAAAATGAAAAGTGGTGAGAAACTTATGTGTAGAGAAATGTGTTTACTTAGATTTCCTTACTCCCTAACTATCTTTTACCGGTTAATTAGTGTGTATTAGTCGCGTGGATGACGGGTGTATTCCTTAATACCATTCGTGGGGTGGCGTACTTACTTCCCCAACTCTACAAGCTCCTACTTCACTCCTATGTCGAGCCGGCTAGGAAGCTCCTAACATGGGATCACTAGAATTCGCTTGTGCATTAAATACAACCATAAAAACCTTTAGTACGCGTTTGGTTCATGTTTCTTAAGACGTTCAAGCAAGTTACCGAATAGGAAGTTAGCCAGTTTTCTTAAGCCTAACATAGATAAACAATCATCCAATACAACTAACAACACACTAACAACCAATAATCAATAGCTAGGTTTCATTAGATCTAAGCAAACACAAGATAAAATTAGCCTAACATGTTAAACAAAAGACAAGCATAAGATAGAATCAAACAACACATAGACATATTGAATGATTAATTGATAACTTATCTTTCAATGAAACATGGAAGATCTCAAGGCAAAAAGCCCTGAAAAAGTAGCTAAAATCGTCTTAGGGTTTTATCCCAAAATTCCACACACTAAGCTCTCTCTTAATGACAAAAAATTAGAAAACTATATATAGATTTTTGGATCTGACGGCGTCACCTTATGCATTATGACGCCGTCACCTCGCCGCTTTTAGGGTTCCCGGGTGACCTTCTTGACGCCGTCCCTCTTTAGCTCTTCAAAAATCCATTCTGGCCTATCAAGGCTTGACGCCGTCGGATCATGAACGTGACGCCGTCCCCTTATGATTTAAGCCGCGACGCCCTTGATTTAGTTAAAGCGTGACGCCGTCAGAATTCTCATGCTAACTCACTGGCCCGTCATGAGTAAATTTCACATCCAACTTTTCTTGCCAAGGCATGACGCCGTCCAGAGTAAAGTCTGACGCCGTCAAGAGTAACTTTCAGCCGATTCTTGAGACTTTGTCGTTTTCTTCACTTTAATGCTCCAAAAACGTCCAAAATGCCTCCTTTTCCAGATTTCTCCTCAAAAGTACCTAAAATGACAAAAGGAACGATTTAGGGCAATATTTGATCAAATAAATACGATTTAGGGCTTAAATGACCCCCTAAAAGCGGTACACTTTTCGCTTCATCAAATACCCTTACACTTGAGATTTGCTTGTCCTCAAGCAAATGCGCTTTTATTCTAATCAAAATACAAGTTAGGGGTCATTTAATGCAAACATAAAAGTAATTACAACAAATATTCGTTCCACTTCAATCATAATAAGCACGGAGATTACATACTAGCACCTCACAAGTAGTGTTTAGATACTCACATCTCTCAAGTGTCATCAAAATAAATCTCATAAATGAAAACGGAAAATATCTCTCACTACCTGTCATAGCAAATAGATTACCATAGGCTTGGGAAAGGATCGAAAACCTCCTCCACTAGGCGTAAGCACCTAAGATAAACTATCAAAGAGGGCTTTTAAATGGGTTATAACGTTAGGTGTAGGGAAAAGGAAAACACGGTTTTGTTGGATACGGGATATTTTACTGGTGGCGAGTTAAAGATCTTGATCAATTACATGTACTATACAATGTTGCTAAGCCAAGACTAGACTCAATTTTAAGCTAGAAACAAAATAACAAAATAACAAAAACATAAAGCAAACATAAAATGAAACGGGATGGTAGTCCGTATGTTTTTTTCTATTTTTCATTTTCTCATTTTTTTGTGTTTTTTCTTGATTTTTTCGATTTTTTTTTTTTTTTTTTTTTTTTTTTTTTTTTTTTTTTTTTTTTTTTGCATACACTCTTGCCCTACCATCCAAAATAATACATCATAGGGGCATTGCATTCCCCTTACACTTGAATTTTTACATAACTTTACAAATACTAATCTAATGACTCGAATTAAGATAATTGAAAAACTTGGAGTACTTTTAAAATATTTAGCACATATGGGGGTAATAAATGATGTTCTTCCCCATTACTCCATTACACTAGTACTTTACCCATGAGTCCCAATCGTCCCAAAACAATATGTACAAGGATATGACTCAACTTAGCAACCATGTAATCAACTAGATCATTAACTTGGGTTTAAACAAATGTTGTAACAATAATGCACTAAAGATGAGTGCATACAAGGTAGGCTAAGGCGATTTGGGTGTACATTTTAGTGGGGTGTAACAAATTCTTCCTTTAAGTAAAATGCTTAAAGGTCGAAACGAAAAGATAGGCTCTGAGGGGTGTACTAGGGGTATCGTGTACTAAAAATGAGTACAACGCAAAGGGTGTGGGAGAATTACTTGACCAATGTAGCCAATGTAATTATAACAAAAACACAGGTGTAAAACAATGGGTTAATCCTAATGCCTCTTATCATGTAGTAAATCTAACTACACGAATGTAGTCTCACTTGTGGCCTTGGAATGGTCCTAACGCAAGTTCTAGAATCTAAGTGCTACCGGTACACACATCATAGCATAAATGCTTTTCCTACCAATTCTAGGGGCGAACCTCACATATTGGGGTGGAAAATTTTTTAGTGGTACGGTTTTTTTGTGCTAGTCATATAACTCCTATCCGTGAGACGCTCATTAAGATCAAAGTTTCACTCCTATATGTTGTAAAAAATTTTAAATTTGGCACTAAAATTACCCTAATCAAGTATTTCTCTCAGTTTTATTACACATCTATTATTAAACAAACAAAAATCAAGCGCAATTGTATTCTCTAAAATCATACTTTTACCCTCCCCTTACACTTAAGATGAACATTGTCCCCAATGTTCAAATAACAAGATGTAAAAGCATAAAGTAAAAGAATGAAATCAAATACTCCCCTGATTCGCTCGTTGGATAGTGAAATCACACGGTTAAATCTTCCTCCAAAGAGAATGTTGAAGCTCCATGACTAATGCATCGCCATAAGCTTGATTCCATAAACATTTCCTTGTCCAAAATAACCTGTTAACCTGAGAAAACAAACACGAAAACCTGCATAACATCGGCGGGATAAATCTATATATAAGGATATAATGCTTGTGGAATGATAACTTTGCAGATTCCTGGAGATTATAAGTTGGAGATTTTAATAAAAACTTTTTAAAAACAAAACTTTCAAAAATTTCTGAAAATTAAATCTGACGCCGTCAGGTTATAAACCCTGACGCCGTCAGAAATGACCTGACAAAAATTTTCATTTTAAGTTTCCGGAAAATTTCTGGAAAAACCTTTACCTTACTTCCTGGAAATCCTGCGAAACATCACTATGACTCGATACAAGCATTTGACTCAAACAAATACTAATATGTATGCTAATTTATTATTATTACGATTCATGTTCATATGTGTTCTAATAAACCGATTTAGATTTCCCTTACACTTATCTTTTGCAAAATACCTTTATATGTAGTTAAGACGAAGTTAATAAACAAAATAAAGCATTTTCACAATTTAGTTTTGAACATGAATCAATAAGAATAAAAATTAAACATACATACGGAAACAAATAAAATCAAACAAACAAATAAATAAACACATAAAGCAAATAAAACAAATAAAGCTTGGGTTGCCTCCCAAGAAGCGCTTTTCTTTATTAACGAGTCTTGTAGCTAGACTCAAAGTCACGTACATTACGTGATTCCATCATTCATAATGACGTATCCCTGATAGATATGATCCTTGTTATCAGGGTGGTGGTGTCTCAATCGCTCGACATTCGCAGTTACTTCACCTCCTCCTCTGCTGGTCAAGCTTACTATCCCATCTTGGTGTAATCTTTTAATTGTGAATGGTCCGTACCACCAGGGACTTAGTTCATTGGTAGGTGCTTCTGTTTCTGAATGCCTTAGGAGCACTGAGTCTCCTTTTGTAAATTCAACGGGGTTATTGGGTTGCTCATCAGCCTCAACATAATCGTTATATCCATCCTTACATTCTCTAATCTCATTTTCCATATAACTCTTAATCCTTGCCTCCCATGCAAGAATTTTCTCTCGAACATTACCGCGGGCTATATTATTGTTAGCCTCCATCTTCTTCTGCAGAGCAACATCTCGTATATGTCGTGGGATCGTTGGGAAGTTTACTGTTTTCTTCCCCTTCTTCATTTGGATGGTGCTATTATCGTAATTGATTTGTGCTCTAGTGGTAGCGAGAAAGGGTGCCCCAAGGATTATTGGCATATTCATATCATTTCTCTCAATGATCATGAAGTCGACCGGATACAGAAATCCGGCAACGTTGACCAACACATCTTCTGCAATTCCTAACGGATACTCATAAGAATGCTTTGCAAAGGAGAGTTTAGTATGGGTGATGGATGGCAACTCATCGGTTAACTGAACATAAACGGATAAAGGCATCAAATTTACGTCGGAACCTTGGTCAGCTATCGCATCCAGATACTTGTGTTTTCCAATGCTGCATGGTATTTCGAAGACCCCGTAGAATTTCTGCTTTTCCACTAACTTTTGTCCTATGAGGCATTCATACAATTGCCCACCGGGTAATGTGTCAGATTTATCATCCGGTTCCACCTTCTTGGACTTCTTGTTGGGTAGATGAGTACGTCGATAGTTTCTCACCCAATCGTTTATGGTCTCCTTGTTTATTTCGTGCTTCAAGTAATGCTTCACTTGTTGTGACACCGGCGGTTCAACCAATTGGCGCTCCTCAGAGGGCGCCTCCTCTCCCTTGTCGGAATCGCATTTGTAAGCATTGGTGTTTCCATTATTAAGTGGGATGAGGTCAATTTTGCTAACTTCCATAGTTATGGATTTCCCTCTTCCATCATTTCCGCCCTCTTGGACGACGGAGGTGGCCTTGACAAATTTAGTGTTAGGAACATTAACGTCATTCCTCACCAACACTTTTTCAGGGGCTTTTGTGTTTGTGTATTCTTTCAAAAGATTCATCATCTCCGCCATCTTCTCTTCCATTTCCTCCTTTTGTTTGTAGACGGCTTCCTCAAATTTTGCCAACCGTTCGGAGTGTTTTGACATGTACTCTCTCATTCGAGCTTCGAATGTTGGACTAAGTTCCTGAGGTGGTGAGTTGGGTGGAGCGTGCTTATGGAAGGGTTTAGTAATTTCCCTACGGGGTGATTCGGACAATGGTATTTGCCTAACGCATGAGACTGAGTTAATTGTTGCTTTTTGTGGACTTAAGGGTCTCTTTTGCTTTTCCATAAGATATGCAACCCTTTTCTCAAGTTCACTAACGCTTTCCTCAGTGATTTGATTGGCTGTATCGGGTGATGAATATGTCTTGACTGCCGAGCGCACGTCGTGGGAGACTTGCCACAATTCATCATCGTCGGATGCAAGCTCATCAATGATCTCCCATGATTCCTTGGCGCTTTTGTCGCGCAATCTGCCCCCGGCGGCTCGATCGATGGCACGCTTGGTGTGGTAATCAACATGGTCATAGAAGATTTGGATTTGAAGCCATAGATTTATGCCATGGTGAGGGACTTTTTGAAGTAAGTCCTTGAATCGAATCCATGCCCCGTAGAGGGTTTCGCCTCGACGTTGTTCAAACATCAAGATATCCTTCCTTAGCTTGGTAGTTCTCCCCGGTGGGAAAAACTGAGCAAGGAAACGAGTAGTGAGATCATCCCAAGAGGTGATGGATCCTGCGGGTTGACGTTCTAGCCACTGACTAGCTTGGTCCCGCAAAGAGAATTGAAAGAGACGCAATCGGGTCGTCTCTCGAGTGGCAACATCAAGGTCTATAGAATCAACGATTTTAAGAAAGTCCCTGAGATGTTGATTAGGATCTTCAGAACGAAGTCCATGGAATGCGCATCCGCTTTGCACCAACCGGATGGTGTCGGATCGCAAGGGTGTGATATTGGCTCCTTGAGTGAGCTCAATGGTGTTTCGATAGCCATGGTGGCTAGGACGGGAATACTCTCCTAAAGTACGGGCTCTAGGAGGTGGTGGTGGTTGTTGTGGTGGTGGGTTGTGGGGGTTAAGGATATTACCATCTTCCATGATGTCGGACGGTATGGTTACGAACAAAGACACGAAGAAAATAGATAGACTAAAGAAAACCTAGAAAAATAAAATAAAAATCTCACTAGAAAGGAATCTAGTGAGTAGACCTAATAGAAATAAAAATTCAACCTAAACAATAACTATTCCCCGGCAGCGGCGCCAAAAACTTGATTGCGTGGTTTTGTAACCTTACAACAGGTTTTACCTCTCGAGGGGTCTCAAGAGGCTTACAACCCCACCAGGCAGTGTACCTGACCGATGTAGTATAGTGTAGTGGTAAGTACGGGGGATTGATCGTTCTCCACAGGGAATAGTGTTCGTTAGGTGTGAAAGGCTACTCTAATTAGGTCTAAGGGTTGAGGAAGATTCTTTTTATGTTTTTATAATTTTATGAAAGCAAGTAAAATCTCGGGTTTGAAGGAGTGGGCGGAATTAGTTGCTAGTCAACTAACCCAAATGACTACGAATGCAAATAAAATAAAATAACAAAAATGAAAAGTGGTGAGAAACTTATGTGTAGAGAAATGTGTTTACTTAGATTTCCTTACTCCCTAACTATCTTTTACCGGTTAATTAGTGTGTATTAGTCGCGTGGATGACGGGTGTATTCCTTAATACCATTCGTGGGGTGGCGTACTTACTTCCCCAACTCTACAAGCTCCTACTTCACTCCTATGTCGAGCCGGCTAGGAAGCTCCTAACATGGGATCACTAGAATTCGCTTGTGCATTAAATACAACCATAAAAACCTTTAGTACGCGTTTGGTTCATGTTTCTTAAGACGTTCAAGCAAGTTACCGAATAGGAAGTTAGCCAGTTTTCTTAAGCCTAACATAGATAAACAATCATCCAATACAACTAACAACACACTAACAACCAATAATCAATAGCTAGGTTTCATTAGATCTAAGCAAACACAAGATAAAATTAGCCTAACATGTTAAACAAAAGACAAGCATAAGATAGAATCAAACAACACATAGACATATTGAATGATTAATTGATAACTTATCTTTCAATGAAACATGGAAGATCTCAAGGCAAAAAGCCCTGAAAAAGTAGCTAAAATCGTCTTAGGGTTTTATCCCAAAATTCCACACACTAAGCTCTCTCTTAATGACAAAAAATTAGAAAACTATATATAGATTTTTGGATCTGACGGCGTCACCTTATGCATTGTGACGCCGTCACCTCGCCGCTTTTAGGGTTCCCGGGTGACCTTCTTGACGCCGTCCCTCTTTAGCTCTTCAAAAATCCATTCTGGCCTATCAAGGCTTGACGCCGTCGGATCATGAACGTGACGCCGTCCCCTTATGATTTAAGCCGCGACGCCCTTGATTTAGTTAAAGCGTGACGCCGTCAGAATTCTCATGCTAACTCACTGGCCCGTCATGAGTAAATTTCACATCCAACTTTTCTTGCCAAGGCATGACGCCGTCCAGAGTAAAGTCTGACGCCGTCAAGAGTAACTTTCAGCCGATTCTTGAGACTTTGTCGTTTTCTTCACTTTAATGCTCCAAAAACGTCCAAAATGCCTCCTTTTCCAGATTTCTCCTCAAAAGTACCTAAAATGACAAAAGGAACGATTTAGGGCAATATTTGATCAAATAAATACGATTTAGGGCTTAAATGACCCCCTAAAAGCGGTACACTTTTCGCTTCATCAGAGACCCCGGCAAATTTCTCATCCCTTGTGATTTTCAAAAGCTAGATGAATGCTTAGCCTTGGCCGATCTTGCCGCAAGCATCAATCAAATGCCTCTTTCAGTTTGGGAAAATCTTTCTCTTCTGGAGCTTACTACTACACGAATGACACTAGAGGTTGCAAATCGATCGGTTACTGTTCCGAAAGGTATTGCCAAAGATTTCTCCGTGAAGGTTGGCAAGTTCCATTTTCCTGCTGACTTCATAGTAGTCGATTTTGATGTCGATCCTCGTGTCCCCCTTATTTTAGGAAGACCATTCTTGAAAACGGCTCGTGCATTAATTGATATCTATGAAGATGAGATGACTCTTAGGGTCGGAGATGAAAAACTGGTCATTAATATTGAAAGCACTTCAAAAGATCTTCTCAAGCATAAAAGCGAGTCAATTAACCAAATTGATATCCTTGATTCTACATGCGAGGAATATTTTCAAGAAGTGCTAAGTGGCAATCCTACTTCATCTGATCCTACCAATGCCGTCTCTTCCCCCTCTCTCACTCCATTTGAGGGAGGTGACTTCATCTTGGAAGAGATTGAAGCTTGGTTGTCTTGTGATTCATTTCCATTTGAAATTGATGATGGTATATTTGACATGGAAGGAGACATTCTTCTAATTGAGAAGTTACTTAATGAAGATCCATCATCCCTCCCTCCGATAGAACTTCATAATGAGGAAATCAAATCTGCTGAAAATTCTGATGATCCTCCGGAGGTCGAACTTAAGGACTTACCGCCTCATCTCGAATATGCATTTTTGGAGGGTACCGATAAATTATCCGTCATAATTGCTAAAGATTTAAATGATGAGGATAAAACCGCTCTCATAAAGGTTTTAAAGTCGCACAAGCGAGCCATCACTTAGAAACTTTCCGACATTAAGGGTGTTAACCCGGAATTTTGTACACACAAGATTTTAATGGAAGATGACTTTAAACCAGCGGTTCAACATCAAAGAAGGGTTAATCCTAAAATTCATGAGGTTATCAAAAAGGAAGTTCTTAAAATCCTTGATGCTGGCTTGATTTACCCTATCTCGGATAGTCCTTGGGTGAGCCCCGTTCACTGCGTGCCTAAAAAAGGTGGCATTACCGTTGTTACAAATGAGGAGAACGAGTTGATTCCTACTCGATTGGTGACGGGATGGCGTGTATGCATTGACTACCGAAAGTTAAATGATGCCACCCGTAAAGACCACTTCCCTCTTCCATTCATGGACCAAATGCTCGAAAGACTAGCGGGAAACGAGTACTATTGTTTCCTCGACGGTTTCTCGGGATACTTCCAAATTCCCATTGACCCGCAAGATCAAGAAAAGACCACTTTCACGTGCCCTTATGGAACTTTTGCCTACCGACGCATGCCTTTTGGCTTATGTAATGCTCCGGGCATGTTCCAAAGGTGTATGTTGGCCATTTTTCACGACATGATCGAGAAAACTATGGAGGTCTTTATGGATGATTTCTCGGTCTTTGGGGATTCTTTCTCTACATGTCTCTCCCATTTGGACAAAATGCTTCAACGTTGTGAAGACACTAATCTTTGTCTAAATTGGGAGAAGAGTCATTTCATGGTCAAAGAGGGCATTGTCCTCGGCCATAAGATTTCTAAGAGTGGGATTGAGGTCGATAAGGCCAAAGTTGATGTTATCGCTAAACTACCTCATCCCACTACCGTCAAGGGTATTCGGAGTTTCCTTGGTCACGCCGGTTTCTATCGTAGATTCATTCAAGATTTCTCCAAAATCGCCCGGCCGATGACTCGTCTCCATGAAAAGGAAACTCCGTTCATTTTCTCACAAGAGTGCATTGAAGCTTTTCAAACTCTAAAGAAAAAGCTTACTGAAGCACCAATCATGGTTGCCCCCGATTGGGACTACCTTTTGAACTTATGTGTGATGCAAGTGATTTTGCCATAGGTGCGTCTGGGGCAACGAAAAGCAAAACTTTTCAGCTATACATTTATGCTAGCAAAACTATGACGAAGCTCAGCACATTACACCACGACGGAAAAAGAATTATTAGCCGTGTGTATGCTTTCGAAAAGTTTCGCCATACTTAATCTTGTCTAAAAGCATAGTGTATACGGATCACTCGCTCTCAAATATCTCTTTGCAAAACAAGATGCAAAGCCGAGATTGCTCGTTGGGTTCTCCTCCTACAAGAATTTGATATCATTATCCGTGATAAAAAAGGAGCCGAGAACCTGCTGCTGATCATCTGTCCGATTAGAAACCCTCACCAAAGTGTGCCGAGAAAGGAAATAAATGAAACATTTCCTCTCGAGACACTTAACGTGGTAATCTTTCGTAGTGATTTAGTACCCCATGGTTTGCCCATTTGTAAACTACCAATGCGGGTAACTTTGTTGTGAAAGGATGTTGTCCAACAAAAGAACAATTCTCAAAGATGTGAAGCATTACCTTTGGGACGACCCCTATTTGTTAAAGTGTGTGCGGATCAAGTCATCCGACGGTGTGTCACGGCCAAGAAGCCATTGATATTCTTAGGCTTGCACAATGGACCCACGGGGGGACATCATGGTGCCAACTACACCGCCAAGAAGTGTTTGATTCGGTTTCTATAGCCCACCATCTACCGTGACGCCATGACTTAGTCAAATCTTGTGACTCTTGTAACATCACGGAAGATCTTCATAAAGATGAAATGCCACAAAACGTCATTCAAGTTTGTGAAATCTTTGACGTTTGGGCATTGACTTTATGGGGCCGTTCCCGTCTTCACGAGGAACAAGTATATACTCGTGGCTGTCGATTATTTGTCTAAATGGGTTGAGGCAAAGCGCTCCCCACCAAAGACGCCCGAGTAGTGTGCAAATTTTTGAAAACTCTCTTTGCTCGGTTTGGAACTCCACGTGCTATCATTAGTGATCGTGGTAGCACTTTTGCAATGATCAATTTGCAAAAGTCATGCTTAAGTACGGTATCACTCACCGTCTTTCTACCGCGTATCACCCACAAACAAGTGGACAAGTGGAGGTTTCAAACCGTGGTCTTAGAGAATATTGAAGGACCGTAGGTGAAACCGTGCATCTTGGTCGGGATAAACTAGATGATGCACTTTGGGCCTTCCGTACAGCTTATAAAAACACCCATCGGGTGTACTTCTTACAAGCTCGTGTATGGAAAGGCATGCCATCTACCGATCGAGCTTGAGCACAAAGCTTATTGGGCCTTAAAACATGCCAACTTCGACCTAAAGTCCGCGGGTGATCACCGCAAAGTTCAACTGAATGAATTAAATGAACTTCGTAATCAAGCCTACGAAAATTCTTTGATCTACAAAGAAAAGACAAAGAAGATCCACGACTCCAAGATTAAAAACTGCGTTTTTAACGTTGGTGATCCAGTCCTTCTTTTTAACTCAAGATGAAGATATTCTCGGTAACTTAAACCCGTTGGACCGACCATTCACCGTTGCCAAAGTTTTTCCTTAAGGTACCGTCGAGTTATCTCAAAATGACGGACCAAACTTCAAGGTGAATGGTCATAGGTTGAAGCATTACTTTGGAGGGGACATACCATCCATGGTTGTCTCGGATCTCCAAACTTCCCCCATGGACCAATGAATTCGGGGTCGAGTCAAGCTAGTGACTCGGTTAACAAAAACATTAGCATTGCATGGGTAAACGCCCATGTTTCTGACTTCTTTCTACTTTCTAACAACTAAGTGTGGGGGAATCCCACTGTGCTTGGCTTTTGTGTCGTTTGCTCTGATTTTCAGGTTTTCCTTGGATAGTGTTGATTGACGCGCCTGTTTTCAATTCAGCCGCCCAATATCCTATCCTTTTGCTAACGATTATCTAGGGATATCTTTTCAACCTTTTTTGTGAAAAATAGAGATTTCCGTTTCACACTTGGCTATTAGTATTACCTTTTTTACATTCTAAGTGGCGGCATAATAGCCGGTACTTTGAATATTGAGGGCAATATTTAATTCTAAGTGTGGGGGGAATTCTCGCGAATTTTGTCACATATGTACCTTCTAGTTTCCTAGTACCCCCGTTTTTGACCAAAATTTTAAAATTTTTTGTAAAAAAAAAAAAAAAAAAAAAAAAAAAAAAAAAAAAAAAAAAAAAATCATCAATAAAAAGTGTGTTAGTCTTGATTAGGTTAGAACAAAGGGAATCCCGACTCTGCTAGAGTGTTGATCTAGCTGCTTATTAACGATTAGACTAAGTTTTTACGATATGTGCAAATGAAAATGCTAAGCGTAGAGTAGTTGGTTCTCTTTAGAGCTTATACAAGTAATCTATGGCTTTTCCTCCCAGGAGATAACTAATTTGACTTAATAAGTGCTTATTTTCAAACGTTTGAACATACAAAATCATTTTTTCATACGATTTTGAAAAATACTAGTTCAAAGATTTATTTAAACTTCGGAACAAGCATATGTCAGAATAATGCAAAATGAAAGTGAGACGTTGCTTGAAAGTTGCAAAAGTTAAGTAATAAATAAATGTGCTAAAAAGCTAAGCTTCAAGATCGGTCCTTGGACCCTTAATTCTGAAAGGCGTTAAGGTCTTGGAACCCTCCGTTGTAACGGCCCTTGGATCCTTTATTCCAGGAAGGTTTAAGGTCTTGGTTCCCGTGAAACTCCGTTAGTTTATATTGCACAAAGTTAAAAAAAAAAAAAAAAAAAAAAAAAAAAAATGAATGAAAAAAAAATGAAAAATAAATAAAATAAATAAAATAAAATGGAATGATATTGCAAAATGCAATTAATTTTGAAGCTTGCTTGTTGTGAATTTTAAATCTATCTTTCAGCTAGTATTAGTCAAAGTTTTATAAAAACGTCGATTTTTGTGATCAAAATTTTGAAAATCAAGCACATTCACCTAACTTAAATAAATATGGGAGTGAAAAGTTAAGTCTCGACTTACATAGATTATTAGTATAAGTAGCGTTGACATTTTACAAAAACATTTGCACATTGAGTTTAAGCTTTGTTGGGAGTATTAAAAAGAGGATGACGATATCAATTCCCTGGAGACACCCAGTTTGTGTGAATCCCGTTCCATGATACCATTTTTGAAAATCAAGCATGTTATCTATTTTGTTCTAGTTTAAATTTCTCGCATTGAATAAAAGTCGAAACGGGGTATACTTGGTTCCTTTCATTACTTCATATGATCAGATTGCTAGGGACTAGCAATAGCATAGTGTGGGGGATTGATGAGTGTGTAAATACTCATCATTTTACACCCATTTAAGACACAAAAAATGACCAAAAACACCCAAATATATTGCAGATATCCTTGGTTTTGTGTTTTTATGTGTTTCAGGTACAAATGATTGAAAACGGAGCGAAAACGAGCATTTTTGGATCGACTCGACAATAAGTGTGCATTTGATCAAGTGAAGACAGAAGTCAAAGTCAAAGTCAAAGTCAAAGTCAACCCCAAAAATACCAAAACAGAACAAATGGTCCTTGGAATTAATTTTCAATATTGGCAGCCATGGTCCCTAGATTTTCAGATTTCTACAAGAATGGTCCCTTAACTTAAACCCATTTCATCATAATCCTATATCCACTTAAAACCACCACCCATCACCATGCCTATCCCTGACAAAACCAACCCTCCCCCTCACCCTCCTACTACACTCCACCTACCCAGTCCAAAAAGCATTTAATGCTTCTTCCCCCCCCCCCCTCAAGTTACAAGTACAAAGTGGGTAACCCACTAACACCATTTTGGCGCCAAAATCTATTTTAATGGCTGAGATGATTTCAAGCAAATCCAAGGGTCAGAATGTGTTAAGGAGAGGACATGAGGATATTCCCAGCATCATTTTAGTATAAATAGGCATCCATTGTAGCCAATTTTGGCATGTAGATTTTTATTTTTAAATCGTATTTTTAGTTAAGTTTTCAATTAAATGTAATTTATTTATCAGTGTTTTTCTCAAGTTTATTTAAGATTAATATTCTAAGTTTAATCAAGAGTTGTATCATTTTTGAAATTAATGAAATTTTCATTTTCATAATCCTTTGTTAATTCGAATTAAGTCATTTGGTTATTGAAAAAGGCTTATGTTCTGTTTCTTGAAACACAAATAAGCTTACTAAAGTTTATCTCAAGCTTCTATTTGCTCAGAACTAGTCTAATCCAAAATCCCAAAAAGTCAATGAAAGTCAACCTTTGCATAGACCATGGAAAGCTTATTGGAAGTGGCCTGCAATGGATGGGGCCAAATGAACTTTACTAGCTTGGTGTAAAACAAGCTAGTGCTTGTAGCTGCCATTGATTTGGAGCCTTTGTTAAGCTAAAGCCCCAAGTGAGTAAATCTTTATTTTCTTTAGTTTTACTGTACATTAGCTTATTGTGTGCTTATTGATCTTTTCTGTCTTTATTTGTTTTATTTAATGTTAATTGATGCTTATTTGTTAGTTGTAGTTTGTTTAGCTCAAATTTGTTCCTTAAAAGCTTCAAAGTCAAAAACAGTCAAATAAGCACTCAACTTATTTGAGTGCTTAATATCAGTAGAAAGTAGTTCATTAGGGTTTAACTAAGTTAGCAAATCAGTTTTACCAAGATTCATAGGTTTGTTTGGTCTGTTATAATTAAAATCCAAAAAATCAGTCCACATAAGGGGTGTTTGGTTTAATGTTGGAAATGGGTCAAAACCAGAGGTTACTGTTCATTTGCCATGTTGGAAACTTTAATTTAGCTTAAATTGACTCAAATCAGCTGTTTGTGGGTAGTTTTAAGCTCATTTGATAGAATTTGATAGTTTGAGTGGGATTACCTAGTTTAGATCCTCAACGGTTCAAATCTGCTTATCCTAGAGATAAGCAGATTTTGAGCTTACTTTTGGCATTTCTGGACTCATTTAAGTGCCTTTAGTGTGTATCCAAAAGTTGGTTAAGCTTCATATAGTTTTGTGCCTTAAAAACCATATTGTGCCTACTGACCACCTAGTGTATCAGCAGACTCATTGTGTTTTGTCCCTCTTTTGTTGACCTTAAGTGCTTGTTGAGTGAGTTTTCTTGATTGAATGCTTATTGTCCTTGTTGTTCATTAAATTCAGACATGAGCCAAGCTTATCAAAGCCTTGAAATAAGCTAGAAATTCCACTAATTCCAATTAAGTATACACTGAGTCATCAGTGTATACTTGTGAGGAATAGCAAATTTCAAGCTTAATTTTAAGCATTTGACAAGTTGCTTATTGTTTAATTTTTGGATCCAAGTAATCCTTGCTAGGTCAGCTTTTGCTGCCAAAAGCTTTTGTGTTCTTTAGTTGCCATTTAAGCACTTTTAAATAAGCCCAAAATTTCCCTAGTTGACTGAATTCTGCCCTGTGCATCTCAGTACCTCAGCAGACCCAAAGAACCTTTTTGGCTTATTTTGTGCTTATTTATGCTTAATTCTGATTTATGTGGCTTATTTTAGTTCTCATTCTAGTTATTGATAGTGTTTAGTTGTTTTCAGTTTCCATATAGCTTATTAATTAGCTTTTAGTTTTTAAAATTTCATTTAAAGCTTTTAAACATTAACTGCTTCTATAATCAGCTTATTTCTGAGCTTTTAAGTGGTATTTAAAAAAGGTGTTAGTTATAAAGTTTGTTTTTTAGCTTGTGCTTATTGAGTTTAATCAGAAAAGTTCAATAAAAATAAAATAAAAACAAAAAGCTAAGGCCAGGATTCGAACCCTGGACCTCTAGCTACCAAAGCACTCAACACCACACACAAGAACCAACTGCCCTAGGGACTTTCTCTGGTTATCCCTTGCACAATTTTTCATTTAACCTTGTTTTCCATTTAAAGCTTATCTCCCATTTTGCTTAATAACTGCTTATCCGAAAAAGCAGTTGACCCTACTTTATTTTTCATAGGATTAGTTTTTCATCAAAAAGTTTTCAGTAATTTTTCATAATTTTCCACTTTCATTTAATATTTTTAATTAATTTTTCTTTATAATACTGTTTTTAATTCATAATAAAAAATTTAAAAGTCGAAAAAAATTTAATTCTTTTTTCTAAAATTTTCTTTTATCATTAAGAACTTATGAAAAATAAATTTGAACTTGTAGGGTTAATTTTTAAAGATTTTAGTTTTTAGGCTCGTTTTTGAATTCCCGATTTGCGTTTTTAGTGTAAATTGTCTTATGCGTTATTTTTCTTTGTAAATTTGCTTTCCATTTCTTATTAGAATATTAAAAACACAAAAATCAAAAATCCAATCATCAAGCATTTTAATTCCTAACCGATAACGAAATCCTCGATTCACACCTTGTTGGGACACGACCCGGGTAATCACTTATCCGGTATCACACATATCACATTCACGGGTTTTACAAGTTGGTCTTTTTCCTAAAGGGTTGACTTGTTGAATCTCGTGTATCACGTGCATCCGATACTATATTTATATATATACTCACAAACGGATCAAATACTTCCATAGTTTTCTCGATCATGTCATGGAAAATGGCCATCATGCACCTTTGGAACGTGCCCTGAGCATTATATAAGCCAAAAGGCATACGTCGGTAGGCAAACGTTCCATAAAGGCAAGTAAATGTGCTCTTTTCCTGGTCTTGAGGATCGATCAGAATTTGGAAGTAACCGGAAAAGCCATCGAGAAAACAATAGAACTCATTCCCCGCTAGACGTTCTAACATTTGATCCATAAAAGGAAGCGGGAAATCGTCTTTGCGGGTAGCATCATTAAGCTTACGATAATCAATACACACTCTCCATCCGGTGACGAGACGTGTGGGAATCAAATCATTCTCTTCGTTTGTAACGACGGTCATTCCACCTTTTTTCGGAACACAATGGATCGGGCTAACCCATGAGCTATCGGAGATGAGATAAATTGACCCGGCATCAAGGAGTTTAAGAACTTCCTTTTTGATGATGTCATGGATTTTTGGGTTAACCCGTCTTTGTTGTTGGACGGCGGGTTTAAAATTATCTTCAAGCAGAATTTTGTGAGTACAAAAATGAGGGTCTATGCCCTTTATTTCGGAGATCTACCAAGTGATGGCATGCTTATGCTTCTTAAGCACATCTAAGAGTTGGTTCTTCGCCTCATCTTTAAGGTCTTTAGAAATAATGACGGGAAACTTGTCGGTGTCTTCGAAGAAAGCGTATTCAAGATGAGGAGGTAAATCCTTGAGCTCGGGCTCCGGAGGATTCTCAGTAGACGGCTTAACTTCTTTTATTTCTTCAACTTTAAGTTCTTTTGGAGGGAGAGAAGGTGATGGGTCTTTGTTCAACAATTTTTCAAGCAAAAGAATATCTCCCTCCGGATCAAGATAAAAATCATCAACTTCCGGTGAAGTTGGAGTACCAATAGAAAGAAAGTCATCGACCTCTTCCAAGAAGAAATCACCTCCCTCAAACTGAGTGAGGGACGGGGAAAGGTCGAAAATGATTGGTTATGAAGAAGGAGTGGGATTGCCACTCGAAGCATTGTTAGAAAAACCAAGAATCTTTTGAGAATACTCCTCCGAAGCAACATCAATAACATCAATTCGATTAACCGAGATAGAATCATGATTGGAGGAGTATTTGAAAGTTTGATCAAGATTAAAGGTCACTGCCTCATTATCAATACGTAGCGTTATTTCTTCATCATATACGTCAATCAAAGCGTGGCCCGTCCTCAAAAAGGATCTCCCTAGAATAAGGGGAACCCGAGAATCGGCATCGAATTCAACAATGACAAAATCGGCGGGGAAATGGAACTTTCCTACTTTGATAAAGACATCCTCGGCGATTCCGAGTGGACGAGTTATAGAACGGTCCGCAAGCTCGAGGGTCATGCAAGTAGGAGTGAGTTCTGGGAGAGAAATCTTTTTCCTAACGGAAAGCGGCATTAGGTTGATGCTTGCACCAAGATCGGCCAAGGCGTAGCCTTCAACCATCCCCGAAAAATCACATGGGATAAGGAATTTACCGGGATCTCCAAGCTTTTCGGGAAGCTTCTTGAGGAGAACCGCTGAGCAATTTTTATTCAAAGGAGTTTTTGCTAATTCAAACAATTTTTCTTTATTACTCAACAAACCCTTAATCGTGGAAGAAAATTTGGGCATAAGAAGTAAAGCATCCGCGAAGCTGATGTCGTAATGCAAATCTTGAAAGATTTAAAAGAATTTCTCCATTTGATTCGTAGCTTTTTCACGGAGCTTTTGATCGTTTAATCTTGATGGATAAGAAACGTTGGTTTTGACAGGAGCTTCTTTGGGCTAAAAAACAACTTTTGGTTTAGACGGTTGGACAACCGGAGGTTGGACGTCTTCGGTACTTCCGTTATTAGTAGGAAGCACCGTGTCCTTTGTCGCCTCGGTCTCACGTTCCACTACCTTGGGAGGAAGAGAAGAAGAGGTAGTCAGAACCGTGGGTCCATCATAAGATACACCACTTCATGTAGTGATCGCTTTCACATCGCCCCTCGGGTTAGCGATCGTATTGCTAGGAAGAGTACCTGAGCCCGAGGGTCGATCATTTAAAGATTTCTTAATTTCAGTTATTTGATTAACCAATAACCTATTTGTTTCTTCTTGGGCTTTCATAAATTGTTTCAACAATTCATCCGAGGGCGTTTGATTTTGAACAAATCCTTGATTTTGATTGAAAATTTTCCCTCGGTTGTTTTGATTAAAACCTTGATTTTGAGTTTGATGAAAATTCCCTTGGTTTTGGTTAAAATTTCCCTGATTAAAATTCCCTTGATTCGGGCCTCGATTATAATTCCCCTAATTTTGATAACCTTGATTTTGCCCTTGATTGTAATTCCCTTGATTCTGGAAACCTTGGTTCACCCGATTTTGATTTTGATTATTTCTATTTTGCACATTCTGATTTTGATTTTGATTGAAACCGGGTGGTCCGAGATAATTGTTAGAATGGTAGCTGAGAAGATTACGGTCTCCTTGTGGTTGGTAACCATTACCTCCCTGATTATAGGATCCCGAAGCAGCATAAGCGTTCTCTTGAGTGTAGCCACCGGTGGCTAGACACTCGAAATAAGGATGTGGACCACCACACGTTTCACAATTTTGATTTACAACATTGACTGGTTGAGAAGGTCTTTCTCTAATAAGAATCCCAATTTGTTTAGTAAGAGAAGCAATAGCCTCATCTGATTTGCTACTTGCACTTGAAATTTGAGCTTTAAGAGCGGCAATAGCATCATCTGATGTGCTACTAGCACTTGAAATTTGATCTTTGTTTCTAGAAACTCTCACTTTAGCCTTATTCTCAATAATGGTTAAAGCTTCTTGAGTATTTCTGGTCAAGAAATTTCCACCCGCAGCAGAATTGAGTGAATCTTGATCATTTTGATTCAACCCATTATAGAAAGTATCAATTTGATGCAAGGGTGAAAATCCGTGATGAGGACACTTCTTTAACAACTCTTTGAATCTATCCGAAGCCTCGTTGAACGATTCATTGAAAGCTTGTTGAAATTGAGTGATTTGATTTCTTAGATTTGTTGTTTTAGAAGGAGGATAGAAGTGATTCACGATATTGGAGACTAAATCTTCCCAAGTGTGAATCAAATTCGGAGGTTGATAACGCTAAAATTGTGCATGTTTTTGGTTGCGTTATTCGTACTTTTGTATATGTTATTTGGTTATATTTATATGCTTTTGTTACTTAATCGCACCAAAGTATGTTTGCAAAGTATATGTAGCCAAGTACAGGAAAAAGGAAGAAAAAGATGAAAGAATGAGGAAGAAGGAAATATTTATGATCGTACGAAGATTTTTGTGTCAAGGTCCACACCAAAAAGGCATTTCAAAGAATGAAGGTCCAAGTATTCAATTTGACAAGTACCAAGACAAAGAAAAGATCAAGTTTGGATGAAGAACGAATAGCCATGAGCAAGAAACAAGCTAAATGCCAAAAGTCCAAAATTTGTGTTCTCAGCAACCCCCATCCGATCGGATGCAGCCCACAACCGATTCGGATGGAGGCCATTTCTGAAAACTAACCGATCGGTTGGATGCTGGCTGTTTTCCCAAAATTCATCATTAAGGATACTATCTTTATGCACACGATTCCAAAGCCTTCTATTGATGATTCTAGACTATTCTTCTTTACTTGGAGGCCAAGATGAAGCATTAAAGACCCTAGGCCTTGGGAATAGTATAAATAGAGCCATTTGTGCAACACAATTAAAAGGCAATCAATCCCATATGCTATCAAGTGACACAATTACCAATTAACTCCCTAATCATCAACCACTCTCACAATACTCTCAAATTCGTCCTTAGAATTCCAGGAAACTTTAGAGGTTCAAGAAGTCAACATTTGGAGGTCAAAACATCAAGAAGTCAACACCAATACTTTGGGTATCACTACCTTATCATTTGTAATCTTATTTCAATTATTGTAAGACTTTCAATCATGATTTCTATTGTTCAATGTTTAGAGTTTATGTTCATGTTTGCTATGAGTGGCTAGTGCCTCTGAGCACTTGCTTAGATGATGTGTATTTCTTATTGATTTGCGTATGATTGTGATAACATGTTTTAATTCAATTTCAAATTGATTCTAAGATCCAATTGTGATTAAGTTTCGTAGTGACATTTGTTAATCAAGTTTGACTAGTTGTTAATAATTCTAAAGGTCGAAATATTTATTATTATTCAACTAGTTATAATCATTTGTCTATGAATGATTGTTTTTACCCATTTTTCTTGATTAAACAAAGAAAGTTAATTGTGGTTGTAATAAGAATGCTTTTGTCTATCAAATTGGATTGATTGTAAACTATTTCAAGGGTCGAAAGATTAGTAGTTTATAATCAATTGTAACCTATTTGTCTATGAATCGGTTACCTTTTGTATTGACCATTTCCTAAGCGTATTTGATAAAACAAGGGATTATTTTTGTGTTTAAGTTTGTTTCCCCCAAATTATGAACCTTGAATTGATTGGTTAAACGTAATACTTGTTTTTATGAACTAAAATCTTGACGAAGGTTTAACTTGTAAGAACAATAGATTAGTTCACCAAACTGATTATCATAACCAACATGTTCTCAAAAGTTATCACAATCATGTTTATCAAGAAGTAGTAAACTAGTCTAAGCAAGTGTAGTTTTAATCATTTGAAGTATTATATTTTCATCAATGCTTGTTTAAGAGATTTACTTTTAGTAGCTTACAATCTGATTTACTCACAAATCCCTGCGAACGATCCCGACTTACCATCATAATCTTGCTATAACGTACGAGTTCACTTGCTCGTATATGTTATTTCTAGATTCGGTAATTCGACATTTATAAATTTAAAACTTGTACACACACGTAACACATCAAGTTTTTGGCGCCGCTGCCGGGGATTTTGATTGTGTTTCTGTAAGTTTTAGAAGTCCATTTCTTTCCAAGTTCGTTTTTTAAAAAAACAAAAAAAAGGTTTTCCGAGTTGTCCATCCGATTAGTTTCACATCCATCCGATCGTTTCCTCAGTTTCACTTTTTACCGAGACCACCATCCGATCGGTATCACATCCATCCGATCGGATCACATCCTAACCAATTTTACCGAGACTCATATCCGATCAGTATCGCATTCATCCGATCGGATCACCAACACTGATTTTCCAAACTGTTTTCATTCTTCGCTCGTGTGTTTAGACAATGCCTCAAATCTCTTGGGAATTGTATGAACACTCGTTCAACTGGAGTAGAACCAATTTCACCTCTTTCCAATCCCGAAAGTTTAATTCGAATAAGAAGAAGAAGAAGAACACCCTTTTTTCCATTAGCCAACCGTGTACCAAGAGTACCAAACCAACCGTTTGATAACCTTTTTGAAGCCAAATTCGTTTATAACCCATTTACTAATCAACCTTTTCCCATGGCTGATGATCAACCCATGTGGGCCGCCAACCGAGCCGTAGCACCCACTCATGGATCTGCTATTGTTCCTGTTAACCTTGGTAACAATTTCACCTTGAAAGGTCACCACCTTTCTATGATCAAAGACCGTCAATTCGATGGCCGTTCGAGGGCCGATCCTCAGAAACACATTGCCGAATTCATCAAAATTTGTGGAATGTTCCGATATGGCGAAACCGATGTCGACGCCATTAAACTCAAACTTTTTCCATCATCACTTGCTGGAGATGCAAAAGTGTGGTACAACGAATTAACCCCGGGAACTATCAATACTTGGGAGGAGATGAGGCATGCTTTTGTAAGCTGATTCTTTCCACCTACCATGTTTGACCAACTCATGGGAGAAATTCGTGCTTTCACACAAAACCCTAACGAATCACTTGTCGAAGCTTGGCTTCATATGAAAGATTTGCTTCGTAGTTGTCATGGACATGGTTTAGGACGAGGAACCATTATCCAAATCTTATACCATGGACTTGATGAAACATCTCAAGGAATTCTTGATTCTGGAGGAATTTTTCTCTACAAGACCGAACCTTTACGAAATGCAGTTGCTTTTGCTGAAAGTTCCGAAACCTCTAAACTCATGGAGAAAATGGAAGCCTTGACTTCCAAAATCAACTCGCAATACAAATATCTTAAAAGAGAAATGAAATGTTGGGTTTGAAGATGCTGCTGCTCAAGGTTGATTATACTGCTCATGGTTCTAATGAAAAATACACTAAGTATAACTCTGCTGCTCGACTAAATGATTCTACTGCTAGTGTATTTATTCTACTGCCGAGTTTCTGAGAAGATTGAAGAAATAAGCTAAGTATGATTCTACTGCTAGACTACGAAGATCCTACTGCTAGAGTAAATCATTCTACTGCTTATTAGATAAACGTGTATAGTTTGTTAGATAATTATGGTAATGATACGAATAGATATTATCTTGTATAGAAAGTCTTTGTAACCGACTAGGACTCCTTAAGACTATTGATGAAGCGAAAAGTGTACCGCTTTTAGGGGGTCATTTAAGCCCTAAATCGTATTTATTTGATCAAATATTGCCCTAAATCGTTCCTTTTGTCATTTTAGGTACTTTGGAGAAGAAATCTGGAAAAGGAAGCATTTTGGACGTTTTTGGAGCATCAAAGTGAAGAAAATGACAAAGTCTCAAAATCGGCTGGAAAAGTACCTGTGACGGCATCAAGCAACATTGTGACGCCGTCAACCCTTGACGCGCCAGAGAGGATTTTGGATGATTAAAAGGGGACGGCGTCAAGAAGGCCATCAAGAAACCCTAACCGCGGCGAGGTGACGGCGTCAGCTCTATAACGTGATGCCGTCATATCTGATTTTCTATATATATTCTCATAATTTTTAGTCATTAGTGTGCAACTTTGTGAGGAGAAACCCTAAGACGATTTTTCTGCTACTTTTAAGGGTTTTATACCCTTGGATCTCCCATGTTCAACTGAAGATAAGTAATCAATTAATCATTCAATATGTCTATGTGTTGTTTGATTATATCTTGTTCTTGTCTTTTATTTAACATGCTAGGCTAGATTTATCTTGTGTTTGCTTAGATCTAATGAAACCTAACTATTGATTATTGGTTGTTGGTGTGTTATTAAGTGTATTGGATGATTGTTTATCGATGTTAGGCTTAAGAAAACTGGCTAACCTCCTATACGGTAACTTGCTTGAACGTCTTAAGAAACATGAACCAATGCGTACTAAGGTTTTTATGGTTGTATTTAATGCATGAGCGAATTCTAGTAATCCCATGTTAGGAGCTTCTTAGCCGGCTCGACATAGGAGTGAAGTAGGAGCTTATAGAGTTGGGGAAGTACGTACGCCACCCCACGATTGGTATTAAGGAATACACCCGTCATCCATGCAATTAATACACACTAATCAACCGGTAAAAGATAGTTAGGGAGTAAGGAAATCTAAGTAAACACATTTCTCTCCATATAAGTTCCACAACCTTTTTATTTTCAGTTATTTTATTTTATTTGCAATTGTAGTTATTTGGGTTAGTTGACTAGCAACTAATTGTGCCCACTCCTTCAAACCCGAGATTTTACTTGCTTTTATAAAAATATAAAAAAATATAAAAAGAATCTTCCCTCACCCTTAGACCTATTAGAGTAGTTTTTCAATCCTAACAACACTATTCCCCTAGAGAACGATCAATCCCCGGTACTTGCCACTACACTATACTACATCGGTCAGGTACACTGCCTGGTGGGGATTGCAAGCCTCTTGAGATCCCTCGAGAGGTAAAACCTGTTGTAAGGTCGCAAAACCACGCATCAAGTTTTTGGCGCCGCTGCCGGGGAATAGTTATTGTTTAGGTTGAATTTTTATTTTATTAGGTCTACTCACTAGATTCCTTTCTAGTGAGATTTTTATTTTATTTTTCTAGGTTTTCTTTAGTCTATCTTTTTTCTTCGTTTCTTTGTTCGTAACCATTACCATCCGACATCATGGAAGGTGGAAATATCCTCGATCCCAACAACCCACCACCAAAACAACACCCACCTCCTAGAGCCCGTACCTTTGGAGACTACTCTCGTCCTAGCCACCATGGCTATCGAAACACCAATGAGCTCACTCAAGGAGCCAATGTCACTCCCTTGCGATCCGACACCATCCGGTTGGTGCAAAGCGGATGCGCATTCCATGGACTTCGTTCCGAAGATCCTAATCAACATCTCAAGGACTTTCTCAAAATCGTCGATTCCATAGACCTTGATGTTGCCACTCGAGAGACGACCCGACTGCGTCTCTTTCAATTCTCTCTGTGGGACCAAGCTAGTCAATGGCTAGAGCGTCTACCCGCAGGATCCATCACCTCTTGGGATGATCTCACCACTCATTTCCTTGCTCAGTTTTTCCCACCAGGAAGAACTACCAAGTTAAGGAAGGATATCTTGATGTTCGAACAACGTCGAGGTGAAACCCTATATGGGGCATGGATTTGATTCAAGGACTTACTCCAAAAAGTCCCTCACCATGGCATAGAACTTTGGCTCTAAGTCCAAATCTTCTATGACCACTGATGAACTCAAATAAGTACATTTTATTACTATCATTTATCCTATTAATTTGACTTGTTTTATTATATTATGTATGAGGATTGATACTTAATCGTTTACTTTTGTAATTCTCAGGTAAAAACAAGCATTTGGTGAAACTTGGCGATTTTAGACTAATTATGGAGCAAAACATGCAAGAAGTTAAGAGTCTACTGAAATGTACAAGATCAAGACAAATCTGCTCCAGATGCGCCGCATCTCACTTATTACATACGGTGCATCACTATCAAGATTTCACCAGATACGATCCAAGATACAAGAGGACATGCGCCGCATCCAAGAATGAAGATACGCCGCATCTTCTGGCGGTGTACGAATATTCCTGAATATATTAATCTTGGACCCCACGCGAAGTTAAGTCAATGCGCCGCATCTACTTACTAGATGCGCCGCATCTTACCCTCAGACAGAAACTATAAATACCCCAAGACCAGACGAATTTCAGAGAGCATATATTATATACGAAGTACGAAGACCAGAGAAACCTAAGGCCGAATTCAGACGAATAGGAAGCACAAGACACACCCGAACGAAGATACAAGAGCTGTAAGAAGGTGCTGCATGTGTTTAATTCCTTAAGTAGTTTTGTTTTATTGTGTTAGTAAACTTTAATTCATCAGGATTGATGGCTTGTGTAATGTGACAACCGAAAGATTGCACTCCCTTAAAACTGCTTTCCCATAAATTAAAGTTTATATGTTGATGTCTTTGGTTACTACTTATTAGTGCATTGATAACCTCTGTGTTTATTAGTGGCCTGCGCATTTGACTACGGAAGAGAATGTGGCTCCCACGGTTGTTACTAAATTGATCACTTAGGAATAACTTTTAGACATAAGTAATCATTAAGGGTTTACTCGCCGATAAGAATAGGGCCAACGAGAAAGGGTTAACTACATACACTTCATATAAAACTATCAATAAAACAAGTGACAATCTATTATCATCAGGACAGATCTTCTTATTGTCTCAAGTATTTATCTGTGTACGTGTGTGCTATTCGCTGATTCGTGCCTATTGGTTTAGTTTATTATTTAATTGCAACCAAATCGTGCCAGTCTCTCAGGCTGAACCCCCTTGCGTTAGATTAGGTTGTATAGCTAACTTAGAATATTAAAATACTGATTAGAATAACGAGATAATACGTTCCACTCTTAGTGATCGACACTCTACTTACCATTATATTCATACTGACCGGGTACACTGCTCGTTAAGTGTGTGTGTTATTGATAAGTCGGCTAAATATAAATTTAAAACTTGAGTAGGCATTAATACTGCTAAACCGCAACGACACATCGCACGCATCAAGTTTTTTGGCGCCGCTGCCGGGGAGTGAATTGTTATTATCTGTTAATTTGATTAGTATTTTAATTAGGTTTTTAATTTTTTTTAATCTAACCGCTAATTCTGTTGTGTATTAGATTAAATTGCATTCATTGTATTATTTTGCATATTTTCTGTTTTGTGTGTTATTTGTTTGCTTTTATTTGTGTTTATTTTTGTTTGTGTTTTTATTTGTTTTTATTTTTCGTATTTTCTGTGTTCTGCTATCGTTGTACTGAACTTAATCAAACGATACGGCGCATCTGATCTCTCAGATACGGCGTATTGCGTTTAATTTTTATAAAATACAACGCGTTTAATTAATTCGATACGACGCATCTTTCCCCAAGATACGGCGTATCTGTTTTTGATAAAAAAATTTTCTAAACGTTAACGCCATACGACGCATCTGCTTTAGCAGATACGGCGTATATATTATTTTAATTAAAAACAGTTTTCGAATTATTAAACAGATACGACGTATCAATTTTTATCGATACGGCGCATCTTCTGAATCAAAAATCTTATATTTTAAAACATAACGAAAATACGGCGCATTAACTTTTGTTAATACGACGCATTTAATTTTAATAAATATCGATTTTTGATAATTAAAATTGATACGGCGCATTCTAATTTCTAAGTGGCGTATCTATTTTTTGAATAAAGTCTGATTTAATTTTAACGATTGTAAGATACGGCGTATCCAACTTTTTGGATACGGCGCATCGTCTGCAGATATCAGTAACTTTAATTTTTCGTATTCCGTTTTCGTTGTTAATTTTCTGATATATTACTTTCTTGAGCATACCCTACTGATATTTTTGTGTTGATTTCAGGAAGTGCATGACCAGGAGTTCTACGAAGAACTTGATTCAACCTTTCGAAGATCCTGAACGAGTCTTTCATTCGCTTAAAAGGCTTTTCAACACAAAAAGCTTTGATACTTCAAGTTCATTCGAGCTTGATTATTTTTCTGAAGAGAAAGAGGAAGAAGAAACAGAAACAATGGGCGAAAACACAACTATGGAGGAATACATGAACAAAACCCGTGCTGATTACACTTCAGGAGTTGCTAGACCAAAGTTTGATGATAAGTCAAAGTTTGAATTGAATGGGTCAGTTTCTCTAGGAGCTAAGAGAAAATGCTTTCAGTGGATCAGAATATGAGGATGCTAATGAGCATGTTGAAAAGGTCCTCGAGATTGCGGATTTGTTTACTTCAGAAGGAGTGACTGACGATCAAATCATGCTAAGAATCTTTTCACTCTCACTAAAAGGAGCTGCTAACAAGTGGCTAAGGAATGAACCTGCTAGTTCAATCACTACATGGGAAGATTTGAAGAGCAAATTCCTGAAGAGATATTGTCCACCTGCTAAGACTGCTAAAAAGATGGAGGCTATCAACAGTTTCAAGCAAGAGCCTGATGAAACTCTTTATCAAGCTTGGGAACGATTTAAAGATTTACTGGTAAAATGTCCTCAACACTATCTAACCCCTATGCAGGAGATAATATTGTTTTATCAAGGATTGGACGTGCCTACTAGACAAATCTTGGACGCTAAGGGAGCTGTGCCTCAAATGAGTGCAGCCAATGCTAGGAAAGCGATCCAAGAAGCTGCTGATCATTCTCAAAAATGGCACGATGGGACCTTTACTAGATCTAAGAGCAGCACTAATTTTGACGGGATTGTGCTATTCAAGCTCAATTGGATAAAATTAGTAGAGAGATGAAGAAGTGTGATGAAAAAGTGTATGCTGCCCAAGTTGAATGTGAAAAGTGCGAAGGACCTCACTACACTAAAGATTGCCCGAATAAGAATGAAAGTGAGACGTTTGAAGAAGCATATTACACCCAATTTGGACAACCATTCCGACCTTCAGGAAGATTTAGGGAAGCCACCCCGGGATTCTATCAAAAGAACAACTTCAATCCCGCTTATCAAGAAAGGAGGCAGACTTTAGATGACACTCTAAAGAAAATTATGGCCGATGCTGCTAAAAGACATGAAGAGAATACTGCTATGATCAAAGAAATCCGAGCTTCAACGGACACTACTACAAGAAATCAAGGAGCTTCGATCAAAGCATTGGAACAACAAATTGGTCAAATGAGCAAAGTTCTTCAAGAAAGGGGATATGGAAGTTTACCTAGCTCAACTGAGACCAACCCAAGAGATCATGTCAAGGCCATAAGCACCACTGAAGAAGTCGCTCCTTACTTACCTAGAAGATCGATGAATGGTAATGATGGTGCAAGACCCGAATTTTTCTTTAATTCTTCAATCAGCTTAAGGAGACTACTAAAAGAGAAGACAAAGATTGAAGAGGAGATCAAGGCTACAATGAAAGAAGAGAGCTCTGCAACCGACTTACTTGCCTTGCCTCATAAAGAAAAAGACCCAGGAAGTTTTACTTTGCCTTGTTCAATTAATAATATATCTTTCAATAATGTGTTAGCTGACTTAGGAGCTAGTGTTAGTGTTATGCCTCTTAAGACATTCACTACCCTAGGACTAGGAAAATTAGCACCAACTAAGTTACTTATTGAATTGGCTGATAAAACGGTAAAATGACCTGAAGGGAATTCTATTAATGTGCTAGTTAAGATTGAGGAGTTTATTTTCCCCGTAGACTTTGTTATATTAGATATGCGCGAGGATGTTAAGATTCCTTTAATCCTTGGAAGACCTTTCTTGTCTACTGCCCATGCTAAGATTGATGTGTTTAAAAGAAAAATCTCATTAAGGGTAGGGAATAATAAACTAGTCTATAAGTGCCAAGATCCTGTTAAAAGCATAATTAGAGGTGTCTATGTGCTAGGATTAAGAGAGCGTATGGACCTCGATCTTGAAGCTAGGCTTATGGGAGAAACATTGATTCAAAACAACTCAACTAATCCTAATCATGAGAACTTTGAGGAATTTATTGACCTTAATGTACCTACCGAACTTAGACGCGATGTTGTTAATGATTCTGATGATGAGTGGTATGATTGCGTAGTAATTAACAAACGTAGGAGAATAGTTGAGAAAACGAATTTGAATAATGATGTGTTTATTGAACTACCACCCCACCTTGCTTATTTATGCCTATATGATAATAAGAATTTCCCGTCTATCATTTTGTCATCTCTGCCCGAAGAGGACAGAACTTTGTTTATACAGGTATTAAAGAAGAACGGCGTGGAAATTAAGGACGAGCAAGGAGTGTTCAATATTACTGATTTGGCAATGAGGGAGCGCGATGTTTCCGACTCCTTCAATGATCGATATTAAAGAGCTGAACGTGAGTCTAACTTGAAGACTCTGGAATAAAGACAAGTGCTGGCCGGGAGACAACCCGGAGAAATTTTTATTATTCTGTTTTTGTGTCGAGTCAGTCAGGCCGCAGAGGATACGGCGCATCTCAATCCTGAGATGCGACGCATCTCCTGCACTGGTCATATCTTACTTTATTTTTCTGCATTTTTTATTTCTGACTTTAAAACTTTTTATCAGTTTATTTTAATGCGGCGCATCCCTGGTTAAGGATGCGGCGCATCTTCTATTCTGATCCGTATTTATTCCAGGCTCGATACGGCGTATCTTCTTCCATAAGATACGGCGCATCGATTGACCTAATGATTTTCATTTTTAATTTTTAAGTTTTATTTTAACTAACAACTAATGTATTATGCAAGTTTGAACCTTTCTTAACTTAGGTGTGTTTTAAAGTCTTGGTGGTATTATAGATTCCTGCATTTCCTGTGGATACATTGATTATGAAGCTTAAACGTTCTTATCCACAAGAAAGATGATTTTTGCTAATGGAGGATCATACCGAGCAAATCTCAGGGGAGTTTTTCTGTTCTAATTCTTTTATTTTCCAGTTTTTAACCTTTTATACAAACAACGAGGACGTTGTTTAACTTAAGTGGGGGGATTGGAGAATTAGAACACTTAACACTTACTTTTCCTAAACTTTTCAAAAATTATGCTTAAAATGTGCTTAATATATCAAAATTTAAAATTTTTAGCATGTTTTTGTTTAAGATCTAAGTTGCATAGCTGCACACATGACGTTATTTTCAAAAATTGTGATTTTTCAAAATTCACAAATCTATGAGTGTGCCGGTGACTTGTAAACTTTAGAACTTGGCTTGTATACTATTCGAGACCACCATAATAAGTATTATTTATATAATTGGAATGACTTGTCTAAATTGGTAAATTTCTAGGATTACACCCAAAAAGCCTATTATATGTTATGTGTTATTAGCTAACTACACTGGTTAGTTAACCCCCGTATAAACCCTTTTGTTACTCTCACTTTTAGAGTAAGATACCCCTAGAAAAACACTCAGAGCCATTCCTTTCGTTTCTTACACCTTTATTAAAATGTTTCGTTACACCCTTACACCTTAGCCTACCCTGTAGATTAAAATCCGTGGTTGGTTAATTGCTTTAGGCAAAGTGTGTTTCCTTATATTACCTGTGTTCGCGTGCGTAATTCATTATCTATGGTTAGGTCGGGAAATTGCACAATGCATTTGGAGTGAAAGTAAATATTGTATATCTTTGAGTTTATTTTTCGTGTGTTTACTACTTTCACTATTACCGTTATTTCTGAAGTCATGAAAAGTATGGAAAAATTATCCAGAATTATCATTATAGTGATGTGGTGAAATTTTACACATCTTTGTTTATGTTAAAAAAAAAAAAAAAAAAAAAAAAAAAAAAAAAAAAATCGAAAAAATAGAAAAGAAAAAGAAAAAGAAAGAGTTGGATGTTTGTTTTAACCAACTTATGTAAAGTTTTGTATTAAGTGGTCGATATCACCACTAGTTGTTGTATATTATATCTATGGATTGAATGGGAGTTGGCAGTTATGGGAACACCAACTAAGGTTTATTCTTTGATTAAGATCTTGTTGAGTATAATTCGTGTCTACCTAAAGCGTGTGTTTCAAGTGTTAAAGCGTGAGTTATTCTATGATATGAGTCTTAATTATGGGATGGTTGGGATAGTGATTAACCACACTTAGGATTTTAATTTATTTGTTTTGTTTATTTTTCATTTTACACCAATTTATATCCCAAATATTATCCATACCCTGTATTATTCTTTATCCAACCAAACCTTTGATTTATTGAGATTAGGGATTTGAGCAATCTTAAGTATCGTAGTCGTGGATTCGGCTATGTATTTATGATTTTGTCGCCCTTTTTGATATAATATTATTGGTAAAGTTTGGACCTATCTTTAGCCTGTTCGAGTTAAGGATTTGAGCAATTGCAAGTATCGTGTTCGTGGATTCGATCATGTATTTGTGATTTTGTCGCCTTTTCTGGAATTTGAGATCGATAGAGATTAAGGAGAATAATTAACCCTTAAACCTCAAAACCCTTTTTACCGCTTTAGACTTGTTATTCCTTGGCTTTAGTGGGGGAGATGTGTATACTTGCCAAGCTTATGATAGAATATTCGTCACGACTGGACAGTTAAACGATTAGATTTGCTTTTATCAAATTATTTTATTTTACTTCTAATTCGTTAAGTGTTTGGTTGTGTGATTATGACAAAAAATGAATACATGCTTAAATATAAAAATAAATCCTAATATCTTTTAGGATACATTTTCATAAGATTAATTCGAAGGTTTACTTGGGGACAAGTAAAGTTCAAGTGGGGGGATATTTGATGAACTCAAATAAGTACATTTTATTACTATCATTTATCCTATTAATTTGACTTGTTTTATTATATTATGTATGAGGATTGATACTTAATCGTTTACTTTTGTAATTCTCAGGTAAAAACAAGCATTTGGTGAAACTTGGCGATTTTAGACTAATTATGGAGCAAAACATGCAAGAAGTTAAGAGTCTACTGAAATGTACAAGATCAAGACAAATCTGCTCCAGATGCGCCGCATCTCACTTATTACATACGGCGCATCACTATCAAGATTTCACCAGATACGGTCCAAGATACAAGAGGACATGCACCGCATCCAAGAATGAAGAAACGCCGCATCTTCTGGCGGTGTACGAATATTCCTGAATATATTAATCTTGGACCCCACGCGAAGTTAAGTCAATGCGCCGCATCTACTTACTAGATGCGCCGCATCTTACCCTCAGACAGAAACTATAAATACCCCAAGACCAGACGAATTTCAGAGAGCATATATTATATACGAAGTACGAAGACCAGAGAAACCTAAGGCCGGATTCAGACGAATAGGCAGCACAAGACACACCCGAACGAAGATACAAGAGCTGTAAGAAGGTGCTGCATGTGTTTAATTCATTAAGTAGTTTTGTTTTATTGTGTTAGTAAACTTTAATTCATCAGGATTGATGGCTTGTGTAATGTGACAACGGAAAGATTGCACTCCCTTAAAACTGCTTTCCCATCAATTAAAGTTTATATGTTGATGTCTTTGGTTACTACTTATTAGTGCATTGATAACCTCTGTGTTTATTAGTGGCCTGTGCATTTGACTACGGAAGAGAATGTGGCTCCCACGGTTGTTACTAAATTGATCACTTAGGAATAACTTTTAGACATAAGTAATCATTAAGGGTTTACTCGCCGATAAGAATAGGGCCAACGAGAAAGGGTTAACTACATACACTTCATATAAAACTATCAATAAAACAAGTGACAATCTACTTAATCATCAGGACAGATCTTCTTATTGTCTCAAGTATTTATCTGTGTACGTGTGTGCTATTCGCTGATTCGTGCCTATTGGTTTAGTTTATTATTTAATTGCAACCAAATCGTGCCAGTCTCTCAGGCTGAACCCCCTTGCGTTAGATTAGGTTGTATAGCTAACTTAGAATATTAAAATACTGATTAGAATAACAAGATAATACGTTCCACTCTTAGTGATCGACACTCTACTTACCATTATATTCATACTGACCGGGTACACTGCTCGTTAAGTGTGTGTGTTATTGATAAGTCGGCTAAATATAAATTTAAAACTTGAGTAGGCATTAATACTGCTAAACCGCAACGACACATCGCACGCATCAACCACATCAATCTCTCCACGAGGCAAACCATTGACCAATCGGCTGGTGGTAAGCTACGTGATCTAAGTGCGGAACAATCATGGGCTCTCCTGGAAGATCTTGCTCTTTATGACAACGAAAGTTGGAATGATCCCCGTGATTTGAATAAAACGGTCAAGGCAATATCTTTGCCTTCGAACAATTCAAGCACTTCTGACCGTAGGATCATAGAACTTGAAGACCAAGTCAAGTTTCTTATGAAATCCTACGAGGCTCCTAAACCTTCAAGCCAAGTGAACAAAATCACTTCTTCGTGTGAATTATGTAGTGGTCCCCACGACACTCGTGATTGTGTGGAACTCCCCGAACAAGCTTTTGGGGACTACGCATCCTCGCGTACCGACGGAGCGGGAGACAAGTGGTACACTTTCAAACCCGAGCCAAACCCCTACGGTGATTCATACAACCCCTCATGGAAAAATCACCCAAACCTTAGGTGGAAACAAAACCAAAACGCACAACAAACCAATTCTTCCAACCCACCTAATCGTTTTCAATCAAGCGGTTCATCCTCGAACCGTACTTTCAACAACAATCCTTCCAACTATGGTAGAACCAATAATCTTAAAGGATTGATGTCCAAATTTATGGCATCTCAAGAAGCTCGGATAGCTAGATTCGAATCCGAATTCAATCAACAACAAACGGAGATGACCAATAAAATTGACAACTTATTGAAAGCCCTCAATAACCAAGTGCTATCACCTCCACATAAGGACGCTAGGAACACAAATAGCGGACCCCAAGTAAAAGACCCCTCTTCATCCAAACATGTCCACTTTGTCAACATTGTCACTATTAAACCAATTGATAGGAATGAGGATAATAGTGAACCTGGGGATGAGGTTAAGAAAGTCGAGGTTGATAAAGAAGATGGGAAAAGTGAGACTGAAAAAGTAGATGATGATGAGGACTACTTCAATAGGCTACCCACTAAGGAAGAGCGCGCATATCATACAGACTTATTCGATAACCCCGAGACACCATACTTCCTAAGTAGACCAATTATAGAAATGGGCGACCCTTCTAATCTCAACATACCCTGCAACATCGGACATTTACATGTGTGGAAAGCTTACATCGACCTTAGATCGCCCATAAACATCATGACTAGAGCCCACTACAACTTGATAATGAAAAATCAACTTGGGTATAGGATGCTCCCTGATAAGGGTTGGATGAGTAACTTCACAGGAAGAGTTAAGGGATTACCGGTTTATGTAGGAAACTTCACCTATGCCACCGACTTTGTAATTGTAGAAGATATCCGCCCAATAGTCGATGCATGCTTAACTCAAGTAGTTTTTTGAAAACCATTTGTTGAGGTCTCTAGAATGACTTATGAACCTTTCTTAGGGATAGTTAGATTTAAGGATGAGACCGATGAGGTAAACTACCAAATGCCATATAAGATAGAGCAATTCCAACACTTGTCAAATGTTGAGAAGGAGCTTAAGCAAGCAGTCTACTATAGGAATGATGGAGATAGAAGTAAAGGAGTAGACTATGTTATGGAAAGGATATCCGGTTTCTACAAGGATTGTTTGAAATTAGGACCGGAATATAAAACCGGACATGATAATGGCCTAGAAACCGTGACCAATGATGGAGTCACGTAATGTACGGTGACTTTGAGTCTAGCTACAAGACTCGTTAATAAAGAAAAGCGCTTCTTGGGAGGCAACCCAAGCTTTATTTGCTTTGTGTGTTTATTTATTTGTTTGTTTGATTTTATTTGCTTCCGTATGTATGTTTAATTTTTATTATTATTGATTCATGTTCGAAACTAAATTGTGAAAATGCTTTATTTGTTTTTAACTTCGTCTTAACTACATATAAAGGTATTTTGCAAAAGATAAGTGTAAGGGAAATCCAAATCGGTTTATTAGAACAGATGAACATGAATCATAACAATATTAAATTAACATACATATTAGTAATTGTTTGAGTCAAATGCTTGTATCGAGTCATAATGATATTTTGCAGGATTTCCAGGAAATAAGGATTGAGTTTTTCTAGAAATTTTCCAAAAACTTAACATGAAAAATCTGTCAGATCACTTCTGACGGCGTCAGACCCCAGTCTGACGGCGTCAGGAACAGTTTTCTGGAATTTTTTTTTAAAGTTTTGTTTTTCTTCCGGAATCATAAAATGCTTTATTAAATCTCTAACTTATAAACTCTAGGAATCTGCAAAATAATCATTCCACAAGCATTATATCCTTATACAGATTTATCCCGCCAATGTTATGCAGGTTTTCGTGTTTGTTTTCTCAGGTTTAACAGGTTATTTTGGACAAGGAGATGTATGTGGAATCTAGCTTTTGGCGCTGCTTTAGTCTTGAAGCTTCAACATTACCTTGGAAGAAGATCTAACCATGTTACCTCTTTATCCACCGAGCGAATCAGGGGAGTATTTGATTTCATTCTTTTACCTTATTTACTTTTACATCTTGTTATTTGAACATTGGGGACAATGTTCATCTTAAGTGTAAGGGGGGGGTAAAGTACGATACCTTAGAGAATGCTATTACGCTTGATTTTTCGTTTGTTTAATGGTAGATGTGTAATAAAACTGAGAGAAATACCTGTTAAGGCAATTTTAGTGCCAAATTTAAATTTTTTTACAACATATAGGAGTGAAACTTTGGTCTTAATGAGCGTCTCACGGATAGGAGTTATATGACTAGCACAAAACCGTACCACTAAAAAATTTTTCACCCCCAAATATGTGAGGTTCGCCCCTAGAATTGGTAGGAAAAGCATTTATGCTATGATGTGTGTACCGGTAGCACTTAGATTCTAGAACTTGCGTTAGGACCATTCCGAGGCCACAAGTGAGACTACATTCGTGTAGTTAGATTTACTACATGATAAGAGGCATTAGGATTAACCCATTGTTTTACACCTGTGTTTTTGTTATAAGTACATTGGCTACATTGGTCAAGTAATTCTCCCACACCCTTTGCGTTGTACTCATTTTTAGTACACGATACCCCTAGTACACCCCTCAGAGCCTATCTTTTCGTTTCTAACTTTAAGCATTTTACTTAAAGTAAGAATTTGTTTACACCCCACTTAAATGTACACCCAAATCGCCTTAGCCTACCTTGTATGCACTCATTTTTAGTGCATTATTGTGACAACATTTGTTTAAACCCCAAGTTAATTATCTAATTGATTACATGGTTGCTAAGTCGAGTCATATCCTTGTACATATTGTTTTGGGACGATTAGGACTCATGGGTAAAGTACTAGTGTAATGGAGTAATGGGGAAGAACAACATTATTACCCCCATATGTGCTAAATATTTTAAAAGTACTCCAAGTGTTTCGATTATCTTAATTCGAGTCATTAGAATAGTTAATTGTAAAGTTATGTAAAAGTTCAAGTGTAAGGGGGATACAACCCCCCTACGATGTATTATTTTGGATGGTAGGGCAAGAGTGTATGCAAAAAAAAAAAAAAAAAAAAAAAAAAAAAAAAAAAAAAAAAAAAAAATACGGACTACCATCCCGTTTCATTTTATGTTTATTTTATCTTTTTGTTATTTTTTTTTTCATTAGCTTAAGTCGAGTCTAGTCTTGGCTTAGCAACGCCATATTGTACATGTAATTAATCAAGATCTTTAACTCGCCACCAGTAAAATATCCTTTATCCAACAAAACCGTGTTTATCACATCCCTACACCTAACATTATAACCCGTTTAAAAGCCCTCTTTGATAGTTTATCTTAGGTGCTTACGCCTAGTGGAGGAGGTTTTTGATCCTTTCCCAAGCCTATGGTAATCTATTTGCTATGACAGGTAGTGAGAGATATTATTCATTTTCATTTATGAGATATACTTTTATGACACCTGAGAGATGTGAGTATCTAAACACTACTTGTGAGGTGCTAGTCTGTAATCTCCATGCTTATTATGATTAAAGTGGAACGACTATTTGTTGTAATTACTTTTATATTAGCGTTAAATGACCCCTAACATGTATTTTGATTAGAATAAAAACGCATTTGCTTGAGGACAAGCAAATCTCAAGTGTAAGGGTATTTGATGAAGCGAAAAGTGTACGCTTTTAGGGGTCATTTAAGCCCTAAATCGTATTTATTTGACCAAATATTGCCCTAAATCGTTCCTTTTGTCATTTTAGGTACTTTGGAGAAGAAATCTGGAAAAGGAAGCATTTTGGACGTTTTTGGAGCATAAAAGTGAAGAAAACGACAAAGTCTCAAAATCGGCTGGAAAAGTACCTATGACGGCGTCAAGCACCATTGTGACGCCGTCAACCCTTGACGCGCCAGAGAGGATTTTGGATGATTAAAAGGGGACGGTGTCAAGAAGGCCATCAAGAAACCCTAACCGCGGCGAGGTGACGGCGTCAGCTCTATAACGTGACGCCGTCAGATCTGATTTTCTATATATATTCTCATAATTTTTAGTCATTAGTGTGCAACTTTGTGAGGAGAAACCCTAAGACGATTTTTCTGCTACTTTTAAGGGTTTTATACCCTTGGATCTCCCATGTTCAATTGAAGATAAGTAATCAATTAATAATTCAATATGTCTATGTGTTGTTTGATTATATTTTGTTCTTGTCTTTTATTTAACATGCTAGGCTAGATTTATCTTGTGTTTGCTTAGATCTAATGAAACCTAACTATTGGTTATTGGTTGTTGGTGTGTTATTAAGTGTATTGGATGATTGTTTATCGATGTTAGGCTTAAGAAAACTGGCTAACCTCCTATACGGTAACTTGCTTGAACGTCTTAAGAAACATGAACCAATGCGTACTAAGGTTTTTATGGTTGTATTTAATGCATGAGCGAATTCTAGTGATCCCATGTTAGGAGCTTCTTAGCCGGCTCGACGTAGGAGTGAAGTAGGAGCTTATAGAGTTGGGGAAGTACGTACGCCACCCCACGATTGGTATTAAGGAATACACCCGTCATCCATGCAATTAATACACACTAATCAACCGGTAAAAGATAGTTAGGGAGTAAGGAAATCTAAGTAAACACATTTCTCTCCATATAAGTTCCACAACCTTTTTATTTTCAGTTATTTTATTTTATTTGCAATTGTAGTTATTTGGGTTAGTTGACTAGCAACTAATTCCGCCCACTCCTTCAAACCCGAGATTTTACTTGCTTTTATAAAAATATAAAAAAAATACAAAAAGAATCTTCCCTCACCCTTAGACCTATTAGAGTAGTTTTTCAATCCTAACGACACTATTCCCCTAGAGAACGATCAATCCCCCGGTACTTGCCACTACACTATACTACATCGGTCAGGTACACTGCCTAGTGAGGATTGCAAGCCTCTTGAGATCCCTCGAGAGGTAAAACCTGTTGTAAGGTCGCAAAACCACGCATCAACTATAAAAGGAGGATCTAGGGTTAGGGTTAGTATACGTATTATTGTTAGTTCGATTCACTTCAAGGTTATTGTAACCCTGTTACTTTTGAGTGACCGTATTTAATATATTGAGGTGATAGTTGAGAGAATTCTTGTGTGTTCGATTCATAATTCTTCTTCTTAAGATTAAGTACTAGTTTCCGCATAATACTTAACAGATTATTCAAGAACAGTTTCTATACCTATTGTCTTATATCTACATCTAAGGTAATTAACAAGATCGTTAGCTCAACTGGGATCAACAAGTGGTATCAGAGCTTGTGATCTAGAGACTGCTATCAAGAAGAATTTCGTAAACTCAGATTTGTTCATCATCTACATAAGCAATGGATTCAGATACTACTCATATGGTGACTGCTTCAGGTACCAATGCTCAAGGCTGGTAAATATGAACTCTGGAAGATGAGGACTGAGCAGTATATGAAGATGCTTGACTACTCCATGTGGGAAGTCATTCAGAATGGAGATACTCTACCTGCTAAGGGTGCTGATGGGACACCATTACGCATTAAAACTAATGAGGAGAAGGCACATAGGAAATTGGAAATCAAAACTCACAATATTCTTTTGATGGGTATACCAAATGAATATTAATTGAGTTTTAGTAACACTAAGACTGCTAAGGAGTTGATGGATGCTGTTGAACTCAGATTTGGTGGGAATGAGGCCACCAAAAAGTCTAGGAAGAATCTGGTCAAGCATCAATTTGAAACATTTACTGCTTTAATTTCAGAAAACATTGATGCTACCTATGATAGACTTCAGAGGTTGGTGAGTCAATTGCAGCTTATGAGGGTCTCAGTGCCTCAAGAAGACATCAATCTCAAGTTTCTGAGGAGTTTACCATCTGAATGGAATACTCATACAGTGGTCTGGAGGAATAAGACTGATTTTGAAACAATGACTTTGGATGATTTGTACAATAATCTAAAGGTGTATGAATCTGAAGTCAAGGGTATATCAAGCTCATCTTCTAGTGTAAACAACCTAGCTTTTATGTCTTCAAACAACAAGGGATCTGGAAACTCTCAAGAAAACCATTTTGCTGCTAGTGATGTTGTTTCTGCTACTAATTCAAACATTGATAACATCAGTGATGCAGCTATTTGTGCCTTTTTGGCCTATCTCACCACAAGTACTTCTGTTACTGATCAGGATTTGGAACATCTAGATCCTGATGATCTAGAGGAGATTGATTTGAAGTGGCAGATGGCCATGCTTACTATGAGGGCTAGGAGATTTCTGAAGAAAACTGGAAGAGCACTCAAGTACACACAAACCAATGTGGGGTTTGACAAAGCCAAGGTTGAGTGTTATAATTGTCAGAGAAAGGGGCATTTTGCTAGGGAGTGCAGAGCACCAAAGAAGAACAAAGAGACTGCAAGGATTGTTCCTATTGAAGAAACCAAGACTACTGCTGCTCTGGTTTCATGTGATGGCCTGGGAGATTATGAATGGAGTGACCAAGCTGAGGAAGGACCAAATGTTGCTTTTATAGCTGAAGAAGAAAAGAAGGGACAAAATTTTGCTCTAATGGCCTATTCTTCTTCATCCTCTGGTTCAGACTCTGAGGTATCTAATGAGTCATCTTGTTCTTTTAAATCATGGATAGATACTATTGAGGAATTAAAGTCTAGCAATAAGAGTTTAAGAATGGAAGTAGAAAAGTTAAAACTTGATAATTTAGGTTATGTATATGGCCTAAAATCAGTAGAAGAAAAACTTGACTTTCTTAGACAGAATGAAATAGAGTATGTTGATAAGATTAATGGACTAGAAGTTGAAATTATTAAGAAAAATTGTGAAATTAATGTTCTTAACAAAAGAGTAGAGGAGGCTTAAAAAGCTAGAGATGAAGCTTTATCTGAGAAAGAAAAACATGTTATTAGATTAGAAAAACAACAATTTGCATCAAATATTGTCAATAAGGCAATTGAAAGTCAATTAATGAGAAAAGGAAGTGGCTTAGGTTACAATGAAGTACCACCCCCAGTCAAAAGTGCCTTTGCACCTCCTAGGAAGGAATTGTCTTTCATAACTGAGATAGATGCAAAACCTGGAGGTGAAACATGTGAAACAAATAATGAAAAACCTGATAGAACTAATGCACCTAAGGTTGAGATGAAGTCTGATACCTTGATCATTGAAGATTGGGTGTTAGATAGTGAGGATGATGAGACTGACTCAACACCTAAGGCTAAAAAGGAAGAAATTCCTAAATCAGTTGAAACTAAAGCTAAACATGTGGAGTTTGTAAAACCTATGCTAGGAAGTAAGATCTCTAGGAAAATGGATGAATTTGATGAGAAACCTAGAGAATATCCTAGAAAATCAAATAACTTGCCTAGAGGAAACCAAAGAAATTGGAACAGCCTAATTTCACACAAGTTAGGTAGTGATTTTGAATTGGTTAAAAACGCATGTTACAGTTGTGGTAGTTTTGAGCACTTAGAGGAAGATTGTTACTACCAAAAACCTGTTAGAACTTATGCTCAAAAACCTGTATGGAACCAACACACTAGGGTGAACCATAGGAATTTTGCTAGAAAGACTCACCCTCACCCCAATAGAAACATGGTTCCTAGGGAAGTTTTGCTAAGAAATGGTGCTACTAGGACAATTACTACTGCTGCACCAAAAAGGCCCATTCAAAAGAAAACAGAGTTTTCTACTGCTAAGGTAAAAGCAGTTTCTACTGCTGAGCCAAAAGTAGTAACAGACACTGTTGTGGGCAATCACTTTTATGCTGTTAAGGCCTCAACTTGCTGGGTCTGGAAACCTAAAATTAAGGTTTTAGATCATTTTCTCAGACACAGCAGTACATCAATGGACTTGAAGAAATTTGATTACTTTGATGCACAAGGCAGATCCAAGTCAGTAATGGCTTGGGTCCTAAAAAGAAACTAATTCTGTTACTTTTTGTGCAGGGCAATCTATAGGATGAGCTAAAGGATAAATGCATTTTTGATAGTGGATGCTCGGGAAATATATCTGGAGACCAAAGCAACCTGGATGATTTTGGAGCTATGGATGGTGGCTATGTTGCTTTTGGTAATGATCCCAAAGGTGAGAAAATTGTTGGTAAAGGTACTATTAGAACAGGCACTTTGGATTTTGAAAAAGTGTATTTGGTAAATGGACTTAAGTTCAATCTTTTTAGTGTCTCACAAATGTGTGACAAAAAGAATTTTGTTCTTTTTACAGACACTGAGTGTCTTATCTTATCTCCAGACTATAAGTTGCCTGATGATAAATCAGTGCTACTTAGAGTCCCTAGAACAGACAATATATACAGTGTGGACATAAAGAACATAATTCCTAAAAGAGATTTAACTTGTCTGTTTGCTAAAGCCACAATTGATGAATCTAAACTTTGGCATAGAAGGCTTGGACGCTTAAATTTCAAAACGATAAACAAATTGGTTAAGGGAAACCTTGTGAGAGATTTACCTTCAAAAAATTTTGAAAAACCTGAAACCTGTGTTGCTTGTCAGATGGGAAAGCAACACAGAGCTTCTTGTAAGTCCAAAGTGGTGAACTCTATTTTTGAGCCGTTATACATGTTGCATACGGATCTTTTTGCGCCAACTTATGTGAAAAGTCTGAATAAGAAAATGTATTGCCTAGTTGTCACAGATGACTATAGTAGGTTTACTTGGGTTTTCTTTCTAGCAACTAAGGATGAGACTTCTGGTATCCTTAAGGCTTTCATAACAAGAGTAGAAAACCTAGTTAATCACAAAGTTAAGATAATCAGATGTGACAATGGAACTGAATTTAAGAATAATGTGATGAATCAGTTCTGTGTTGAAAAAGGTATCTTAAGACAGTTTAGTATGGCTAGAACTCCTCAACAAAATGGTGTTGCTGAGAGGAGGAATAGGACATTAATTGAAGCTTTTAGGATAATGTTGTCAGAGTCAAAATTACCCACTACTTTTTGGGCTGAAGCAGGTAACACTGCTTGCTTTGTGCAAAATAGAAGTAAGGTAGTGAAGCCTCATAACAAGACCCCTTATGAATTATTTCATGGTAGGAAACCTATGATAGATTTCTTGAAACCATTTGGGTGTCCTGTTACTATCTTGAATACCTTTGATAACCTAGGAAAATTTGATGAGAAAGCAGACCAAGGTTTCTTTGTTGAATACTCCACTAATAGTAAGGCTTTTAGGGTATTCAATCAAAGAACTAGGCATGTGGAAGAAAACTTACATGTTAGGTTTAGTGAAACCACACCTAGTGTAGCTGGAAGTGGACCTCAATGGCTGTTTGACATAGATTCATTAACCAAAAGTATGAATTATGTGCCAGTAAATGCAGGTACAACTAACATGTCCGCAGGAACACAAGATAATTCTAATGTAGGTACACAAGCCAAGGCCAATGAATCTGGAAAGGAATTTGTCTTAATTGAGAAGTGGAAGCTTGATCAACTTTTCACACCCAAAGAGAAAGAGGGTAAGAGTTCACAAGGTGATGATGTTCATCAAGATGTAGAAGGTGGAGATGAACCTTCTAATGCTGAAAAGGTGGTTAATGAAGAACCACATGTTGCTGATAAAGTGGATCTTGGTGAAAACAGAGGAAATAACACAAGTAATAGTATTTCTAATTCTACTGCTAGGCCAAAAGTTTCTGCTACCCAGCCTAGTAGTTCTACTGCTATACCAAGATTTTCTACTGCTGATGAAGATGGGAGATCCTTTGAAGATGTTAACTATCCAAATGATCCTAATATGCCTGGATTAGTTAATGTCTATGCAGACACTGATGATGAAGTTGTTGAAGGGTTTGGTGCAGAGGCTGACTTTAACAATATGGAGAATGCAATTCCAGTCAGTCCTATTCCATCCACCAGAATACACAAGGATCATCCTAAGGAGCAAATTATTGGAGATGTTCATTCTGCTGTTCAAACAAGAAGCAAAACTAAAGGCTTTAGTACTTTGTTTGACCAAGGATTATATGCTCAGTCACTTCATCAAAGAAAGAGCCACAAGGATTTACAAAATTGTATGTTTGCCTGTTTCCTATCTCAAATGGAACCCAAAAATGCCTAAAAAGCTTTTCAAGATGAAAGTTAGGTTGAAGCTATGCAAGAGAAGTTATTGCAGTTCAAGCTTCAAGAAGTCTGGACATTGGTTGATTTACCTTCAGGAAAAAGGACAATTGGTACTAAATGGGTGTTCAGATGCAAGAGAGATGAAAGAGGAATAGTAATCAGAAACAAGGCAAGATTGGTGGCCCAAGGATACACTCAGGAATAGGGCATTGACTATGATGAAGTATTTGCACCTGTAGCAAGAGTAGAGGCAATCAGACTATTCTTGGCATTTGCTTCATTCAAGAACTTCACTGTGTATCAGATGGATGTGAAAAGTGCTTTCTTGTATGGAAAGATTGATGAAGAAGTGTATGTGATGCAACCACTAGGTTTTGAAGACCCTAATTATCCTAATAGGGTTTATAAGGTGGATAAAGCACTATATGGCCTACATCAAGCTCCTAGAGCTTGGTATGACACCTTGTCTAAATATTTGTTAACCAATGGTTTTAGTAGGGGAACCATTGACAAGACTATGTTCATCAAGAAAGACAAAAAGGATATCCTACTTGTTCAAGTATATGTAGATGATATCATTTTTGGGTCTACAAACAAGGTGTTATGTGAGGAATTTGAGAAGCTCATGCATAGTAGATTTCAGATGAGTTCTATGGGGGAACTCACTTTCTTTCTTGGGCTTCAAGTTAAGCAGAAGAAAGATGGGATTTTCATCAGCCAAGACAAGTATGTGGCTGATATTTTGAAGAAATTTGGTTTTTCTGATGTGAAGCCAGCTAAGACAACAATGGAGACCAACAAGCCTTTGCTCAAGGATGAAGATGGGGAAGAGGTTGATGTGCATTTGTACAGATCCATGATTGGATCTTTGATGTATCTAACTGCTTCAAGACCAGACATTATGTTTGCTGTGTGTGCTTGTGCCAGATTTCAAGTGAACCCCAAAGTTTCTCACTTGAATGCTGTCAAAAGGATTTTTTGGTACTTGAGGAGTCAACCTAGGTTGGGCCTTTGGTATCCTAAGGATTCACCTTTTCATTTGGTGGCATACTCGGAGCAAGTTTGGACAGAAAATCAACTTCTGGAGGCTGTCAATTTCTCGGACATAGGTTGATCTCTTGGCAATGCAAGAAACAGATTGTGGTGGCTAATTCAACAACTGAAGCTGAGTATGTGGCTGCTTCTAGTTGTTGTGGACAAGTACTCTGGATTCAAAATTAGCTGATGGATTATGGGTACATATTTATGAACACCAAAATTTACATTGATAATAACAGTACAATGTGTATCATTAAAAATCCTGTTTTTCATTCAAAAACAAAACATATTGAGATAAGACATCACTTTATCCGAGATTCTTATGAGAAAAAGCTAATTCAAATTGTTAAAATCCATACTGACAACAATGTTGCAGATTTACTCACTAAAGGTTTTGAAGTGAGTAGATTTCAATTTTTAATTGCTAGTATTAGAATGATCAATCTTTGAAAAATCTTATCTCTGTGTGTTATTGTGATAGTTTGTAAGAATTTGTACTGTTATTAATCAAATAAGATGTTTATATTGCTTGCTTTGTTTGTATGTTGTCTGCTGCTAGTTGTTTATTCAACTGATGTGAAAAACTATGGTTTGGGATTATTGTGGTATCTTGTTTCTTGTGTTTTTGTGGTTTTGGACTAACCTTTTGTAGAAAAAGTCGAAGGGGAAAGCTTATCTGATGGGAAAAAGATGTTTGAAAAGATCAGCAGACATTCTGCTGCTAGTTAAAAAGTTTCTGTTGCTAAGCAAAACTTTCTGCTGCTGGAGTTCTGCTGCTCGGATTGGAACTATTGGGATTCTACTGCTCGGTTTCAAACTTAAGGGTGGATTTTGTAACTTGGCGCGAATAAAACCCTAATGAGATCCAAACGGCTTAAAAACCCAATTCGATCTCAAAATTAACTTTGTGCGCCCAAAATTAAACTAAATTCAAACCCTAACACATCTTTTAATCATCTGATCAAAAACCCCCAAAATCAAAACCCTAATTTCACAATGACAAAAAGAGACTTCTCCGATAATCACAATCAAGTGGCGTTTCTTCAAAAGGTCCCTGAAGGTGAGGGTTTTGCTGAAGTTATTGACTTTCTTAATGCTACTCATTTAAGGTATGCATTAATAGTAAATCCCACTATATACATTTCCCACATGAAAGAGTTTTGGTCTACTGTCAAGATTAAAACTAAAAATGGGGAAGAATATTTGAGAGCTTTTGTAGATGAACAAAGAATTGTTATCACTGAGTCATCTGTAAGAGAAGTACTTCATCTTTCAGATGATAAAGCAATAACTTATCTTTCGAATTCTACTATTTTTCAAGAACTTGAACATATGGGGTATGAGAGGAAAAACAATGGTTTAAAGTTTTTCAAAGGTCTTCTCTGCCCACAATGGAAATTTCTTCTTCACACCCTTCTCCATTGCCTTAGTCCTAAAACTACAGGGTGGAATGAGTTCAGTACAACTCAAGCATCTGCCTTAATTTGTCTGGCTACATGACAACCCTTTAATTTTTCGGCTATGATTCTGGATGGGTTAAAAAAGAATATTTCGGGCAAAGTGTATGTTTACCCAAGGTTTTTGCAATTAATCATTAATAAACAATTAAAGAAACCTAAGGTACATAAAGGAACATATGACAGTCCTGAACTAAAAAGCAAAATGTTTTCATATTTGAAAAAGACTGGAACTGGATTTTCTGGGACTGTAACTCCTTTGTCCTAACATATGCTATAATTAGCTGCTACTCAGGGTGAAGGTGCTGAAATCACAACAGCTACCCATCACACACCCACTCCTGAACATTCCCCTGAACAAACTGAAAAGACCCAATCCCCTAGGATTTCACATAATAAGGACACTGAGCAACCTCAGGCCAGTGTTGGTATGAAAGCAGATGAGGCTGCCACAGGTGATGTAGGTGGCATAATGGGAGAGGCTAGCACTAATGATCCTGGCTTAGCAGCTGGACAGGACAGTGCTAACATAATTAAGACCTCTAACATGGCAACATCTAACGCAGAGGGTTCTGTTGAACCTGATGCAGGTGATGGTAACCCCAGCCAACTGGCTAAAAAGTAGGGCTCAGATGATCAGCCTAGGGTTGATACTGAGTGTAGGCCTATTGATTCACCTCTCGGACCAGGTAACACAGGTCGAAGTGATGAGGGCAGAACTGAACCAATTGAATTGATGGATACTTTTGTACATACTAACAATGTCTATGATTCACCTCTCGGGCCAGGTAACACAGGCCGAAGTGATGAGACTAGAAAAGATACTGAGTAATTGATTGCCACAAATGTACAAAATGCCAAATCTGATGATCCACCTCTCAGGTCAGGTAACACAGACCGAAGTGGTAAAGATAGTCTGCAACTTATCAAAGAATTGATGAAAAAGTGTACAATATTGTCAAATGAAGTGCTTGGTCTCAAACAGGAGGTTAAGAAACTTAAAACTACTCATGGTGCTGAAATCAGGAAGCTCAAACAAAGGATTAGGCATCTTGAGGGAGTTAAGAGATCAAGGACTTCTAATACTGGAAGGTCAAAGTCAAAGAAGGTTGATTCCAAACCTGGTTTGGGGGAGGATGCTCCCAAACAGGGGAGGAATGATGGCAAGGATTCAGGAGAGGTTGAGAAAGATGTTGTTGGGAATGAAAATGTTGATATGGATGTGAATTCTGCTGAGAATGATGAATTTGTGGTCCAGGATAAGTCAGGTAATGAAGTGGTTCTTGAAAATGTTGTTAGTGTTCAAAATGGTGAGTGTGGAAAGGTTGGTTTCACTACTGAAGAAATTGATAAAGCTGCTAGTATAGCTCTTGAGACTGATGGTGTTCAAAATGCTGCTAAGGGAGATTCTGCTGCTGGTTCAGGGCATCCTACTGCTAGTGTTGCTCATTCTGCTGCTGAGCCAGAGCAAGGTTCTGCTACTGAGTTAAATGATGATGATGTGAGCTTGGATGAGATTATGTTAAAGCTTAAGTCCTCAAAAACATCAACACCAAAGAAACCACCACAATCACAACAAGAACAACAACAACAACAACAATCATCACAACCACAACAACCAGAACCTGAATCTCAACCAACAACAAAACAAACAACTTCACCTACAACAAAACAATTAGCTCCCACACCTACAATTCCAAGAACTTCTGTCAAAGGAGTAAGCATAAGAGAACCCATTCCAACCAAAAAGCCTGTACAAACACATACATACACTCGAAAAGGAAAAGGTAAAGATGGTTGATGAGCCTGAACCTTATCCATTTCACATTCCTTTTGAATTTTGGCCTCCTGACCTTAGAGAAAAACATGATCTTGAAGCTGCTAAGAAGCTTGCAGCTGAAGAAGAGGCAGAATATGAAAGGGAGGTTGAAGAACAAAGGGAACAGGCTGAGACATAGGCTGAGATTGAAGCAAAGTTGAATGCTTGGGATGAAGAAAGAGCTAAATGTGAAGCTGCTATGGAGTGGTTAAAGGTGAAGGAAGAATTGCAAGATGATCTTACTGAAAAAGGTGAGTTTGATTGGTTAGAGAAGTTTAGAGTAAAGCACAAGAAGAAACTTCTTACTCAGAGGAAGAAGAAGAAGGTGCTTAGACCTCCAACTGCAAAGCAAGTAAGAGATTTTCATGAGCATTACTTGAAAAATATGAAAGGCTGGATGCTTGTGTAGTTGAAGAAATACACAGATGCTGAGGTTCAAAAGAAATTTGAAGCAGCTAAGAAAGAAGTGGAGGGGAAGTTTGCTCCCATGGAATTGGATTCTACAATGCTTTCAAGATATATGGCACCAAAGGCTTATCTAAGAGTAAATACTGAGGTTGAAGTGGAAAAGTCTAAGAAAGAGACTGAGGGTGTCAAGCATAATGTGGAGTATGAGAAGGGAATTGAAACTAAAGTGCAAAAAGAAAAAGTAAAATAAGGTTTTAATGTTGGTGAAAAGAGACCTGGAAGGGTTTTAAAGTCTGTTGGAAGAAAGAAAATGAAGGCTAGAAAGGGCAAAGGAGTGGTGAAAGATAGTTCTGAGAGCAGTTCTGAATTAGAGAAAGAGTATACTAAGTCTGGTGAAAAAGATGTTGATAGTGAGGAAACTGAGAAGGATAGAGAAAGGATCATGTCTCTCACAGTTCTAGCACCACAAAAAGAACCTGAGATGACTAATGCAGTTCCCCTAACAACCAAATATCCAATCATTTCTTATTCACACATGATCAGAGATGGAAGTGAAGCATACTGGGAGTTCAAGAGATCTAATGGTCTATTTTATAGATTTGTTAGGTTTTCACAGATGTTAAACTATATGGATAGAGATGATGTGGTACAACTCTGGAAGTTGTATAAGGAAAGATATGGTGATCAGAGACCAGAGGTGGTATATGAGAGGGTAATCTATTATTATCTGAAGAACATGTTTGAGCCACATGATGAGGATATTGAATGGAGGGCATTGTTACACAAAAAAGGTCAAAAAATGGTATTTGTATCAGTCTTGTGGTGTACATGAATTGGTTGGTCAAGGTGTGTTGATATACATGCTTGTGGAAAAAGATTATCCCTTGAACTTCAACAAAGAAGTTATTACTCAGATGTTGCAGCCTGGAATGTTACAGCTACAGAAAGGATTTGATCGACAAGCTTATCAATTGATCAAGAAATATGAATATGTTCTCAACCCAAAGAAGAAAGTGTGAATATGATTGGAAGCATCCTCTTGGTGTTTATCTGTGATTAAAAGAAACTTGAATATTTTAGGAGAAAATATCAAGTTTAGGGGAGGATTGTTGGGTTTGAAGATGCTGCTGCTCAAGGTTGATTATACTGCTCATGATTCTAATGAAAAATACACTAAGTATCATTCTGCTGCTCGACTAAATGATTCTACTGCTTGTGATTTATTCTACTGCTGACTTTCCGAGAAGATTGAAGAAATAAGCTAAGTATGATTCTACTGCTAGACTACGAAGATCCTACTGCTAGAGTAAATCATTCTACTGCTTATTAGATAAACGTGTATAGTTTGTTAGATAATTATGGTAATGATACGAATAGATATTATCTTGTATAGAAAGTATTTGTAACTGACTAGGACTCCTTAAGACTATAAAAGGAGGATCTAGGCTTAGGGTTAGTATACGTATTATTGTTAGTTCGATTCACTTCAAGGTTATTGTAACCTTGTTACTTTTGAGTAACCGTATCTAATATATTTAGGTGATAGTTGAGAGAATTATTGTGTGTTCGATTCATAATTCTTCTTAAGATTAAGTATTAGTTTCCGCATAATACTTAATAGATTATTCAAGAACAGTTTCTATACCTATTGTCTTAGATCTACATCTAAGGTAATTAACAAGATCGTTAGTTCAACTGGGATCAATATAAAATAAATGCGAGACGGTTGTAACAACTGTGGAGGTAATCACCCATCATCAGAATGTGACGATCAACCAATGGGCGGACCCAAAGAAGGAGAAGCTAATTATATCCAAGGAGGATACCGTAGAAGCGGTTATCGTGGTAATTATTAAGGGAGAAATTCTGTAAATTGGCAAGATCGCCAACAAAGGGATAACAACCGTGATTCTCAACCATGAGTAGACAATCAAACTCCACAGGCCTCTGATAAAAAACTGGAATAATCCGATTTTGAAAAAATGATGAGAGAATTCGTGACTGCTCAAAAATCAACCAATGAGATCGTCAAGAACCAATTTTTCAATCTCAAAACCAAAGTTGAGCAGGGTCAGAAAAATCATCAAGCATCTATTCAAGATCTTGAAAACAAATTCAGTAGACTTTCTGACCAATTTTCTTCCCGACCATCTGGTTCGTTACCAAGTAATACCCAATCCAACCCCAAACCAACAACATCTGGATCAAACGATAAAACTTATCGTCCACCGCAGACTAGAAATGAGCATATCAATGTTGTATTCACAAGAAGTGGTCTCTCTTACGATCCACCACCCAATCCAAATAATACCACGATTATCAATGATGAAAGTGAGGATGAAGCTGAAGAAGCAGAAAAGGAAAATACTCCAAATATACCCACCAAAGAAAAACCCATCCCACCAGTTAAGGCATATACACCAAAAATTCCATATCCTCAGAGCCTTAAGAAAGAAAAGATGGAAGAAAGTTATAAGAAGTTTGTTGAAATAATCAAAGAGGTTAGACTCAATGTACCCCTCTCGTTGATGTTCTAGCTGGAATGCCCAATTATGGGAAATTTTTGAAAGAACTTCTTAATAACAAGAAAAAGTTGGAGCAAATATCTGCTACCTTTCTCAATGAAGAATGCTCAGCCATTGTTCAGAACAAAATTCCACCAAAACTCGGAGATCCTGGAAGTTTTCTTATTCCATGCACGTTAGGAAACAACGTCACATGCGATGCTTTAGCCGATCTTGGTGCAAGTATCAATTTGATGCCCTATTCATTGTATTCTAAACTTTCCATCAATACCTTGAAACCTACAAGGATGAGTATTCGATTAGCCAATCATTCTTACCAATATCCTGTTGGAATTGCTGAGAATATGCTTGTCCAAGTTGGTAAATTTGTTTTTCCTGTGGATTTTGTGATCTTAGAAATGGAGGAAGATAGTAGAGTACCTTTTATTTTTGGAAGACCTTTCCTAAACACCGCTGATGCTATCTTCAAAGTAAAAGGCAAAGAACTCAATATTAGAGTTGGAGAAGATAGAATTACCTTTTTAATCGATAAAGCAATGCAGTATCCATATTCCAGTGATGACACTTGTTTTAACATTGATGTAATCGATGAAGTCACTGATGAAGAAGTGGATGCATTACTTGACGATTCTGATCCATTCATGACTACTTCAGAGAAAATTAGTGAAACAGACTTTGATAAAGAATTCGCTGATTTTTTGGAAGTAAAATTTGAAGAAGATGAAGAAGAAGAAGGAGAAATTGTAGAAGATAATTTTGAAGAAATCACCTTTAATGATCAATTAAGGATCAAAACATCTCTTTAAGAACCACCAACTGATCTTGAGCTAAAACCACTTCCTGATCATCTTGAATATGCTTACTTGGAAGATAATTCACTTCTTCCAATAGTCATATCTTCGTTGCTCAATGAAGATGAAAAAGAATGTCTCGTCTCTGTTCTCAAAAGACATAAAAAAGCTTTTGCGTGGAAAACCTCTGATATTCCAGGAATTAGCCCTGATTTTTGTAAACACAAAATCAATTTCGAAGAAGGTGTTAAACCCGTTGTGGAAAGACAATGTCAACTCAATCCCAACATGAAAGAAGTTGTTAAGAAAGAAATCATCAAACTTCTTGATGCCGGTATCATTTACCCCATCGAGGATAGTCCTTGGGTGAGTCCAGTTCACTGTGTTCCGAAGAAACGAGGAATGACTGTTGTGACTAACGAACAGAATGAATTAGTTCCTACTAGAACTGTCACTGGATGGCGAGTATGTATTAATTACAGGAAATTAAACAAAGCCACCAGAAAAGATCATTTTCCTCTACCCTTCATGGATCAAATGATTGAGAGATTAGCAGGGAACGAGTACTTTTGTTTCCTTGATGGTTTTTAAGGATATTTCCAAATTCCTATTGATCCTGCCGATCAAGAAAAGACTACATTCACATGTCCTTCTGAAACTTACGCTTACAGGCGTATGCCTTTCAGTCTTTGTAATGCACCAGCGACTTTTCAAAGGTGTATGATCGCAATATTCCAAGACATGTTTGAAACATCTATGGAAGTTTTCATTAATGACTTTTCAGTTTTTGGAAGCTTGTCTTTCTAATCTCGATAAAATGCTAGAAAGATGTGAAGCTGCACATCTTGTTCTCAACTGGGAAAAATGTCATTTCATGGTGACTGAAGGAATTGTGCTTGGACACAAAAATTTCCAGTGCAGGAATGGAGGTTGACAAAGCGAAAATCGATGTTATCATAAAATTACCACCTCCAACAAACGTTAAAGGTGTTAGAAGTTTTCTAGGACCTTCTGGTTTTTACCGTCATTTTATTAAAGATTTTTACAAAATATCTCGTCCAATGACGAAACTTCTTGAAAAAGATTCTGTTTTTTACTTCAATGCTGATTGCATGAAGGCATTCGAAACATTGAAAAACCAACTGACTAGTGCACCCATTATGGTTTCACCTAATTGGTCACTACCATTCGAGCTCATGTGCGATGCAAGTGATTTTCTGTTGGAGCTGTATTAGGACAACGTGAAGGAAAACATTTCCATCCTATATACTTCTCTAGCAAAACACTCAACAATTCTCAACAAAATTACACGGTTACGGAGAAGGAATTGTTAGCCATTGTTTTTGCTTTCGACAAATTCAGATCTCATCTTGTGCTTTCAAAAACAATCGTGTTTACTGATCACTCAGCGCTCAAATATCTATTTACCAAACAAGATACAAAACCGCGTCTTATCCGATGGATTTTGCTACTCCAAGAATTTGACATAGAAATCAAAGATAAGAAAGGAGCAGAAAATCTAGCAGCTGATCATTTGTCTCATCTTGAGAATCCAAATTTGGAAGAGTTAAAGGAAGATGAGATTGACGATTATTTCCCTGATGAAACTCTCATGACTGTTGATACAGTTGATGAAAACGAAATTCCATGGTTTGCAGATTTTGCAAATTATCTCGTTGGAGGAATTCTCAGAAAAGGATTAACTCATGCCCAACGAAGTAAATTCTTTTCAGAACTAAAACACTATTATTGGGAAGAGCCTTATCTTTTCAAAATGTGTCCCGATGGGATGATCAGAAGATGTGTTTCTGGTTCTGAAACAAGAAGAATTCTTGATGAATGCCATCATGGCCCGACTGGGGGACACTATGGTACTTCCACCACAGCTAAAAAAGTTTTTGATGCTGGATTCTATAGGCCAACAATTTTCAAAGAAGCTCATACTCTTGTTCAAAACTGCGATGCTTGCCAAAAATCCCGTAGTCTTTCTCGTAGAGATGAAATGCCTCAAAAGAGCATTCAAGTCAGTGAAATATTCGATATTTGGGGAATCGATTTTATGGGACCATTTCCTAAATCGCACAAATACGAATACATTCTCGTTTCTATTGATTATGTTTCCAAATGGGCTGAAGCCGAAGCTCTACCCATAAATGATGCACGAGTTGTTGTTAATTTTCTCAAAAGGCTTTTCGATCGTTATGGAATTCCTAAAGCTTTAATAAATGATCGAGGAACCCATTTCTGTAACAGACAAATGGAGAAAATTATGAAACGATATGGAGTTCATCATCGTTTTGCTACCGCTTATCACCCACAGACCAGTGGTCAAGTCGAAAACACCAACAGAGCCTTAAAGAGGATACTTGAAAAAATGGTCAAAGACAACCCTGCTGTTTGGTCGAGAAAACTCGATGATGCTCTTTGGGCATTTCGTACGGCTTACAAAACTTCAATTGGTACAACACCATACAAACTTTTGTATGGGAAAACATGTCATTTGCCGTTCGAAATTGAACATCGCGCTTACTGGGCACTTAGAAACTGTAACCCTGATCTCAAAATAGCTGGAGAGAAGAGATTTTTTCAATTGCATGAACTCGATGAACTAAGACTCCAAGCTTATGAGAACTCCAAGATTTACAAAGCTAGAACCGAAGCTTACCATGACAGAAAGCTGAGAATTAGGAAAGAATTTAAAGCTGGACACAAAGTTCTGCTTTTCAATATGAAATACAAGTTCAAATCTCCTAAGCTAAGACCAAAATGGTTCAGACCATATATAGTGAAACATGGATTTCCATTTGGATATGTTGAGTTATACGACAAACAAGGTGGAAGTTTCATTGTCAATGGTCACCGAATTAAATTGTACTACGATAAGGAGCAAATGAACGAGATTTCTATCAAAGAGATTCTGCCTGAATTAGAATATGAATGTATCACATTCCTGACACCGTTCCCAACCGACTACAAGGGAAATCCTAAATATATCTATGATATTCTTCCTAAAGCTTGGGAAAACGCAAAGTTGTACAGCATAGATGAAATGGGAGAGGAAATAGTGATAGGAAATGTGGTGTATGCTCCCAAATCTTCAAAGAAGAAATCAAAAATTACACCAACGCAGGCCAAAGGAAGTTTGAATCAGGCTGACGACTCGTTAATAAAACAAGCGCTTCTCGGTAGGCAACCCGTATGTTTGCTATTGCGTGGTTTTGTAACCTTACAACAGGTTTTACCTCTCGAGGGATCTCAAGAGGCTTACAACCCCACCAGGCAGTGTACCTGACCGATGTAGTATAGTGTAGTGGTAAGTACGGGGGATTGATCGTTCTCCACAGGGAATAGTGTTCGTTAGGTATGAAAGGCTACTCTAATTAGGTCTAAGGGTTGAGAAAGATTCTTTTTTTTTTATGTTTTTATAGTTTTATGAAAGCAAGTAAAATCTCGGGTTTGAAGAAGTGGGCGGAATTAGTTGCTAGTCAACTAACCCAAAATTACTACAAATGCAATAAAATAAATAACTGAAAATAAAATGTGGTGAGAAACTTATGTGTAGAGAAATGTGTTTACTTAGATTTCCTTACTCCCTAACTATCTTTTACCGGTTAATTAGTGTGTATTAGTCGCGTGGATGACGGGTGTATTCCTTAATACCATTCGTGGGGTGGCGTACTTACTTCCCCAACTCTACAAGCTCCTACTTCACTCCTATGTCGAGCCGGCTAGGAAGCTCCTAACATGGGATCACTAGAATTCGCTTGTGCATTAAATACAACCATAAAAACCTTTAGTACGCGTTTGGTTCATGTTTCTTAAGACGTTCAAGCAAGTTACCGAATAGGAAGTTAGCCAGTTTTCTTAAGCCTAACATAGATAAACAATCATCCAATACAACTAACAACACACTAACAACCAATAATCAATAGCTAAGTTTCATTAGATCTAAGCAAACACAAGATAAAATTAGCCTAACATGTTAAACAAAAGACAAGAATAAGATAGAATCAAACAACACATAGACATATTGAATGATTAATTGATAACTTATCTTTCAATGAAACATGGAAGATCTCAAGGCAAAAAGCCCTGAAAAAGTAGCTAAAATCGTCCTAGGGTTTTATCCCAAAATTCCACACACTAAGCTCTCCTTAATGACAAAAAATTAGAAAACTATATATAGACTTTTACATCTGACGGCGTCACCTTATGGATTGTGACGCCGTCACCTCGCCGCTTCTAGGGTTCCCGGATGACCTTCTTGACGCCGTCCCTCTTTAGCTCTTCCAAAATCCATTCTGGCTTATCAAGGCTTGACGCCGTCAGCTCGTGAACGTGACGCCGTCCCCTTATGATTTAAGCCGTGACGCCCTTGATCAAGTTAAAGCGTGACGCCGTCAGAATTCACATGCTATTTTCACTGGCTTATCATGAGTAAATTTCACGTCCAACTTTTCTTGCCAAAGCATGACGCCGTCCAGAGTAAATTGTGACGCCGTCAAGAGTAACTTTTAGCCGATTTTTGAGACTTTGTCGTTTTCTTCACTTTTATGCTCCAAAAACGTCCAAAATGCCTCCTTTTCCAGATTTCTCCTCAAAAGTACCTAAAATGACAAAAGGAACGATTTAGGGCAATATTTGATCAAATAAATACGATTTAGGGCTTAAATGACCCCTTAAAAGCGGTACACTTTTCGCCTCATCAAATACCCTTACACTTGAGATTTGCTTGTCCTCAAGCAAATGCGCTTTTATTCTAATCAAAATACAAGTTAGGGGTCATTTAATGCTAACATAAAAGTAATTACAACAAATAATCGTTCCACTTCAATCATAATAAGCACGGAGATTATAAACTAGCACCTCACAAGTAGTGTTTAGATACTCACATCTCTCAAGTGTCATCAAAATAAATCTCATAAATGAAAACGGATAATATCTCTCACTACCTGTCATAGCAAATAGATTACCATAGGCTTGGGAAAGGATCGAAAACCTCCTCCACTAGGCGTAAGCACCTAAGATAAACTATCAAAGAGGGCTTTTAAATGGGTTATAATGTTAGGTGTAGGGAAAAGGAAAACACGGTTTTGTTGGATAAAGGATATTTTACTGGTGGCGAGTTAAAAATCTTGATCAATTACATGTACTATACAATGTTGCTAAGCCAAGACTAGACTCGATCTTAAGCTAGAAACAAAATAACAAAATAACAAAAATATAAAATAAACATAAAATAAAACGGGATGGTAGTCCGTATGTTTTTTCTACTTTTCTTTTTCTCATTTTTTTTTTTTTTTTTTTTTTTTTTTTTTTTTTTGCATACACTTTTACCCTACCATCCAAAATAATACATCATAGGGGCATTGCATCCCCCTTACACTTGAATTTTTACATAACTTTACAAATACTAATCTAATGACTCGAATTAAGATAATTGAAAAACTTGGAGTACTTTTAAAAATATTTAGCACATATGGGGGTAATAAATGATGTTCTTCCCCATTACTCCATTATACTAGTACTTTACCCATGAGTCCCAATCGTCCCAAAACAATATGTACAAGGATATGACTCGACTTAGCAACCATGTAATCAATTAGATAATTAACTTGGGTTTAAACAAATGTTGTAACAATAATGCACTAAAGATGAGTGCATACAAGGTAGGCTAAGGCGATTTGGGTGTACATTTTAGTGGGGTGTAACAAATTCTTCCTTTAAGTAAAATGCTTAAAGGTCGAAACGAAAAGATAGGCTCTGAGGGGTGTACTAGGGGTATCGTGTACTAAAAATGAGTACAACGCAAAGGGTGTGGGAGAATTACTTGACCAATGTAGCCAACGTAATTATAACAAAAACACAGGTGTAAAACAATGGGTTAATCCTAATGCCTCTTATCATGGTATAAATCTAACTACACGAATGTAGTCTCACTTGTGGCCTTGGAATGGTCCTAACGCAAGTTCTAGAATCTAAGTGCTACCGGTACACACATCATAGCATAAATGCTTTTCCTACCAATTCTAGGGGCGAACCTCACATATTTGGGGGTGGAAAATTTTTTAGTGGTATGGTTTTTGTGCTAGTTATATAACTCCTATCCGTGAGACGCTTATTAGAACTAAAGTTTCACTCCTATATGTTGTAAAAAAATTTTAAATTTGGCACTAAAAATTACCTTAACAAGTATTTCTCTCAGTTTTATTACACATCTACCATCAAACAAACAAAAATCAAGCGCAATTGTATTCTCTAAAATCGTACTTTTACCCTCCCCTTACACTTAAGATGAACATTGTCCCCAATGTTCAAATAATAAGATGTAAAAGCAAAAAGTAAAAGAATGAAATCAAATACTCCCCTGATTCGCTCGGTGGATAATGAAATTACACGGTTAAATCTTCCTCCAAAGAGAATGTTGAAGCTCCATGACTAATGCATCGCCATAAGCTTGATTCCAAAAACATCTCCTTGTCCAAAATAACCTGTTAAACCTGAGAAAACAAACACGAAAACCTGCATAACATCGGCGGGAAAAATCTATATATAAGGATATAATGCTTGTGGAATGAAAATTTTGAAGATTCCTGGAGATTATAAGTTGGAGATTTTAATAAAAACTTTTTATGAAAACAAAACTTTCAAAAATTTCTGGAAATTAAATCTGACGCCGTCAGGTTATAACCCCTGACGCCGTCAGAAATGACCTGACAAAAATTTTCATTTTTAGTTTCCGGAAAATTTCTGGAAAAACCTTTACCTTACTTCCTGGAAATCCTGCAAAACATCATTATGACTCGATACAAGCATTTGACTCAAACAAACACTAATATGTATGCTAATTTATTATTATTACGATTCATGTTAATTTGTGTTCTAATAAACCGATTTAGATTTCCCTTACACTTATCTTTTGCAAAATACCTTTATATGTAGTTAAGACGAAGTTAAAAACAACATAAAGCATTTTCACAAATTAGTTTTTAACATGAACCAATAATAATAAAAATTAAACACACATACGGAAACAAATAAAACAACAAACAAACAAATAAATAAACACACAAAGCAAATAAAGCAAATAAAGCTTGGGTTGCCTCCCAAGAAGCGCTTTTCTTTATTAACGAGTCTTGTAGCTAGACTCAAAGTCAAGCTACCCTATGTAAGTAAGCTCGTCATCGAGGACGTCTTTAGGGTTAAGCTTGGATTGAAGTTTCCTATTGGTTCGCTTAGTACGATATATCTTTTCAAACTTCTCTCCATCCGGGTCATACAACGTCATCTTAATATGCCATGACCCATCTCCATCTTTGGGTGGTTTATCCCAATTCCACTTATGATCATCTTCCTCACAAATCCACTTATTCATTCCTAGGTTAATTGGCAGAACTCCTAGGAAATCAATCATCTTTCTAAAAACTAGAGGGTCTTCAAATGGATCCAATTCGGTGTCCCTAGCCAAGAGTTGCTCCACCGAATGCGTTCGGTTAACAAAGTCCTCTTCTAGGTAAAATGGGCGTTGGGGTCCTATGAAGTCTCTATCAATCCAAGGTCCATATCTAGATGGTCTCCTATTTGATTCTAGCCAATGTGGTGTTGGTTCCTCACTAGTATCATAGGCATGTTTCTTAACATCATAGACTGACCAAGTATCTCCTTCTCCTACCGCTATCTTGGATTCCTTACAATCAATCATAGCACTAGCGGTCGCCAAAAATCCTCTACCTATCAACAAGGGGCATGTAGGGTCGCTAACCATATCAAGGACGTGGAAATCGGCTAAAATGGTTAGTTTTCCAATGTCCACTAACACGTCCTTAACTACTCCAACCGGGTAAGCAACACTTCCATCCGCTAAGCCTATTATCACCTCGGTTTCTTCAAGTTTTCCTAGTTTTAGAGAGGTGTAGAGAGGTAACGGAAGTAGGTTAAGGCTTGAACCAAGATCGGCTAATGTGTCATAAGCCTCCGAATTACCGATCTTGCAAGGTAGAACAAATAAGCCCGGATCATCTAATTTCTTAGGTAGCTTGTTTTGAACAAAGGCGGTCCCTCTTTCGCCTAACTTGAGCTTCTTTTCATCCAACTCATCAACAACCGGACTTTCAAGGTGGAGCTCCTTGAATTCTTCGTCAAGGTTTTGAGTGGGAGGTGTTTCAACTATGTTGTTGACCAATTTGGATGTCATAACTTCTTGGTCATTTGGAACGACTTGGGTTTGTTTGAAACACGTGCTCATGGAATTGACCGAATAATATTGTGGGCAAGAACTAGGGGACGAAACCGATGAAATAGCGTTGACATTTAGTTTCGGGTTCTTGACCGTGTTGCTAGGGAGTGCTCCCATTTCTCGGTCATTGAGGGCTTTCAACAAGGTGTCAATCTTATCGGTCATCTCGCTTTGTTTTTGTTTGAAATCGGCTTCAAACTTGGCTAAACGAGCTTCTTGAGATGCCATAAATTGAGACATCAATCCTTCAAAGTTATTGGTACTACCATTGCCGGAAGGATTGTTGTTGAAAGTACGGTTCGAGTTGGAACCGCTTGATTGAAAATGATTAGGTGGGTTGGAAGAATTGGTTTGTTGTGAGTTTTGGTTTTGTTTCCACCTAAGGTTCGGGTGATTTTTCCATGAGGGGTTGTATGTATCACCGTAATGGTTTGGCTCGGGTTTGAAAGTGTACCACTTGTCTCCCGCTTCGTCGGTACGCGAGGATGCGTAGTCCACAAAAGCTTGTTCGGGGAGTTCCATGCAATCACGAGTGTCGTGGGGACCACTACATAATTCACATGAAGAAGTGATTTTGTTCACTTGGCTTGAAGGTTTAGGAGCCTCGTAGGATTTCATGAGAAACTTGACTTGGTCTTCAAGTTCTATGATCCTACGGTCAGAAGTGCTTGAATTGTTCGAAGGCAAAGATATTGCCTTGACCGTTTTATTCAAATCACGGGGATCACTCCAACTTTCGTTGTCATAAAGAGCAAGATCCACTAGGAGAGCCCATGATTGTTCCGCACTTAGATCACGTAGCTTACCACCGGCCGATTGGTCAATGGTTTGCCTCGTGGAGAGATTGATATGGTCATAGAAGATTTGGACTTGGAGCCAAAGTTCTATGCCATGGTGAGGGACTTTTTGGAGTAAGTCCTTGAATCGAGTCCATGCCTCGTAGAGAGTTTCGCCTTGACGTTGTTGGAACATCAAGATATCATTCCTTAGCTTGGTAGTTCTTCCCGGTGGGAAAAACTGAGCAAGGAAACGAGTGGTGAGATCATCCCAAGAGGTAATGGATCCTGCGGGTTGACGTTCTAGCCACTGACTAGCTTGGTCCCGCAAAGAGAATTGGAAGAGACGCAATCGGGTCGTCTCTCGAGTGGCAACATCAAGGTCTATAGAATCAACGATTTTAAGAAAGTCCTTGAGATGTTGATTAGGATCTTCAGAACGAAGTCCATGGAATGCGCATCCGCTTTGCACCAACCGGATGGTGTCGGATCGCAAGGGTGTGATATTGGCTCCTTGAGTGAGCTCAATGGTGTTTCGATAGCCATGGTGGCTAGGACGGGAATACTCTCCTAAAGTACGGGCTCTAAGAGGTGGTTGTGGTTGTTGTGGTGGTGGGTTGTGGGGGTTAAGGATATTACCATCTTCCATGATGTCGGATGGTATGGTTACGAACAAAGACACGAAGAAAATAGATAGACTAAAGAAAACCTAGAAAAATAAAATAAAAATCTCACTAGAAAGGAATCTAGTGAGTAGACCTAATAGAAATAAAAATTCAACCTAAACAATAACTATTCCCCGGCAGCGGCGCCAAAAACTTGATTGCGTGGTTTTGTAACCTTACAACAGGTTTTACCTCTCGAGGGATCTCAAGAGGCTTACAACCCCACCAGGCAGTGTACCTGACCGATGTAGTATAGTGTAGTGGTAAGTACGGGGGATTGATCGTTCTCCACAGGGAATAGTGTTCGTTAGGTATGAAAGGCTACTCTAATTAGGTCTAAGGGTTGAGGAAGATTCTTTTTTTTTATGTTTTTATAGTTTTATGAAAGCAAGTAAAATCTCGGGTTTGAAGAAGTGGGCGGAATTAGTTGCTAGTCAACTAACCCAAAATTACTACAAATGCAATAAAATAAATAACTGAAAATAAAATGTGGTGAGAAACTTATGTGTAGAGAAATGTGTTTACTTAGATTTCCTTACTCCCAAACTATCTTTTACCGGTTAATTAGTGTGTATTAGTCGCGTGGATGACGGGTGTATTCCTTAATACCATTCGTGGGGTGGCGTACTTACTTCCCCAACTCTACAAGCTCCTACTTCACTCCTATGTCGAGCCGGCTAGGAAGCTCCTAACATGGGATCACTAGAATTCGCTTGTGCATTAAATACAACCATAAAAACCTTTAGTACGCGTTTGGTTCATGTTTCTTAAGACGTTCAAGCAAGTTACCGAATAGGAAGTTAGCCAGTTTTCTTAAGCCTAACATAGATAAACAATCATCCAATACAACTAACAACACACTAACAACCAATAATCAATAGCTAAGTTTCATTAGATCTAAGCAAACACAAGATAAAATTAGCCTAACATGTTAAACAAAAGACAAGAATAAGATAGAATCAAACAACACATAGACATATTGAATGATTAATTGATAACTTATCTTTCAATGAAACATGGAAGATCTCAAGGCAAAAAGCCCTGAAAAAGTAGCTAAAATCGTCCTAGGGTTTTATCCCAAAATTCCACACACTAAGCTCTCCTTAATGACAAAAAATTAGAAAACTATATATAGACTTTTACATCTGACGGCGTCACCTTATGGATTGTGACGCCGTCACCTCGCCGCTTCTAGGGTTCCCGGATGACCTTCTTGATGCCGTCCCTCTTTAGCTCTTCCAAAATCCATTCTGGCTTATCAAGGCTTGACGCCGTCAGCTCGTGAACGTGACGCCGTCCCCTTATGATTTAAGCCGTGACGCCCTTGATCAAGTTAAAGCGTGACGCCGTCAGAATTCACATGCTATTTTCACTGGCTTATCATGAGTAAATTTCACGTCCAACTTTTCTTGCCAAAGCATGACGCCGTCCAGAGTAAATTGTGACGCCGTCAAGAGTAACTTTTAGCCGATTTTTGAGACTTTGTCGTTTTCTTCACTTTTATGCTCCAAAAACGTCCAAAATGCCTCCTTTTCCAGATTTCTCCTCAAAAGTACCTAAAATGACAAAAGGAACGATTTAGGGCAATATTTGATCAAATAAATACGATTTAGGGCTTAAATGACCCCTTAAAAGCGGTACACTTTTCGCCTCATCAGTTTGCTATTTTTAGTTCTTATTTATTTTCAAAGTGATTACACCCCAAAGTTTCTCTAAGACCTTAGTTTAACTTAAGTGTGGGGGTGTATCGCTAATTTTTAATAAAACATATTTTCTTGTGTTTGTTTTGTTTGTTTTAAGATTACTGCAGGTAATGATTACAAAGCATGGACACTTGGATCAAAGAATCACCTGGAGTTGGAAAATGTGGTTTATTCTCTTATTTCCCTATTTTCATTCCTTGAAGTTTGTTTATCACATTGAGGACAATGCTTAACTTAAGTGTGGGGGGTGAATAGGAAAATAAGGATAAATTGTAAATTTTGAGCTAGATTTTAAATTTTGTTTGCCCTTGTGATCTAGTTATTTGTCATTTTAAGGATAATATATTAGAATAACTGGATCAATCCATTGGTAAAACCTGTAATTTTTTGAAAAATTGAGATGTATCCCGATTAATATTGCAATCCATTCTGGGATCGATAACATTAGCTAGCACATATTATAGCCCTTCCACCTAAAAATGTGAGGATTTAAGCCTGTTTCGTATCTAGCATAAATCTTTTATGCTTTGATTCTTTTGCTATGAGTGTGCCGGTGATTTTATTTATTCTAGAACTTGTGCTTGTAAATCATTACGAGACCGTTGTGAGATCACATTTCATGTGTGATATAAGTGTATATGCGTGATAAGAGGCAACCTTAGGATTTAACCCAAATAGCCTTCCGTATTGATATTTAGCTAGTTACACTAACTAGTTAACCACCAATATAAACCCTATTGTTAGCGTTTACCATTAACGCTAGATACCACTAGTTACACCGTCTGAGCCAATATTTTTTTTTTGTTGATAAAATCCAGAAAAATACAAAAAGATTTTACACCTTTTAGCCTAGCCTTACCCTTAGTCAAGTCTTGGTTGGTTGCTAGCTATTTGGCAAGATGGATGTTATGTGGGAAATCATGAAAGTTCAAAGAAAGTTGTAAACTCCATGAGTATTGATTGAAGCAAAGTAAAGTTAAAAATTCATCGCAATTATAAGATGACAAGTGAAAAGAGTTAAAAAAAAAAAAAAAAAAAAAAAAAAAAAAAAAAAAAAAAAAAAAGTCATCGCAACTATAAGGTGACAAGAATAGCTAATGAGCTATGGAATAATTTGTTGAACGATCAAGTATGGAGTTTTCTCAAGATTGCATGATAGTGGTTCGTAATAGCTAGCAAGATTCGGTTAGTAGACTTTGACTAATTTTTGTATATTCTTTATTATCACCCTTTCTAAAATATATCCCATGTCTTATCCTTACCCTTTTGGCTTTGTGGAATTATCAAGTGTATTGACATGTAGTGACCATCCGATTTCTCGAGGAATTAGATAACGTTGCTAGCGATCTAAGGTTATCCTTAGTGACCATCTGTTATTTAGTGATGCAAGAATTCGTGCCAGCTAGATGTTTTGCATAAGATATTTGCACATAAGTCTAATATAACCTTGAAACCTTCAACCCGAATAAAAGCCCACTTTGATATGTATACTTGGTGCTCACGCCATTTCGGTGAAGTTTTATTTCTTGTACAAGCTTTTGTTATACTTTGATATGTATACTTTTGTATGTGTTATTTGGTTATATTTATATTCTTTTGTTACTTAATCGCACCAAAGTATGTTTGCAAAGTATATGTAGCCAAGTATAGGAAAAAGGAAGAAAAAGAGGAAAGAATGAGAAAGAAGGAAATATTTATGATCGTACGAAGATTTTTGTGTCAAGGTCCACACCAAAAAGGAATTTCAAAGAATGAAGGTCCAAGTATTCAAGTTGACAAGTTCCAAGACAAAGAAAAGATCGAGTTTGGATGAAGAACGAAGAGCCATGAGCAAGAAACAAGCTAAACGCCAAAAGTCTAAAAGTTGTGTTCTAAGCAACCCCCATCCGATCGGATGCAGCCCCCAACCGATTCGGATGGAGGCCATTTCTGAAAACAAACCGATCGGTTGGAGCCAATACCGATCGGTTGGATGCCGGCTATTTTACCAAACTTCATCATTAAGGATACTATCTTTATGCACACGATTCCAAATCCTTCTATTGATGATTCTAGACTATTCTTCTTTACTTGGAGGCCAAGATGAAGCATTAAAGACCCTAGGCCTTGGGAATAGTATATATATAGCCATTTGTGCAACACAATTAAAAGGGAATCAATCCCATATGCTATCAAGTGACACAATTACCAATTAACTCCCTAATCATCAACCACTCTCACAATACTCTCAAATTCGTCCTTAGAATTCCAAAAAACTTTGGAGGTTCAAGAAGTCAACATTTGGAGGTCAAAACATCAAGAAGTCAACACCAATACTTTGGGTATCACTACCTTATCATTTGTAATCTTATTTCAATTATTGTAAGACTTTCAATCATGATTTCTAATGTTCAAAGTTTAGAGTTTATGTTCATGTTTCCTATGAGTGGCTAGTGCCTCTGAGCATTTGCTTAGATGATGTGTATTGCTTATTGATTTGCGTATGATTGTGATAACTTGTTTTAATTCAATTTCAAGTTGATTCTAAGATCAAATTGTGATTAAGTTTTGTAGTGACATTTGTTAATCAAGTTTGACTAGTTGTTAATAATTCTAAAGGTCGAAAGATTTATTTTTATTCAACTAGTTATAATCATTTGTCTATGAATGATTGTTTTTACCCATTTTTCTTGATTAAACAAAGAAAGTTAATTGTGGTTGTAATAAGAATGCTTTTGTCTATCAAATTGGATTGATTGTAAATTATTTTAAGGGTCGAAAGATTAGTAATTTATAATCAATTGTAACCTATTTGTCTATGAATCAGTTACCTTTTGTATTGACCATTTCCTAAGCGTATTTGATAAAACAAGAGATTATTTTTGTGTTTAAGTTTGTTTCCCCAAACTTATGAACCTTGAATTGATCTTGAATTGATTGGTTAAACGTAATGCTTGTTTTTGTGAACTAAAATCTTGACGAAGGTTTAACTTGTAAGAACAATAGATTAGTTCACCAAATTGATTATCTTAACCAACATGTTCTCAAAAGTTATCACAATCATGTTTATTAAGAAGTAGTAAACTAGTATAAGCAAGTGTAGTTTTAAACATTTGAAGTATTATATTTTCATCATTGCTTGTTTAAGAGATTTATTTTTAGTAGCCTACAATCTGATTCACTCATAAATTCCTGCGAACGATCCCGACTTACCATCATAATCTTGCTATAACGGACGAGTTCACTTCCTCGTATGTGTTATTTCTAGATTCGGTAATTCGACCTTTATAAATATAAAACTTGTACACACATGTAACACATCAGAGGTTCCTTTTCTAGCCAAGTCCGGGCTGCCCCTTCGAGGGAAAAAGGAAACAAAATCATTTTAATCACATTATGAGGAACTTGGTTCACTTTAAGAGTTTCAGTGATTTTTGTGAATCTCCGGATATGGGAATGAGGATCGCCATTCTCAAATCCGTGAAAAGAAATACCCGTGACAAGATTAAGTAACCCGATCTTGATTTCGAATTGATTTGCAAGAATAACGGGTACCACGATAGCATCACCAACACCATCGACCGGTGCTTGGAGTAACTCTTCCATCGGTCGGAGATCGGGAGCCGGCATTTGATCTTGATTTTGCTCGTTATTGTTCATTTCTTCAACGTTTGGAAATTCAACACGGTGATTATGGCGAATAATTCTTTCGGGATTCGAAAGAGGTGAAAGAAGATTGTTTGAAGACGAACGGGTGTTCATATACCAAAAAGAAACAAACATTTAAAAAGAAAAACAAAATTTGAAAATGAAAATATTTTTGGATTTTTATATTAATGAAAATTTTGAAAAACGCAATATTTTTGGCAATCGATTCGTCAACCGATATTCGTTTCTTTTTAGACTACTCGCAGAGTGGGGGAAGAGAAGAATGGATCTCTTTTCGGTTTGCAATTTAATGTCAAAATCTCCTTAAACCCCTTTTACAGGTTGTAATCTAAAAGTAATCTGAAAACAATTGATTTCACGATTTGTTTTGTTGGTTTTTTACTTTTTTGGTATTTTTAAACACTTTAGGAAAAGTGTTTTGGATTTTTTTATTATTATTTATTTATTTATTTATTTATTTATTTATTAATTTTATTTTTTTTAATGGTTTTTGGTTTTTAGAAAATATTCACAAAGAAAACGATAACTTCTCGAGGAAGGGTCTTTGAAACACGAATCGTCGAACGGGAATCAAAAATTCACTTCAAACCTTCTCCGGCAGCGGCACCAAAAATTGATTCGTTTAAAATTATATCTCCAAGGTAATACAAAGGAAATATGTATTCCCGAGTCGTTTTCCCAACGAAGGAATTAATGGAATTATCGGTTCGAGTCGTGATTGTGTCGTGAATAGTGAAAATAAGAGAGATTTGGATTTTTAGGCTACAATTATGAAATGAAAGCTAAATACAACTAATAAAGCAATTAAAACAAGAATATGAAGCATACGTAAGTACAAACGTAAAGGAAAACTAAAAACGAGCACGCTCGGGCTAATCCTGAGCCCTAAAAAGTGAAATCTAAGAAATACTAGTCCAAGCAATGCAAATCTATTTTTCCTAGGTCCTAAATGATAAGAGAAAATTTTTGGAAAATGAAAAATATTTTTTTGACTTTTATTTTAATTATTATGAATTAAAAACTAATTTGAAAAGAAAAATATATATAAAAATATTAATAAAAGAGAAAAATTATGAGAATTTACAGTAAAGTACTTAAAGAAGTGTAGAATACTAGAAAAATAAGAAACTGAAATTAGCTTATAAGAATAAGCAGATAATAAGCTAAAGAAAGAATTAAGCTAAACTTGAAAAAACTTGGTTAAATAAAAAACCTTGCAAGATACTACCCGAAGAAGACCCAAGGGCAGTTGGTTTGAGTGTGTGGTGTGAGGGTGTGGTATGCGTAGAGACCAGGGTTCGAACCCTGGTTTTGCAATTTTTTAATTTTTAATTTTTTATTTATTTTTGTTAAAACTTATAAAATAGATTAAAACTAAACTTTTTGTGAAAACAATTTTTATGAAAATCAATAATAAGCTCAGGAAAAGCTAAGAGTACCAACAATTATGCTTAAAAGGTTTTAAAATGAAAATTTGAAAAAAGAAAAGCTAAGAAAAGAAGCTAGAAGCTAAAACAAAGTTGGAATAAGCTAATAAAGGAACCTAATAAGCAGTCCTCAATACTCACTTAAACACTAATAAGCACCTGAAACTGAGCAACGGAAAGCAATCCAAACAGTCCAGTCCACCTACTTGCAGACTAAATAAAGCACTCCTAATAAGCACTAAATTCCAAAATGAGCTCAAACTAATCAAGCCCTAACTATAAGCTATTTATAAACCCAAAATCAGACAATAAGCTCTAGTAGATAAGCATATATTAAGCTATGAGTAAGGCTACTTAGAAAAGTAAAAGCTGATGTGCAGAATTCAAAACAGAAAAGTGAAACTTTTTAAGCTATGAATTAAGCACTAAGATGAACAAGCTAGACCCTAAAAAGCAAAATAAGATATAAATAAGCAACTAGAGAACTTAGAAAAGCAAATTTTTTTGGATTTTTGAAAAAGAAGTAAGCTAGAAAAAGGGTTGAGAAGACTGCTTACTTAGAAAAGTTGTTTTTGGTTTTTGACACTTTGACACAGAACTGAAAATGGACCAAAATGACTCAAAACTACTTGACACTTACTCAAACTCATTAGACACACTAAATTGACTGTATTTACACCAAAATAAACAACTAAAAACACCTTAATCTTCTAAATCATATATAAGCTGCATAAATTTGCTTTGAACTATGAATTTTTGAAAATCAATGAAAAAGCTATAACTCTTTATAAAAACACTTAAACTGACCCCTAAACTACTAATTTGACTTAAACAAAGCAAAATTAAACTGACCTAAAACCCAGAAATGACCAAAACTCAAAATAAAGGCTTATGCCAAACACCCCCTTAAAGTAAACTGTTTTTTGATTTTTATGAGATTTAGACCAAGTAAGCTGAGACTATGATTGAAAATTGATTAACAAAGTTTAAAAAGTCATGAAAAACATATTTTGACCATAAATAAGCAGTATTAATAAGCTAAAGCTAATAAGGTATTTTCTTGGTTTTTTATGAGATTTTTATGAAAACTTAGATAAATGAATACTAAACTATATTTAAGCTACAAAAAGCAATAACAACTAACAATAAGTAGAAAAAGCAAGTAATAAGCAGTAAATAAGCAGTTTGAATTTAAAAATTGAATAAATGAGAACTTACAAGTGCCCTTGCTCAAACAAGGAAAATTATGCTCGAGGAGCTACTCTACAAGCTCTAGCTTGTCAAAAGACAAGCTAGTAACAGCAATAAGCCCTTCCCTTATTGGCTTATCTTCCACAATTGCTTATTTGACTTTTGATTTGACTATTTTTGACCTTTTTGAAAATTTTGAAAGTAAAACAGATTTAAACACTATAAGCTCACAAATAACTATTAGAAGTTACTATGAGCTTATGCAAATAAAAAAAGTGCTTATTGAATAGTAATAAGTGCTTAACAACAAAGAGTAAATATAAATGAATTGAACACAGATTACAAAAAGAAAATGCAATTATATTAATAAAAGAGCTGAGTTACAATTCTAAACAAAAAATAAAGGTTTATAAGCTACTTTTGAAAGCTGAAATACACTGTAAATTAAAATTACATAAATTCGACCTAAAATTACTCTAAAAAACTTCTCTTTCAAAATGTTGGTGAAGAGGTCTTTATATAGGCCTTGAGGAAGGAACCTCTAAGGTTTGTGACGCATCTGGAACCCTCAATATCAGCCCTCTGATCAACCTTGGCCTCCAATCCTCTCATCTCAGCCCTTGGATCATGTATTGAGCTGTCACGACCAATAGAAAGCTGAGAAATTGCCAAGCTGTCATTCCCCTTGTCACATCAGTTTCTAGAAGGGTTTAAGTGGTACGGGTAATAATGGTGATCAGGGTAAAAGGTAGGATAAGCATGAACAGTAAAATTATTATTGTTTGACTCACTACAAGAAAAGTGGCTTTTTAGGACCCCCATAAGCGTCATAAAATGGTACTTTTTAGGACTTTTCATTTAATAGGACCAAGGATTAAAGCGTTTCATGTAAGGCGGTCGTAATAGGTCCAAAGCGTCCTAATATCTCAAATACCTTATGAAACCAATTTTATGGTCGTATTATATGACTATGAATAACCCAAATAGCGTCCTAATAAAACTATATTAGGACACTTTTACAATGTTTTGACATGTGCTTACCTACTTTTAATCTTTTGACACACTTAAAAAGGTCCTTAAAAGTTTGTTAGGACGCATATGATGCAACATCATAGCTATTTTAGCAACCAAGAAAAGGGTCCTAATAACTCAAATAAGATTATGATACCAATTTTATGGTCGCATAATAGGTCAAATAACGTCCTAATAAAACCATATTATGACACTTTTACAATGTTCTAACATGTGGTAACCTACTTTTAATCTTTTGATACACATACAAGCATCCTTAAATGTTGATTCTTAGGACGGTTATCATATAACATTATAGTTACTTTAACACCAAGAAAAGGGTCCTAATATCCCAAATACAATTATGAAACCAAATTTATGGTCGCATAATATGTCCATGAACAACCAAATAACATCCTAATAACAACATATTAGGACACTTTTACAATGTTCTAACATGTGGTTACCTAATTTTAATCTTTTGATACACATACAAGCGTACTTAAAAGATAATTGTTAGGACGCTTATCATGTAACATTATAGCTACTTTAGCACCAAGAAAAGGGTTCTAATATCTCAAAGAAGATTATGAAACCAATTTTTTGGTCGTATAAAATGTCTATTAACAACCTAAATAACGTCCGAATAACAACATATTAGGACACTTTTACAATGTTAAGCGTCCTTAAAAGTTTATTGTTAGGACGGTTAATAAGTTTAATAGGACAATTTCAAAGTCCTGACAAGTCATATGATAGGACGCTATTTTCAGCATGCACACTCTATTATTACGATATGAATAAAAGATCAACTAATTATTAAATGAATAAAACGAAATTGTATTTCAAATAAGCAATTGTCATAACAAAAGCACTAAACATAAATAAGGTATAGACATTATACGACATAAAGTCTTGTAACATTAAACAAGAAATTAAAGCAACAAGAAGCTTAGTCCGGGGTCATCATGCATCCTTTCTCAATCCTCACGGACCACCTACAAATAAACATCCATGTATAAGCATTAAGCTCCATGTTATTAAAATTATTGGTATCACAAGTTTAACAAAGACATACCGAGATAAAGGGACAAGGCCATGCTATGGTTGCACCAACACAGTCTGTAATTTTGGCAAATAACCCATATGGTCTCACCAACATATTCAAATACAACCAGTAAACACTTGCAATCAAGGTTCCATCTTAATAAATTCATTTGCGAACACAACAGAATTTTTTTTTAATGTTACCAGAAAATTTGGACTTGCATATAAAGAATGCCCATAATACCTACAACCAAATATTGAAGTTGGAACAATGAGCAGGGTTGTCATGAACGGCTATTTTTTTTGTAATAGACAAAACGGTAGTACTGCGTGTAAAATGTGAGCCAAAGATCGCAGTTGTAGGTAGTGGCGCAATTTGGAGAACCAGACAGATAGTAAATCGCAGATAGTGAAAACATTTTCTTTAAACCACTTATTAAGTCACATGTTGCAATTTTCATTGGATTAGCTAGGTTGTCAACAAATTAAGTGATACCTGAATACTGTTTATCAACTCTTGTGGATGTTCAACCCGCAAACCAACCTGTTCATCACAAATATCCAAATAAACATACATAAGGGAAAATAAATGAATCACCAAAAAACGTGACAATATGTAACTGAAACGTACAGCAAAATCTTTGGGAACCAGCTCCACATTATGAGAAAGAAGTGTTTGATACACATCACGTGCAGAATGCCCGACTGCGAGAAGAACTGCATCAAATCCCAGCTTCTCGCTATTAAACTGTGAGCTTCCACTTGAATCAGATACGTTGACACCAACAACATGGCCATTTTCTACAATCAAATCATCCACCCTTGTTCCAAACCTGATATTAACTCAAAAACAGAAAATAATTAGTCCCGTTAATGGAAAGATACTAGACTGTATGGTCTACTTCTTCAAATGGGAATCTATAAATATGACTCACCCCTATTTCTTGTAGATGTTGCCGAAAGTTGCGGAGAAGTGGTATCAACCTATCCGTTCCTAAATGAGGCTTTCCATCAACCAAGATGCTCTCAGGTGCTCCAAACCGAACTAAGGTTTTCATAAGCTGAATTTTCGATTAATATAATCAAGTTAGCTAAAAATATAGGTGAATCTTTGAGCAAGTTTGAAGAAACTAGTGGTCGCATTCTTGAACAATATACTTATGAACAGGTTGATTTGGGTTGTGTTTAACATATGACTAATTGTGGCGAAAATGGTGATAGCGCACTCACCGACAAAACGCTAACACTGTTCCTCCCGATTCTAGTTACCAACTTTCCATCACTCCAGGTACCTGCACCACCCTGTCAACCATAAGTCCATAATAAATACCAAAGATAAAAATACCGTAATATAGCATTCTCAATTTTAACACCCACTACTATTAAAGAAAAGCATATATTATATATCAATAACATACATTATCCCTGGATTAAAACATACTAAACTAACAGGCCCTAATGGCAAATGACGGAATCCTAAGATGACAATCTCACCTTAGGCACAGAGCTAGATGTCCATTGCAGCTTATTTAGTTCGGTAACAATGAATTGACTGTCATGCTTCGAAAGCATCAACTGAAGGCAAAACAACAGGGATATTTACTTTATCTCATAAGAAAATTATACATTTATGAACTAGTAAAATATCATGCATAAAAATATCTAATAATGCACTGCAAGCAAACTGATGTATGAAAACCAAGCACAAACCAGTGGTCCGGAAACTTTTATCAGCTTTCTCTTTCCTGAACAGTTGCTCAACCAGTGCAACAGGGTACTCCATGGCAGTTCCTGGGCCTCGGCTAGTTATAGCTGTTCCATCCTGCTGGACTCGTGACTCCACTGTGGTTGCAGATGATGATAGCTGCTCCATGAAGGCAGTGTGTGGTGAATTAGTCATCTTCAGATAACAGTGTTTGTGTTAGTCATCTTCAGAGTGAAAGGTAAAGCCAGCCAAGTCTGATAACGAAAAGTAGTAGGTAGCAAACAATTTGCATAAAATTGGCCATAGGTAGGGGAACTCATGTTATTGATTTCACAGAACCCTCGGGTTCACAACTAAGTAGATTCAAATTTATAAGAGCATTAGTTTTCCCGTCTTGAAGACCTACTACACATTCTACATTTATTGTAGTCAAGTAATACTAATCGAACGAGAATAACTAGAAGGTATATTAATCTCCCCTTAAGCATGTAAAACTTTTATTAACCATTCTAACAGCAGACTTGTGGCGTTACCTTGCCATTGTTCTTCTAGAAAGAGTAGTGGCATATGTTCATTTAAATAAGAGTATTATTAGTGAAAGTTAGAAATAAAAGATAAGTATAACTATATGATTGTATTTGACACACTGCATTTACATAGTAAGCTTGAACAGATTGAAAACGTGTTTCAGGTCAACCATACAGAATGTACCCTTCTATTACCTAAAACGTGTTTCAGGTCAACAAATTGAAAACGTGTTTCAGCCATACAGAATGTACCCTTCTATTACCTAACCCGTATTGAATTATTACCCACCTGCCCAATTTTTCGCCTCTTTTACATGCGTCAAAATACCATACATGCATCAAAATATTTCAAACTTGACAAAGAAGTTTAATAACATCACATAAGCAACCTCTTCTTTAAATCTTACCTGAAGAGCAAGTGGTGATGCAGTCTTACTCATGTCAACTGCAGCTCGCCAGATAAACTGTCTGCTTCCTTTAGGAACCTCAAGACCATCAATATATTGAACACTATTTATTATAGCACAACCACCTGATTTGACAAATGAAAAATATATAAAAAGATCCACACGAGCTTGTTTTTGAAACTTGAGTTTTAAATAAATTTTCATTTTATAATGTTAATATAAATGTTTTACTGGTTAGGGTTTTATATAAAAAAAATAATAAATGACAAAGATGGTGGCGTGTGGCTTACCAATCGAGGGAGAAAGAAGGAGAGGGGTGGCGGAGAGTGGTGGTGATGGTGGTTGTCGGCTGTGGTGGCTTCAAAACACGATCAAACGAGCTCCCTTTGACTCCAAATGCTCCAGAAACACTTCTGTGGTCTCGATCTATGCGGCGGCATCAAAAAGGGTTCGCTGGAATTTTGGCCGGAAAAAGGGTGGCGGCGCCGGAACAGTGGAATCCTGCTATTGGTGTTATAATAATAAGAGTAAAACCCTAATTCGAGTATTTAGAATACGCAGGGACCATTCTTGTAATTTAACCTTAGTTTGTGAAGGCGGGGTAAATAAGTCCAGGGGTCGGTTGTGCCAATTTGTAATTCTTTTATAATAAAACAATGTGGGCCCCATTCGGCATACCAAACGGACTCGAAAATTATGAAACTTGCTCCATTGTGTCCGAAATAATTTTTCCAATAAAAACGAGTACAAATATGCATAACTTTCTCAAAATTAATTTGTTTGTCAAATTTGATTCATTTCGCGTGTTTTAAGTTGTGCTGGCTCGATAATGAATAACGCTCACGTTTCAACAAGATATCCACTGTATTTCAATCCTAAACAAGTTCAAAGAGTTTCAGAAAAGTTTGAGAGCTTAAGTGAAATCAGAAATAAATATTTCAACTCGTAAAATAAATTTAGGAAATTTACCGGGTGTTACAGCACATACCGCACATATCCAAAAAATCTTATCCAAAATCTACATAAAATCCAAAAACCGTATCCCCCATCACCACCTTATATTCTCTCCCTCTCTCTCAGAACAGCAACAACATCACCTCCTTCATCCCCCTGATAACACCAAACCTCTTATCTTCAAAACCTGAGATGCAGCGATAAAATCCTTTTATGTGTAATTGTGGAGCAGGAAATATTAATAAAAAAAAAAAAAAAAAAAAAAAAAAAAAAAAAAAAGGAACATCACATACAGGGTGCTCAAACTTTAATGAAAAAGATCTTATTTTCAAAACTTCTTCTGCTTCAACATCTCACGGTTCAGGATCTGCACCAACAGGGTGCTCAAACTGTAATGAAAAAGATCTTAGGATAAACATGCTGGAGGCACAAAAGCAGGTGCTAGAGACAAGAGTAAGGATGCTGGAGGCAAGACTTGAAACGGCAACGAATCACGACAACCCTGACCACGCATGTCAGTCGGCTGCAATACTCCGTGAGCTATTAGGTGACATGGACAATCTTCATATGTAATGTTGTCGTTGTTGTTGTTGTTGTTGTTGTTGTTGTTGTTGTTGTTGTTTGTTTAATAAAATGTTGTTGTACAAACAGGGCCGTTTGGTTTATGCACTGAACACTTTTCAACGCTCCTTTTGGTTTATATTGTTTGGTTAACAGCAGCCCACAAGGGCCGTTTGGTTTATGCTATCCAAACAGGTTGTTTTGGGATTGTTATTTCTGCACCAAAAGGGTGTTGGGTTTAACATCTTGTGTACAACCATATCATCTCGGCTCATTCGTTTAACATCTCATGTACAACCATATAATCTCGGCTCATTCATTTAACATCTCGTGTACAACCATATCATCTCGGCTCATTCGTTTAACATCTCATGTACAACCATATCATCTCGGCTTATTCGTTTAACATCTCGTGTAAAACCATATAATCTCGGCTCATTCGTTAAACATCTCGTGTACAACCATATCATCTCGGCTCATTCGTTTAACATCTCGTGTACAACCATATCATTTCGGCTCATTCGTTAAACATCTCGTGTACAACCATATCATATCGGCTTTCTATTTGCATTTTAACATCTCATGTACAACCATATAATCTCGGCTCATTCGTTAAACATCTCGTGTACAACCATATCATCTCGGCTCATTCGTTTAACATCTCGTGTACAACCATATCATTTCGGCTCATTCGTTAAACATCTCGTGTACAACCATATCATATCGGCTTATTCATTTAACATCTCGTGTAAAACCATATAATCTCGGCTCATTCGTTAAACATCTCGTGTACAACCATATCATCTCGGCTCATTCGTTTAACATCTCATGTACAACCATATAATCTCGGCTCATTCGTTAAACATCTCGTGTACAACCATATCATCTCGGCTCATTCGTTTAACATCTCATGTACAACCATATAATCTTGGCTCATTCGTTAAACATCTCGTGTACAACCATATCATCTCGGCTCATTCGTTTAACATCTCGTGTACAGCCATATCATCTCGGCTCATTCGTTTAACATCTCATGTACAACCATATCATCTCGGCTTATTCGTTTAACATCTCATATTGGGGTTAGTCCGGTCCGGTCCAACAAAGCATAATAGTTAATTCAGCGTAAGACCGAAACGGACCAGACCGGACCGAATACCGAAAATGAAGAAAAGGGTAGACCGAGGACCGGACCAAAATATGTTCGGTCCGGTCTGGTCGCTCCGGTTTCTTGGTTCAGTCCGGTTTCTCGATTCAGTCCTGTCTACGGTCTATAATGCTCAGCCCTACCCCATACATGTTTTAAGAAAGTTTGTATATATTTATTATCACTTGTTTTCATATATTTAATCTTTTAATCTTATTATTAACTAAAATTTCAGTTACCTTTGGTTTAACGAAATTTCATTTCCCTCGTGCCTTCATCCTTTAACTTTGCCCCTAAAAATTCAAATTATCCTTTTGAAAAATACACAAAATTGGTTCCCCCTCAATTTTCCCCTAAAATCAAATAAACCTCCTTCACAATCTCCCTTTACCCCTCATTCTAGTCTTTGCTCCATTCTCAAAACTTAAATATCCCCTCCTGTTATCTCTAATTAAAAAGTAACCATTCTTATATTGGTAGTTATTCACAACATCCTCGACTAGTCACCAACGTCAGCCTCCTCATCCACCACCGCCATTTTTTGTTTTTTTCCACATTAGGTATGTTTCTTTTTATGTTTTGTCTCGATACATGTATTGTTCAATATGTAATTTTTGTACTCGAGACTTGTTAGATATAGGATCTGCAGTCAAACTATAATATATATTGCGGTTAATTGATAAGTCATTGGCAATTTAGCGTTGTGTAGGTGGTAAATTGGAATCGGGTATATTAAGCAGCCCGCTAGGTGTTTGTGAAAATGTTTAAGTCAAATATCTATTCTCTTTAATTATATATCTTTGCCGAATATTATTTTGTTGTGTATGCTATGAAATCTATCTGTGTTTAACATCTAAAGTAGTCCGTTATTGGGTATGCCTTTATTAATTTGCAATTTACTTCATCAATTGTTATTTTTTATAATACTCGTAACCACATAAAGTCCTTAGTTATATCATGAATCAAAATACAATCATTTATGTGATGAAATTGATGTTTGATTTAGTTCAGTGTTAGTATGGTATCTTGAAATCTTATACTATAAATATAATTGTTGCTGATTGTGTTGTATTCAAATGTTTGAATTAGTTCTTTTGGGTTTTTTTTTTTTTTTTTTTTTTTTTGTATTGATAGAATTGTTAAGAACAAAAGAATTTGTATCATTCACGGTTAAAATTAGCCACTGGAAGGCGTCTTGTTGTTTGCAGAATTCACGGATTACCCAGGGTATTTGGCACTGCTGTTTGGTTTTCATTGCCAACAGTTCTTATGCAGGGTTAGTGCGGTTTTACAATCTATACAGGCCTGATGATGTTTATGCTTCCCGGGTTTTCTGCTCTGCATTGGATCTGAGAATTTGTCATAGGACTTCTATCATTGGTAATGATATAGGATCTAAATGGTTTCACTTTTTAAATTATCAGTTAGCTGTTCTTAATCGGGTGAATTATTTCTGCGGTGGGACTGGTCTTTGGGACTGTAACAATATTTCCGACTGTGATGACGACACTACTTCGCTAGACTGGATTACATGGATCCCTTGGTTGGACTTCTGGTGGGAATGCTGGATGGCTAACAAGATCATGGTCAATTGCCATCTACGGGACTTGGTTAATCCCAGCTGTAATGACGACTTTTTGAGGACTGTTAGATGTTGGAATTTTACCAAGTCTCATGGCTTTAGCAGGTTTGGAGTTTGCTTGGGTCTCATCAAGTACTACTTTGGGTATGGGTCAGTTTGGGATATTGTGTGTTGGTATCATATGGTTTGGGTTATTGTGTGTTGGTGGGATATTGTGTATGGGTCAGTATGGGGTACTCGAAAGTATCTTGTGAACTGGTGATTAGATTTTTGGCAGCTTTCGACACTGTTAAGCTTGGTGTTTGGTGCTGCAACATGTGTTATGATTGCTATGGTTCTCCCCCTGTTGGTATCTCAGATCACTGGAGTTACGGTATGCCTCTCAATGCTCAGTGCTGAGGCTTTGGTTCTAGATATTTTGATAATGTTTCTACCTTCATCAGTTGGGATATAAACAGCAAGGGGATTTTTGGGTTTATGGTTTCTATGGGATCTCTCAATTCAGGTTATGCCAATGTATCTTGTGAGCTGATGATTAAGATTGTCACTATTATTTTGATGGCTCACAGGTCTCAAGATTATATATGGTTAAGGGTAAAAATCAATAGGTATGCTGCTCAGATGTTGATCCTACTTGGTCATTTTTTGGTCTGCAATTTTCAATGTATCATTTGTGCTGAGAAGTTGTGTCTACTTGGACTTCTTTTGGCCTGCAATTTTGAATGTGTCATTTGTAGCTGTGTAGATAGCTATGATGGGTATTGTAATTTGCTTTTCTTAGTTATTAGCAGTTTCAGTCATTGCCTTTGTTGGGGGCTGTCCAACATGGCTTATGTTTGTATCCTGTTCTTGGAGTTGTCCAACTACAGCAGTTATTGATTTCCTAGGCAAGAGTTGGTGTTGATAGGGGTTGTCCTATCACATTCCCTTCTCTTGTGCTTTCCCCTGTACATTCCATCTTTTTTTTTAATATAATTTACCTTTAAAAAAAAAAAAAAGACTTTGTATCATCTGCACTGCTATTCTTGTTGAAAGCAATCAAGTTAGAAAACTCATGAGCACCAGATTACTAACATAAAAGGTGCTAGCCAAATTCAGTTGGAGAAATTTTAATTTTTTTTTTTTGAATACTAATTTAACCAAGTATTTTTTACAAGGTAGATGGAAGAACTTGTCAAGTCGGTTGACTAGTTAGAACTGGATAGCAAACCACAAGGTTCTGTATGCATCATATCTATACAAATTTTTCGGTCTAATTTTTTGGTACTTAATGTTAACATCTTAAGTACTATTGTTATTCAGGACAAGGGTGAACGTCTTGTCAAGCACTGTGAATCCAAGGCTGCAGCTCCTAATAGGACGAGGGGTGCACCACGGTACATTTGTCGTACATGCTATATAACACAAAATAATGAACTTTAAATAGACTGTTATAGTATATGTTTTTAAGTTGATCTTTAATACAGTATCATTTTGTTTTACAACCTTCTAATTTATCCTAAAATCTTTAACGTAGACGCAGGATATGAGAATCAAGATGGAGAATAAGTTGAATCCAAAGTCTAGAGAATGCAGTTTTCGTTCAAATAATGTGTTTCTAACATTCTTCTTCTCAAATTAATTGTATGCCTTGTTGTTCACTTGTTTTTATGGTTCTTTAAAGTCCGTGAACTTGATGGTGCTTATGTTAAGAAATGGAAATCATGGAATAAATGTTATATAGTAATATGGCATGTCTACTAGTCTACTATTAATGACAGGTTTTGGTTATTTCAGATTTGTGTATTATTTGAACTACATGATTCAAAAGGGTTGTTACCCATAACTCTTACAAACGACAAATATGTGGGAAAGTTTACCCACGTATTATTGTGGGAAAGTTACCCACATGTTATGTGTCAACGTTTACACATGGAATAACTTTGTGAGCAAACCAACTGGCTAAAAAAAAAAAAAAAAAAAAAGGCTATTTTAACACTATTGTTAAATAAAAAAAATATTCATATAAAAAAAGATAGAAACAAAATGTTACTAAACCAATTTTCTAATAACGCCACCGCAAATAATAAAAAAAATAACGCATAAATGTAAACCAAAGAAAAAAAAGAAAAGAAAAAAAAAAGACCCCGCCGCAGCGCTTAGACCGATCTTTTATGACTCAAATATCAAGTGTCCTATTATGGTGTATCAAGTTTTGAGACCCAAATATCAAGTGTCGTATTAAGTAATGTTTAAATAAAACTTTTGTAAATAAGCGTTCTAAAAAACTAATGTTTTATAACTCAAATAAGAAGTGTTCTATTATAGCGTATGATAATAAATGTAACATCCCGCCTACTCAGACCACAATATTGTCCGCTTTGCCCGCAGGCTCACGGCTTTGTTTTTGTGGCCTCATGTGAAACTTCCCGGCAGGTCACCCATACCAGTGCTACTCTCACATGAGCACGCTTAACTGCCAGTTCCTAAGAACCCCACTCGCAGTAGACCACAAAACGCGTTGTGTCATTGTAAGGCGAATGTTATCTTATGAACCCAGCATCTCTCCAGGCCACAGCCGATGTAGGATTTGCCTAGGGTGTTACAATCACCCCCCCCTTAGGGACTCATCGTCCACGATGAGGTTTGCCCCACCATCCCGAACGGCTCAGGAGTGGCTTTGATACCACTTGTAACATCCCGCCTACTCAGACCACAATATTGTCCGCTTTGCCCGCAGGCTCACGGCTTTGCTTTTGTGGCCTCATTTAAAGACTTCCCGGCAGGTCACCCAAGCCAGTACTACTCTCACATGAGCACGCTTAACTGCCAGTTCCTAAGAACCCCACTCGCAATAGACCACAAAACGCGTTGTGTCATTGTAAGGCGAATGTTATCTTATGAACCCAGCATCTCTCCAGGCCACAGCCGATGTAGGATTTGCCTAGGGTGTTACAATATTGTAACACCCTAGGCAAATCCTACATCGGCTGTGGCCTGGAGAGATGCTGGGTTCATAAGATAAGATTCGCCTTACAATGACACAACGCGTTTTGTGGTCTACTGCGAGTGGGGTTCTTAGGAACTGGCAGTTAAGCGTGCTCATGTGAGAGTAGCACTGGTATGGGTGACCTGCCGGGAAGTTTCACATGAGGCCACAAAAACAAAGCCGTGAGCCTGCGGGCAAAGCGGACAATATTGTGGTCTGAGTAGGCGGGATGTTACAAGTGGTATCAGAGCCACTCCTGAGCCGTTCGGGATGGTGGGGCAAACCTCATCGAGGACGATGAGTCCCTTAGGGGGGGTGATTGTAACACCCTAGGCAAATCCTACATCGGCTGTGGCCTGGAGAGATGCTGGTTTCATAAGATAACATTCGCTTTACAATGACACAACGCGTTTTGTGGTCTATTGCGAGTGGGGTTCTTAGGAACTGGCAGTTAAGCGTGCTCATGTGAGAGTAGTACTGGCTTGGGTGACCTGCCGGGAAGTCTTTAAATGAGGCCACAAAAGCAAAGCCGTGAGCCTGCGGGCAAAGCGGACAATATTGTGGTCTGAGTAGGCGGGATGTTACAATAAAACCATAAAAAATAAGCGTACTATAAAGGTTAATGTTAAAAGACACAGGTGTCAAGGGTCCTATTAAGTTTTGATAAAATAAAACTTTTGCAAGTAAGCGTTCTATAAAACTGATACTTTATGACTTAAATTTCAAGTGTCCTATTATGGTGGATGAATTTATGAGACCCAAGTGTCAAGTGTCATATCAAGTTATGTTTTAATAAAACTTAATATGAATAAGCATTATAAAAAGTGGATGTTTTATGACTCTAAAAAGAAGTGTCATATTATGGTGTATCATAAAAAAACAATTATGAATAAGCATTGTATAAAGGTTAACGTTATAAGACCCTATTGTCAAGGGTCCTATTAACTTTTGTTATAATAAAAAACGTTTGCGAATAAGCGTTCCATAAAACTGATGTTTTATGACTCAAATATCAAGTGTCCTATAATGGTGTATCAATCTATGGGACCCAAGTGTCAAGTGTCATATTAAGTTATGTTTTAATAATACGTTTGCGAATAAGCGTTCTAAATAATTAATGTTTTATGACTTATGTATCAAGTGTCCTATTATGGTGTATTGTAATAAAACCATAATGAATATGCGTCCTTTAATGGTCCTATTAAGTTTTGTTATAATAAAACTTTTGCGAATAAACGTTCTAAAAAACTGATATTTTATGACTCAAAAATAAAATGTCCTATTATGGTGTATGATAATAAAGCCATTATGCATAAGCGTCCTATACAGGTTAACATTATAATACCCACGTCTTAAGGGTCCTATTAAGTTTTGTTATAATAATACTTTTACGAATAATCGTTTTTAAAAAAATGATGTTATATGACTCAAAAATGAAATGTCCTATTATGGTGTACGATAATAAAACCATTGTACATAAGCGTCCTATAAAGGTTAACGTTATAATACCCACGTGTCAAAGGTCATATTAAATTTTGTTATAATAAAACTTTTGTGAATAAGCGTTTTAACTAACTGATGTCTTATGACTCAAAACTCAAGTGTCCTATTATGGTGTATTATAATAAAACCATAATGAATAAACGTCCTATAAAGGTTAAATTTATAAGTCCCAAGTGTCAAGGGTCTTATTAGGTTATGTCATAATAGGACATCTAGTAATCAAGTGTCGTATTACACTATCACATAATGGGACACCAACAACTAAATGTCTTGTAAAGTAATTTATTAGGATTCATATTTTAAGTGTCCTATTAAGTTATATGATAATAGGACCCCAAATAATCAACCATCCTATTATATAACTTTTTAGGACACCGCCTAAGTAGCAAATATTTAAAAAGGACCCTAAACGCTCATATGTCCTATTAAACAGTTTTTTAGGACTCTATTATCATACCGTCCCACACAAAGGGTCCTAAAAAGCCACTTTTGTTGTAGTGATTGGTTATTAATGGGTTTGACCGGGTAAAGGGGTTGGATTCGGGTAGGATACGGGTTAGGATAAAAACGGGAGTGGGTTTGGGTTATAGTAAAGGGATGGGGCCAGATGGTTGGGTTATTTATAAGGATCCGGTTTGTTTAAGATTTGTTTTGAATTGATTTTAACTTTTAAGGACTAATTGAGCCAATTATGGAAAGTTATTTCAAGGACTGATTTTGTAAAAGTAAAAATGTTCCAAGGGCTGATTCTGTAATATTGAGCTCAAATATGTTCCATATGAAGAATATCTTCCCTGGCTTCGGCTTTAAATACTCTTTTCCAAATCCCGTGCTCATTTTTTTTTCTTTTTGTGCTTTTTCATGACATCCGTTACCTGCACAATCACAAACACAAAAACACAAATATTTTTGGCATTTTGGTTAGTTTTCGGTCATTTTGGTATGATTTTGGTCAAATAAAGGTATGTGTATACACACATACCAGATGGGCTTTTTCCCTAATAAACTACATAATTATCATAAATAAAAGGCCACGGCCCATGGGCCTTCTACACAGGCCGAAGCATAAAACTGACTTAAAGGCCTAAGCAACCTATTACATAAAATGATCAATACTTGAAAAACTAATAACGTGTTCCCAACAAATATTAAAGCCATAGCTTGTTGAAGCATAATTGCGTGATAATATGTCGAAAAAAAATATACTCAATGCAATTCTCTCAAATCAAACTTTAATCGAACCTCCTTTTAATTTACCGGCTTATAGTAATGACCACATATGGAGACAACCCGATATGACCAACTTGAAAAAGAAGTAAACATCCCAACTATGTAACTTAATGCTTGTACGAAAGATAAAATGTGACTTAGACCTATACTGAGCACTACAACATAACTCCTTAAATATAAGGTGCGCATTCCCTCTTGACATATCCTAAACAACGTGAGACACTGAGTACTACAACGTAACTCCTTAAATTGATAGCTATACACTGTAAGCACTACAATGTAACTCCTTACATCAGTTATAACTAGATTGTCATGTCTTAATCATTGTGAAATATACCCAGACAAGTTATTTTGAGACCTACAACGTATCTCAAAGATAAATAAGTACACCCTTGAAACGTCACTTCAACTTCAAATCAATAATTTCGTACAAAAACCCCGTATTCATTTTGATATAATATCAATTCTAGCCGTGAAATTAGTATCCCGGTGAAAATTATATGTCCAAAATACCACTTTATTCACTAAAATGATTATCAAACGTAAGTCCATTTATTAACTTGTTTGATATAACATTTCGGATCAATCACACTTTGCAAGCCCAGTTCATATCGTTATTAAGCATTTCAGCCCAGACCACAAGCAATTTCAACTTGTCAGCCCAATATTTTTGATGAAATCCATTAACAGCCCATGTTCACACAACTAGCATGACCTAAAAAGATATAACCCTGCTTAATCTCACTTAACATCACACACATTACATTTTGACCTAAACCTAGAACACACATCTTATGATAGATCCGCCCCCTTCTTATCATTTTCCACTCACCTAACTCTGTGTATTACAAACGCATCCCATCCCTTTCACACTAAATCAAATCGAGCTTCAAATCTCATCTAATCTTAGTACCCACCAATCATAACGAATCGACTAATACCTATTACAAAACACCATTCACGTTTTATCAAAACACAAACATAATCAAGAACCCACCTATATCCTTCATGCTTGATTCCCACGCATCAAGGCTTCAAAGAAAAACGGATTCAAGATCATCTCATTGGTCTCGGGTAGGTGATTCATTTTGTTTTTGTATTTTTAAATGAACCTAAGAAACGGGCATAACATACTTGTTATTACTCGTCCTTTAATTATTCAGATATGAAAGAAGGTACATCACCACATAGATCGATGATGATGATTCAATTAAAAAATATTTAAAAGATTTTAAAAAAATTGAATCGATCTGAGGTTTTGATTTGTTTTTATTGATGTCCGATTCTTGTTAAGATTTAGATGAGAGTTGGGGAGTGATTGTGAGGGTCTTGGTTGTGTCATAGAGTAGGATTAGACGTTAGTTTTGGTCATGTCAAGGCTGTAGTAGTGGTTTTATACGAGGACTGGTACTAGTTTTCTTCGTCTTAAGTTTCTTTTCTTTTCTTTGGACTTATGGACTAATGATGTTATACAATTGAAGTTATCAAAAGAGTCTTGGTATTTGGCTTGTGGTCTTGGTCCTTATTCATCTTCTCTTATACTTCATTTTTGGTCAGTTTACGAATAAGCTTATTCGTACATATATTTGTAACTTTGTGCGTAAAAACCTTACTCGTAAATCTTATTCGTAAAACCTTACTCGTAAATCTTATTCGTAAAAACTTACTCGTAAAGCCTTAGTCGTAAACCTTAGTCGTAAGACTGGTTCTTACTTGTAAACTAAGGGTTTTACAAATTTCTTTCCAAGAAATTCTTAAAATAGTCCCTTATTTGTAAGTTGAAGGTTTTGACCTTTTGACCATCTGTTTCGACTACTTTTTTGACCATCTCTTCCGACTACTTTTTCTGACCAAAATTCCTGACCACTTTTTTACCACAAAACTCACGGGTATGGAACAAAAAGTCACAAAAGATATGAAATAGCAGTAAACATAGATGTATTATTTGGACATAAAGGACACAAAATAAACAGATACGTGAACCTGAATTGAAATCCATATATAAGACTTTTTGACCATTGGATACAATAAAAACTTGTATAAAAACTGTTTACCACAAAGTTGTGGAAAAAAAATTCCGACTACATAAAAAATGGTAAAAAAAACAGCTTAACACACTATTCGAACCACAATAAATCAACAATGTAACACAACGAGGCTATGATGCCACTTGTAGGACCGTAAAGTTATATGATTTATGTGGTTCGGGAGGTCTATGTTGATCAAAGAACATATTCATGATTCTAGTGAGAGAGAGAGTAGAGAGAGGGTGAAGAAAATAATGTTTATTAGATTGATAAGAATAAAAGTTACACAATGATTTCCCACACCCCTCATGGAGAGTCATGAGAGGTATTTATAGGCTCAATACAACATAATTTTGCCTATTGTACAATAGTAGTCTCTGCGAGCACTACTTACTATGAATCTAGTCTAATTCACGTGTAAGACGTTATCTTTACAAACTAGCGAGGCTAACAAATGTGTTTGTACCATGTTCTTGTACACACGTACTATTAGCGATTCAATGCGAATGCTAGTTCTTGATCACAATAGATTAACCAAACACCTTTGTTATGCTCAAGGTCACTCGCAAATCCCTTTTCGTGGGGTTTCACTTGTTGACCTAGGAACAAGATTGGAGAAAAGAAGAAGTTTGACCTTCTATTGAAATCAAGTATACTAAAAGACGAATACATGAGAACGTAAGTTTGACCTTCTATGGTAGATATCAATTTTGCTATGGATTCCCATGTGGGATCCCATATTCGGCCGATTACAAGCCCAAGATAGGGTTTCTAGAACCTTCTCTTGGCTTGTTTCCTTTTCTTCGTATCCCGTTGACATTTACCGACCGCTAGTCAATTCCGTTAACTACTTAACGCTCTTTAGACATTTATTGTGAAATCATAATTTAACATAACATTTTATATTAATTATTTAAACATCGAGTCTCATACGTAAAGTGTGCAATCCCAAAGTCTTGAGTTCAATTCCGGTCATACACATATTAAAATATGTCCACAAACTAACAGCTCCCACTTGGACAGATCTTAATATGTGTAATGACATTGGTTAGCGTCTAGCAACACGCCAATGCCCCCAGTACAACTCGAGTATGGTTTCCTGGAAAAACCTTCTTGATGAGTAATCGTCATATTTATCCTTTTGTTTCTAATACAATGGTAGATAAAGATATGGATCTTAGTTATTCCTTTATTTAACTATTCTGTTTCTCGTTGTATATGATTGAGCAAGATTACCAAATCTTCTAAACATATTCAGATGGACCTTGGGCATGGCCATGCAAACAACTTGTCAACCCTACGAGGGGCCCTGATATAAAACAAATTTATATCTCAAAATAAAGGAATTACGCAAAGGGAAATATGTGTAACCCGAGTCGTAGTCCCATTTGAAGATTGAACGGAATTTGTGTTTCGGGATCGTGATTTGTGTCGTGAATAATGAAAGAGTGAGATATTTTGGATTTTAAACTACGAATATGAAATTACTAATAAAAACAAGTAATTAAACTAAGGGGGCAAGAAAATTAAGCATATAATCCTAAAAACGAAAATTGAATTTAAAAACGTACGCTACGAATTTTAAAAACGTAATTTAAAAAGTGAAATTCTAAATTATAAATCCTAAAAAGGTAAAATTAATTTTCCTAAATGCTAACTATTAAAATAGAATTTAAAAAAAAAGAAATATATTTTTTTGATTTTTATTTTATTTTTTATGAATTTAAAACTAAAAGAAACTATTTTAAATGATTTAAAAATAGCAAACTGATTTGGAAAATTATGAAATTTTTCAGAAAAATCTAAATTTATATTAAGAAGCTAGGAAAAATGAAATGAGAACTATGACTAATCCTAATAAGATGCTTGGGCAGAATAGCAGTAGCAAATAAGCTCAAAATAAGCAAAAATGAACCAAAAATTTCCAATAGCTTAGAAACAGATTATTAAGCAAAGTAAAGCTCAAATCAAATCAGATATCTCAAATAAGCTAAAGGAATAAGCTAATAAGCTGTTGTGCAGCTTATGGTTTGAAACAGGTTCAAATGCTTATCTAACCTACTTGCAACTAATTTATAAGCTAGTAGGGAGCTTATTGGTGAAATCCAGAAGCTACTACTGAAAGCCTATGTGAAATTCTACTTTAAAACCAAAAATGCCCAAATTCCTAGTTCATTTGCTCATTAAAATAAGCACTAGATCAGGCAGGGATTAGGGACCACAAAAATGCAGGCTCAGATCAGGTTCTTTGGCTGATTTTGCAGACTTAAAATAAGCTACTAATTAAGCTTAAAACTCCAATCCCAGATGTTGCACTTAGACCTTGTTATTCAAACTATATATAAACCAAAAATAAGCACCTCAGATTAACTAGATAAGCCACAATCCTTTCAAGATCAGCACCTGAAAACACAAATCTGCACAAACATTCTGTGACAGCAGTTTTACTTTTTTGGCGTTTTTCTTGTGCAAACTTAAACCAAATCAAACCAGCTATTGTACACTTACTTTAACAACTAAGAACAACTTAGAAATGCCAAAGTTAGGTTCCAAATAAGCTCAGCTTAATGGGAAGCTTATGAGGGCAGTTGAACTTCTATTATTCTACTTCTAAACTTAAAACCTCAAAATCGATCAAAACTACTTGTGAGATCTAATAACAAGCTTAAACAAACTGATTTTACCTTAATAAAAGTGTCTCAAAAAGCAAACTACAGTAACCAAGCTATAATACTCCTAACAGTCCTTGTTCCAAACACACTTAAAAAAAACTGATTTTTGACTTTTACTAATTTTAAGCTTATTAAAGGTAAACTAATGATGCATCTAGGTTATGTAAGCTAAATTAACTATATATAAGCTAAATCTAACAGTAAATAAACACTACTATAAGCTGAAACAGATTATCTAATAATTAAGCTAGAAAATTCAAATTAAAGCTAAAATTGAAATTTAACTCACTTAGACCTCTGCTAAACAGAGGTTCCCAATTAAGGGCAGCTACAAGCTCCAGCTTATTCAGAGAATAAGCTGGTAAAGTCCATCTTGCCCCTCCATTGCGGGCAACTTCCAAAAGCTCTCCTCAAAATGCATAGGTATAAGTTTCTTTTGATAATTTGGACTGTTCTGATTTTAACTAAGATCACAGAAGCTATAAACAGCTAGAGTGAGCTTATATGGATGAGAAAACAGCTTATTGAAGCTGGGATCAAAGTTATTTTTATTTTTTTGATTTTTATGTGTTTTTCAATATTTTTTTGGATTTTTGAAACAACAATGAAACTTATAAAACTATTTTTTTAATGAAAAAGCTTTCAAAAGGCTTGTATAAAACTTGAGACAGTAACCAAACTGAGATTAGCTTATATCAACAACCATAAAACAAACAGATGATTCATCAAAGGACCAATTCAAAACTGAAATTTCATTAATCTTAAAAACTGAGTAACCTTTTCCTTACAACTTTAAAATACTAAATTAAAATTACACTAAAAACATAAACTTGACTCAAATTTACCCTAACCTAGACTCTAAGACTCGACTCAAAAAAACTAGACTCCATGTGAGGAAGAAAGGCTGCTATTTATAGACTCCCAAAGAGCTAGGGTTTCTTCTGAGAACCTTTAGGATATCCATTCACGACCCTTGGATCAAACTTGGGCACCAATCCCTTCATCATGGCCGTTGATTGTGATTAGTGGAGATACCAACATTGGAGTGCTGGGATTTTTGCCATCTGTCATTCCCTGTCCTTCCAGAAGCTTTGTAGATATTTTTTTGGGCGGGGTAATAAGTGTTGGAGCAGGGTAAAATGCTAGGGGAAGAAGATGTACAGTAAAAGGGAAAAAAGGCGGGTAAATTAGTTGTGTGGGTTGACTGGGTAATTTGTTTGACCGGGTAAGTGGGAGTTGGGTCGTGGGTTTTGGTTTATTAGTTTGGGCTGGTGGGTTGTGTTTGTAAATGGGTTGGATTTATTAAGGGGATCCGGTTCTAGTTAAATTTAGGAATTTAGCTTGTAACGCATTTGGGCTGGGTTAGTGGGATAGTGGTGATCAGGGTTTATCTATTAGATTTTTAGTTTAAGGATTTATAGTGAATTTGGTTTAACGGTTAAGGGTCTATTTTTGCCAACTTCTGAAATTGTCTTCAAGGACTAAATTTGTAATTACCCAATGATCCAAGGGCCGTTCTTCAAAAATATTATCTTTGACGAATTTATCCCCGGCTTCGGCTCTATAAATATCTTTTCCACGTCTCGTGCTCGTTTTCTCGGATTTTGCTTGATTTTGTCCCTATTTCATGATATCCGTACCTGCATAGAAACAAACACAAAAACACAATATCTTTGGCATTTATGGTTAGTTTTTGGTCTATTTGGGTGCGGTTTTGGTCAAATAAAAGTATGTGTTTAAGCACATACCAAAATTCCCCCAGACTAAGATATTGCTGTGTCCTCACGCAATGTTATAAAAACACGTTTTTGAAACCAAAAATTTCTAATCTCTTTTTACTAACTTTGAGAAGTAGCAAAATTTTCAAAAGAGATTAAGAAATCTTAAGTTCTAAAAACTCCCCGATTTTCCTTTTTATTCTATTTTTGTATTTTTCTCATTATCATGTGACGGCTTTGTTGACAATCATTATCTTTTAATAACTTTTAGGGTCATCGAGTAGGAAACACGACTCATAAAGAAGTGACCATACGGATAAAATTCGTCTTCCCTGATTTTTTACGAGTCCCCAAACTAAGGTTAAAAACGAAATCATTGTCTATTTACAAGTTAGATGCCAACACTACCCATGGAAGTTACTTGTGTAATTACCTCTTGCTCCCATTTTCCTAATTTCCTCTATTTATTTTATTTTTGGTGAGAAATGAATTGCTTCATATTTTCTCGTTTCGATAAGTTTTTAGTCCGATAAAGATACTAAATTAAGACGCTAAGTAGTTTTCAATCTTCTCTCGAGAACCGTTGCTTTGAAATTGAGGTCCACATCAAGGTTTTTATTTATATATTTGACTTTTGCATTGTGTCTTTTTTTTTTTTTTTTTTTTTTTTTTTTTTTTTTTTTTTTTTTTTTTTTATCACTAACTTTTCACTTGCGTACCCTAAACGACGGAACTTCACGGTATAATTCCAAGACCTTACACTTTCCGGCATAAAGGATCCAAGGGCCGTTACAACGGAGAGTTCCAAGACCTTAACGCCTTTCAGAATTAAGGGTCCAAGGGCCGGTGCAAGAGGGTAGCCAAGACCTAAACGCCTTCCGGAAATAAGGATCCAAGGCCCGATCTCGAATCCGTAGCTTAGAGCACTTAACTTATTATTATTAAACGTATTTATTAAGGAACCTTGATGTGTACCCAATTTTCAAAACAAGGATTCTTTTAAGAAGACCAAGAACTAATCATCGGCAAAACCTAACATCTTTAATTATTCTTACAGATATATATAGTGAAACAATTTTTCGGGAGCAAAAGGCCATAAGTAACTTCGATGAGCTCTAAAGAGAACCAACTACTCCACGCTTAGCATCTAACTTCTAAATAAACTCTATCATTTCTCGTTCTTCGCAAATTTAAAATCTTAAATAATAAGATCCGCGAATGCTTAGCCAAATAATCAAGCCATGCATATATAAAGTCGATACGGGAACTTGCAAACTCTTAAAAAGAATTCGCATTTTATAGCTCCTTGTGTAAAAGACTAGCACGAGCTTATAGATTATAAATGGTTAAGGGGACAAGCTAGGGCTCAACACGCCCGATCAAGTCAGAATTTTATTCCTACTCTCACCAGCGGAAAGTCAACAAAATGTCAAAATTTATTATATTTTTGAAATTTTTTTTTGAATTTTTCTCATTTTTTTCAATTTTTCAATTTTTGGGAGAAAAAACGGGGTTGCGTGAGTAAACGACAAAAAATGCAAGGCATAAATCAAATCGAAAGATTACCCCCCCAGACTAAAACGAGACATTGTCCTCAATGTCTTAAAGGTAAGGGTTCTCCTACATAAACCTAAGGCCGTTTATTAATTATGCCAAAGATAAATGTAAAACGATAAGATTAAGGATATCGGATAAGCAACGAATGATGAAACTCGAGTGGAGAGAAGCAACCACGAGCACGAGAGTCTTCATAATTCGGGCAAATCCTGGACATAAACAACCACGAAACACAAGAAATGGAAGAGGTAGCCCTCCTCACGTCACTTTATTAGAAAATAGATAAGAAGATAGATGGATAAGCATGGGGTGCCTCCCACGAAGCGCTTTGTTTTTTTTATAACCGAGTCACGTAGCTTGACTCGAACCCGAATTTAGTTGTCCTTGGGGGAGCAAGTGGAAAAGATAATCTCAATCGGACTTTCATTCAATATGTTTGGATAAACATTGAAGCATATGAAAGTTCCACTCCGATGAGATACCCACGGCTTCAGAAGATAAAGGCGGTGATGCCGGGGTCAAAAGCTTTGTCTTCGTTTCCGGCTGGAAACGATAGTAAAGTTTCAATCAGAGACAACTCCATGCAGAACGGGAGTTTTTGACCAGAAAGAAGTAGAGGGGAATCACTTTTCTCCAGAATTAAAAGTTCCTTAGATGAGGCGGGAAACTTTAAATTCTTATCAAGAGTCAATTTCATCAAAGGATGAATTTTACCATCATCGAGTATGCCTGGATTAAACACTTTGTCTTCACAAGAAAACTCAGCAGGGTACTCGATGGGAGACTCAGTGGAGAAAAAGAAATCATCCTCGGGAGAATGAGGAGATAAGTCATTAGAAACAATTGTAGCATCCTCAATTATGGTTTCCATTTTAGGGCCTTTTTCATCAGTAGGTTTCCCATATAAAAGATTTTTCCATTCGGTTTGATCGGCCCCAAAATCGAAGAGGTCGTCATCACTTTGGAATTCATTAGGCTCGGAGTAAGAATCAAGTGATGGAGAATGGTATAAAAGTTTTTCAACTTCTTTAAGATCAGCATGAAAGTCGAAAAGATCATCATCATTTTCTGATGGAATTGAATTGTTGTGAGCGAGTTCATCAGTGAACTCCTCGGGATAAGAATTACATCTAGACGGATCACGGTTCAGCAAAAATTCCAATTCTTTAAGATCAGATTCAAAATCAAAGTCATCGTCCTCATCCCCTGGTGGGATTGGATTGATGTGAGCGAGTTCATCGGTGAACTCCCCAAGAAGAAAATCAATACTAGAAGTGGTACTGCCACTACTCTGTTCTTCTGATTTAGAATCACAAACTTGAACGGATTTAGGCAGCTTTTCTTCTTTAATTTCCGTCGGAGGGAGTGAAGATGACGGCTCATTGGATGGCAATTCTTCAATTAAACGAATATCTCCCACCGGATCAGAGTCGGTGTTATCAATTTTTGGAGAAATTGGCTCATCACTAAGGAAAACCTCGAGCTCTTCCATAGTGGAAACACTTCCCTCAACCGGTGTGAGAGAAGGGGAAGAGTCGGAAGTAGAATCAATAATCTCAATACGATAAACCGATTTCGGAGGTGGGACAAGTGGTGTGCTCTTAGAGCTAGCAATTTCCTCCACTTCCGTTGTGATCTCCGAATCTGGTTCATCATCATCAAGAATACTCTTTACATCCGCGGAACAACTCGCAAACCATTTGCTTGAACCGGGTGTAATTTTCATAGCCTTGAGCTCAGCACGTTTTTCAGAAAGACTCTTAACCGCAAATCTGGAAAGAATTGAATCACTTCTTTTGGAAGTGATTACGGGATCAGATTTTTTATTCACCGTAGCAACGTTGCATTTATCGGTTAGCGGTTTAGAGTTTTGATTTATGTTAAATGTTACTTTCTCATTATCAACTCTTCAGGTTATTTCTTCTCCATACACATCAATCAAAGCCCGCCCGGTCCTCAAAAATGATCTTCCGAGAATTAGAGGAACTCGGGGGTCAGCATCAAAATCAACCACCACAAAATCGGCGGGGAAATGGAACTTTCCCACCTTGACAAAGACATCCTCGGCTACACCTTCAGGACCGATTATGGAACGGTCCGCAAGCTCGAGGGTCATGCATGTGGGGGTAAGTTTGGGCAGAGAAAGCTTTTGCCAGACAGACAACGGCATTAGGTTAATGCTAGCACCGACATCGGCCAAGGCGTAGCATTCAACCATTCCCGGAAATTCACATGGAATGAGAAATTTCCCGGGATCTCCAAGCTTTTCCGGAAGCTTTTTAAGGAGAACCGCTGAGCAATTCTCATTAAGAGGTGGTTTTGCTAGTTCAAAGAGTTTTTCCTTATTACTCAATAAACCTTTGAGGGTATAAGCAAAATTAGGCATCAGAAGTAAAGCATCCGCGAAGCTTATATCAAAATGCAAATCTTGGAGGATTTGGTAAAAATTTTCCATTTGATTTGAAGCTTTTTCGCGGAGCTTTTGATCATTCAATCTCGAAGGATAAGGAAGTTTTGCTTTTATGGGGGTTTCTTCGGGCTCAAGCACAACCTTAGGCTCAGATGGCTGGACAACTGGAGGTTGGACGTCTTTGGTCCTTCCGTTGTTAGTAGGAAGTCCCGTGTCCTTTGTCACCTCGGTCTCACGGACGACTACCTTGGGAGGAAGAGAAGAAACGGTAGTCGGAGCCGTGGGTCCATCATATGAAACACAAGCACAATCAACCATGACACATACATAACATAAGCAACTAGCCACACAAGCATAAACACAATGCAAATATAAACATAAAGCGATAAAGAATAAAATGAAAGTAAAGAGATAAGTAAGAAGGCGCAAACCGAACACGATGATTTATAGTGGTTCGGTCACGAAGCTCCTCTTCGCCCTACTCCACTCCCCGAGTACCCAACTCGAGAGTTACTTCACTAATCAACAAACTCCCTTTAGGCGGAGAAAACCGTACACGTCGCTTAACTTGTTTTCCGACACTAAGCTAGAGGTCGAGTGCTAATCTTAGCTAGCACCAATCTACCACGATCTACCCGATCTACACCGTACACGTCGCTTATCCTATTTCCGACACTAAGCTAGATGTCGAGTGCTAATCTTAGCTAGCACCAATCTACCATGATCTACCCGATCTACACCATACACGTTGCTTATCCTATTTCCGACACTAAGCTAGATGTCGAGTGCTAATCTTAGCTAGCACCAATCTACCAAGATCTACCCGATCTACCTTTGATCTACGTGATCAATCACACAAGCCCAGTGGCTTCAAGAGATATTCACTATCACTTAAGATCACAATGATCTTGACTCACTCTCTCACAAAAGAAAAGTAATCTTGATGTATTCTATGATACAATCAAGAGTGTAACAAATGTTACAAGACCTAACAACTCCAACAGTTTGTATCTACTTGGATACTTTGTGTTCTTCTCTTGCTAATCAAGAGGGATGACAACACTTTGTATCTACTTGGATACTTTGTGTTCTTCTCTTGCTAATCAAGAGGGATGACAACACTTTGTATCTAGGATACTTTGTGTTCTTCTCTTGCCAATCAAGGGGGATGACAACACTTTGTATCTAGGATACTTTGTGTTCTTCTCTTGCTAATCAAGAGGAATGAAGAGGATCACTTGAGTGGATGATTGGATCACTCTTAAACAACCTAAGACTCTCCAAATGATCAAAGAAAGTTATCTAAGTGAAGAGGGATAAGACCAGAGAAAAAGGACTGGAAAAATCAAGTTGGAAGTGTGGAATGGTCCATTATTTATAGGCAAGGGAAAATCTGACCGTTACAGACCCACGGCTCCACTAAATACCCGACGGCTCCACTAAATTTAGTGGAGCCGTCCATACTTAAAGGGGCCGTTGGACGCTCCTTTTTTTGTCTTTAGTGGGCAAGGTTTATTTGGGGAAGTTGGAGCTGTTTTGGGGGGAAAAATGGCTGTTGGGAATTTTCAAATTTTTTTTTTCAAAATAAAACATTTCTTTTTAATTCAAAAATAATTTGTAAAATATATTTTTGAAAAAAATGTTTTGTCACATTAAAAATGTGAAGTTTAGAAAAATATAATCCTTTGATCATTTGTCAAGTAGTAGATTTGTTTGTCCATACCTTGAGTGATTTAGGTCGGGATGGAAATCTACGACTTCGTTGAAGCATACTTGAGACGTCAGGAGGTGTTGACGTAAGTATGCATTGATGATTTATGTTTACAAGTAACTTGCACATTTTACGTTATGTGTTACAAGTTACATGTTTGTCATTATTAAAACCGAAGAAATCATTTAGTTTAAATATCATAATATTTGCACTAACAATCTCCCCCTTTTTGATGATGACAAATATGTAAACTGTAACACATAGTAAAATGTAAAAGTTACCTGTTTACACTTCCTTCTCCCCTTTTTGTCGAATCAAAAAGGTAGTTGCCTCGAGCGCTGCCTTGGATTTACTCCCTACTCCCCCTTATTGCACTAATATCCTTTCTCCCCCAAAAGGCGAGCTTGCATCATCCTAGTGAAGCCTTCTATCAACACTTGTGAAGACGACTCGATGCTATGTATTCAAATACTCCCGAGCTCCCCCTAGCTCAATGCTCCCCTATGGTGACTTAATCCCTTTGTTTATTTACCTTAGTATCTAGCGGATCCATGGATCAAATTCTTACAAAGGTTTTTCCTACATCAAGGGTTAGCTTCGTGCAACATAATATATAACAGTATAGGAGCAACATTATAGGGATAGAATATACATAGCAAGACATGCATGGGTTAAACTATGTTAACACGTAAGTGTCACAACCCGACCGAAAACCTAAGGTGTAATTGTTCACTCAATCACACTAATCAAGAACGAGATTCGTTCATTGACTGACGCACTAAATGACTTATTCCAAGTTGTCATTGGGAAGGAAAGTTCTAACAAACCTTTTGAACAACATAATCATCTACCTAAGATGATTGATGTTAAGGATAGTTAGTTGATAAGACATACTCTAATTGATTACTATTATGACAAGTCGTGCCATAAAGTAGACTCGATAGAGGTTATACCTAAATGATTCCATAAGGTGGGAGAGTGTTGGTTGTGGTGACAACAAGGACAACTTGGGTTATGTGGTTGTAGGGGATAAATAATGGGATGACCCATTAGTGGTTGTGGTGATGGTGATAGTGATAAGGATGATGTGTTAGTGCCAAGTTCAAAAGGTGATGTAGGTGACAAGGTTAGTGTGATAGCTAAAGGTTGTGGTGATGGTGATGGTGACAAGGATGATGTGTTGGTGCCAAGTCCAAAGAGGTTTGATGGTGATAGGGTTAGTGTGATAGCTGAGGGTTGTGGTGGACTTAGTGGAGGTAAGGGTGTAGGAATCCTAAAGGTGGAGGATGAAGATGATGTGGTTGGAGATGTTGGTTTTGCCCTTTGAGGAAAGGTGGGAAAGGATGGTTTAGGTTAATATATCGTTTGCACTGACAATGAGATGCATGATATATTTCAAAAGGGAAAAAGAAAAGGTGTATGTGATCCTAACAGGATTGTTGGTGGATATCTCTAACGGGGTTAAGGTAACGAAGTTCTAGGTTTCTAGGTTGGATGATCCTAGTTGTGTGTTAGAGATAATTTGGTGCATGAAGGGTTTCATGTGTTTGTGAGGATTGAAGGTTGTTGTAAGGTTTGAGTGTGATGAGTTGAGGGTTATAAGGTTTGAGTGTGATGATCTATGGGTTAAGGTTCTTAGACTAACTATCACTGTCAAGAGTGAAGTGTAGTTATGAGGGTTGAGTGTGATGATGCAAGATAAGCTTGCAATAGTGAGGCCTTCTATAGGCAAGGGTTGTGGGATTCAAACTAAAAGTTGGTGGTAGAGTCCTATGGTGTAGTGAAAGAATCCTAGGGTGTATGTGAGTTTGCAAAATTTTGCAGGTTTGAGGTTAGGGATGCAGGGATCTAAAGGAAACAGTGAAAATTCGTCAAACATAGGCACGGTACCACTAAATACCTCACGGTACCGTTAAATTTAATGGTACAGTGGCCTATTTAACGGTACCGTGACCTGGAAGTCACGAATTTTCCTGTGCAGCCTAGTTCTGGGCAGCTAAATGGAAGTTTCCTAGGGAATAAGAACCACATTTGTGTGTTCTTGAGAGTGTTTGGTGAAAGACTATATGAGTGTGTTTTCGCTCCCCCTCAATCTATGACCATCCGGACAAGATGTAAAAGATAAAGAGGAAAACAAACGTTGACGAAAGCGATGAGCTTAGTAACGTCATGACAAGTGGTGGATAGCATACGATAAACTTCACCTTTGAAGTCACGTAGCTCTTCTCAATCATTGTGAATATTCATAGAATATTATGATGAGGCATGCGATTACTAGGAGATATCCTAAGGGTTAAGAAGATAAAATCTTCAGGGTTGTGAGGTTGGTGACAAGGTTCTAGTGGGGTTATCTTAACTTATCCTAGCGGTTTTTCGCTTGAGGTGTGTGGAAGGTGAGTGGGATGCGGAAGCATTGGTAGTGTTTAGTACCATGCGGAAGTGGGAGGGAAAAGGCTAAGGAATCAGATGATATATACAATCTATTCTGATAGGAGACGGTTTTAGGTTCAAGACTACATCGAGTGGGTTTTGATGGTGTTAGTGAGAATTGAAAACAAGATTTTTGACAAAGAAAATTCACATATGTTGTGATTTTTCTGGACTTTAGATTAAAAGAATTTATACCAAATAAATTCTTTTATGAATGACTCCAACGGGATTCAATGAACATTCATCGAGAATGAGAAATGACATTTAATCGCATTTTGCAAATTAAATATACTTTAAATATTTCGGATGAAATATTTAAGTTGTCATTGGAGTTTAAGAGGATTTCACGAATAAATCTCGCTGATTATTTTTCGACATGAGGAGAGAATTTATACCTAATAAATTCTTTGACCGGTACTGGACGAGAAGAAATGACTTTTATATTTCCTTGAAAATACATAGGTAGTCATTAGAGCGATGTGAAAGATGACTTAATATTTCCAGTGAAATATTTAAATAGTCATAAGTTTTATGGAAAATGTTTCATCATTCCTAGACGGAGATGGTAAGGGGATTCTCGGTTGAGAGGTTTGGTTGATTTAAGGGTTTCTATGTGCTTCGCACGTGAGTGTTTCATGGGGTTTTGAAAGATGTAAAGCTAGGCCTATGGTGCTGATTTGCAGCAGGGTTTGGGATCTTAAGACGTGTATATACACACGAGGATGAAAGGAACTACTAATTACTTATATAGTAACTCGTGAGTCCTTTGGATGAGCGTTTTAACATATGTTGTTAAAAGGCTTGAGTATGATGTTTCGGATATGACATTTAACAATTGCGATCGCAAGTTAAACTTACTTGAATATTTCAGATGAAATATTTAAGTTGTCAACCCTACTCCGAGTTATACTAGGTTTGTTCCTAACCTTCCCATGACAAAAAGGTTTATTACTTGGAAGAAGGCGAAGTGATGACTGGGGAATTAGGGTAACTTCGCGACTACTTTGACTTATGGGTTTTGACACTAGTGTATGGCTCTATGACTTCTAAGGGTTCATAGTGATGGGCATACCTAATTCCTAATGTGTCAAAAGAGCATAGTGTGGGTGCAAACTTTACAAGTAAATCAAGTAAACTGCACATAAGGAATAAATGCAAACATCATGCAAAACATGATAATCATTTAGCATTTAAGATCATGAAGACATTTAATCATGTCTTATGAGAACATGTTATCATTTTGAAACATGTATGTGGGATGCAAGCAATCTAGGTTTGCTAAGGCAGATCCTAATTACTACTTGTTCAAGATGACATCCTAATGGGAGATATAGTTCAACGATGCAAACTATCTCTAGTCAAATGTAGGAATGAAAATTTTTCAAGTTAGAGAATGAATATGAGACAATCACTAGTGGTGCTCAATTAAGGCTGAACACGACCATTTTTACGGGTTATACCACAAACCCAACTTCTCTCCTGGAAGCAATTCAACCGTTAGGTCAAATTGAATTTCTAGTGCGATAGGTTCTCCAGTAGTCATTCTCATGTTAGAAAAATTCGAATTCCTATATTTTCCTATTGAAGTGTAGCAAAGATGATATTAGCTTACTTCGCTAATACATGGCCTAATATGACTCAATTAACCATACTTTGAAAGTCGGTTAAGAAAAAGACATGTCTTACACAACTCCTAACAAAGGCAAGCGAAATGTTTTAATTTCGTGTTTGAGATTTAAAGGTTATTTGATGGAGATGGTGTATTTTAATATCTCTTGGACAACATCTTTGTTTGTTGAGTTGTTACGTGTTATTTTAACACGATTTGGTTTCCTATAACCAAAAGACACTCTAATGTGATACAATGTAGAATCTACTACATCGTGTGTGTTTCAAGAATGCTCCTTTGCATATCTTGAGTGAGAATCTAGTAAAGGTTATTTACCTCAATAGATCTTGTCAGCATTTTATTTGAAATGAGACATACTGTTTATTTCAACTAGTATGCTTTTCTAAGAGTAAACTTAACACTCTTAAGAATGCTTTATGAAACAAGTATTTTAGTGTATGACCAATTTTACTTGTTTATGCAATGACACATGTCGTATTAGGTTATTATTCAACTCTAATATCCTATATTTGTTAACAGGATGCAATGTATTCCCTTGTAACATAACCATTCATGTCACAAAGAAAATAAGATGCATAGGATATAGGTTATCCTTTGTCAATCTTTTGATAAGAGAAATACATGTGATATTCTCAAAGATTAATGACTTACATATATTATGTATGACACTTTTACTAGACATGTGACTTTGAGTGTTGAGTTGTTCATGAGCAAAGTTTACATATGTTGTTTGTTTGCTCTTGTTTGGTTTTTCAGAAATGACACATTTACTAATTGCATTGCAATGTAAATTCTTTGTATATTTCGGATGAAACATCCAAGTTGTCACTCCTACTTAGTTGTGTATTTTATGCATCTTTTAAACATATTAGTTTAATGTTTGGAACACAACTATTGGACAACAAGACTCAATATGGCATCTTCAACACAAGTGTGAGTTATGATCCGATGCATATTATTTTCGTCTTGAGAGGACGTCATTATTTTCATAACAATCGAGTGTGATTGAGTATGTAGATTCAAGATAATATGTTTCATCATGTTTTGATGTTATCTTGAAGCTAAACAAATAATGACTCCAATTTCATGTCCACACTCGAAAACTTGTCAATTAGATTCGATGATGATATCAATCATAATTTGAATAATGAATTGATATGTACTCGAAATCTTTCTTGACCCTCACAATCACTCCCTTTTTAAAAAGAAATAAAAATTTAAGGAGTGTGTTCCATTTATTTTAACACTAGTTGTATGTGTGTTAAATCAATGCAAGTTTAATACATTTTCTTTTACTTAAATACTAATGTATTAAAATGACCTTTTATCTTGTTTAGACAACCCATGGTCAAACAAGACAAAATGATGTGATGTTTTAAGGATCATGTTACGGATTTTATGAAAGTGTTAAGTGTTTTGGGGTGATATACTTTTTACACTTAAACCTTTGGAAAAATAATTGTGTAAGACAATATCTTTCGACACACATGATCTACCAACTTAGTTTCTATTCCTAAGAAAGTTACTAAACCATTTTAAGAACTTGCAACAAATGCAAGACAAATGGTTGATGCCTATATGCAATGCAAACTAATTACTTAATATAGTGCAAGTGATTTAGCATGAGCCTTATAAATGCATAAACCGAAAAACTATAATAAGCAAATAGCAATTTAACACACAAAAATACTTATCGTCATTTTGTGTATTAGGTATAACAATGTATACTAAGCTTGATTTTATTTGACAATGAATTGGTTTCCTCCCCATTTCAAATATTTTTGTGAGCACTTTGAAAACATGTCAAGGTTTAAAAGTTGAATCGCCCTTTTTCAGTTTGACCAAAAATTTACGCAAACTGCATGACAAGAAGACCTTTAGTTGAAAATCAAGGACTTTAACATACTTTCATTTAGAACTAATTCATAAAAATGTTTCTCAAATGAAAGTAGACTCAACATCGTTCAAAATGATGGGCGACACGACTCGTACAGACTCATGGTTGATTTTATATGGATTTTTGAAAATGAACCAAAAATGAAAAACAGACAATCAGATGCACGGCACCGTTAAATGACCTACGGTACCATTAAATATAACGGTACCGTACAATGTTTAGTGGTACCGTGGTCTGTTTTCTGATTCAGAACTGCATGACTTAATGACTCGTTCTGAAAACATGAACGGACACTTAAAGACACTGTTCTTTTAGTGGTTTAAGAAAACCTTCAAGCTAGTATGACAAAGTATACTTAACAACAAAACTTGTAAGTATTAAGCAACTAAATACTTTTCATATTTTTATCACCTTCATGGGTAATTTGATACATGGATCGTACTCAATTTTGAAAACCATTTGTTTTAAAAATTTGAGCGACGTGGCTCTGGTACCAATTGTGGAAACCGTAGAGGGGGGTGAATACGTTTCCATTTAAAAACTTAAAACTTTTTGTATCAAACACCCGATCAAGTGTGACGTAATATGAAAAGTGTCAACAATGGTTATGTATCATCTAGAGATGAATAAATTAAACTACAACACAAGCACAATCAACCATGACACATAAATAACATAAGAAACTAGCCACACAAGCATAAACGCAATGCAAATATAAACATAAAGCGATAAAGAATAAAATGAAAGTAAAGAGATAAGTAAGAAGGCACAAACCGGACACGATGATTTATAGTGGTTCGGTCACGAAGCTCCTCTTCGCCCTACTCCACTCCCCGAGTACCCAACTCGAGAGTTACTTCACTAATCAACAAACTCCCTTTAGGCGGAGAAAACCGTACACATCGCTTAACTTGTTTTCCGACACTAAGCTAGATGTCGAGTGCTAATCTTAGCTAGCACCAATCTACCACGATCTACCCGATCTACACCGTACACGTCGCTTATCCTATTTCCGACCCTAAGCTAGATGTCGAGTGCCAATCTTAGCTAGCACCAATCTACCACGATCTACCCGATCTACACCATACACGTTGCTTATCCTATTTCCGACACTAAGCTAGATGTCGAGTGCTAATCTTAGCTAGCACCAATCTACCACGATCTACCCGATCTACCCTTGATCCACATGATCAATCACACAAGCCCAATGGCTTCAAGAGATCTTCACTATCTCTTAAGATCACAATGATCTTGATTCACTCTCTCACAAAAGAAAAGTAATCTTGATGTATTCTATGATACAATCAAGAGTGTAACAAATGTTACAAGACCTAACAACTCCAACGCTTTGTATCTACTTGGATACTTTGTGTTCTTCTCTTGCTAATCAAGAGGGATGACAACACTTTGTATCTACTTGGATACTTTGTGTTCTTCTATTGCTAATCAAGAGGGATGAAAACACTTTGTATCTAGGATACTTTGTGTTCTTCTCTTGCTAATCAAGAGGGATGACAACACTTTGTATCTAGGATACTTTGTGTTCTTCTCTTGCTAATCAAGAGGAATGAAGAGGATCACTTGAGTGGATGATTGGATCACTCTTAAACAACCTAAGACTCTCCAAATGATCAAAGAAAGTTATCTAAGTGAAGAGGGATAAGACCAGAGAAAAAGGACTGGAAAAATCAAGTTGGAAGTGTGGAATGGTCCACTATTTATAGGCAAGGGAAAATCTGACCGTTACAGACCCACGGCTCCACTAAATACCCGACGGCTCCACTAAATTTAGTGGAGCCGTCCATACTTAAAGGTGCCGTTGGACGCTCCCTTTTTTGTCTTTAGTGGGGAAGGTTTATTTGGGGAAGTTGGAGCTGTTTTGGGGGGAAAATGGCTGTTGGGAATTTTAAATAATATGTGAAATATATTTTTGAAAAAATGTTTTGTCACATTAAAAATGTGAAGTTTAGAAAAATAAAATCCTTTGATCATTTGTCAAGTAGTAGATTTGTTTGTCCATACCTTGAGTGATTTATGTCGGGATGGAAATCTACGACTTCGTTGAAGCATACTTGAGACGTCGGGAGGTGTTGATGTAAGTATGCATTGATGATTTGTGTTTACAAGTAACTTGCACATTTTACGTTATGTATTACAAGTTACATGTTTGTCATTATTAAAACCGAAGAAATCGTTTAGTTTAAATATCGTAATATTTGCACTAACAATTTTGATTGTAACCTTGGTTGGTTTGAGGAAAACAGTTTTGGTTGTTTTGAACGGGTGGAAAACCGGGTGGTCCCATTATGTTACTAGCATTTTGAGGACGAAATCCTTGATTCTGATTGTAGTTTGCTGCTGCTACGGTAGCATTGCAAACTTGGCTATCGGTAGCTGCACAATTATAGTAAGGATGGGGACCACCACATATAACACAAGTTTCTGTAATTGCTTTGACGGGCTCCGGTTTCTGATTCTGGAGCTTAAACTCTTTCATCATCATCCGGATAGCATCGGCAAGCTCGGCCATCTCCGATGGATGGGCAAATGAAGAAGAAGGGGTGGAAGAATTTACTTTCGAAACAACCGGTTTGTTTCGTGAAGTGGGAACTTTGGATTTGTTTTCGATATTCATTAAGATATCTTTCGGTATTTGACTCAAAATATTGCCACCGGCGGCTACGTTGAGTGAATCTTGATCCGATTGAGTTAAGGCATTGTAGAACGTATCGATTTGATGCAACTCCGAAAAACCGTGGTGTGGGCATTTTCGTAGGAGATCCTTGAATCATTCCCATGCCTCACCGAAATTCTCATCAAATCATTGTTGGAAATTTGTGATTTCATTCCTAGCATTGGTCATTTTAGACGGAGGAAAGAAATAATTCACGAATTTATGAACGAGATATTCCCAAGTATGGATCGATTGAGGGGGTTCTTTTTCAAGCCAAATCCGGGCTGCCCCCTCGAGGGAAAATGGGAATAACATCAATTTCATAGTGTCATTAGTGACATCCTTATGATGGTTTGTGGAGGTCAACTGATTGAACCATCGGATGTGTGCGTGGGGATCCTCTCTTTCAAAACCATGAAATTGATTTCCTTGAACAATTTGTATCAAACCGGTTTTGAGTTCAAAATTTGTGTTGGTAATTGGTGGTATAACAATAGCATCTCCGTATCCCACGGTGGGACATTGGAGCAACTCTTGCATAGTACGTTGATCCTCGGCCACTTCGGTAATGGGGAGATCAACTTGAGGACGTAACTCGGGTACGTTTACTCTTTTGCGTCGACGAGAACGACGAGTCGGTATTGGAGAAGATTTATCAATTAAGTGTGATTGAGAATGGGTGTGCATACACCAAAAATAAAATAAAAATTAAAAAGAAAAATAATTTGGAAAAGAAAAATATTTTTGGATTTTTTATATTTAAAGAAAATTAATCACAATATTTTTGGTACCGATCCCTCAATCGATATCGTTTCTCTTAAGACTACTCGCAGAGTGGCGGAGAAGCAAAGGTTCGCTCGAAAGCTGATTAAAAACCCGCCTCTTTCGGTTTGCAATTTAATGTCAAAACCGTCCTTAAACCACTTGTATAGGTTGTAATCGAAAGATAATCCGAAATCAAATGATTTCACGATTGTTTTGTTGTTTTACGATTTTTTTGGTAGTTTTAACACTTTAGGAAAAGTGTTAGTGGTTTTTTAATTTTTTTGAATTTTATATTTTTGAAAATATTTACAAATAAAACGATAACTTCCCGGGAGAAGGGTCTTCAAAACACGAATCGAAAAACGGAATCACGAATTCACGTCAACCTTCCCCGGCAGCGGCGCCAAAATTTTGATATAAAACAAATTTATATCTCAAAATAAAGGAATTACACAAAGGGAAATATGTGTAACCCGAGTCGTAGTCCCGATTGAAGATTGAATGAAATTCGTGTTTCGGGATCATGATTTGTGTAGTGAATAATGAAAGAGTGAGATATTTTGGATTTTAAACTACGAATATGAAATTACTAATAAAAACAAGTAATTAAACTAAGGGGGCAAGAAAATTAAGCATATAATCCTATAAACGAAAAATGAATTTAAAAACGTACGCGACGAATTTTAAAAACGTAATTTAAAAAGTGAAATTCTAAATTATAAATCCTAAAAAGGTAAAATTAATTTTCCTAAATGCTAACTATTAAAATAGAATTTAAAAAAAAAAATGAAATATATTTTTTTGATTTTTATTTTATTTTTTATGAATTTAAAACTAAAAGAAACTATTTAAATGATTTAAAAATAGCAAACTGATTTGGAAAATTATGAAATTTTTCAGAAAAATCTAAATTTATATTAGGAAGCTAGGAAAAATGAAATGAGAACTATGACTAATCCTAATAAGCTGCTTGGGCAGAATAGCAGTAGCAAATAAGCTCAAAATAAGCAAAAATGAACCAAAAATTTCCAATAGCTTAGAAACAGATTATTAAGCAAAGTAAAGCTAAAATCAAATCAGATATCTCAAATAAGCTAAAGGAATAAGCTAATAAGCTGCTGTGCAGCTTATGGTTTGAAATAGGTTCAAATGCTTATCTAACCTACTTGCAGCTAATTTATAAGCTAGTAGGGAGCTTATTGGTGAAATCAAGAAGCTACTACTGAAAGCCTATGTGAAATTCTACTTTAAAACCAAAAATGCCCAAATTCCTAGTTCATTTTCTCATTAAAATAAGCACTAGATCAGGCAGGGATTAGGGTCCACAAAAATGCAGGCTCAGATCAGGTTCTTTGGCTGATTTTGCAGACTTAAAATAAGCTACTAATTAAGCTTAAAACTCCAATCCCAGATGTTGCACTTAGACCTTGTTATTCAAACTATGTATAAACAAAAAATAAGCACCTCAGATTAACTAGATAAGCCACAATCCTTTCAAGATCAGCAACTGAAAACACAAATCTGCACAAACATTCTGTGACAGCAGTTTTACTTTTTTGGCGTTTTTCTTGTGCAAACTTAAACCAAATCAAACCAGCTATTGTACACTTACTTTAACAACTAAGAACAACTTAGAAATGCCAAAGTTAGGTTCCAAATAAGCTCAGCTTAATGGGAAGCTTATGAGGGCAGTTGAACTTCTATTATTCTACTTCTAAACTTAAAACCTCAAAATCGATCAAAACTACTTGTGAGATCTAATAACAAGCTTAAACAAACTGATTTTAGCTTAATAAAAGTGTCTCAAAAAGCAAAACTACAGTAACCAAGCTATAATACTCCTAACAGTCCTTGTTCCAAACACATTTTAAAAAAACTGATTTTTTACTTTTACTAATTTTAAGCTTATTAAAGGTAAACTAATGATGCATCTAGGTTATGTAAGCTAAATTAACTATATATAAGCTAAATCGAACAGTAAATAAACACCACTATAAGCTGAAACAGATTATCTAATAATTAAGCTAGAAAATTCAAATTAAAGCTAAAATTGAAATTTAACTCACTTAGACCTCAGCTAAACAGAGGTTCCCAATTAAGGGCAGCTACAAGCTCCAGCTTATTCAGAGAATAAGCTGGTAAAGTCCATCTTGCCCCTCCATTGCGGGCAACTTCCAAAAGCTCTCCTCAAAATGCATAGGTATAAGTTTCTTTTGATAATTTGGACTGTTCTGATTTTAACTAAGATCACAGAAGCTATAAACAGCTAGAGTGAGCTTATATGGATGAGAAAACAGCTTATTGAAGCTAGGATCAAAGTTTTTTTTTTTTTTTTGTTGATTTTTATGTGTTTTTCAATATTTTTTTGGATTTTTGAAACAACAATGAAACTTATAAAACTATTTTTTTAATGAAAAAGCTTTCAAAAGGCTTGTATAAAACTTGAGACAGTAACCAAACTGAGATTAGCTTATATCAACAACCATAAAACAAACAGATGATTCATCAAAGGACCAATTCAAAACTGAAATTTCATTGATCTTAAAAACTGAGTAACCTTTTCCTTACAACTTTAAAATAGTAAATTAAAATTACACTAAAAACATAAACCTGACTCAAATTTACCCTAACCTAGACTCTAAGACTCGACTCAAAAAAACTAGACTCCAAGTGAGGAAGAAAGGCTGCTATTTATAGACTCCCAAAGAGCTAGGGTTTCTTTTGGGAACCTTCAGGATATCCATTCACGACCCTTGGATCAAACTTGGGCACCAATCCCTTCATCATGGCCGTTGATTGTGATTAGTGGAGATACCAACATTGAGAGTGCTTGGATTTTTGCCATCTGTCATTCCCTGTCCTTCCAGAAGCTTTGTAGATATTTTTTTGGGCGGGGTAATAAGTGTTGGAGCAGGGTAAAATGCTAGGGGAAGAAGATGTACAGTAAAGGGGAAAAAGGCGGGTAAATTAGTTGTGTGGGTTGACTGGGTAATTTGTTTGACCGGGTAAGTGGGAGTTGGGTCGTGGGTTTTGGTTTATTAGTTTGGGCTGGTGGGTTGTGTTTGTAAATGGGTTGGATTTATTAAGGGGATCCGGTTCTAGTTAAATTTAGGAATTTAGCTTGTAAGGCATTTGGGCTGGGTTAGTGGGATAGTGGTGATCAGGGTTTATCAATTAGATTTTTAGTTTAAGGATTTATAGTGAATTTGGTTTAACGGTTAAGGGTCTATTTTTGCCAACTTCTGAAATTGTCTTCAAGGACTAAATTTGTAATTACCCAATGATCCAAGGGCCGTTCTTCAAAAATATTATCTTTGACGAATTTATCCCCGGCTTCGGCTCTATAAATATCTTTTCCACGTCTCGTGCTCGTTTTCTCGGATTTTGCTTGATTTTGTCCCTATTTCATGATATCCATACCTGCATAGAAACAAACACAAAAACACAATATCTTTGGCATTTATGGTTAGTTTTTGGTCTATTTGGGTCCAGTTTTGGTAAAATAAAAGTATGTGTTTAAGCACATACCAGGCCCAGCAGTATTAAACTTTGAAACAAATTCGAAGGAACAAATCCTTTCTTGACTACAAGAAAAACCCATGAATTTTGCAACACTTCTGAAAATAGCCCTGATAACCATCTGTTACGGATAGCGTTAGTGTTAGGTCACTATATTAGATTAACACAAGTATAGATTAGATAGAAACAAGAGAGAAATAGAGCTTGGTCAATTTAACAAGTATGAGAAATGATATGACAACAGTTTAGTAACATAAATGAAAAACCAACAAGAGTAAATGAGTGTATTACATGGTATTTATAGGAGAGGAAGTTAGGGCAACATTCCTGTTTCCTTCCTTTCACACGAATGGGCTTTTACATAGGCCCATGGGCTTACTTCATAAGCCTATAAATAACAACAAACATATAAGCCTATTTTGTTAAGCAACCTATTACAAAACTTAATGACCGACACTTGATAATAATTACACGTATTCCCAACAATCTCCTCCTAAGGGTTGGTCATCAAAGGTTGCTTGACGTCTTCTTTTCTTCATAGGCTTTGACGTCTCTTATATCTTTGTTCTTTGTTCTACATCTTTATCCAATATGCTCATACTTCTTTTTACTTTGAATCTTCATACTAATGAGGTTCTCTTTAATTCACTTTGATCTATGTCACTTTACTTTGTAGATTCTTTGACTTTGATGTAGAATCTTTCATAGCTGAATTTTGCTTTGATCTTTGGTGAGTACCTTATCTTCATTAGTATGAGCATGTGAAATAGTAACAGTCTTTCCTCCAAGGATCATTCATCGATATTTGCATGGTAAAGGTTAGTCATAATTCCCAATCGATCATTGTGGACTTTTCATAAAGATTAGACCACTACGATTGTTTTACTGATGAATGTCTTGATTCCATTCACCTTAGTTGGGCACATCAGCCGTCCGAATCCCATTAAGGACAGTTATCAGTACTTTGGATAAAATCTAATTCATGAAATGAATCTCCTTAGAGGGATTTCCAGCACTTATAGGTTCAGACTTCGAGATAATCAACAACATAGTATGAAGGTTCTCTATAATCCTTACCAAGGCTGTTCCTGAATTGGATACCCTCAAGAAGGCTTACACAACAGTAGCACATGAATTGAACCCGGTTTCTGCCATAAGGTTGATCATTTAGGGGGCTATTTCTTTTCACCCTTTCATTAACTTTTCTTTTTAATTCTTCAACCCCTTCTTTCTCCTTTCATTTCTTTACTCATTTTTTTTCAATCATACCTAAGGACTTCTAGTACTAAACTACTGGTGTTGTCCCTGGGTAGATCCCTCCGGCTCTGGTGGATCATAGGACGTATTTCCTAACCTTAGTCACCTTATAACTCCATGACTATCCTATGTTGCCATAAACCATTCATTTGAAAATCACTCAAAGTGTTTATGAATATAACATACATTTTGTTAACACTTTGAGAGTTTTGGATTTTTCAGAAATACTCCCCCTTCACATGTGCTCATAAGTTTTTAAGATAAATTTGCACATGTTGGGTAGAGTTCGCACTTTTGAATTGATCGAATTATAGTGAACACAACCGATTCGAGACATGCTTACATCACTAGTTAGACTAGCTTTGAATTATTACCTGGCCTGGTCATGTTCAAAGAAAGTTTCTCGAAACGGTACACTCTACTTAGACAAGTCCTATTCGAGACACGCTTACATCACTGGTTAGACCAGCTTGAAATTATTACCCGTCTAGGACAAGTCCTTTCGATTACTAACAATTGAGTTTCGACAATTCATGGGTTAAATCTTAGTCGAGCTCATACGAGATTCCACATTAGATACCATATTTTAATCACTTTTGTTTTTCTCCCCCTTAAAAATAGCATATTGATGTTGTTTTTGAAGAACATTTTGATTAAAATATGGTTTTTGAGGTTTGTTGGAAGAATCTAACAAGAACTTACCCTTTTGAACAAAGATTGTTTCATGTACTCCCCCTCAATAAGTGAAATAACTTTTTGAGGAATACTTGTTCTTTTGAGCAGAATTATGAGAAAAACGTAGAAATTTGATTAATTCTACTCAAAAGTAAGAAGCTTTCGTTCCTAATATTAGGATTGTGGCATTGAAGCGTACCTCAGGGTCCTTTCTTTACAAAGAAAGGGTTGGGCACTGTTATGTGTGCACAAGCCATTATAATGACAAATCAATCATAAAGTATTAACAGTTAACTCACAAACTTAGCTACTCGGGCTTTGGAATGTTCAGATTAGGAAGCTCGGTCTGCCTCCAACATAGCTTTCAAGTCATCTGATCTGGTCACGTCGCTTCAACCTTTCTTCAATTCTTTTGATGAAGTTACGAACCTTCCTTGACTCTTTGGAATTCCATCTTTGACTCTTTGTGAGTGTCTGATCATTCAACATATCATTCAAGCCATCATGTACCGTCTTCAATGTATCATCACAGAACTTGTGAATTTCGTCATATCGCATGAAATTGACACATCCAAATGCACTTCTGTAGGTGAACTCGAAGGCAGGGTTGATCGACCTCAAACAGTCAACTTAAATCAACCACGGATGTGGTCAAATAAAGTCAAACCAATTGAAGACAACTAACCAAGGAGTACAGAATATCCCCAGGTCGTTAAGTCCCAACGAGGTGTGTAAAATGTAATACAACGAATGTGTGTGCTGGAATAATATGGAATATACAAAAACAGGGATCTGATTGACTAACACTAGGAATGTGAATAGTCATAGCTCTGTCACAGCTGTATCATTAAAAACGTACAATCAGAAACCTAAAAACGCGAAAGATTTACAAACGTACATTTAAATTAACTTAAACGTAAACGTACAAAATAAAATAAAACAAACATTCCCAAAGAGGGAATTTGCATGCCTTAACGGCTTAAATGCAAATTAAAAGAAAATAAAATAAATAACTATATTTACAAAGTTATTATTATAATAATAAGAAAATCTAAAAACCTAAAATGTAAGTTCTATCTAAAAAAATGTCAAAGAAAACTAAAAACGCGCGAATTAATTAAAACTAACGTAAGTGCGCAAGTTAAAACGTAAATTTTATGAAATATAGACACTATGGGTACAATTATATTTTTTACAGGTTCTATTTAACAAAAGAAAATTTTAGAAAAAAGATTTATATTTTTTAAACAATTATTTAATTTACTATGATTTAATTACTACTTTACAAATAAAAATACAAAATAAATACTAAACGTATTCTAAAAAATATGAAATTTTTTATTTAATTACTTTACATTATTACTGATCTAATAAAAATAAAATGGGTTACACAGCTTATTCTGATAAGCAGATAATAAGCAAAAAAGCAAAGAAGCTAAAAACTAACAAAGCTACTTAAATATAACTGAGTTGCAAGTTATAACGGAACTGGTGCCCCAGAGCAGATGGAAGGGGGTGTGGGCTATGCATGTTATACTAGCGAGAGGTCTCAGGGTCGAATCCCACACCCCACATTTTTGCAATTATTTTATTTTTTGATTTTTCTTTTTACAAAACTTAAAAACAGCTAATTATAAGCAACTTTTATAAAGACCACTTTTTCAAAACTTAGCAATAAGCTCTGTAAGAGCTTATTAGCTTAACAGTTATAAGCCAAAAATTAAGCTTCTAAATAGAAGCTATCACTTAGTGGTTCATTTTGGTTTTTCTTATTTCTGGATTATTAGTATACTAATATTATGCAAGTTTAAAGAAGATGGAACTTTACAAAATAAGAAATAAGCACTCCATGAGCTTATAAGACCACACAGTTGAGCATATGCTTGACTGTTTGGGTTTAAAGCTTGGAATAAGCTTGAAATAAGCTATATACATGAAACAAATGACAAACTAATATGTAAACAAGTAATATAAACAAGTTTAAAGAAAATAAAACTTAAAAAACTAAGAAATAAGCAGTTTCAAGACTTATGGCTTATTCAGTTGGGCATTGAGCTCACAGTGAAGACATAAGCTTGAAATAAGCTTGAAAAAGCTTTACAAAGGAAACAAAGGGAAAAATAATATGTACATGAGTATTATGGACATGTATGGACAAGCTTATGTGCTGAGAATCACTCAATAAGCTCAAATAAGCTAATAAGCAATTCTCAGACACACAACCCCAAACCTAGGGCTGCAACTTATTTGAAAGGCTTTTTTAACTGACGGGTTAAGCTAGAAAAGCCAAAGTGAGAGTTGAAGTTGCAAGATGGCTTGGTAAGCTTTCCAAAAAGCCAAAGCTTAAGCTGTGGGGTCCACAGATGAGCTTGTGAGAGGCTTTTGAAAATGGCTTATTTCCCTTGATTATCAGTGTGCACTGATAAGGTGGGACAAACTAAAAGCTCTTTGCAGCCCTAGCAAATAAGCTAGGGCATGGGATTTAAGCACTGGAACATGTTGACTGGTTGATAAGCTCCTAAAAGAAGCTAATTTCACCAGCTATGTCCAAGTAATGAGCTTTTTATTGGCTTATGAAGGTTCTATGACTCTGCTGATAAACCAGCAGAGTTAAGAAAATGGGACAAGTTAAGTGGGTTGATTAAGCTATTCTAATAAGCTACTAATGAAAAACAAGTATGCACATAACAACTAGGTAGGTGGGCTACACAAAACATTAATTCACATAAGCTATAGCTAACTAATGAACAATATGCAAGCTATGGAAAAACGGGAAAAACTGCCTGCACAGGGCACTTATGCTGAAATTTTTGACTTTTTAAGTTAATGATCAAAGTTTGACTAACATGAACTTTGATCTGATTCTAATGATTAAACATGTTATACTAAGCCATAATGAAACTAAATTAAGTAATATAAACAACTTTTACACTAATGTGATGAATTTAAGCTACTAAATCTTAACAAACAGTTAAACAAGAAAGATTAAAAAGTATTTTGACTATCTACTATTAAGAACTGGATTTGATGGTTGGAACTGAGTTATTAGACCATATGCAGCATACATCAAACAAGAACAATGATACACACACCCTTAAACACAGTTTTGACAGCAAATCCCTTTTATGAATCCTAAAATGGTCACAGTGGGCACTGAGGTGAATAGAAGATGAATATGACCATATACACAGTACCACTGAGCTTAAAGGGGTGTCAAGCCCTCAAATGGCCTAATGGGTCATGCATACACAGAAATAAACAACATCAACCATCTCACTGTCCTAAATCATCACAGATCCAAACAGTCCTTATATTTCCACTTGTCACATGGATTTCTAAGTATTCAATGAATTTGCATATGAAACTGATTCCAAACTCTATATTATCATTTAAGAAGATCAAATGCACATAAATCTCAAGCACACAAGCATAAGACACAGAGGTGTCAAATTTGCATCTCAACTGAGTGATTTTTCAACTTTAAGCACAAGTGATTTTAGTGAACACACAACTAATATTAAGTTCTAATATCACTTAATATCAACAAATAAACATAAAAATGCAAAGATCACAGCATATAAACAACTAGAACAGTAATAAGCAAAACTTGTAAAATAAAGCTTACAAATGAAACATGGCTGAGAAATGGAGACCAAGGACAAGGTTTCACCTATTAGCTTCCCAATAAGCTCCTAATACCCTTTGTACTCCAAAATCACCCCTGCTTCATCATCTTCTTCAAGATCACATGATTTTTTATTTTTCATTGGTTTTCTTGATTTTTTATCTATTTTTGAATTTTAAAGTCTAAGCTGTTTAAATGGCTTCTAAAAGCTTCAAAGCTTTGTCAGGAGCTTATATTTGCTTATTGAGTCCATGAAACAACCAAGATCAACAGGAAATGGAAATACTTGAAATTTAAATTGCATTTAAGTAAAAGACATGAATTTTAAAGGTAACTTGAAATTAAACTATAAATTAAGTTCCATTACACAAATTTGAAGATGAGTACAAAATTTAAACTGAAAAAGACATTTAATTTAAGAAAGCAATAAAGATTAATTAGTCTACGTGACAATGGCTAGCCCAAAGTACTACTTCTCATGCCTCTCTTCTCTTCTTTATACATCTCTGAGTTCCACTTGGTCTTCTGGTCAAATCCCACCTTTAATCTTGGCCTTTGGTTGAGCAGAAGTGATCTCAGCTGTTGAATGTACTTTTGGCGGGAAACGTGGCAAATGGCTAATCCAACTAGTTTAGTCAGTGAGAGTTGGGGAGAAGCATTTATTGAGTTTGGATGTGTTAGGTAACGTGTATGGAGGGGGAATGAGGTGGTGAGTGGTATTGGTGAGGTGGGGGGTGACTGGTTTTGTTTTGGCGGTTTAAGGGAAGGAGACGGGTCAAACATATGTTTGACCCTGGGTTTAAATAAAAAGGTTGGGTGGGTCGGGTTTGTTTATGATTGGGCTTGGGTTGTGTTTAGTGGACTGGTTATTGGATTTAAGGATTTGGATTTAATGGGTAATGTTTGATCCGGATTTGGTTTTAGATAAACATAGGGACCATTGTTGTCATTTCTGAATTCTTGAGGGATTAAACCTGTTATAATTCCAAAGTTATGACAAGGACCAATTATGCCAAGTTAGATAAACCAAAGGACCTATTTTGCATTTATTACAATTTAAAACACCCGAGGACCTTTTATGTAATTTTCCAAAGTTTAAGGGGTGAAATTTTAAATTTCCCAAAAGTTATCAAAATGTTCCAAATTGTAAGTTATGAATAGTACAAGGGTATTTTATGTTAAATTCCAAGTTTTAAATACCCAGGGACTAAATTTGCCATTTTTGAAACTTGAGGGGTAAAAATTGCCAATTTGTAAAAACTTTCATCCAAGGATTATTTTGAACATGTTTGATTATCCAAGGACTAAAGTTGACTTTTCATTCATTTTAAACCTTCAGGGACTAGTTTTGCCAAATTATGAAACTTCAGTGACTGAAAATGACAATTGTGTAAACTTTGTGTGTTTTTCACTTGTTTTTCAATCTTTTGTACCTGAATCACATAAAAACACATTTTCATGATATTTGTACCATTTTGTGAGTCATTTGTGTGTTTTTGGTCGTTTTGTGGGTTTAATCAATACTAAATATATGTGTATTTAGACACATATCAAATCCCCCACACTAAACTATTGCTAGTCCCTAGCAATCTTTTATGTAAAACTTAATGGATTTCAACTCTTTACCAAAAGCCATTACTTCTGGAGTAGCCAAATGTTTCAGTTCAAGTAAGAACTTTGGTACACTGATAACCAAATGATTTTGAGCAAATCATCAGCTGTCAACGGTTTTGATTTGTCTTTACCAAAAGCCGTTTGCTTCTGGACTAGCCAACTCTTAGATAAATTATCAATATTATCTTTGGTGAGCTGATTACCAATCATGGTTTTTCACTTGCCTTTACCACAAGCCATAATCTTGCGGGCTAGTCAACTCTTCATCTTTTTAGGATATGGTGAGTCAATTACCATACAATTTTGAGCAAATTGTAAGCTATAACGGATTTGAGAAATCTTTACCTAGAGCCGTTTGCTCTCGGATTAGCCAATCCTTATGTGTGTTAGACATGGTTTACTGATAACCATTTGTTGCGTTTAGTACTTAGTACTTCCACTAAAAAAAAATTTTTAAATTTGGCCATTTTGGGGGAAAAAGGGACTAAAATGGAACATTTTTGATGAAATTTGCCAGAATTTCCCCCCCCCCCCCACACTTGAACTGAATATTGTCCTCAATATTCAAAGTCCCGGCTATTATGCCGAATCCTTGAACGTAAAAAGATAACATTTCTAAGCCAAGTGGGGTAAACACAAAAGTTATTTTGTTTTTTGGTATATACAATTTTCATTTGGTTTTCAGATCTATATACAAAATGTGGGGCACACCCCCACACTTAGGTGGTAGAAAGGGGTAAGAAAAGTGAAACATGGGTGAAAACCCATGTTGAGCTACTGTTTTTGATAACCGAGTCGCTAGCTTGACTCGGCCTCGAATTAAATTGTACCATTTTGTGAGTCATTTGTGTGTTTTTGGTCGTTTTGTGGGTTTAATCAATACTAAATATATGTGTATTTAGACACATATCTAGGGTCTTTCTTCAGTTGATACTGTGATGCTTTATGAATTCCAGGATATTGAAGTTGTGGTCTTGTTAGGTTGAGTTTTCGTTGGTAGCTTTCAATACCTAACTGGAGATCTTCAACTCTCTCTTGAATTATTAAACGCCTTATGAAGATTAGAAGAGAAGTAATGAACGAGTATTGCAGTTCAGTTGAAAAACGTCGCATTCTTCCTTGAACTTTCTCTAGATACATGTCATCAATATCGTTCAAATTCAAGGCAGGAAAGTCAATGCTTTCCAAGTGATATTCCAGTTCGGCTGCGCTCCTGGATCGTTCTTTAGGAAGATTGAATGAATTGTTCTTGATCCGTTTTAATTCCATCTTAGTCATCTTCTTGATACCAAACTCTTTCTTGAGCGATTGGGTGAATTCAACTGTGCGTCCAGGTAACGGTTCTTCATCTTCTGGCAGAGGAGGTTGAGCGTTTACCATTTCATCGAACCACCCAAACTCTGCTGTGTTGTCGTTGTCTAACCACGAGACAACTTTTTGTCATTTGTCTTTACTGGTTTTAGTGCTTTTTGGGGTTGATGATGGACTGTAACCACCCATAAATTTTCAAACATTCTTTTAATAATAAAAATTTAATTATTTTTACTTGACAATTTAATTGAGCATTTTTGAACCTATTTAGCTATTTCAGAAAATTCTTTCACACACTGTAGCATATTAGTAACGGTTAAATTTATAATTAATCTCCGGAGTCAATGACTTTGTTTTCAAATCATTTTTATAAAAACGTTTTCAGAAATATATTTTTGTATTTTTACCAAACCGATTGACCACATTTAAAATTTAACTCAACGGGACACGGGGTACACAGGAAATAATAAAACAAAACCAATCCCTTTTAATTAAACCTCAACCGCCCACTCTCACCCTTATCCTCCTTTTTCGATATCTTCCACAAGGTTCAAGATCTCTTTTCAGTGTTACAGAAGATAAATCACCATCAACCTCTCTTTCATTTTGACTACCTTCTCTTCTTCCCAAACAAAATCACGAGCTCGCCTTAAATACCACCAAGGATGGCGACCTTGCTCTAAAACAGCCTCCCCAAGATTCGAGAGCAGGAAAGGGGTAGTCAAAACTCCTTCTTCTTCCCTATTTAATCTACCCAACGATTCACAAGTAAACCACCCCTCAAAATTTGTTATCAAAAACTTAAAAGAGGTCGACATGGTGGTTCTCCTGCTTGGATCGGCTAGGGATTTTGCTCGTGCTAAATTTCTTTGGTTTCCTCTTTGATTGTTCGATCTACACCACTGTAAGGTTGATTTGGATTCCTTCTTGATTCATTTTTTATTGGTTGGTTATTTCATTGAAATCTTGAGTCGGTTTTCTTAGGAAACCGATTAAAACCTGATGAATTCGTGGATTAAAAATTTGATTAAAATTGTTTTAATTAATCATGTGGTGTTAATCTAGGAAATAGGGTGTCTGAGTCAACTCAACCCAGGCGAGTCGAGTCGACTCAGCCAAGTTGAGTTGACCTCATTGGGTCCTTAATCACTCGTTGTTGATATTGTCGTTATGAAGCTTAAATCTGTATAGGGTGCGTTATTGTTCGCTTTGTTCAGTGGTCATCGAACCCTTATAGGGTGAGTGTGGATTGTATCTTGGTTTAACGAGACAACCACAAGGGTGGTTGTGCTCGTATGGGGCTCGTTTGTATTAGAGTAAACTACATTTTTGGTCCTCGTGGTTTATCGGGTGTAATGGTTTTGGTCCAATAGTTTCATTCGTATCGGATCATGTCCTATTTTGTCTGACCCGTAACGGGTTTAGTCCAAATTTAACATTCCCGTTATCTTTGACCGTTAACTCGTTTAGTTGACTAATATTTGAGGGCAAATTAATCATTCCTTATCAATCCTCTTTATATAATCTTCCCTTCTCTTTTCTAACTCACTTCCAGTCAAACCTAAATCCAAAAACACGCATAACACACACCATGGTTCATTGTCCAAGGTGCCATTCGAGAGCAATTGTTCGAACAGCATGGACTGATATTAATCCAGGAAGGCGTTTCTATTGCTGTTCTAAAAGGGTAAGATCTTAATTATGAGATCTATGAAATATCACATACTTTCCCTAATTTGGTGATGTTTTTTATTAGGGCACAAATTGTGGTATTATTGATTGGTACGACCCACCAATTTGTGAAAGAGCTTGTCAGATTATTCCTGGGCTTTTACGAAACATGAATGGGTTACAAGCTAATGTTGCAAGATACCAAGGTGAAGCAAGAAGATTGAAGATCATGTTAGGGTTTAGTTGGTTGGTTTTTGTGTTGTATTTTCTTCTTAAATGAAGTTGGTTGTTGTTGGTTTGAAGTGACTTGAATGTCTTAGATAATGTCAGTAGGTCTTTTGTGTTTTGGCATCATATCTAATGCAATGCTCTTTTGACTTTTCACAAGATTTGTTGTTGATGACTTATAACATGTCTTAAACATGTCAAATGAAGTTTGTTGTTGTTGTTTTGGCATCATATCTAATGCAATGCTCTGTTGACTTATAACATGTCAAATGGGTAAAATTGGGTTGTTTTTAGTTGTAAAACCAGTGACACAACAATGAACAAACAAGTCTTAAAGACACTGCAAATAACAGACACACTACAAATACCAAACAAGTCATAAACATACTGATAATAGTCTTACACATAACCAAAGTCATAATACATAACCAAAGTCATAATACATAACCAAAAGTCATAATACATAACCAAAAGACATAACCAAAAGACATAATACATAACCAAAAGACAATTCTTAAAACACATTAATCTCCAAGCTTTCTTTTCCCTTTGCCACTTGGAACTTCAGATGGTTTTGTTGTAGTGTTAGTAGCTTTGAGAGGTGATAGTCTGCTTGCAGTTGTCTTGGAAAACTTGAAATTTGATGATGCAGTCTGAGATTGGACATTTGCAGACTGAGATTGAACATTTGCAGACTGAGATGGCACCACATTTGCAGTCTGAGATGGGGCATTTGCAGACTGAGATTGAACATTTGCAGACTGAGATGGCACCACATTTGCAGTCTGAGATGGGGCATTTGCAGACTGAGATTGAACATTTGCAGACTGAGGTGGCACCACATTTGCAGTCTGAGATGGGGCAACTTGAGATGGTGTAGACTGTGTTGCTCTTTGCCTTGACTGTGATGGTCTTTTTGTGGATTTTTTTGCTTGTGTTGGTCTTTGGCTTGACTGTGATTGTCTTTCATTAGGCTGAGACTCTCTTCTACCTTTACAAGATCTACTATTGTGACCTCTCTGATGACATTTCACACAAGTAACAGTTTTCCCTGCCCTACTCAGTTTACTTTTCTTCACCATTCCATCATACAACTCTGCAGCACTCTTCTTTCTCTTTTTTTGAGGCCTGCCAATGGGAGGGTGATAATCTGGTGGGACTATAACTATAGGGCTATCTGTTGGAGGCCACATATCTGGACCAGCACAAGGGTTGATCTTAAAACTATACATTTCCTCCCATGTAGCTAGCCAATAACTTGGGTGTACCCATGACTCAGGAATACCAGGTTCCAAACCATTCTCTGCCATGTTTCAAATAGATGCCACTCCATGTTTGCATGGCATCCCAGTCAAATCCCATTTTCTACAAGAACAAGTTCTTTCACTCACATTGACCACACATTGGTCACCATGTGGACCAGATACTTGATACAGATCCCCACCATTCCATGTAACATCATATTTGGCAGATTCTTTCTTAATGATATCAAACATTCTAGTGGCAACAGGGGTTAGTGGACCAGTAGTCTTCCTAATTACATTTTGAACTATCACAATCCTTTTCATCAAATAGTGTCTTATAAACTCAAGGCATGTAATTATAGGCTTATCCCTTCCATCCAAAAGTTGTCTGTTTAAAACCTCACACATGTTGTTCAAAGGAACATCACAATGAGGTCTTGCTGCAATTAGAATGGTCTAAATATGAATTTTGACTGATATGAAAGTATGCAGTATCAAATGATAGTATGCAGGAAGAATTATACTTACGAGAAAAGTGGGACCTTGCCCAATGCTGAGGAGGAATCAGTTTTAACCAATCATACACCTCCTTGTTTGCTACCCTAACTTCTTCCATGTTTCTGTTAAACTGTGGTATGGTAGTTGCAGTTGCACATCTCCACAATAGATCCTTAAATTGCTGTCCTCTCCATTGCAACTTCATGTTATCATAGATATGCTTCAAGCAATACCTATGTTCTGCTGCTGGGAACAACTCTGCCAATGCTGGTATAATGCCCTAAAAAGAATTAAATGAGTTAAACACTTTTGCACAAACAGGAATGTATATTTTGTAGAACAAAATTAAACATGTATGGATACCTTTTGCCTGTGTGTAACAAATGTGAAGTTTGAATTTCTGAGCAACTCCAAGTCATCTCCAAGGCACTCAAGAAACCAAAGCCAAGATTGCTTAGTTTCTGACTCAACCACTGCATAAGCCAAAGGATATGTTCCATTATTTGGATCCACACCTACTGCTGTTAAGATCTGACCAGGAAATGGCCCAGACATAAAGCAACCATCAAGGCCTAAAAGATCTCTTTTTCCAGCTTTGAATCCACTTTTCAAAGGCCCTAAACAAACATAGATTCTTCTAAACTTCCTTGTCTGACTATCAGGTACAAAGTTTCTTTCAACATCAATCTTCACTGTTGTATTTGGGTTCTTTTCTTTCAACTCTAAGCAATATTGTCTCAACTGAGCATATTGTTTAGTGTGATCTCCAATCACCTTATGTTCTGCCATCTGCTTTGCCCTAAAGATCTTCAGTTTTGACAAGCCTAATTCATACTTCTTTGATAGTTGATCTTTGAGAGCAGAAAGGGGTATTTTAGGATTTGGTTTGATTGTTTGCTCAATCTCTTTAGATAGAAATGTAGCTGTACACTTTGGGACAGTCCTGGATTTAAGGCAAGTGTGGATATCTTGATATATTTTTACATACCATGTGCCTTCCCCCTAGGTCTAGAACAATGCAATAACCAAGGGCACTTTAATTCCCCACCAACCGTCTTTAACCCTTTTTTTGTTGACTTCTTTTTGGAATCCACACCACTTGGACCTTCACTTACACTTGGGCCTTGACTGTTGCCTTCACCCAGCCCATCAACATTTGGCCCACTATTAGAAAACTGAGGAATAATACCTCTGCACTCTGCTCTTACCCTTACCTTATCATTTTTAGTCAAATATATTTGCCTCCTCTGCTCAACTGAAATTCTTGTCACCATTTGTTTTATCAACTCTTTGTTAGCAAATGTTTGACTAACATAAAAGTTTTCAGTATAAAACTTACCATCTACAGACTTGTTAGCTTTTCCCAACTTCCTCAAAGCTTTCTTCTTCTCAGCCTCATCATCATCAGAATCAATATCACTATCAAAATCATCAATGTCACATTCCTCATATTCCATGTCAACATCAGCATCTACTTCCCTAGGATCTACCTCATCAGAACCAACCCATTCTGCACTAGGATCAGTGTTTTTTCTAAACATTTCCATGTCAACATCAACATCATTAATCATATCATCTAAATCACACTCAAAATCACTGTCTTCAGTGTCATCACTACCTTGACTACCATCATTTGAATCAACCTCATTATCACTACCTTGACTACCATCATTTGAATCAGCCTCATTATCACTACCTTGACTACCATCATTTGAATCAGCCTCATTATCACTACCTTGACTACCATCATTTGAATCAGCCTCATTATCACTACCTTCAATGTCTTCTCTAGCATCAGTAGTTTCATTAGGACTAGTTTCATTGATAGGGTAAGAAAACAGAGGATCAAACTCATCAACATTAACATTCCCCTGTGTGTCTACACCAATATTAGCATTCTCTAAATCAACATTTTCCTGGTTTTCAAGGTTTATTTCTATAACATGGCTATCAACTGGATGGTCAACAATTACCTCCATTAGTTTGAACTTATTCACATAGCTTATCATATCCAACACATCAACATCTTTGAATAATGGTTCAAGCCCTTTATCTAAATCTTGTGTAGGTCTTTTGAAATACACTTTCATTTGAGGATTCACATAACCTAACTCTTTTAGCATACCTGAGACTTCTATGACTGAAAACCCATCTGCATCAACATCATCAAACCAGTCCGCATCACCACCTCTGTATACACGTCTGGGAGCCCTAGTTCTTTTAGGACCAGGAAAATAAGTGAAATGACCTCCATGGTTGATTTTGAGGGAAAAAAGATTAGGCTCATTCTCTGTATCAAAAAATTACAACAAACGATCATCAAACATACATTCCTTTAAACAAATACAAAACCAAATACAATATGCAAAAGACCAAAATGACTTACTATATTTCACGTATGGATTAAATGTGGCACCTTTTTCTCTCAACTTCCAAGTTGAAACCATTCTTGGGGGGAAATCAGTGATCAAAATTAGGGTTTTGACTTATCAGTGATCAAAATTATTGATGGGAGTGATTAGTGAATGAGAAGTTAGGTGGATGATTTTTGAGAGTAGTGTGTATTAATTGGACTGACCAAGTAGTGAATGCCTAGAGTTTATAGCGGGAAAGATTAAAAGACTTATATGTCCCTAGAAATATTAGTGAATCACAAGTTTACCGTCACATGCGTGTCACGTGAGGGCAAAAGATAACGGGAATGTTAAATTTGGACTAAACCCGTTACGGGTCAGACAAAATAGGACATGATCCGATACGAATGAAACTATTGGACCAAAACCGTTATACCCGGTAAACCACGAGGACCAAAAATGTAGTTTACTCTTTGTATTATTTGATCTCGGGGAATTGTTGTTTCTGGGTTTAGGCTTAAATTAATCAAGTTGGTTAGATAATGTTGGGGTTGTTTTCATTCATTTTGGCCTCGACTAGAGTTGGACTTTTTCTTAGGTCGTAGCATAGTTGTAGTATTGATAAGTTTGTCGAGCTTACTTTGAGGTGTTAAGTTTCCAGTAGCTAAACAGTCAAAAGGGTTGCTTATTTTGTCTTAATCCTCGTCAAATGGAACCGCAAGGTGTGGATGTGTTGGTCTCGGATGTCATAACCTGGTCTCGAAACAAGTAGGTCTTACTTATTTGTTTGGTTTGAGGATAGGTGTCATATAACCAAACCACAAGTGTGGTGTTGTAGATTCAATGTTGCGAGATACACAAGGGGTGTGAACTCGTTGGGTTTTCACTCATGGTCCAACAACAACCCACGTAGGGTTGCTTGACTCGATTCACCGCAAGGACACCACAAAGGTGACCAGTTTGTCGCGAAGGATAGCAGTATTGATCACGCTACTTCCTTGAACTCATGTGCCAAAGTTCTCAATCCATTCATTCCCAATACACCACCTACATTCTGTGTACTTAGATTCCTCAACCGCCAACTGTCGAAATCTTTCCATGGGACAAGTCTGTTTCAAACTCATGCTTAGTTCTCATTTAATTTGGGTTTGTGATGGGTTATCATAGCTTGCGTTTGGATTGTCAAATCCATGGGCCTGAAAGCCCATGGTGTCATTTAAAATAAACTTGTTATTAAAAAAGGGTTATGAACCCAAGTACAAGTAAGAGTTAGTCCAAAATTTAAAATACTTGTTATAAGGTATATTAGGTTTGACAGTAAGAGTAAATACTAATATTTGGGAAATGGACTCCAAGCGACTAAAATATACTACTAACGAGTCATAAAACCCGACAACTAATAAACACATTTAACACATCTAAAACTAGTTTATTAATTATAATTAACTAACCGGATATTTGAACACCGAATAACATCATTGGACAAATTAACTATAACGGACTAATTGGACATTTTAGACTAGACGACTAATAGATATTCTTAAAAAAAAAAAATGTAAGATTAATTATCAATTGTTCTTATTAAAAACTTGTCGAGAAACATTGTTTTGAGGAAACTAAGTTTTTATTAAAATCACGACAACTTTTGAAAATTTTATAAATGGACGTGACATGATTTATAAATTTCCTCAACCTATACTTTATATTTCAAAAACATTTTATCTTATAAAACCCGACAATAATCGGAACTTGTAGTTTTATTAACATGAAAAACACTTACTATTTAATATTCTAAATTTAAGTTTTCATTTAGAACTTAAATTATTTTTTCAAAACTATATTAATTATTCCAAAACTATTTGGGGTTATTGGGTAAACATCGAAAACATATTAATTGACTTAATTATAGACATTCTACTTTTGTCACTATTTTCCTCGACTTGGTTGTCATTCCTTTCTCGATTCAAGATCTCATCCGTACTTTTCTCGACTGTGTTGATTTCCTATTCCTTTCAGCGTGAGTATTCTTGAGACTGTGTTTTTACTACCACACGAAACGTAAACACTAAACTTTTTACAAACTTTAATACGAGTAATCCACGAAAACTAAAACTCTCGTCCTTTCAAAATTATTTATCTTTCGAGGCGTACTATGAGATAAATATAGATAATAGGTTGTGCCGATCCGGCACCATTGTGCCCATACCCTCGATATCGTTGTGTTTTGCCCTTGATGCGATTTGTGACTGTTGTGATGTTTTTGCACTGCTGCAAGCCAAGGTGAGTTCATGGCCCCTACCTTTACTTGTTTTATAAATATTTGGGAGAGAATACATGCTCGTTTTTAAAATCAATGCATGCTCATATTTAAATTAATTACTTGTTTGAGAACATGATTTAATGGCTTATTGCATATTTGTTTACCTTAATCTAAACATTAGTGTTTTAACATTTTATGTGAGTTATAGCCCCTCTTTACCTATACTTGCTTTTACAAAACTTGGGGTGAGAAATATACAAAACTATTTTATGGACCAACACTATTTTTATCAAACTATTGCGTAGTTAGCCTAAGCCTCTAGAACCCACAATTATGCCCACCTTCATGCACCGTTAATTCCGGTTAGGGAGTGCGATTAATACAAATAGATCTATTGGGGTGACTCTCCCGTTCGGTTGGCCAGACGGGTCAATGCGGGCGTATATTAAGTCGGGTTACGAGTGTATTAGGTTAAACACTCACTAAGGGCACCATTAATATTATTTATGTGCTAGGATTTAGCTCACTGAACGGTCGAGCTTCGGTTGCATAAACTTAGAGCTAGCGTAATAGATTTTTTTATTTTGGGACACATACCCTACCCACGGTCCACACCTTTAACATTTCTTTAAGGTAAACATCATTATCATAACATTTTGAGCCACACATGCTCACAATACTTTTATTAAATTCATATCATCATTACTGTTTTATCATAAATCTATGAACTCACCAACCTCGTGTTGACCCTTTTAGCATGTATTTTCAGGTTTAAGGCAACAATCTAGTGGTGAAGGCTTTTGGCATGACATGGCATGGTTATAGAAGACTATATTTGGGACCACTTGAAATCTTTTATGGGCTTAAATTTCCGCACCATTTTGAAATATTGTAAACAAATCACTTTTGTATATGAAATCTAATTTAAACGGTTAAGGTAAAAACCGTTCTTTATACTTTGTGTTGTGATACCAATTTAGTAGCACCCAAACATGTATGCTTCCGCTAAACTAAATATTTGGGGGTGTTATAGATTGGCATCAGAGCCTAGGTTATAGAGAAATGGGTATTTTTCAAACCTAGACTATAACCACTTTTACAAAACCAAAATCCTATGACCGTCACATGCCTGCCTGCCTGCCAAAGCCTGCTACCTTACTCATGATAAGACATATTCTTTTAAGATTAAGGGATGTATTACTGTTGTAACTAAGCTGACTATTCAAAAATTTATTGAACCTCTGTGGAATATAGACTGATCACCTATATTCGACCAGGGACAGTGGGACATAGCCTGATCACCTATGTCTGACTCAGAGGTAAATTTTGCAATACTCAGAGTAGTTGTACTAGAAGTTATGCCCAGATTAATTTGTACTTAATTTTTGAAAGTCTAAATTTTTTGTGTCTGTGTACATAATCATTGCATAGCATAAGCATTCACATCTACACACAACACACTGGCATCACAACACCTCATTTACATCTACACATAACACACTGGCATCACAACATCTCACAAATCGTAATACATCCGGCACCGCTATACTTCTCCATTCATCTGTAATTCCTGTTGCTGCGGTCTGATCGTGATTTGCATCAGGTCGATTAGACCCGAATTAATATAATCCGAAATGACTAAAATGCCCTCAAATTTGAACTTTTAAGAACTTAAGAAGAATTATGAAAGTAACACCATTTGCCTCTTAACCTAAATAATTTATGTTATAAGTTATTAAGCTACTAATAAAATCATACATTATGAAATAAAAAGATCACAAAATAAAATCACACAACTAGTTATACTAGTCGACACATCCATTTGTCCAACTCATTCAAATTTCGGCCAAACATTAACAAGAAATGAGTATACATTTGATAAGTATGGAAGGAGATAATTCTCCCTTAATTCACTCATAAAATCCGGTCCATCCCTCCCTAAAAGACCTCCAAAACCGAACCCTACTCCCTCCTTCATTCTAATATACGTACAAAAAAAAAGAAGAGAAACCCTAAAGAAAAAGAAAAAAGTTTCGGCCTCCCTCTTTGCTGCTGCTATTCGATCCAAAAAAAAAAAACCAAGCCAAAAAGGAGTCTTTAATCTTGTTCTTGTTCTAAGGTAACCATGTAATACTCACTCTTAATCCATACGAATTCATGAAACAAAAAAATTAATCCAACCATGTGTTCTTGCTCTTGTGTTTCTGCTGTGCGAACCAAAGAAGAAGGAAGGAGCTTCGTGGTGACTTGATCTTGTGACGTTCGTATTCTTCGTTTGGTCTACGAGGGTATTGTATCATCCCCTTTTTAAATCCTTGTTCATGTTCTTGTCATGTTCTAATCGAAATAAGCTCACATAAAATGACACATAAAATATTGAATGAAAACCTTAAAGACTAATATATATGAATCGACCATATGTGTATATGATGTATTTAACTATTTTGATTATGTAAAGACCAGATATAAATCAACCTAAATATGTTATAAACTCATCCATAATCGTTATGTGTTAAGAATTAAAGATCGGAATGAAAACCCTAAAGAGATTACATGATATGATTAAGGACTGCTACTGATATGGAAAATTGACTAACTTTAATCGGCTGTAAATAAATGATGTGAACGTGTATTTTGGTGTTTCTGGAGTCTAGAACAAAGTTCAATGAAATAGATATCTGGGAAAATTAGTCTTGTGATTTTTAGAGGCATGGAAGGTTACTATTTTATTTTTGGAAAATTAAGTGTCTAATCGAATTCATAAGTCTGGAAAAATAGTCAATGTTTATGAATTTTGATTTTCAAACCGTTTCGAATAAGAAGGTTTCCTTTGAACTGAGTAATATTTATGATGTTTACTAGTCACTGGAATTTTGGTAGATTTTTATGAACTTTTCTTAAAGGGTTTCTAATTACCAACTTTTCGTATAGTAAAATTTATCAGAAATCTGGACGAGTTGGTTTAAGTGAATTTTAATCCAGAGTTATACTACTTAATAAAATCTGAAAAAATTAGGTAAAGTACTAAAGACATTTAAGCATCTCTGTAAATTTTTGGGAATTTTATCTCTGAGTTCTTATATGACTCACAATTTATAGGTAACATAACAACTTCGTGTTTAAAACTGTTAGAAATTATAAAAGGGTTAAAAAGGATTTTGAAAGGTGTTTTGTGTTTATTGTCTAATCTAAAAGGACTTGTTTTGTAAATTTTTGAAACTTAAGGATCATTCGTACCATATATTAAAATATGAGGTATATTCTGTAATTAGGTAAAATATAGTGCTTGGTGTGTAAATATAAATATAGTAAGGGTTAAATTGTGATTTATGTAATTATAAGGTTTATTGTGTAAATTAAATAACTAAAGGGGTATAATTTGTAAATAGCTAAACTTAAGGGATTAAAAGTGTCATTCTGAATAACTTCTGTATTAAATGAGTAACTTACTTAAAGTCGAAACTTGCTAAATTTGGAAGGTTACTAAAAATGGAAAGCCGACTAAAATGAGAAATCTGATTTGAAGAAGATAGTAATAATAAGACGACCATGTATTCGTGTAGATTCGCTGAAGATGGAGTTGTTTCCGATCTTTATATTTCTAGATATGTTTGCACTTGCGGTATAAGGTACAGATATTCTACCCTTTTTCAGTAAGGGTGTCTTCTTTCTCATGACTCATTGATCTTAATTCGTTTTAAGAATCCCTAAGCCATTGCTATGTTCCCCTACACTTTGGTTCGTTTGTTTGATTCATTTTGAATTTGATGTTCGATATGACCCTTTTGCTTTGAGCCTCTATAATGATCCATTTGATATTCGTTCGTTACCTTGGGATATTAGTATTCGTATCACTTGATGCTTCGAAGGTTCATTTGATTTTGGTAACAAGATGTGAAAACCTTTTTAATTATACCATGGAAATGCTTTGAGGAAAACTTATTTTAAAATGATGTTTATGAAATATGCGATACCACTTTTATTTGGAATCTTACTAAACTTTTATGAAAATTACTTTCAAAGACTACTTTTGTGAAAATAGTTAATAAAGATCATTTTTGATGAAAACCATTTGATAAAGATTTCTTTAAATGAACCATTTGATTATGAACCTTTGATCGGTTCGTTTGGATTCGTTTGACTTTGATATTGGATATGAACCCTTTGCCATGAACCTTTGATATTTGGACTTTGACTATGATTCGATGACTTAGACTATTTGAACCTTTGCTATAGTTCGGACCTTTGAACCTTTGAACCTTTGACCTTTGACCCTACAGTTTGATACCCGAGCAAAGTTCGTTTCCTAGCCATGAAGGTAACATGGCCGTGTCATTGATGCACCAATGGCATGACTCCAGTGTGTTCGAGTGATGTTACACACCGTCCCCATATTGTTCGTTGCATGCACATTATATTTATTATGGCCTATATTGTTGTTCGGGGGGCGTATGGATGCATCCTAGGTTCGTGTCCGTGTTCGTGGACTTAACATGATTTGATATTATATATTGTTCGGTGACTGATGCTGGGTGCAATCCACGTCTTTCACATGTTCGGGAGCTAGCTACTCCATTTGAAGAATGAGGACACCCCTCATATTATCTGATTTTCTGAGGGGTCTCCCCTCTATATGATTATGAAGATGTTGTTATTATATTTGATTTGTTTGGGCTCGTGGTGGATTACTGACCTTTCCCTTTTCCCTTTCTTATTTTGTACCTTATCTATACCTTATGATATTCCATTGCACTATACCATATATGTTCGTTTTCTTTTGCTTTCGTTTCCGTTTATATATATCTGTTCACTGGGCTTTTTAAGCTCAACCGCATTTCTTTTCCTGCGGCAGGTTTAGTAGGGAGCTGGGAATGAGTGGAGAGTACCTTGGACTTAGAAGACTTGATAATTATTCTGGATTAGAGTTGATTAGAAGATATTATATTTTTAGAATTTGTATTCGCATTTGTAACCTTGAAATTTCAGTATTTCATTTGTAACCTTTGAGATTCTTGTATTACTGTAAATGTATGCTTTGTTTTGATCTGATATGAAACCATTTTGTGATATCTTTACCCTTGTCGGGTTGGGGTGTTACAATTATGGTATCAGAGAGACAGGTTGCGATTCGTAATACATTTACCCTTGACCTGTGTAAGTTAGGACCACTAAGTTTTCCCTGTAGGCGCTCGTAAGACAACCTTTGAATATTTGCTTTAAGATTTCCCTGTAGGAATGTAAGTTTTGACCAGTGAGGAATGGGTAGACTATAAGGCATTTGTTTAAGTATCTTTGTTTCCGCATCACTCTGATTCGTGCCTTGCTTTTGGTTAGATCCTGTTGATATCACTTTTGGAAAGCGAAAGCTTATGCTTTGCACCACCTAAGATTTGAACCTGATTAAATCTTGAAGGCATTGAGAGTTTCATAATAATTGCCTGACAAAATTTGATCCTTATCTTTAGATTTTGACTCTGATCTCTGATCCTTTCATTAATCATTTTGACGCCTCTTCGGGCACCCTGAGAACCTCTATGGCGATGGCGTATTTGATATATTTTGTTATTTATCTCTTGCTTTTGATAAGTATCTATGAATCTTCCGACACTATTTGATTTCGTTTCACCCATCTCTGTCCCTGCGAGAAGTCTTGTGGTGTTTAACCACGAGTATAAGAATGTTTCCTCTCACTTTTGAACGATAAGTTTCGCTAAGCTGATCTGTTTTTCCTCGGATAGTTAACTTCGATTTTATTCCTACAAGGAATTGGTTGATTGATCACTCAAATATTGACAACTACCCTTCTATGTCTCACCTTTAGCGTTTGAAACAATTTTGAAATTCCCTACTTTGATTACCGATTGTTAAACCCTTCGCTATCACTATTACTCTGGAGACTCGTGTGTTACTTTCGCGGTTATGAAGTTTTCCTAGGACCCATTTTGTACACCAATGAATGAATCGTATCTTGAGAGTTACTTGGCACCCTGCGTTTTCTGAATATGATTCCTGATCGAACCACCAAATTTCCACCAGAGCATGAAGTAAGATTTGACATGTTACCGAGAGATTGTCTAGTCACCAAGCGAAGGTGTCTTCCAGATTTATCCGGGATCATACCAGTTGGTTTGAACAACCGGGAAGAGCAGCAACCGAAGACCAGGAAGTAAGTTTGCTTAATTGTATCTTCTGGGTGTGTTTTAGTTTCGTTCGAGATAACGAAGGACGGTGACTGGAGTTATGTATTGATTACCGGAAGATGAACCGTATTACTGTTAGGAGCCAATATTCCTCCACCCTGAAACGAATATGTGTTTGTTTAATTTTAGAGCGCGAAGTTTTCTTCTAATGAATTTATTTTATTCTTGGAATCGCCTTCCATATTCGTAAACGACTGCTATGACGGTTAGTGACGCTAATAGTATTAGCTAAAGCTCTGACTATTTTGTGAATATGATAAATGATGTTTCCTCGTGAGTACTTTGGAAAATGGTCATTGTATGACTTAATAGTATATTCGGAGACGAGGAAGAGCATGAAAATCATCTTTACACTTCGTTAGGAAATTCGTCGATCATTTGTATATTCTGAGAATTGATATTTATTGAGACAATGATGTTCTTAATTGAGGATACCTCTTTAAATCCCGCAAGTTTGAAAACCATCACCATGTGGACAAGACCGATAACAGAATGGAGAACGGAAACCTTTTGAACTTTGCAGAAGAATTCTGAAGGACGTTTGCAACTTATAATACCATTAAGAAGTTTCGTGAACAGAGAGAAACAGCTTAGTTTGATTGAGAATGGAGTTTTGGAATAACCGAGATAGAAATTAGCTTCCATACCTTCAGGCGGAACAAACTTTGGGACACTTCAGGAAGAGACTCGGTTATACTCCCTTACGGCACAGAAGGTTTTGCATATGCATCAAGACAACTAGAAGCACATCAGAAAAATTACTTCATTATCTGACCTGGAGTTGACAACAACGGTGGCTACCCTGAAGAGTGAAGACATTCCTTGCAAGGCAGAAGTGTTGGCGATGCAGAAGAAGAAATTCTAGTCGAGATGGCGAACCTAGTGCTGATGAAGACATGCAGTCTCACTTCCCTATTCATCTTAGTTGTACTAAGATGAATTCAGAGCGGAAGCAGACTGGATGATGAAGAGATTTAAAGATCGTGCCAGAAATTCACATTACTCCATCACATTCCAAGAAGAACAGCAGGAGGCTCGACGAACCAGACACAGGTTCCCGATTTTGGTTTCACTTCTCGATTGATAGACAGACGAAGACAGATTAACCGGACTTGAAGAGATTGGATGTGTTGAATGAGCGGAGTTTTGAAAAAGACCCTTTATGTTTGGAAGAATTGATTCTATGAAGGCCGAAGTTCTTGCCGACTAACATTCATTTCCGTTGACCCTCTTAATTTTCGTTATATAAGTAATAAATCCTCTAATGACTCAAGTTCCCTAGTAGCATTTCAGTTCTGTGTTCATTTTTTCGTATGTTCGGTAATGGCTTTGTTTTGAGAGACTTTGGCGAATTGTGGAAGATATGATGCTTGTGACGGCGTTTCTCACTTCTGTTGAGCAATATGGGATTTTGATACTCTTGCGAATAGTTTTGTTTTCCCTCTTGACTATGGCATTCGATTTTAGTTGACCTCTGAAACTATAGAAGTACTAGGTGGATAGGATAGGTGGTTTTGATTACGACTTGAGATAAAGTATGACCATCATGAGGGTATATTTATATGATGCCGGTATTATGACGTCTGGCCAACGTGATAATACTTACATCATATAACGTGCCCTTATTGTGGGCGTAGGATATCTTGGGAAGTACCTAAGAAGTTTAGAATTTGATCTTCGTTGGACTATCCGTGATTAGTGAGATTTTAGGTTCATTCTACCTATGCATATACTTTGCTTTCGTTCATTAGATATCTGGATGATTTTGGACTCTAGTTTTGCATTCTGTTCACCTCAGTTATAAATCTGGAAAACTCTGTGAAGAGCTCTCTGCTGTTGACACCGTCAATTTGATTGGAAATCTTGTTCGTATTCCATTAAGTTTCCTGAAGATTCACCTATCGTCCATTTCATGATCCATGAACCTTTTGATCAAAATCAAATTATTTTGTCTCCTTCTGAGAAATTTCAACCCACCTCGTTTTGATTTGAGTCATGAGAAACTTTTGGTCTGAAGATCTTTTGGAAGAACCTCCTCGAGCGTGAGAATGTTTGTGACGATCTTTTGCGACTTGCTGCGACTTCGTTTAACTTTGCGACTTCAATTTTCGAGGACGAAAATTCTTTTTAAGAGGGGAAGAGTTGTAAAACCCCAAAATTAATATAATCCGAAATGACTAAAATGCCCTCAAATTTGAACTTTTAAGAACTTAAGAAGAATTATGAAAGTAACACCATTTGCCTCTTAACCTAAATAATTTATGTTATAAGTTATTAAGCTACTAATAAAATCATACATTATGAAATAAAAAGATCACAAAATAAAATCTCACAACTAGTTATACTAGTCGACACATCCATTTGTCCAACTCATTCAAATTTCGGCCAAACATTAACAAGAAATGAGTATACATTTGATAAGTATGGAAGGAGATAATTCTCCCTTAATTCACTCATAAAATCCGGTCCATCCCTCCCTAAAAGACCTCCAAAACCGAACCCTACACCCTCCTTCATTCTATTATACGTACAAAAAAAAGAAGAGAAACCCTAAAGAAAAAAAAAGTTTCGGCCTCCCTCTTTGTTGCTGCTATTCGATCCAAAAAAAAACCAAGCCAAAAAGGAGTCTTTAATCTTGTTCTTGTTCTAAGGTAACCATGTAATACTCACTCTTAATCCATACGAATTCATGAAACAAAAAAATTAATCCAACCATGTGTTCTTGCTCTTGTGTTTCTGCTGTGCGAACCAAAGAAGAAGGAAGGAGCTTCGTGGTGACTTGATCTTGTGACGTTCGTATTCTTCGTTTGGTCTACGAGGGTATTGTATCATCCCCTTGTTAAATCCTTGTTCATGTTCTTGTCATGTTCTAATCGAAATAAGGTCACATAAAATGACACATAAAATATTGAATGAAAACCTTAAAGACTAATATATATGAATCGACCATATGTGAATATGATGTATTTAATTATTTTGATTATGTAAAGACCATATATAAATCAACCTAAATATGTTATAAACTCATCCATAATCGTTATGTGCTAAGAATTAAAGATCGGAATGAAAACCCTAAAGAGATTACATGATATGATTAAGGACTGCTACTGATATGGAAAATTGACCAACTTTAATCGGCTGTAAATAAATGATGTGAACGTGTATTTTGGTGTTTCTAGAGTCTAGAACAAAGTTCAATGAAATAGCTATCTGGGAAAATTAGTCTTGTGATTTTTAGAGGCTTGGAAGGTTACTTTTTGATTTTTGGAAAATTAAGTGTCTAATCGAATTCATATGTCTGGAAAAATGGTCAATGTTTATGAATTTTAATTTTCAAACCGTATCGAATTAGAAGGTGTACTTTGGACTGAGTAATATTTGGGATGTTTATTAGTTACTGGAATTTTGGTAGATTTTTATGAACTTTTCTTAAAGGGTTTCTAATTACCAACTTTTCGTATAGTAAAATTTATTAGAAATCTGGACGAGTTGGTTTAAGTGAATTTTAATATAGAGTTATACTACTTAATAAAATTTGGAAAAATTAGGTAAAGTACTAAAGAAATTTAAGCATCTCTGCAAATTTTTGGAAATTTTATCTCTGAGTTCTTATATGACTCACAATTTATAGGAAACATAACAACTTCGTGTTTAAAACTGTTAGAAATTATAAAAGGGTTAAAAAGGATTTTGAAAGGTGTTTTGTGTTTATTGTCTAAACTTAAAGGACTTGTTTTGTAAATTTTTGAAACTTAAGGATCATTCGTACCATATATTAAAATATGAGGTATATTCTTTAATTAGGTAAAATTAGTGCTTGGTGTGTAATATAAATATAGTAAGGGTTAAATTGTGATTTATGTAATTATAAGGTTTATTGTGTAAATTAAATAACTAAAGGGGTATAATTTGTAAATTGCTAAACTTAAGGGATTAAAAGTGTCATTCTGAATAACTTCTGTATTAAATGAGTAACTTACTTAAAGTCGAAACTTGCTAAATTTGGAAGGTTACTAAAAATGGAAAGCCGACTAAAATGAGAAATCTGATTTGAAGAAGATAGTAATAATAAGACGACCATGTATTCGTGTAGATTCGCTGAAGATGGAGTTGTTTCCGATCTTTATATTTCTAGATATGTTTGCACTTGCGGTATAAGGTACAGATATTCTACCCTTTTTCAGTAAGGGTGTCTTCTTTCTCATGACTCATTGATCTAAATTCGTTTTAAGAATCCCTAAGCCATTGCTATGTTCCCCTACACTTTGGTTCGTTTGTTTGATTCATTTTGAATTTGATGTTCGATATGACCCTTTTGCTTTGAGCCTCTATAATGATCCATTTGATATTCGTTCGTTACCTTGGGATATTAGTATTTGTATCACTTGATGCTTCGAAGGTTCATTTGATTTTGGTAACTAGATGTGAAAACCTTTTTAATTATACCATAGAAATGCTTTGAGGAAAACTTATTTTAAAATGATGTTTATGAAATATGCGATACCACTTTTATTTGGAGGGATTAAGTCATAGAATAGCAATGTACTTTTCAAAGTGTACCGTTTTGGTACGTGTACTTTTTTAAAGTTGTAGAATAGCAATGTACTTTCATAAGTGTTTCAATTTGGTACGTGACGATGACGTGTCACGCTATAAATGGTGCCACGTGTCAGAATTTCGGGTATGACACATCATCGTCACGTACCAAATTGGAACACTTATGAAAGTACATTGCTATTCTACAACTTTAAAAAAGTACACGTACTAAAACGATACACTTTGAAAAGTACGTTGCTATTCTACGACTTAATCCCTTATTTGGAATCTTACTAAACTTTTATGAAAATTACTTTTAAAGACTACTTTTGTGAAAATAGTTAATAAAGATCATTTTTGATGAAAACCATTTGATAAAGATTTCTTTAAATGAACCATTTGATTATGAACCTTTGATCGGTTCGTTTGGATTCGTTTGACTTTGATATTGGATATGAACCCTTTGCCATGAACCTTTGATATTTGGACTTTGACTATGATTCGATGACTTAGACTATTTGAACCTTTGCTATAGTTCGGACCTTTGAACCTTTGAACCTTTGACCTTTGACCCTACAGTTTGATACACGAGCCAAGTTCGTTTCCTAGCCATGAAGGTAGCATGGCCGTGTCATTGATGCACCAATGGCATTACTCCAGTGTGTTCGAGTGATGTTACACACCGTCCCCATATTGTTCGTTGCATGCACATTATATTTATTATGGCCTATATTATTGTTCGGGGGCCGTATGGATGCATCCTAGGTTCGTGTCCGTGTTCGTGGACTTAACATGATTTGATATTATATATTGTTCGGTGACTGATGCTGGGTGCAATCCACGTCTTTCACAAGTTCGGGAGCTAGCTACTCCATTTGAAGAATGAGGACACCCCTCATATTATCTGATTTTCTGAGAGGTCTCCCCTCTATATGATTATGAAGATGTTGTTATTATATTTGATTTGTTTGGGTTCGTGGTGGATTACTGACCTTTCCCTTTCTTATTTTGTACCTTATCTATACCTTATGATATTCTATTGCACTATACCATATATGTTCGTTTTCTTTTGCTTTCGTTTCCGTTTATATATATCTGTTCACTAGGCTTTTTAAGCTCAACCGCATTTCTTTTCCTGCGGCAGGTTTAGTAGGGAGCTGGGAATGAGTGGAGAGTACCTTGGACTTAGAAGACTTGATAATTATTCTGGATTAGAGTTGATTAGAAGATATTATATTTTTAGAATTTATATTCGCATTTGTAACCTTGAAATTTCAGTATTTCATTTGTAACCTTTGAGATTCTTGTATTACTGTAAATGTATGCTTTGTTTTAATCTGATATGAAACCATTTTGTGATATCTTTACCCTTGTCGAGTTGGGGTGTTATAGCTATACTTCTCCATTCATCTGGAATTCCTGTTGCTGCGGTCTGATCGTGATTTGCAACAGGTCGATTAGACCCGAATTGCACCGTTTAAATCCGAGTTGCTTATTTGTAACTCCTCGAGATTGTAATAAGCCCATTTGAGCTTATTGGAGCGTTTGGAATCAGTTTTGGCTGTGTTTGAATTTGGATCTCATTCCAGATTTGAAATTGCTATTCAGCTTTGTTTTGTTGTGACTTTCGTTACAGTCACCTCCACTTCAAACCCTACCCTCAACCGATGTTGTACCTTCCACGTTAAGTACTAAGTATACTACTGAGACAGCCAACTGATGGCTAGTAGCAATCAACGTTCTCCTTCAGGGTCGTACTCTGAACTTGCCAAACTCCCCATTCGGTGAAAATTCTATGACCGACAGAAACCGTAAAACCCTAGGGAATAACCTAAACCGCGTTCCTTGGGACAATCACCTAATTCTCCTCTCGTCCCTCGGGAATATCAGCTATTTCTGCTACCCTCTCATAGGATAGTAAATCATGTCACTAAAACCATACAACCTGTTTTTGATTACCCTATAGAATATATCGCGGTCACCCTACAAAATTTTAAATCTTTAAAATCAAGAATTTTAAACTTGTAATTGTTTTGTAAACAACAAATAGTCCTCATTTTATAAACTATTTTACAAATCGTTTTATAAACTCTTTTACAATCAACCGGTGAACTATCCACTCACCTGGAAAACATTTTGTCACCACATCTTGACAATGTTAAAGTAAATTGAGTATTTATGTTTATAAAATCCATAGTAATATCCTTCTAAAACACCCATTTTGATGCGTAAAAATCTTTCTACTGAAACTTTTGTTAAGGGATGTCAGACGTCAATTTTTATGAAAATATCCCACCCACACCATGACTAAGAACCATTTTACAAAATTTTAAATCTTCTAAAACCATGTCACCCTACCTACCTATTAAATCCCAAACAAAGAAATATGAAATTGTTAGAAAGTTATTTGGCCAATTCGTATAAAGACCTACTCAAATAAAGTTGTCAAACAAGATTTTTATCCAATAATATGAGAGGGAAAGGCACACAAACCCAAATCAAACCTTGAAAACCAGTCATCGTGCTCTTCTATCACTTTAAATAAGATCCCTCATCCTATTAAATCAACTTCAGACATCATTGTAACCCACCAAACAACAAAAAGGGGAAAACCAATGGCAGACCACCTAGGTTCCCTCCCACCAACAAAGAGAAACCCCTAAACAGCCCGGCAGGACCCAAATCTGTTGTGAGTACCCACATTTCTTCCCAGACACCAAATTTATCGGGTAACACAAACCAAAATCCGGGACGGATTTCGCGTTAAGGAGGGTAGACTGTAACCACCCGTAAATTTTCAAACATTGTTTTAATAATAAAAATTTAATAATTTTTACTTGACAATTTAATTGAGCATTTTTTATCCTATTTAGCTATTTCAGAAAACTCATTCACATACTGTAGCATATTAGTAACGGTTAAATTTATAATTAATCTCCGAAGTCAATGACTTTGTTTTCAAATCATTTTTATAAAAACGTTTCCAGAAATATATTTTTGTATTTTTACCAAACCAATGGACCACATTTAAAATTTAACTCAACGGGACACGGGATACACGGGAAATAATAAAACAAAACCAATCCCTTTTAATTAAACCTCAGCCGCCCACTCTTACCCTTATCCTCCTTTTTTGATATCTTCCACAAGGTTCAAGATCTGTTTTCAGTGTTACAGAAGATAAATCACCGTCAACCTCTCTTTCATTTTGACTACCTTCTTTTCTTCCCAATTGAAATCACGATCTCACCTTAAAAACCACCAAGGATGGTGACCTTGCTCTAAAACAACCTCCCCAAGATTCAAGAGCAGGAAAGGGGTCTCCTCTTTGATTGATCGATCTACACCACTATAAGGTTGATTTGGATTCCTTCTTGATTCATTTTTTATTGGTTGGTTATTTCATTGAAATCTGGAGTCGGTTTTCTTAGGAAACCGATTAAAACCTGATGAATTCGTGGATTAAAAATTTGATTAAACTTGTTTTAATTAATCATGTGGTGTTAATCTAGGAAATAGGATGTCTGAGTAAACTCAACCCAGGCGAGTCGAGTCGACTCAGCCGAGTTGAGTTGACCTCATTGGGTCCTTAATCACTCGTTGTTGCTATTGTCATTATGATGCTTAAATCTGTATAGGGTGCGTTATTGTTCGCTTTGTTCAGTGGTCACCGAACCCTTATAGGGTGTGTGTTGATTGTATCTTGGTTTAACAAGACAACCACGTGGGTAGTTGTGCTCATATGGGGCTTGTTTGTATTATTTGATCTCGAGGAATTTTTGTTTCTGGGTTTAGGCTTAAATTAATAAAGTTGGTTAGATAATGTTGGGGTTGTTTTCATTCGTTTTGTCCTCGACTAGAGTTGGTCTTTTTCTTAGGTCGTAGCATAGCTGAAGTATTGATAAGCTTGACGAGCTTACTTTGAGGTGTTAAGTTTCCAGTAGCCAAGCAGTCAAAAGGGGTGCTCATTTTGTCTTAATCCTCGTCAAATACAATCGCAAGGTGTGGATGTGTTGGTCTCGGATGTGATATCCTGGTCTCGGAACGAGTAGGTCTTACTTATTTGTTTGGTTTAAGGATAGGTGTCATATAACGAAACCACAAGTGTGGTGTTGTAGATTCAATATTGCGAGACACACAAGGGGTGTGAACTCGTTGGGTTTTCACTCATGGTCCAACAACAACCCACGTAGGGTTGCTTGACTCGATTCACCGCAAGGACACCACAAAGGTGATCAGTTTGTCGTGAAGGATAGCAGTAGTGATCACGCTACTTCCTTGAACTCATGTGCCAAAGTTCTCAATCCATTCATTCCCAATACACCACCTACATTCTGTGTACTTAGATTCCTCGACTGCCAACTGTCGTAATCTTTCCATAGGACAAGTCTGTTTCAAACTCGTGCTTAGTTCTCATCCAATTTAGGTTTGTGATGGGTTATCATAGCTTGCGTTTGGATTGTCAAATCCATGGGCCTCAAGCCCATGGTGTCATTTAAAATAAACTTGTTATTAAAAAAGGGTTATGAACCCAAATACAAGTAAGAGTTAGTCCAAATTTTAAAAGACTTGTGATAAAACCCGACAACTAATAAACATGTTGATGCAAATAATGTTCTAAAAACGTTATTTATATCTTTCGATTACTTCACGTTTTGAGGATGACAAAATGTGAAATCATGATACGTTAAAATCAACGTAAACAAGTCTTTAATCGGAAGATCCCGTTTCTACGCAAATCACTCTAGAACAAAGTTACAACTTGAACTAGTGATCAAAGAAGTGAATTTATGTTTTGAAAATTCACATTTTAAATGGGACAAAACATTTTTTCAAAAATACACATGACAAATTATTTTTGAAATATTAAGAAATGTTTTAATGGAAAAATATGTTTGAAAATCACAGCAGCTATTTTCCCCCCCAAAATCAACTCCAACCTTCCCCAAATAAGTTTTCACCAGAAAAGACAAAATTTGGAGCGTCCTAGTCTAGGACGGTTCCACGGTTCCGTTAAATTTAACGGAGCCGTGGGGTATTTAACGGAGCCGTCAGTACCATTTTTTCTGTAACATTCAGATTTTTCTTGCCTATAAATATCAACCCCTTTCACAGTTTTAGGCACCCTTCACACACAGAAAAATCCCTTAGCTTAATCCTCTCAAACCTTTAACTTCTTTAGATTAGTTTTGTTTGTTTCAAGAGTGATCTAATCATCCTTCAAGTGATCCTCTTCATACTCTTCATTAGGAAGAGAAGAACACAAGTATCCAAGTAGATACAAGGTGTTGTCATCCCTCTTCATTAGCAAGAGAAGAACACAAGTATCCAAGTAGATACAAGGTGTTGTCATCCCTCTTCATTAGCAAGAGAAGAACACATGTATCCAAGTAGATACAAGGTGTTGTCATCCCTCTTCTTTAGCAAGAGAATAACTCAAGTATTCAAGAAGATACAAGAGTTATAGTTGTTAGGTTTTTGTAACACTTGTTACAACCTTGTTGTATCTTTGTATACATCAAGCTTTCTTATCTTTTGTGAGTGAGAGTGAAGATCAAGTGTGATCTATAGAGATAGTGAACATCTTTTATAGCCATTGGGCTTGTGTGATTGATCAAGATGATCAAGGGTCGATAGATTAGTGTTAGTTGAGTAGAGTGAAGTGAGTGTTGATCATTGTGATCGTGTTGAGATCTTGGTGATCTCTTGAAGCCATTGGGCTTGAGTGTTTGGTCACGTGGACCTTGGTAGATTGGTGGTAGCTAAGATTAGCACTCGACATCTAGCTTAGTGTCGGTAATAGGATAAGCGACGTGTACGGTTTTCTCTCGCCTGAAGGGAGGTTGTTGATATAGTGTTTGAAACTCTCGAGTGTGGTACTCGGGGAGTGGAGTAGGGCGAAGAAGAGCTTCGTAGCCGAACCACTATAAATCGTTTGTCTCGGTTTGATCTTTCCAACTCTACTCTTTACTTTAATTATTTTGTATTAGTTAGTTTAGTGTGTAGTTCATATTGGTGTTGATTGATAACACATAGAGTTCGAATCAAGGTTTCCAATAGCTAACTTTTAAAACAAGATTTTTTTTAAAAGGATTTTTTAAACCGGTAAACTATTCAACCCCCCTTCTAGTTTCCCACAATTGGTATCAGAAGCCACGTCAGTCAAGTTTTTAAAGTATATTGTATTTTAAAGCTTGAATCGATCAATGGATTCCGACAAATATCTAGAAGGGCAATCTATGCAAAGACCACCACTTTTCGAAACCGATTGTTTTATATATTGGAAAACAAGATTCGAAACGTATGTGAAATCAAAAGACATTGATCTTTGGCATGTTATTACCAAGGGTGACTTTCAACCTATTCAAATGAATCCGGAAACTAAAAAGGATGAAATAGTTTCTTATGATAAACAAAGTGATGAACTTAAAAGGAAATTAGCCAAAAATAATGAGGCTAAAATGATGATTTATAATGATTTGCCTAAAAAGGAATTCGAAAGAATTTTCATGTGTAATACGGCAAAAGATATTTGGAAAACTTTGTTAGTCACTCACCAAGGTAATAATCAAGTCAAGGAGAACAAGATAGATCTTCTTGTTCAACAATATGAACAATTCTCCATTTTGGAGGATGAGTCAATAGATAATGCTTTTGCTAGATTTAATACTATTATCACTAGTCTTAAAGCTCTTGATGAAGGTTATTCTAGTAAGAACTATGTTAGGAAGTTTCTTAGAGCTCTACATCCTAAATGGAGAGCAAAGGTCACCGCCATAGAAGAGTCAAAGGACTTGGCAGCATTGTCACTCGATGAACTTATAGGAAATTTGAAACTTCACGAGATGATCATCAAGAAGGACTCCGACATTGTCAAAGGCAAAAGCGAGAGAGTTAGATCTCTAGCATTAAAAGCCAAGAAGGAGTCTAGTGATGAGGAATGTTCAAGTTCCGGTAGTGAAGATGAAGAGTACGCACTAGCCGTTAGGAACTTTAGAAAGTTCCTTAGGAGGAAAGGTAGATTTCCTAGACAATCTCGCGATGAGAAGATGTCATCCCAAAGAAATCATGATGAAAGAAAAGGGACAAGTGATAGGAAATGCTATAGATGCGGAGATCCTAATCAATTCATAGGTGAATGTCCTAAGCCACCAAATCCAAAAACCAAAGAGCCTTTGTAGGAGGTTCTTGGAGTGATAGCGGTGAAGAAGAAGAGAAGAAGCCTAACGATGAAAAGTGCCCAATGGCTCAAGCTTCCAACGAGGTACATTCCGACTCTTCTTATTATAGTGATAATAATTCGTCAATAGATGATAGTGAATTGCATGACGAATACAATAAACTATGCGTAGTTAGTACTAAGATCTTAGGTAGAAACACAAAACTTAAGTTAAAACTACAAGAACTAGAACTACAAGTTCTAGAACTAAAAGATCAATTCAAAAGACTTGAGAAAAACAAGGAAGTAGACTTAGGATGCGGGTCATGTATAAGTCTTCAAGTAGAAAATGAAAAGCTTAAAGAAAATGCTTTAAGAATCATTAAGTTTGATGATGGAACTAAAAAGCTTAATGATATACTTGAAAATATTAGATATAGTGAACATGACCGTTCGGGTTTAGGATTTGACCCAAATCAGGCTTCTATAAGTGGTACCAAACAAGTTAAATTTGTAATGCCTGAAATGTCTAAGTCTGAAGGGGACGGCACCACTAAAGGTACAGACGGCACCACTAAATTTAGTGGTACCGTGGTACCGTCTAGTGCTGAAGACGAAACTGGGTCAATTTTAAAAAATAGCCTAAGTCCTAAACCGAGTCACATAGTTAAAAATAGTTCTAATGTGTCTACTCCAAGTAAAGAGGAGGTCAAAAGCTCTTACCAACCATTGTCATCTCCCGAACATGGATTTGTAAAGCGTGACACTAGGTCGACTACTCCTCCGCCTAGAAAGGTGAACTCTCCCAAACCTCGGTCTAGAACTCCTCTACCGAGAGGTAACTTTAGAAGACAAAATCATCCAAGTAACTTTCCCGTAACTTGAAATATCGTCCATCAAAAGGTTACTTACCATGGGAAATGTGTCCTCCATTCTCACATCCTACACTAACGCAACAAATGCGTAGGATGTTTGACTCTAACAACTTTGGACCCATGAGATATTGGGGACCAGATGTTTGAACTTTTGTTTTGCTAGGAAAACATGAGTGTAAATATATTTCGGAGTCTAACAAAAGGAGTATGACGTGTTATCAAACAAGTATGGTGACGCAAAAGTCAAGTCGTGTCTTATATGCTCAACATTCAACAAAGGTTGTCTTATCCTCTAGTTTTAAGAGCAACACCTCAGGCACAGGTACGCTTTCTTAAAACACCCTTTGTTAGTAGTAATGTTTGGCATGAAATAGTGTAGTTAGAATCTAACATGGTAGGCACTATAACACAGAAACTATATTCATATCTCATCATGTCAAACTCAACTTGTCCAGAAATGTTCGATGATCGCTTAAAGATCATGCGTGAAAAGTTTGAATTAAGCATTGATGAGTGAATCAAGTTTCCTTCCTTGCACATAAGTAATCTTGCCTAAATTAAGTATCTGTTTAAACTTATGTATACTATATGTATGAGATACATAGTTTAAGTAATAGTCTTAATTGACACTGACGCCCATATCCGCAAAAACGAAACTCACAAGAGACGAAGAAGGTGAGTGAGCGGATATAACTAGGTTAAGGGCATAATAGGTAAAGCAGTTTACCTAACGGCAAGTAGGTCCATTATCATGAATAGCGTTGGCTTTGTGCCCACTTGTAAGAAGTGTCCCAAAACCTCTTACATCATAGTGTTTAATGTATCATACCATACATTAAAGATACTACAAACTTGAGATTACGATATCTTGAGGAGATTGATGTAGAAAATGTTTCTATACAACTCTGATAATGTGAGAGTTAATGTGGATTGAAACATAAAGAGTAATGTTTGTACCTTCATAGGTTGATTTACAAACATCTTGGTTCCCTAAGAAACAAACTACTCTTATTGTCTCTACGACCGAAGCCGAGTATGTAAGCGCCGGAAAGGCATGACAACAAACACTATAGATGAGGCAACACCCTGTGAAGAGTAGCAGTCAAGATGCCATTAGACTTGACCGGGAACCCTGTAGTTTGCTCATGAACGAAGCTGTCGAAGTACGTCATCTCCTCCGTCTCTTGAATGACAACATTGTCTATTCACCAACCAATACGTTCTCGTCACCCAACTCATGACTATTTAGATAATTCTTTCGAATTATTAAAGTCATCGTCCACCTCTCTCCTCATGACCTCTTAATAATTCACTTGAAATATTAACGTCATTTCTCACGTCTTGTTTCATGACTCATTTGTCATTTCACTCACATCACCTCATGACTCTTAAGTCATTCCTCTCATCCCGCTTATGACTATTTCGATATTTCAATGGAAATATTAAAGTCATCTCTCGTGTCATATCTTATGTACGTTTTATCCCTTCTATGACTCCTCAAATATTTCACAGGAAATATTGAAGTCATTATCCATGAATCACCCATGACTTCTTAAGTCATCTATCTAACTCATCTTATGACTTTTAGAAATTCCTCCAGAAGTTCTAAGTCATTCCCTCACAACTCGTCACATGACTTCTTGAATATTTCACGGGAAATATTAAGTCATTCCTCGTGTCTCGTATTCCGACTAATTAAATATTTCATGGGAAATATTATAGTCATCCTCCAAAACTCAACTCATAACTTCTATTTATTTCACGGGAAATACTAGAAGTAAATCCTCGTCAAATGACAACTTAGTCAATTTCCTTGGAAACACTAAGGTCATTTCCGGTCATCCCATTTAATCGTCTTTCGTCAAAAAGTTTATTAGGTATAAACTTTTTCCTCGTGTCAAAAAGTATTACTAAATAAGTAAGATTAATCAGACAAAAGTCAAAATGGAAGAAAAATTGGACCATCAGATATACGGCTCTATTAAAGAGCCATGACTCCATTAATGTTTAATGGAACCGTGGAGCCGTGCATCTGAAAAACGCGCCCATTTCCCTTTCTTCTGCACAGACTTTCCTAACACACCCAAAAACACTTTCACTTGCTGTCAAAACCGAACCATAACACCTAAATTCAACTAAACTCTTGCAAATCAAGATTGAGGCATTGGAATCAACAAATCCTAATCACAACATCACTAATTGTAAGTAAATCACTCTTAATTTAATTTAATTTGAGTCTAGGGTTTGTTCTTGAGTATAAATCCGAATTGGGGATTTTCAAAATTAGTTAAACTCTTGTGAAATTAAGACTAGGATTAGACAATGTAGCATTCACATGATTCCCTAAACCTAGGATTTCCAAAAACCCATTTATGTTGCAAAACCTAATCCGAAATTAATCACTAAATTCGGATTATGATTGATTATTTGTAATGGAATTATGTTTAGGATGATTAAAATTGAGTTAGGAATGTCTTGCATTAAAAGCTATTCAAACTAATAGCTCTTTGGCGCCATGTTGAGGCGTTTGCCAAACACCCCAATTCGATCATTTTTCGAAAAACTTCACAAGTCTAGGATCATGAAACCTTCATCATGCATTGTTGATGCAAATTAAAAACATTTTTGAATGCATACATGAACTCTCAAATATGGGTCGAAGTACATAATTGATATGTATTGTTCGACATATTTGATTGAGCAAAAGTGAAGTTAGGAGCGTTTGGGTAATCTCATTAGGATAGTTTTAGAGTCGAGATTGCCGCACCTCCACATTGTTTGCATTTAGGCACACACACTAGAAGTGTAATCATTAAAATGCAACAAACTAACATATACAAAAATAATTTTTTTTTGTAGATAACAATGCCTCGAAATGATTATCAAGATACCAGACAATACATTCTTAGTACTCTTGAAAATCTAAACATTCCTGATGAGCAAAGAGCTTATTTCGCAAAAGTCCAAAATCGATACATACACGAAGGGCGTGTAGTCGATGCACTCTATGTCACGACAGACAACATCCGTGTCTGTTTCCCCTCTATCGAGTTTGATTGTTTATACAAAATAAACGATCAAGTCTGTCCTCGTTTTGTTCTCGAGTTTTATAGTCGAGTCTGTATCTTCACTGATGATGATGGTAATGTATTTCTTGATTTTTGGATTCAAAACCAAAATATCATCCTATCTGTCTCCGAGATTGGACAAATTCTCGGTGTTCCTGCATATGGTCAGTGTGCATACACTGAAGACCATTCTCTTGAGTCTCTCTTCTATAATCTTGAGAATGTAGGTGCCTATCGCACTGAAATTCCCGACCTCGAGTCCATCAAACAAGTCATCCAAACACCTCGAGTCGACCACACGTATCAAAAGCATGATGGTTCAATTGTCCACCTTGACCCAAACCGTATCTACCTCAAAGAGCTCCTTCCCGACCTTAGAAGTTGAGAACTCCTTCTTCGTGAGAACGTGTTGAGCCTTGCGGGCAACCGTGATCACGTCTCTGCGAGTCTCGCCCATATGCTCTACAGTCTTAGTATCGAGGAACCATATAACCTCGCATACTATATGGTCAAAAGGATGGCCAATATTCACAGTCGTTCGGATAAGCTCATGCCATATGGTATGCTGCTTACTCGTCTTTTCCATTGGGTCATGGAACATTTTCCCAATCTCCAAAGTGTCGACTATGTCCTAGTCAATCCTGTTATGAAACCTCTTGGTGGACCACGACGTCGCACAAAGAAACGTAAGGAAAAAGGGTCCAAGCGTGGTCGTAAATCCACTTTCGACATTCCCCTCTCATCCTCTTCCTTCGATCATGAATCATCATCTCAACATATGCATGCGGATGATGATGAGGTGAACGAAGAAGGAACGTCTTTTCCACGTTCTCCTTCTCCCGACATCTACTTTGACAACCTTGACACCTCATCATTTTGACGTACAACCGACCTCGAAATGGGATGGTTAATCTATCCCACGTGATGAGAAGGCAAACTACAATGTACAATAGACAAGTGGAGATGCATGAGCAAACTATCGGGGGATTCAAGTCCATTGGCAAGGCGATCAAAGGACTTGGGAACTAGATTAAAAAGTTGAGGAAGAAACGAGACTAGTTAGGATTAGCTTAAGTAGTACTATTAACTTAAGTATTATTAAGCTATTATAAATAATGTCATGGCAATGTCCATAAACATTAACTTGCTTGAAATATTCTCCTTTAACATTTCACACTTGAACATGGTTAATTTGCTTAATTAATTAACCTTTATGTTAATCAATCTTGCCTAGTTCATGCATATTCAATTATTTTATTACATGCAGTAGATGTTAAAATTGCTTGAATTCATGCATGCTTAATAGTTACCTAAATACATAGATGATCACATGATCATGTTAGTTGCTAGTTGAAACTAGCTTTAGGAATTCTATGTGTTTAGTGATTTGAGGCTTTGAGATTTGCAGCCAATGGATTCCCCAGAAAATTTCCCCATTTAGGATGCCTAAAACCTGCAAACCTGGAAAGAAGGTCAAAAGAGCCCATGGCTCCATTAAATAGGCCACGGCTCCACTAAATTTAGTGGTGCCGTCGTACCTTTAATAGTACCGTGCCTCTGGAAGACGAATTTAACAATTCTCTTTCACTTTTTGACTTTCTTTTCCTGAATAACTGCAAACAAAACCTGATTCCCATGCACCCAAATCCCCAAATCCAACATCCTTTTCAACCTTGCATGCTTATGATTTGGCTATTTAAGCTAACATTATGCATTGCCATCTTCACACCTTCACAACTCACCATTCATACACCATGTCTTCCACCATTGCTTCCACCTCACACAAGAACAAGAAACCTAGATTCAACATCAAACCAACCAATCACACTACTCTAGTTGATCAATGGATCAAGAGTGTTGACACACCTCAATCATCAACTAAACCTATCACCAATGACATTGCCTTCATTGATCTTACCTTGGATGATGAAGATGAAACCCACACACCCATAACCTCTACCAAATCATCATCTTCCTTCACTACACCTTATGCTCCATCCAAGGCAACCTCTAACAAACCCACATCCTCATCCTCCACAACAAGAACCAACACACACTCATCTCAACCTAGTCCCATTCACCCTTTAGCCTTAACACTCAACTCATCACCATCAACTTCCCTTTAATTGGGAACTAACACAACACCCTTATCACTTTCACTATCACCACAACCTTTAACTCTCACCCTCACCTTATCACCAAACACTCCCTTTGAATTTGGGAGCAACACATCATCACCTTCCATATCACCATCACCTCAACACTTAATGGGTTATCCCATCCTTTATCCCCTACACACACACACCTTAAGTTGTGCTTGTTGCCATCACAACTTTGAGCTCATCATGAACCTTAGAGATGAGCTTAGCTTTAGGTTTTCATAACTAGAACACCTCCTCACACCACCCATAGGACCCATCATCCTTCCACCACCTCCACCACACAATAGCCCAAACTAAACATGGTTATGTTTAGTCCCTCCAATAAATGCTTAGGAACCCTTTTGAAGTTGGAAGCAAATCTAGAAGCCTCATGTTACTTTAGATGTTTATGTGTCTTCTTGTTAGTTAAAATTTGCTTTCCTATTGTAGTCATACTTATGTATGACATTTATCTTATATTTATAAAATGGGCTTTTCATTTTGGCTACTTACCCATATTTTTTGGTGTGGTTGGATATTTGTCAAATTTCCTACTTGTTAGATATTGTATATTTGTCGCCTAACTTTGTTTTGTAGCACGAACCATTGCTCGATTCCTTTGTGTTCTCTAAATGAGGGGGAGTACACATCAAGGGGGGGGCCTTTGTCACCTTTTTGATTAGACAAAAAGGGGGAGAAATGGGAGTGAACTCATTAAAAAATTGTTAAAACTACTTTTAACCTAACATGAGTTTATATTTTGTCATCATCAAAAAGGGGGAGATTGTTGATGCAAATAATTTTCTAAAAACGTTATTTATATCTTTCGATTACTACACGTTTTGAGGATGATAAAATGTGAAATCATGATACGTTAAAATCAACGTAAACAAGTCTTTAATTGGAAGATCCCGTTTCTACGCAAATCACTCTAGAACAAAGTTACAACTTGAACCAGTGATCAAAGAAGTGAATTTATGTTTTGAAAATTCACATTTTAAATGGGACAAAACATTTTTTCAAAAATACACATGACAAATTATTTTTGAAATATTAAGAAATGTTTTAATGGAAAAATATGTTTGAAAATCAGATACGCGTGATGTGTCATTGCGGTTTAGCAGTATTAATGCCTACTCAAGTTTTAAATTTATAATTAGCCGACTTATCAATAACACACACACTTAACGAGAAGTGTACCTGGTCAGTATGAATATAATGGTAAGCAGAGTGTCGATCACTAAGAGTGGAACGTATTATCTAGTTATTCTAATCAGTATTTTAATATCCTAAGTTAGTTATACAACCTAATCTAACGCAAGGGGGTTCAGCCTGAGAGACTAGCACAGTTTGGTTATAATTAAATAGAAAACTAAACTAATGAGCACGAATCAGCGATTAGCACACACGTACACAGATAGATACTCGAGACAATAAGAAGACTTGTCCTGATAATTAAATAGCTTGTCACTTGTTTTATTGCTAGTTTTATATGAAGTGTATAAAATTAAACCTTTCTCGTTGGCTCTAATCTTTTCGGCGAGTAAACCCTTAATGATTACTTATGTCTATCCTACTTTTCTAGAGACGCTAGAATAAATAGGCGAGGAAGGGGCATGGCGACCCAAGCAAGACTCAGCTAGACACAGAGGTTATCAATGCACAAATAAAAGTCACCAAAGACATCAACATATAAACTTTAATTAATGGGAAAGCAATATTAAGGGGAGTGCATGATCTTCCGTAGTCACATGACACAAGCCCATCAATCCTGATGAATTAAAGCGTACTAAAACAATAAAACAAAACTACTTAATGAATTAAATACATGCAGGACCTTCTTACAGCTCTTGTATCTTTGTTTGAGGTGTGTCTTGTGCTGCTTGGTCGTTTGAATTCGGCTCTAGGGTTATACAAAAAGGTCTCTTAAATTCGTCTAACCTTGGGGTATTTATAGTTTCCGTCTGAGGGATCGATGCGGCACATTGAGTTGATAGATGCGGCGCATTGACTTAACTTCGCGTGGGGTCCAAGATTAATATATTCTGGAATATTCGTACACCGTCTTCAGATGCGGCGTAACTTGATCTTTGTATGCGGCACATGTACTCTAGCTGTCTTGGATTGTAACTGGTGAAATCTTGATAGTGATACGCCGTATGTTAGAAGTATATTGCGGAGTATCTGGAGTAGAACGAGCTTGATCTTCTTCTTTGACCAAAGTTTCATATGCGGCGCATGACAGAATTGCATGCGGCGCATTCTTCAAAGTCAGGCAATGGTCTTCGAATTCATCTAAGTATGATATTGCGTCGTATCTGTTGAGTGAGATACGGCGCATCTTCTGGATTTCAGTAGACTTTTGAAATCTCGCTTGTTTTGCTCCATAATTAGTCCAAAATCGCCAAGTTTCACATAATGCTTGTTTTTACCTGAGAATTACTAAAGTAAACATTAATGTATCGATTCTTATATACAATATAATAAAACAAGACAAATAAATAGGATAAATGATGATAATAAAATGTACTTATTTGAGTTCATCAAATATCCCCCCACTTGAACTTTACTTGTCCCCAAGTAAACCTTAGAATTAATCATATGAAAATGTATCCTAAAATATATTAGGATTTATTTTTATATTTAAGCACGTATTCGTTTTGTCATAATCACACAACCAAACATTTAATGAAGTAGAAACCAAAATAATTTTTAATGTAAAACAATTCTAAATCGTTTAGTTGCTTAGTCGTGACGAATATTCTATCATAGGCTTGGCAAGTATACGCATCTCCCCCACTAAAGCCAAGGAGTAACAAGTCTAAAGCGGTAAAAAGGGTTTGTTGGTTAAGGGTTGATCATCCTTTTTAATCTCTATCGATCTCATATTCCAGAAAAGGCGACAAAATTACAAATACATGATCGAATCCACGACCACGATACTTGCAATTGCTCAATTCCTTAACTCGAATGGGCTAAAGATAGGACCAAGTAATCTTCACCAATAATATTATATCAAAAAGGGCGACAAAATCATAAATACATAGCCGAATCCACGACTACGATACTTAAGATTGCTCAAATCCCTAATCTCAATAAATCAAAGGTTCGGATGAAGAATGATATAGGGTATGGATAATATTTGGGATACAAATTGGTGTAAAATGAAAAATAAACAAAACAGATAAATTAAAATCCTAAGTGTGGTTAATCACTTTCCCAACCATCCCATGAATAAGACTCATATCATTGAATAACTCACGCTTTAACACTTGAAACACACGCTTTAGGTAGACACGAATTATACTCAACAAAATCTCAATCAAAGAATAACCTTAGTTGGCGTTCTCATAACGGCCAACTCCCATTCAATCTATAAATATAATATACAACAACAAATAGTGGTGATATCTCCCACTTAATACAAAACTTTACATAAGTTGGTTAAAACAAACTTCCAACTTTTCCTTTTTCTTTTTCTTTTCAATTTTTTTTTTCAATTTTTTTCGATTTTTTTTTTTTTTTTTTTTTTTTTTTTTTTTTTTGACATCAACATATATGTGTAAAGTTTCACAACTTTTCTATCACTATTTTTCCGGATAATTTTTCCATACTCTTCATACTTTCAGAAATAACTGTAATAGTGAAAGTAGCAAACACACGAAAAATAAACTAAAAGTTATACAATATTTACTTTCATACCAATTGCATTGTGCAATTTCCCGACCTAACCAAAGATAATGAATTACGCACGCGAACACAGGTAATGTAAGGAAACACACTTTGCCTAAAGCAATTAACCACGGATTTTAATCTACAGGGTAGGCTAAGGTTGGGTGAATCGAAACATTATAACAAAGGTGTAAGAAACGAAAGGAATGGCTCGGAGGGTTTTTCTAGGGGTATCTTACTCTAAAAGTGAGAGTAAACAAAGGGTTTATACGGGGGTTAACTAACCAGTGTAGTTAGTTAATATCACATAACATATAAAGGCTATTTGGGTGTAATCCTAAAAATTTACCAATTTAGACAAGTCACTCCAATTATATAGATAATACTCATTATGGTGGTCTCGAATAGTATACAAGCCAAGTTTTAAAGTTTACAAGTCACCGGCACACTAAAGTTTTAATATTTTTGAAAGAATAGAGTTATGTGTGCGGTTATGTAATTTAGACTTTAAACAAAAACATGCTAAAAAAAATTAAATTTTGATATATTAAGCGCATTTTAAGCATATTTTGAAAAAGTTTAGGACAAGTAAGTGTTCTAATTCTCCATCCCCCCACTTAAGTTAAACAACGTCCTCGTTGTTTGTGTCAAAGGTTAAAAACTAGAAAATAAAAGAATTAGAACAGAAAAACTCCCTGAGATTTGCTCGGTATGATCCTCCATTATTCGTAGAAGAGCAAAAATCAACTTTCTTGTGGATGAGAACGTTTAAGCTTCATAAATGATGTATCCACAAAAATGCAGGAATCTATAATACCATTTAGACTTTAACACACCTGAGTTAAGAAGGTTCAAACTTGCATAATACATTAGTAGTTAGTAAAAATAAAACCTAAAAAATTAAACTGTAAATCATCAGGTCAGTCGATACGCCGTATCTTATGGAAGAAGATACGCCGTATCGAGCCTGGAATAAGTACGAAATAAAATAAAATAAAGGATAGGATGCGTCGCATCAGTTTCACTAAATGCGGCGCATGTAGTTACCAAACAGACTGTTAACAGTCTGTTGTAAAATTGGCATGTTTCACGGTTTACCTCTCGGGTTCTCTCGTTCACTCATGCTGAACTTAATGCCAGTCTCCATCAAACATAATAAGAAACATAAACTGAAACATTAAATAAACACATGATAATAGTATTTAGTACAATCCCAAAAGAGTAAAAATGTACGAGGAACGATGTCTATAAATTCAAACACATGAAATCAAGGATGTGGGGAGTCGTCTCCTTCAGCCGAGCGAGTCTCTGAGGTGCTAGCATCATCGGTCCTAGGTCGGACTCTGCGTGTGCCATGTGAAGGGAGCCGGGAGTATCTGATCATGCCTCTAATGTAAGTACCATCTGGGCGAGTATGGTTCGTGCCCTGATGCTCCAGAATCTGACTCACACTCCCAACTAGCCAACCTATATCCCTCCTGACTACAGCAACGTCAGCCCTCATACCGTCAACTATACCCCTCAAAGCTCTCACCTCCTCCTCAGCTTGCTCTACTTTATGACCGAAAGTACGTACAACTGGTGGCGGGGGTACCTGTGGCTCCTCCTGAGCTGGAGCAGCAGCTGGAGCTCCCTGGGGATCTCCCTGCTCTGGCTCTACCTCTACTGTCTAACGGGACCCAATGCTACCCAATAGCATCCCCCCATGATCATCTCACAAATCCCTAACCTAACGAGATAATCCTGACCAATAACCGGCAAACTGGTCACCTCAATCTCTAAACCAGCAGGGATCTCATCACCAATCACACCAAAATGTCGGGCCAATCTAGACATAAAATGTCCCCCGGTCATCTGGCTCCTCCTGTCTCTCCCTAAAGCGCCTCTATGAAGGAAATGTGCCAAAAAGTGAGGGATGTTCACCACCAATCCCTCATCCATGCTCCTGAGAAGGAAGATACCAAGAGTGGTCACCTTCTCAGGTGACTGACCTCTCCCAGCAATGGTCAACGCAATCATCCGGTGGCACAATCTCCTCAAAGGCTCTCTGATGAGTGTGTAGGATGGGGTGGTAGTGGTGGAATCACCCCCAGAGGATATCCTCTCCCAGTAATCACCGAGCAACATCCTATCTGGAACTACTCGTAAGCTCTCAGTCCAGTATCTAGCAAACCCAGCAGATCCTATCTCCTCCTCAGTATGTAATCCCATGGCCAAAATGAACTGCTGCATCGACATCTGCCTGTGTACCCCACCTAACCTAAACACCAGAGTATCAGCTGTATCTAACTCCACATCAGTCTCCCTGTAATAAACCAAACTAAAGAACTCTAGCATGAGCTCCTTAATCAGAGGCTCATCAATACCAAACAACCTCTCCCATGCATACGATCTAAACACAACATCGTCATCCTCATTCCTCACCACCATCTCTAACCTATCACGAAGACTACCAGCAGCATTCCCTCCGTTAATCATACCAACACCCTCAAAATCCAAAACCGAAACCCTAAAGATTTTCCTAAAGAAAATCACCCTTAGTCACCTTTCATAGTCAGCCTCAGTTTTTGGTGTAAGTCCCATGGTTTTAAAACGGAGCCACAAATGCCTGCGTTCAACAACTGGTAATGCCATCTGAAATAAATTTTAAAGTTAGAGAATAGTTCTGAAATATGGTCGATACGGCGCATTTGATGAAGCAATGCGGCGTATCTTAGTTGCACAAAATAAAAGAGATGCGGAGCACGCAATAACAATTACTAATACGGCGTATCCAATAAATAAAATACGGCGTATGGAGGATGCGTCGTATCTAAATTACGTAATACGTCGCAACAATAGTGGAAATATTTAAATTAAAAATAGGTTGTTACGCCGTATCAAGTAACTTAGATGCGCCGCATCTAGCAATGTATCAGTATAAAAGAAAGGGGGTCAGGCACATTTTCCAAGAATCCGGCCCCGTGACGTAAACTCCCACTCAACATCAGGGTTCCATTTACCCATATATCAAAATGTAAAAGTTCCTTTTACCACAACGATTTCGTTTTCCCTCCAAAATTCAAAAACCATCTCCCCGAACCCTAATTTTTATTCAAATCAAATCGGTTTGAAATTCAATGATCTATCCAAAATTAATATAGGGGAAATCATCTAGTCCAAGTTCTAATCAAATCCCCTAAATTTTCCATCAAAATCGATATATTGCCTAAACCCTAATTGTTAAATTTAAACAAAATTAAATAGGATTATTACCTTATATCACGCTTATGATTCGGTCAAGAACTCAGATTAAAGGGTTTGATTCGAGACAAGTGGTGTGCGTTTTTTTTAACTGTGTGTAAATTTTGGGTAAAAAGTTAAAAACCGGCGCATCTCTTTCATTATTATAGGGCAAATACGATGCGCCGTATCGCATAATTATCATGCGCCGTACTTATCTAAATTCGATGACTGGTCAATAAGTGTTAATTAGTCAGAGATGTGGCGCTTAAAATACTAAGATCCGCCGTATTGTTGTGCCAGTGAACAAAATTTAAATAGGGAACGTACCTTGGCCTCCGCAACACATTTCCTTATACATCAAATTGGGGTAAAACGGTATACCATATGATATATATAAATTCAAGATAAGAGCAATAGGCATATCTGTTTTATTAATGATTATAATCTTATTGTTTAGTGGATAATGATTTATTCCAAGGTTAGGAGCAAATATCGTTTTAAGCTTACAAAATTGAGATTATAATTTGAACCTGATGTATTACATAGATCAATTTCTGAAGAACTATTACGGAAATCACAACTTTCGTTGTGGAATTCGGTGTTTTTGCATTTAGGTAATTTATAAGAAGAGAGGTTTATATCAGTGTTTAGCATGCAATTTTCACTTTTTAGTATCCTGTTTCTTAAAAATTTTCTTTTCAGACAAGAACATGTAATAGTTAGATTAAAGTTAAGGAATTTTACTTTTATCATCAAATATTCGAGAGAGGTTTCGTAGAGAACTCTCCTTAAGGCTAGGTGAATTATTGTAAAGGATACCTGGAATTCTATTTCAAGAATTTAAGATACTCAATGTTACTAGTACTGAGTTTTCCTCTACACTTGTCGTCTTATTACAACCTTCCAGTCATCGAAGGTTTGATCACTCCAGCTAGCATCTCTTGGTTAGGTTCAGAATGTAATCTTCCATAGTGATGCTTAAGCCATCATTTATTCTGAAAGTAAACTAACTTGTGCACGAGAGTAGCGAAACGATCAAAGTGAATATCAAAAGTCAATTATATTTATTAAATTAAATGCGTCGTATTAACAAAAGCTAATGCGCCGTATTTTCGTTACGTTTCAAAATACAAGATTTTTGATTTACTAGATGCGCCGTATCGATAAAGATCGATGCGTCGCTTCTGTTTAATAATTCGAAAAACTGTTTTTAATTTAAATAGAAAATACGCCGTATCTGTTAAAACAGATGCGTCGTATGGCGTTAGCGTTTAGAAAAATTTCTTATTAAAAACAGAATACGCCGTATCTTGGGGAAAGATGCGTCATACTCGAATTTATTAAACGCGTTGTATTTTATAAAAATTAAACGCAATACGCCGTATCTGTGAAAACAGATGCGCCGTATCGTTTGTATCAGCACAATACAACGACAGCAGAATGCAGAAAAATAGAAAAAAGAAAAACAAAAATAAAAACAAACAAAAAGAAACAAAAATTACAGAAAACAAAAACACACAAAAACAGTAAATATGCAAATTATACAATGAATGCAATCTATCTAATATACAACAGGGTTAGTGGTTAGAATCTAAAAGAAAAACTAAAAAGAAAAACCTAATTAAAATACTTAATCAAATTAACAGATAATAACAATTCACTCCCCGACAACGGCGCCAAAAACTTGATGCGCGTAATGTGTCGTTGCGGTTTAGCAGTATTAATGCCTACTCAAGTTTTAAATTTATATTTAGCCGACTTATCAATAACACACACACTTAACGAGCAGTGTACCCGGTCAGTATGAATATAATGGTAAGCAGAGTGTCGATCACTAAGAGTGGAACGTATTATCTAGTTATTCTAATCAGTATTTTAATATCCTAAGTTAGTTATACAACCTAATCTAACGCAAGGGGGTTCAGCCTGAGAGACTGGAACAGTTTGGTTATAATTAAATAGAAAACTAAACTAATGAGCACGAATCAGCGATTAGCACACACGTACACAGATAGATACTCGAGACAATAAGAAGACCTGTCCTGATAATTAAATAGCTTGTCACTTGTTTTATTGCTAGTTTTATATGAAGTGTATATAATTAAACCTTTCTCGTTGGCTCTAATCTTATCGGCGAGTAAACCCTTAATGATTACTTATGTCTATCCTACTTTTCTAGAGACGCTAGAATAAATAGGCGAGGAAGGGGCATGGCGACCCAAGCAAGACTCAGCTAGACACAGAGGTTATAAATGCACTAATAAAAGTCACCAAAGACATCAACATATAAACTTTAATTAATGGGAAAGCAATATTAAGGGGAGTGCATGATCTTCCGTAGTCACATGGCACAAGCCCATCAATACTGATGAATTAAAGCGTACTAAAATAATAAAACAAAACTACTTAATGAATTGAATACATGAAGGACCTTCTTACAGCTCTTGTATCTTTGTTTGAGGTGTGTCTTGTGCTGCTTGGTCGTCTGAATTCGGCTCTAGGGTTATACAAAAAGGTCTCATAAATTCGTCTGACCTTGGGGTATTTATAGTTTCCGTTTGAGGGATCAATGCGGCGCATTGAGTTGATAGATGCGGCGCATTGACTTAACTTCGTGTGGGGTCCAAGATTAATATATTCTTGAATATTCGTACACCGTCTTCAGATGCGGCGTAACTTAATCTTTGTATGCGGCACATGTACTCTAGCTGTCTTGGATTGTAACTGGTGAAATCTTGATAGTGATACGCCGTATGTTAGAAGTATATTGCGGCGTATCTGGAGTAGAACAAGCTTGATCTTCTTCATTGACCAAAGTTTCATATGCGGCGCATGACAGAATTGCATGCGGCGCATTCTTCAAAGTCAGGCAATGGTCTTCGAATTCATCTAAGTATGATATTGCATCGTATCTGTTGAGTGAGATACGGCGCATCTTCTGGATTTTAGTAGACTTTTGACATCTCGCTTGTTTTGCTCTATAATTAGTCCAAAATCGCCAAGTTTCACATAATGCTTGTTTTTACCTGAGAATTACTAAAGTAAACATTAATGTATCGATTCTTATATATAATATAATAAAACAAGTCAAATAAATAGGATAAATGATGATAATAAAATGTACTTATTTGAGTTCATCAAAATCACAACAACTATTTTTCCCCCAAAATCAGCTCCAACCTTCCCCAAATAAGTTTTCACCAGAAAAGACAAAATTTGGAGCGTCCTAGTCTAGGACGGCTCCACGGTTCCGTTAAATTTAATGGAGCCGTGGGGTACTTAACGGAGCCGTCCGTACCATTTTTTCTGTAACGTTCAGATTTTTCTTGCCTATAAATATCAACCCCTTTCACAGTTTTAGGCACCCTTCACACACAGAAAAATCCCTTAGCTTAATCCTCTCAAACCTTTCACTTCTTTAGATTAGTTTTCTTTGTTTCAAGAGTGATCCAATCATCCTTCAAGTGATCCTCTTCATACCTCTTCATTAGGAAGAGAAGAACACAAGTATCCAAGTAGATACAAGATGTTGTCATCCCTCTTCATTAGCAAGAGAAGAACACAAGTATCCAAGTAGATACAAGGTGTTGTCATCCCTCTTCATTAGCAAGAGAATAACTCAAGTATTCAAGAAGATACAAGAGTTATAGTTGTTAGGTTTTTGTAACACTTGTTACAACCTTGTTGTATCTTTGTATACATAAAGATTTCTTATCCTTTGTGAGTGAGAGTGAAGATCAAGTGTGATCTATAGAGATAGTGAACATCTTTTATAGCCATTGGGCTTGTGTGATTGATCAAAAAGATCAAGGGTCGATAGATTAGTGTTAGTTGAGTAGAGTGAAGTGAGTGTTGATCATTGTGATCGTGTTGAGATCTTGGTGATCTCTTGAAGCCATTGGGCTTGAGTGTTTGGTCACGTGGACCTTGGTAGATTGGTGCTAGCTAAGATTAGCACTCGACATCTAGCTTAGTGTCGGTAATAGGATAAGTGACGTGTACGGTTTTCTCTGCCTGAAGGGAGGTTGTTGATATAGTGTTTCAAACTCTCGAGTGTGGTACTTAGGGAGTGTAGTAGGGCGAAGAAGAGCTTCGTAGCCGAACCACTATAAATCCTTTATCTCGGTTTGATATTTCCAACTCTACTCTTTACTTTCATTATTTTGTATTAGTTAGTTTAGTGTGTAGTTCATATTGGTGTTGATTGATAACACATAGAGTTCGAATCAAGGTTTCCAATAGCTAACTTTTAAAACAAGATTTTTTTTAAAAGGATTTTTTAAACCGTTAAACTATTCAACCCCCCCTTCTAGTTTCCCACAAAACATATTTAACACATCTAAAATATACTACTAACGAGTCATAAAACCCGACAACTAATAAACATATTTAACACATCTAAAACTAGTTTATTAATTATTTTATCCCTTAAATCAATCCTAAATCATACACACTACAAATAAGAATTAAAGAGAGAAGAGTGGTTCTTGAATTCTATTGAGAGAAACTAGAGAGAGAAATATATTACACACACTAATCCCTTATACAATCCCTAAAAGCACCTACACATCCAACCTTCCAAATGAAGGGGATGAGGGTATTTATAGTTTTTTCACAAGGATGGGCTTGGACTAACCATGGGCTTTTACATGGACTAATTGAGACACAACTTTTAACCTATTAGATTAAATTCTAAGCCCATAGACTATTCTAATAATTATACAACGACACTTTTACAATAAAATTAATACACGACAGATGACCATCACTTTTTTTAAATGCTAACAATCTCCCCCTAAGGGATGGTCATTCAAATGATGCTCCATGTGATTAGGTATTTTGTCTTCATTGTCTTGAGCTTTGTATGTCGTTGTAGAATAGTCTTTGTTCTTTGTTCCTTCATGCTATGTGATCTTTCAACTTAATCGTCTTTTGGTTGTTCTTGCCTTGATCAACATCTTCATGTGTTTACAGCGTCGTATCCTCCATCATACTCATACTTCTTGAACTTCATACTTACGTCATTCTTTCTTGGTACATAAACTTGTTCTTGACATCTTGATTAACCTTTTGACTTTGTTTTAACACTTTGTCTTTAACTTGATCTTTTTGTCTTAAACTTTTTCACTTGAGCTTTTTTGAGGATGATCTTCATAAGTATGAGTATGAGGAGATGTGGATGTTGAGCTAGATGATGATGGTTGATGGACTTTCGTTTGTACCTGCATAAAACAGTTAGCAATAAATCGTCCAGCGCTTACAGGTTCAGATTTCGAGATTGTTAACAGCATAGAGTGAAAACTTTCACTAATCTTTACCAAGGCCGTTGTGAGCCGCTGAAGTATACCGAGGTATCACTTCACGACTGTAGACCATTTAAAGCATGTAACCATCATGATATAAGGCAAGATCCGAAGATCTCATTAAGACTCTTGTACACCATGTGTCCTTATTGGTGAACACGGGTGTATTATGTAGGAAGTGTGTCCTAAGAGACTTTTGATGAATCTCATGGCTCTAGACTCGATAATGTGTATTTTGGTTTTAGTAGTCGGAGGCATGGAGGAGAGTGCCACCTTTTCAATATCAACACATCTCAGAATGAGAGGCCGATAGATTATGCAGTGTTCTCCGTGAAAAATGAAACAAATATCTTTTAAGAGATATTTGAGTGGCTAGGAGGGGTGGTGTAGCGCGTCACTGGGTCCATGACGTCTTATCTTCAATATCAGTATCACCTTAGTGAATACCAATAGCAGATGTATTGACCCGGTTTATGCCCTAAGTTTTCATGGAGGGTTATTTCTTTTCACCCTTTCATAAACTATTCTTTTTAATTCTTCAACCCCTTCTTTCCCTTTCTCTTTTACTCCTTTTTTCAATCTTACCAAAGGACTTCTAATTCTAATCTATTGGAATTGTCATTGGGTAGATTCCTCCGGCTCTGGCGGATCATTGGAAATAACCTAGCCATAATCACCTTATTACTCCATGATAATCCTAAATTTGTTGATCATATGCCATAAAACCTTTTGTGAAAATCTCTCAAAGTGTTTATGAATAAAACACATTTTGTTAACACTTTTAGAATTTTGCATTTTTTGAAATACTCCACCTACACATGTGCTTATGCATTTTTAAGATAAGTATGTGTTAATGCTTAATATTACTTTATCACACAACAACAATATGAGAATAATAGAAGAATAGAAGAAAGTGAGAGAGATGGGATGGTAACTTCAAGAGATTAGATTGAGAGAAAGAATGAGAGATACAAAGATGAGAATACCCCTAGAAGCAACACACACATCCAACCCTTCCAAGTGAGGAGGGGAAGGGTATTTATAGGCTTCAAGGATGGAAGGCTTGGGTGGGCTTGGATTAAGCTTGGGCCTTTTACATGGACTATAATCATACATTTAATCTATAAGGTTAATCCAAGCCCATTGACTAAATTAAATAAACTAAACAATGACACACTTAATTAAACTATTACAATGATGAATGACCATCACTTTAAAATAAATCCTAACAATCTCCCCCTAAGGGATGGTCATTCAAATGATGCTCCATGTGAGATGGTCTTTCGTCTTCAATGTCTTTGAGCTTTGAGTGTCGTTGAATAGCAGTTTTTGTTTTTGGTTCCTTCATGCTATGTGATCTTCAAAGTATCGTCTTTGAGGTTGTTCTTGCCTTCGATCAGCATCTTCATGTGATTATGACGTCGTGACCTCCAACATACTCATACATCTTGAACTTTATACTTATGCTAACAATCTCCCCATAATCTTTCATCGTATGAACTTGTTCTTGACATCTTGATTTGCTTCCTGACTTTTGTATTTAACACTTGGTCTTTAACTTGACCTTCTTGTCTTGAACTTTTACATTTGATCTTTGATGAGGATGTTCTTCATAAGTATGAGTATGTTGAGGTGAAGATGTTTGATATAAGATGATGGTAGATGGACGTTCGTCAGTTCCTGCATAAAACAGTTAGCAATAATACGTCCAGCACTTACAGATTTGAACTTCGAGATTGTCAACAACATAGTGTGAAGACTTTCTCTAATCCAAACCCAGGCCGTTCTGAACCGGATACCCCCGAGAGGGCTTACACGGACACACCAAAGTGCACCCTCGATTCAGTGAGTCGCTGGAGATCACCCCACGACTGTAGACCGTTTGAAGCACGTAACCATCATGATATAAAATGGCAAGATCCTTGGATCTCATTAAGACTCTTACAACTTGTGTCCTTTTTGAAGAACACAAGTGTATCATTTTGGAAGTGTTCCTAACGAGATATTTTGATGAATCTCATGGCTCTAGACTCTATTGTGCGTTTTGGTTTTTAGTCGTCGGAGGCATGGAGCAGAGTGCCACCTTTTCAATATCAACACATCTCGGAGTGAGAGGCCGATAGATTATGCAGTGTTCTCCGTGAGAAATGAAACAAATATCTTTTGAGAGATATCTGAGTGGCTGGGAGGGGTGGTGCAGTGCGTCACTGGGTCCATGACGTCTTGTCTTCAATATCAGTATCACCTTAGTGAGTACCGATAGCAGATGTATTGACCTGGTTTCTGCCCTAAGTTTATATGGAGGGCTAATTCTTTTCACCCTTTCAATCAACTTTTCTTTTTTCATTCATCAACCCCTTCTTTCCCTTTTCTCATTTACTCCTTTTTTCAATCATACCTAAGGACTTCTAATTCTAATCTATTGGAATTTTCCTTGGGTAGATCCCTCCGGCTCTGGCGGATCATAGGACGGTTGTTCCTAACCTTAGTCACCTTATAACTCCATGACTATCCTAGATTTGCCTTAAAACCTTTTGAAAATCTCTCAAAGTGTTTATGAATAAACACATTTAGTTAGCACTTTGAGAGTTTTATATTTTTGAAGTACTCCCCCTTCACATGTGCTCATGCATTTTTTAACTAAAATTGCACATGTTGGGTAGAGTTCGCACATTTTGAATTGATCGACTTTCAATGAACATGACCTTTGCGAGATACGCTTACATCACTAATTAGACTAGCTTGAAATTATTACCCGTCCCGGTCATATTCAAAGATCGTCTCTCGAATTGGTACATTCTACTCAGACAAGTCCTTTGCGAGACACGTTTACATCACTGGAAAACCAGCTTGAAATTATTACCCATCCCGGACTAGTCTTTTCGATAACGGACATCTGGTTTCGTCAATTCGAGGGTTCATACTGAGTCTGTCTGGTGAGCATACTTTGAGATTCCACGAACTTTGATCACATTTTAATCACGTCCTTTCCCCCTCAAAAATAGCATTGATATTTTTGATATCAACTGATTAAAATGAAAGTGTTTTTGGAGAGAGACGGATTTTTAGCATGAAAATGGAACATTTTGCATTTTTTAATTTTTATACTCCCCCTTAAAGAAAGCATATTATAAAACATTTGAGTTTCAAGAGGGAGTTTCTTAAGCACAGAATTTGAGAAAGATTTTGAAAAATCTTTTTGAAAAATCTTGATCATGTGCTCAAGATTCGTTTAGATTTGCCATTAACATTGCGAGTCCTGATCGGAAATAATCAGAAGTCATCAATGTAGCTCGGGTTCCATACTGAAATGTACGAAAGCCGTAATGAAGAAAGTTTTGAGATCGACATGTTTTTAGAAAATGTTTGAATGAACTCTCGCTCAAGCATCTGTACATGCCCGTATCATTGTTGAATGACATTTCTAGGTACGTACAGAATATTGATTTATACAAGAGACATGTCGTGAGAAGAATATTTTTGGATTTTTTTATTTTTTATATTGTTTTTGTATTTTTTTTGAAAATTTTCTATTTTTGTATTTTGCTTTTGTTGGTTTTTCAAATTTCGTATTTTGTTTTTGTTTTTTTTATAAAAGAAATGGAAAATCAAAAATAGAAGATAGAGAGAATGATTTTGGAGAATTTACAGAATTAGAACCCTCTGATGAACTGGGTTCTGAGATAGTTGAGTCACCTGCAACCAAAGATGAAGAGTATTCACAAATAACAGTGTTAGTAGAACATGAATCATCACTCTTAGGGTGTTCACTATCAACGGTTGTAGTGGATTCTTCATCCCTATCCTGATGATTTTCACTATTATTTGTCTTGGTGTAGCTATCAAGAATCTTTCCTGTTGGAATCCATCTAAGACCAACTGTGTTAAAAACTTTTCCCGTGGGAATCCACCTAAGGCAGGATCTAGGAGTAGTTTTCTTATCAGATGCAGCGGAAGTCTTATTTTTAGAAAAACTACGTCCTGTAGGGATCCACCTAGTAGGTTTGTTAGTCATTTTCTTCTTATCGACGGGTTTGTTTCTATTTGTTGTCTTAGAGGATTGTGCCTTGGCACGCAAATTTGCTTTCTTGATATATTGTGCCACACATGCATCATGATTAGCTGAAAAGACACATTTTTGACATGTAGGACAGACAAATTCAACATTTTGGTTCAAAACAGCAACCTTAACTTTGCCACTACAGTCATTTGAATCTTGTTTTCTGTTCGAAGAGGAATTCTTCGTGTTGCATTCTACTTGTTTAACATTTTCTTTTTCGCAACTACTCTTAGATGCAGGCCAATCCCTAGTCTTTTGTTGAGAGTTTCTAGGTAGTGGTTTACAACTACTAGCAGTGCCTGGTAATGTTGTAGAATTCATCACCGTAGACGGTGTTCCTAAAATTCCATCTTTTCGAATCTGTGCCTTTTTCCTAGCTTTTTCTAGATAGGAATTGTGGACCATGTTGTTTGAACCAACAGATTCTTTAACAGTATTTGTGGTCACATTTGGTGAGCTATTCCTGGGGGCACACACATTAGGATTCAACTTGTTGTCCTTTGAATTTGTAGTAGCATTCCTAGACTTTTTTGGATTATCTTTTGCACTTAAGGCTAACGCCCTATGTGTTTGAGATGTAGAGGTAGACGTAGTAGAGGGACTAATCCTATTAAGGCCAGGTGCTATCACATTTGGTGTTTCGACAACAGCTTTTCCTTTTCCTTTCACATTCTCCTTAGGCAATGGTGTGGAAATGGACATTTTTGGTCTAGCAGACTTATGTTCCTCACCCTTTCCTTTTTGACTATCAAGCTGAGACTTCAAAAGATCAATTTGTTCTTGCATGTTTTTGTAAGAACGCTCATACGACAATTTGTCATACTTGCATTCTTCTTTTTTCTGATCAAGTTGTTTAAAATATGTTACATTTTGTTTTTCAAGCTTAATAAGCGCCTTTTCATATTTTGAAACAATTTCGGAAGTCTCAGCTCGAAGTCTTTCATCATCCTCAACAGAATACATTTGATAAATAATGGACATAATATCAGTTGAAAGAGCTTCTTCAGAGAGTGCATCATTTTGTTTTTCCAAAACTTTGATTTTTTCAATGTTTTCATTGGCTTCAATTACCAAGGATGTGTGGTCCTTGACAAATTCAGTTACTTCTTTGATAATTGCGTTCTCAACATGAATTGCTCTTGCATGTATGCCAGATACAATGGGAGTAATTTCTGTTTCGAACATCTTTTTCTGTTCAGTTTCAAAACTTTTGAACCAATCGTTGATTTTAGCATTTGTTTTGGTTGCCACAACATCTTGAAGCATTTCAAATCTCCTTTTAAGATCGGCCAATAGTATTCTAGCTTCACTTGCGGAAGTGTCGGTAGAGTACATTTGTTCGATGTTAGAAAGGTGTTTTGAAACAACTTTGAATTTTGAGGCAGCCACTGGTTTTTTGAAAAACAAAGGTGACTCCTTTTTAACAAGATGAACACTAGAAAGTTTGTTAAGTTCATTGTAATCAATTGGTTTTATTTCTGGGTTCTTTTGTCTCATTTTTTTTCGACTCTCTTTCGTAAGCTCAATCGTTTCAGACGAATTATAACTAGCAGGTGGATCATGTACATCATTTATAAGATTACCATTAAACATCACATTCTGTTTTTGCTGAGCTTTCTTGAGATAACAAGGGTTTTCACAACCGAGAGCCATTTTCTTTCTTGTATATAAAATCGGGTTTTTGTCGTTAATTAACATATTAATCGTTTGAGTTGAATGACCCGCTTTTACAAGAATTTCTTCCAACTTTTTAATAGTTTCCTGTTTGTCAAGTACTTCATCAAGAAGTTCATCTTCTCGTTTTGAAAACTTTGAATGCAACTCATTCTTTTCTTTTTCAAGATCACAGCAAGTTGATTTTTGTTTAGAAAGTTGGTTGGTTAGATCAGAAATTTCTGCTTTTAAGGATTTAATTTGCATGTTCAATCTAACATCAAGAGTGTCGTATTTGATTTGCAAATGTTTCTCCCTTGAAACAGAATCACTGTAACCATTTTCAAGTTCTGACAGTCGTTTGTGGTGAAATTCAAAAGCTTTTTCGTTCACCTTGTATCTCGCAAGCTCAGCGGTCAATTTCTCATTCGCGGTCTTAAGATCGCTATTGACCTTTTTCACTTTTTCAATCTCAATACGACAATTATTCAGTAATGATTCAAATAAAGCACGAGTTTCCTCATCATTAGCTTCATTTTGTGCAACTTGAACTTCGTTAGGATTCATATCTGGAGATGCCAAATTAATATTGCTACAATTTGGCGAGTCCATATATGTATCATAAGTTGGTTCGAGAGGCACAAAATGTGGCTTTTGTTGAGCAAACGGATTAACCTCATTACTTGAAATTGATGTCTCATGGAGTGGTTCTTTGTCATAAGTAGGAGGAATGTCAGAATCGCTGCTTGATGTTGATTCTTGCTGATTAGGCATAGGGTCGGAGATTCCAGTGACTTCTGCTGAATAGTTTGCAACCATGAAGTCATATTCTTCATTAGTCAATGGTATTCCCGAATCATCCTTTTTTTCTAGCATCAACATGTACTGGAGCTTTTTTACTTTATCCATTGCATTGACATTTCCAGTTCTACCTATATCACTCCTTTAGGTTGTAGAAGAAGTCATGAAGCAATAATTCTCATTATGATTGACCACATTCTGATTCACAAACTTTTCCATTTGATTTCCCGTATTCTGCCCAGCATATTGCATTTGATTCCCCATTTGAATACCCGTAGCATTTCCTTGCTGATTCCCGATAACGTCAACCATTTGTCCTTCTTGACCTATATATGACTGCATGTTGTCAGTGTACGGTGAGTTCCATTGGTTGTTGTTATGTGGTGGGATGTTTAATGCTTTGGTGATTAATGCAAACGCATGTGCCAAATCAGTTGTGATATTGTTTTGGTGAGCGGCCATTGATGAAGTTGTATGATAAAGATGATGTTGGATCGGTTAAAGAACTAGGATAGAGTTCGTTACGGTTCACGAGTTATGTTTGGTTTAAGTCCTTTTTCGTTGTCCTTGAATAGTCGTTGAGAAACTTGATAAACCTTGAGATACTTGAACTTGAAACTTGAGAAGTCCACAAAATTGATAAGTCCCCAAAGTTGATAAGTCCACAAAGTTTATATTGAAGAGTTAAATACAACTAAATAGAACCCTCTATTATATTGAAGCAAACACGTCAAAAGCAAAAGCAAACCATTTATTATATTGAACCCATGTCATATTGAAGCAAGTCATTTAAAAGCAAACAACTAATTCTGATAAAATACTCACACGTCAAAAGCAAAACACAAGATGAATGTGAAATGAACACATGCAAAAGTGATCAAAAGCAACACACGTCAAAAGTTCTTAAATTCATGTCACATGCAAACTCAAAAACAAACACGTCAAAAGCTAATTCAATGTGAACTCAATATTATAATGCAAATGTTCAGTAGCTCAATACTATAAAAGACTAGAATCAACTTCAATATTAGAAAAAAAACACAAACTCACTTAAACGTAATATGAACTTTAACAAACTCAAGGCTTACTGATGAAGAAATTTGACTAAAGAGAAGTTCCTCGTCTATGTGTTTGGTTCGACTAGAGTAAGTTGTTCGACTAGATATATGGCTCGACTAGATCTTTGCTTCGACTATGTCACTTGGTTCGACTAGATTCTATGATTCGACTAGCAAACTTTGGTTCGACTATGTTACTTGATTCGACTACTTCAAATGTTCGACTACAAAGATGTTCGATCAGGTTTCTAGTTCGACTATATTAAGTTTGGTTCGACTATGTTACTTTGTTCGACTAGACAACCTTGGTTCGACTAGAGAGGTCGTTCGACTAAGTGCTCGTTCGACTAAGGTGTTGGTTCGATCAAAGTTCTCGTTCGATTACCTCGTTTGATCAAGGTGAAGTCGTTCGATCAATGTGAAGTTGTTAGATCAAGAGAAGTCGTTCGACTAGCTAACTGGTTCGATGAGGAAAAAAAAAATGGTTCGATGGAATTTTAAGTTCGTTCGACTAGTTAACTCGTTCAACTAACAATCTGGTCGTTCGATTATCCTTCTCGTTCGACTAAATTGCTCGTTCGACTAAATCGTTCGATCAAGGTGATGGTTCGACTAAAAGCTTCTTTGACTAGATGAGTCATTCGATCATGAAAGTCCTCCTTCAATCACTTAAGATCCTTCGATCACAGAAGCTCGTTCGATGAGAGTTGATTCGATAAAATGACTCCTTCGATCAAGTAGATCCTTCGATCAAGTAAGTCCTTCGATCAACTAACTTGTTGCTTCGATCAAAGAGAAGTCGTTCGACTATGGAGTTCGTTCGATCAAAGTGGTCGTTCGATCAATGAACTCGTTCGATCAATTTGGAAGAGTGTCTAACTCGACTACCCTTGTGTCGTTCGATGATTTCTCCTTCGATGAGGTTTCTCCTTCGATCACTTTGTTGCTCGTTCGATGAAAGCTCCTTCGATATGGTTGCTCCTTCGATGAAATTGCTCGTTCGATGAGTTTGTTCGTTCGATTATGTTAATTTTGCTCCTTCTATCACACTTTGCTGGTTCGACTAAATGGTTAAAAAAATGAAAGGTGACTGGTGAACAGTAACGTGAACTAAGAAGAGAACAATGCAATAGATACCAAACAATGCAATAAACACACAACAACTGGAACGTAAACGTGTAAAAAAATGAAACAGTAACGTGAAACAAAACTCGTAAATAATCCTAGATCTTTAAGATTTTGCTCTTGATATCACTTGTTAATGCTTAATATTACCTTATCATACACAACAACAATATTAGAATAAGAGAAGATTAGAAGAAAGATGAAGAGATGGGATGGTAACTTCAAGAAATTAGATTGAGAGAAAGAATGAGAGATACAAAGATGAGAATACCCCTAGAAGCAACACACACATCCAACCCTTCCATGTGAGGAGGGGAAGGGTATTTATAGGCTTCAAGGATGGAAGGCTTGGGTGGGCTTGGATTAAGCTTGGGCCTTTTACATGGACTATAATCATACATTTAATCTATAAGGTTAATCCAAGCCCATTGACTAAATTAAATAAACTAAACAATCACACACTTAATTAAACTATTACAATAATGAATGACCATCACTTTAAAATAAATCCTAACAATTAATTGTTAGCCTTAAAAGTAATGTTATATTCGGGAATTGCATTATAATTAAGTACGGGGACTAGTTTAGCAAATAGCGGATAGTTAAGCTAGGATCTTAGTATAAATACCCTCCTAGTTGAGACTAGGAGGTGAGGGAATTCACTTGTATTCTTTGAAGGTGTGTGTGTGATCTCCTCTCTCTCTCTAGAAAACACATACACCTTCCCCCATTCTTAATCTAATAAATACCATGTTTAACCTTTATTTTGAGTTCCCCCGACCTCCTGAACACGTATCTTGATCGTTACAATTGGCATCAGAGCTAACCAGGGGCGAATCGTGGGGTTTTGAGGTGAAAAAGTAATTTTTGGGGCGGTACTGTTCATCAGTGTTGGTTAATCGAACGAGAAAATTTGATCGAACGACCACATTGATCGAACGACTTACGTGATCGAACGAGCTTCATTGATCGAACGACCAACATTGATCGAACGAGGTTTGTCATCGAAGGAGCATTCATCGAACGAGACAAGGGTAGTCGAGTTAGACTTACTCTTCCAAATTGATCGAACGAACTAAATAGTCGAACGACTAGATAGTCGAACGTGTTGATCGAACGAGTTCGTCGAACGACATAGTCGAACGACTTAGTCAAACGACATAGTCGAACGACTTAGTCGAACAACTTAGTCGAACGACATAGTCGAACGACTTAGTCGAACAACATAGTCGAACGACTTAGTCGAACAACCTAGTCGAACGAGCAGAATGATCGAAGGAGCTAGGGTATGATCGAAGGAGTATTTAGTCGAAGGAGCTTCTGTGCTCGAAGGAACTAGATTAATCGACCGAAGACTAGGCTGATCGAACGAGCTATCAGTCGAATGAGCAGATTAGTCGAACGAGCTGATCAGTCGAACGAGTTTAAGCTGATCGAACCAAGTGACTAGTCGAACGAACCTAGTCTAGTCGAACGAGTATGCCAAAAAAAATTAATTAATTTCAATGAGAGACTAAACGGTCCATTTTTACACTAAATTCAAATTATGGTGTAACAATGAAAATTTTGGCACAAAATTCAAATTTTTAGGTCAAAATTCGGGTTTTTTCAGCAAAATTTGGCGTAAAAATTTCTTAAACTCAAATTTTCCTAGCATGTTTAGAATTGAAAATAAGGCATATTTCATTCTCGCACCACACCAAAATCACAAATGATATTATTGGCCTACATCCTCAAAACACCAAGTATCGCTTAAACGATCCTGATCAAGATTCACTATCAAATGACAATGGCTAAAGTTTGCAATGAACTGTGACTACGGGGATGATTCGTTATTATTTATTTGGGTTTGAAGTAAGGTTTTATGGACGCGTGTACTTATTTCATCTTCTTTCTTTCTACCCTCCCGCGATGATGACTTGTTTGGGCATATATTAATGGTGACGAAGACTTGGATATCACAAAGTAGTTATCACGTTAAGGAGTTACGTTGTAGTGCTCAGTGTCTCACGTAGTAGAGGATATGTCAAGAGGTTTTGTACTAATACTTTTGTTGAGGGTACAGGGTACACCATTCTTAGTCACAAGGATTGTACAAGATTAAGTAACAAATCTAGGTGATTTTACTTCATTCTCAAGTTCGTCATGTTGGGTTATCTTCTCATGTGGTTACAACAAAAAGCCGTTGTTTTTTATACAGGAGGTTGATAAAGAGTTAGACAACTTATATGGTATTGTTAGTAGATTGGGTTTATCGACATCTTCTCATAGGCTGATTGGGTTAATGATAAAGTGCTTCCAGTTAATACTTCATGTACACATCATTATGTTGATTCTGATAAATCGTAACCAGCAGGGGAGAGAAATGTGTACATCAAGGACGCACAACAAGTTCACGTGATCGGGCTTAATGATTTAAGAAATGATTTGTGTCGGAGATTGGTTGATTCTATGTCTTATCTTCCGCTCATCTTATTCTACGCACTTCTACCTTATCCACCTTCACAAATTTCGGGCAACAAGATCAAGATGATCAGTGGTTCAACCTGTTACTTTGGTGTTATCATTTCATGTCTACGTTATGGGCTGATTTTTATATGAAATATAACTGGATGCATTTGGTGAGAAGAAGATGTTGATACTCTATTCCCCCGAATGGATAATCTTGAAGAAGGTCGAGTCTACAGTCTGTTCTACATTTTCCGCTGCGTGTTAGAAGACTAAAGACGGGATGCATTTAGTTATCAAAAGACTTCTTCAGAATTCAGGGCATTCATTTATCAAATGAATTCTTCAGAATTCAGGCATTCATCAGAAAGGTTGTCAGTTTGGGGGAGAGCACTAATTATGGGAGAGCACTCAGGGCACCCAGAATTAAACCCTAATTAGATTTGCTCACGTTCTTCTGCAAGTAAAGAAATGAAAGCTGAGAAGATTCTGCAAGCTGAACGAAGTGATGAAGTTTGAAGACCATTCTCTGTGCTTATGGTTTATATTTTACTTGTAGGGAACTTTGTAAGTAATTCCCGTATAACATCACTTTGGGGAGAGATTGTTAGCCTTAAAAGTAATGTTATATTCGGGAATTGCATTATAATTAAGTACAAGGACTAGTTTAGTAAATAGCGGATAGTTAAGCTAGGATCTTAGTATAAATACCCTCCTAGTTGAGACTAGGAGTTGAGGGAATTCACTTGTATTCTTAGAAGGTGTGTGTGTGATCTCCTCTCTCTCTCTAGAAAACACACACACCTTCCCCCATTCTTAATCTAATAAATACCATGTTTAACCTTTATTTTGAGTTCCCCCGACCTCCTGAACACGTATCTTGATCGTTACAGTATGCACATGGTGGGTAGAGTTCGCACATTTTGAATTGATCGATTTTCAGTTAATATGACCATTGCGAGACACGTTTACATCACTAGTTAGACTAGCTTGAAATTATTACCCATCCCGGTCATATTAAAAGATAATCTCTCGAATTGGTACATTCTACTCAGACAAGTCCTTTGCAAGACACGTTTACATCACTGGATAACCAGCTTGAAATTATTACCCGTCCCGGACAAGTCTTTTCGATAAATGACATTTAGTTTTCATCAATTCGAGGGTTAATACTGAGTTAAGCTCTTTTTGAGATTCAGTACACGATCTTTAAACATTTTGATCACATTTTAATCACGTCTTCTCCCCCTCACAAATAGCATGTCTTGATATTTTTTATATCAACTGATTAAAATAAGGCTTTTGGAGAGATAGACGGATTTGAGCATGAAGTTAGAACATTTTTTTTTGTTTTAATATTTTATACTCCCCCTTAAATAAAGCATATTTTTTTTAAACATTTAAGTTTAAAATTAATTTAATGGTATAGAGGGAGTTGTCTTGAGCACATAATTTTGAGAAAGATTTAGAAAAATTTTGATCATGTGCTCAAGTGTTTTTTATTTTGCCATTAGCGATACGAGTCCTGATCAGGTGTAATCAGAAGTCATCAATGTAGCGCGGGTTTCGTACTGAAGTATACGAAAGCCGTAGGGAAGAAAATTTTGAGAAATGACATGTTTTAGAAAACATTTAAATGAACACTCGCTCAAGCATCTGTACATGTCCGTATCATTGTTGAATGACATTTCTAGATACGTACAGAATATCGATTATACGAGAGACATGTTGTGAGAATAATATTTTTGGGTTTTTGATTTTATATTGTTTTTGTAGTTTTGAAAATTTTATATTTTTATTGTTGATCCCAGTTGAGCAATGATCTTATTAGTTATCTTAGATGTAAATCTAAAACAACAAGTATAGAAACTGTTCTTGAAACAATATTAAACACTATACGGAATCTAATGTTTAATCTTAAGAAGAATAATGAATAGAACAGTAGAATTCTCTCAACAAACACTTCAATATATTAATACGAGTACTTAAAAGTATTAGGGTTTTACAACCTTGAAGTGAATCGACTTTTAACAATGATACGTACAAAACTCTAACCCTAGAACCTCCTTTTATAGACTAAGGAGTCCTTTACAAGATAAGTATAAGTTTAACTAAATAGGATATACAAAAAATCCTTTCCATACTTATCTAACCGACTATACATCACAATTACATAAACAGTAGAAACTAACTCTAGCAGTAATATCCATAAGCCTAGCAGTAGTATCTACTTGGTGTATTTTCTTGATCCTTTCAGCAACTCCAGCATTAGTATGAAATACACTAGCAGTAGTATCATTGTAACCAGCAGTAGTATTCACACTTAGTGAATTTTCCATTTAGCAGTTGTATCATCCTGAGCAGTAGCATCTCAAAACCCAACAATCCTCCCCTAAACTTGATATTTTTATTTCAAAATCATCAAGTTTCCATTTAAGCTTAAACCTTCACTAGGAGGATGCTTCCAAACACTCACTTTGTCCTTCTCCTATAATCTGCCCCATACAGTTGTCTTTGCATTTTTCTAAGAAGATCAACAACCATTTGACTCCAATGATCAATGTGAAGTTTAATAGTTCCATTTACCATCATATCAAGTGTAGTCTTAGCAAGAGGATAATCCTTGTCTACCAGCATGTAAATTGATACTCCTCCCCTCATTACTATATTGTGAACTCCACATGATTCATACAATCTCTACATAGTCATTTGAGTACTTTTTCTCTCCTCATTCCAAACTCTATCTTCAAAATAAACTTCAAACATAATCCTTAAATCTCCTAGAGTAATCTATCCAACTGAGATTTTGGCCTTGAATCTCCATATTTGTTCTTGATCAATTTCCACAAAGTCTCCAAATCTTCTCTATTAAAGTTTCTGAGCATTTGAGAAAATGTCAAAAACCTTTGAGTTTTTCCACCAGCTCTGTTGATCTCCCACCAAGGAGTTTTACCTTCATAACCAGCTTTCCATCCAATGATAGAAGCTTTAGATTGCAAAAGGAACAATATCCACAAATGTGTCATCATCATTGTCTACAACTCTAGTCATTTGTTGCAAATCAGCTGTTTCCTTTTCATTGTCCTTTTTGGACTGGTCTGATTGCTCTGTTTCCTCTTTTTCCTCATTCTCATCTTCTGACTCAGAACTCTTCTCAACTACCTTTGACTTATTATGTTTTCTCTTTTTCCTTCCAACACTTTTCAAAACTCTTCCAGCTCTCTTTACTCCAATATTTGAGCTCTCTTTCTCTTCCTCCTTCACTTTTTCTTCTACCTTCTTTTCTTTTTCAATTTCAATCTCCACCACTTTCTTAGCCTTCTTAAATTTATCTTCTTCTGACCCCATAGGCACAAAACTACCAAATTCTCTTTTAGCACTCTCAAACTTCTTTTGAATTGATTCATCAGAAAACCAAGATAGATGTTTGAGTGTGTATCCCTTCATGTTTTTTAAGTAATACTCTTGAAATTTTCTTATCTGTTTCACAGTTGGTGGTTTAAGCAATTTTCATTTTCTTCTTTCAGCAAGATACCATTTCTTTCTATCTGCTTTGTACTTCTTCATCCACTTAATTCTTTCTTCCATAGTTTATGTATCTTGTTTCACCAACTTTGAAAGCTCAACATCTGCTTCACATTTGATTCTCTCCTCATCCCAAGCATCAAGGAATTCCTTAGTCTTTGCCTCATCCTCAACATGCTTTCTTTGCTGTTCAAGAACCTTTTGGTTTTCCTCTTTAAACTCAGCAGCTAATTTCCTTGCAGGTTCTTCATTAAAGGCAATCTGCTTCTCCTTAGGCGAAAACTCAAAAGGTATGTTAGGTTCAGGCTCAGGCTCTTTAGTCATTATGCCTTTACCTTTTCCTGAATACTGAGGTGTTTGAGCAGGTTTCTTGGTTGGGATGGGTTCTCTGATCACAACTCCTTTAACAGGTGCCTTTGTTGATGCTTTTTGTTGTTGAGGTTGTGTTTGTTGTTGTGGTTCTGGTTGTGGTTGTGGATTAGAGGGTGCTGTTTTTTATTTTTTAGACTTCCGTTGTAGTATTGCATGAGCCAAACCAATATCATCATCCATTAACTCAACAGTAGAATCAACTTGAGTCTCAACAGTAGGAACTTTAGCACCAGCAGTAGAATCTTTCTCTGGTTCAGCAGTAGAAACTTTAACCTCAGCAGCAGATTGTTTTGAACTTCTTCAACACTTTTACCAACAGCAGAACTTGTAGCAGTAGTATTACCCAAGCTCTTAATTGATTCCACCATAACCTCATAAGCCTTGACAAGCTGTTCAGGCTCCAAAGTCTTTAGCTTTTCAAGCATAATCTGCTCCTTTTTCCCCTTCTCCAAAACCACTTCATTACCATCTTTGTCTTTAACCACAAATTCATCATTTTCACCACTATCCATCTCCATATCCACATTAGCAGCACTTTCAACATTTCAAATCCTCTCATTCCTTCCCTGTTTGGGAGCATCCTCCCTCAAACCTATGTCTTCAGAAGAGCTTATTCTTGGTGTTGTTCCCACCTTTTTCAATCTTTTCAATGACCTGGTTCTTGACCTCTTCTGACCTTCCAAGTGCCTAATCCTCATCTTCAAATTTTTGACTGTATGTTGGAGGTCAAGAACCTGTGATTCCAAGTTGGTACATTTTACCATCAACTCCTTTATGAGTTTCATGCTATCCTCACCACTTCGGCCTGTGTTACCTGGCCCGAGAGGAGGATCACTGGGATGTAAACCCAGTATCAAACCTAGTTTGATCATCTGAGCCCCCCATATTTTCCATTTGGTTGGGGTTTCCATCACCTGTACCAGGTTCTTGTGAACCAGATACATTAGATGTTGCCTTGGTTGGGGTCTTAGTTATGTTACCACTGGCTTGCTCTGCTTCTAAGCTAGCAGCAGTAGTGGTAGCCCCTTCCAACATGTCACCTTCCACACCTGTGACAGCCTCATCTGCTTCCATACTAGCACCAACCTGAGGTAGTTGAGTGCCCTTTTTGGTGATCCTACCGGTATAGGTCTTTTCAGGTTATGAAGATGATGTATCAAAAGTGGGTGTGTGTTGGGTAGTAGTTGTGGTTTCTGCTCCTTCACCCTGATTTTGAGGCAATGACAACATATATGGAAATAATGGTGTCACTGTCCCAGAAAAACCTTTGTCATCCTTTTTCAAGTAGGAAAATAATTTCTTTTGAAGTAAAGGGCAAAAAAATTCCTTTTTATGAACCCTTGGATTTGAAAGTTGTTGGTTCAGAATAAGTTGCAAAAATCTTGGATAAATGTAATAATTTCCATGTACATTCCTTTTCAAACCATCCATTATCATATTTGAAAAATTAAAAGGTTGTCCTTTAGCCAGACAAATCATAGCAGAAGCCTGAGTTGTATTGAATTCATTCCAACCTGAAGTTTTTGGACTTAAACAAGGTAGGATGGTATGAATAAAAAATTTCCATTGAGGACAAAGAAGACCTTTATAAAATTTTATACTTTCATTTTTCTTCTCATACCCCATGTTTTCAAGTTCCTCAAAAATGATAGAATTTTCAAGACATGTTATTTCTTCATCATCGACAAAGTGAAGAGCTTCTCTCACAGATGATTCAGAAACAACTATCTTGTGGCCATCTACCTCAGCCGTTAAGTGTTCTTCCGCATTTGTAGTTATGGTCGTAACAGAAGACCAAAACTGAGCAATGTGGGAAACAAATATAGCAGGTTTTGCTGTTAATGCATACTTAATGTGAGTAGCATTAAGAAAATCGATTACCTCAGCAAATCCTTCAGCTTCTTTAGGCTTTTGAAGAAAAGCGACTTGATTGTGACTTTCTGGAAAGATTCTTGTCAACATTGTGAATTAGGGTTTTGATTTTGGGGGTTTTTCAAAACAGATGTTAAAAAGTGTGTTAGGGTTTGAATTAGAATGAATTTTGGGCGCATAAAGCCAATTATGAGATCGAATTAGGTTTTTAAGCCGTTTGGATCGAATTAGGTGTTAATTGGTGCCAAATTTACAAAACCGACCGTATACTTTCAAAACGAGCAGTAGAATCCCAGAAGTTACAAAGCGAGCAGCAGAACCCTCACCAGTAGAAAGTTTTGCCTAGCAGTAGAAACTTTGTAACTAGCAATAAAATGTCTGCTGAACTTTCCAAACACCTTTTTCTCATCAGATAAGCATTCTCCTTTGACTTTTCCTGCAAAAGATTAGTCCAAAACCACAAAAACACAAGAAAGAATATTCCACAATAATTACAATCCAAAGTTATACTTAGCAGTTGTATAAGTGTTAATGCTTAATATTACTCTTTATCATACACACAATATTAGAATAAGAGAAGATTAGAAGAGAAAGATAGAGAGAGATGGTCACTTCTTAGAGATTAGATTAAGAGAGAAAGAATAAGAGATACAAGAATGAGAATACCCCTTGAAGCAACACATACATCCAACCCTTCCAAGTGAGTGGAAGGGTGCTATTTATAGGCTTCAAGGATGGAAGGCTTGGGTGGGCTTGGATTAAGCTTGGGCCTTTTACATGGACTATAATCATACATTTAATCTATAAGGTTAATCCAAGCCCATTGACTAAATTAACTAAACTAAACAATGACACACTTAATTAAACTAATACAATGATGAATGACCATCACTTTAAAATAAATCCTAACAATCTCCCCCTAAGGGATGGTCATTCAAATGATGCTCCAAGTGATATGGTCTTTTGTCTTCATTATCTTGAGCTTTGAGTGTCGTTGTATAGCAGTTTTTGTTTCATCATTCCTTCATTCTATGTGATCTTCAAAGAATCGACTTTGAGGTTGTTCTTGCCTTGATCAACATCTTCATGTGATGATGCGTAGTGACCTCCAACATACTCATACATCTTGGACATTATACTTATGCTAACAATCTCCCCATAATCTTTCATCATATGAACTTGTTCTCGACATCTTGATTAGCTTCTTGACTTTGTCTTTTCACTTTGTCTTTAACTTGATCTTCTTGTCTTGAACTTTTACACTTGAGCTTTGATGGAGATGTTCTTTATAAGTATGAGTATGCTGAGGTGAAGATGAATGATGTATGTGGTGATGGTTAATGGATGTTTATAGGTAGCTGCATAAAACCGTTAGTAATAATCATCCAGCGCTTACAGGTTGGGACTTTGAGATTGTCAACAGCATAGTGTGAAGACTTTCTCTAATCCTTCCCCAGGCCGTTCTGAACCGGATACCCCCGAAAGGGCTTACACGGACACACCGAAGTGCACCCACGATTCAGTGAGTCGCTGGAGATCACCCCACGACTGTAAACCGTTTGAAGCACGTAACCATCATGATATAAAATGGAAAGATCCTTGGATCTCATTAAGACTCTTACAACTTGTGTCCTTTTTGACGAACACAAGTGTATCATTTTGGAAGTGTTCCTAATGAGATATTTTGATGAATCTCATGGCTCTAGACTTTATTGTACGTTTTGGTTTTTAGTCGTCGGAGGCATGGAGCAGAGTGCCACCTTTTCAATATCAACACATCTCGGAATGAGAGGCCGATAGATTATGTAGTGTTCTCCGTGAGAATGAAACAAATATCTTTTAAGAGATATCTGAGTGGCAAGGAGGGGTGGTGCAGCGCGTCACTGGGTCCATGACGTCTTGTCTTCAATATCAGTATCACCTTAGTGAATACCGATAGCAGATGTATTGACCCGGTTTCTGCCCTAAGTTTTCATGGAGGGTTATTTCTTTTCACCCTTTCATTAAACTTTTCTTTTTCATTCTTCAACCCCTTCTGTCCCTTTCTCATTTACTCCTTTTTTCAATCTTACCTAAGGACTTCTAATTCTAATCTATTGGAATTGTCCTTGGGTAGATCCATCCGGCTCTGGCGGATCATAGGACGATTTTCCTAACCTTAGTCACCTTATAACTCCATGACTATCCTAGATTTGCCATAAAACCTTTTGAAAATCTCTCAAAGTGTTTATGAATAAACACATTTAGTTAGCACTTTGAGAGTTTTATATTTTTGAAATACTCCCCCTTCACATGTGCTCATGAAATTTAAGAAATAATTGCACATGCTGGGTAGAGTTCGCACATTTGAAATGATCGATTTCATTGAACATGACCTTCGCGAGACACGCTTACATCACTAGATGGACTAGCTTGAAATTATTACCCGTCCTGGTCATATTCAATGATCACCTCTCGAATTGGTACATTCTACTCAGACAAGTCCTTTGCGAGACACGTTTACATTACTGGCAACCAGCTTGAAATTATTACCCGTCCCGGACAGTCTTTCGATAACGGACAAATTAGGTTTCGTCAATTCGAGGGTTAGAATGAGTCTGTTTGGAGAGCATACTTTGAGATTCCACGAACTTTAAACCTTTTGATCACATTTTAATCACGTCTTCTCCCCCTCAAAAATAGCATGAATTGATATTTTTGATATCAACTGATTAAAATGAAACCTTTTGGAGAGAACGACGGATTTTAGCATGAAATTGGAACATTTTTTCTTTTTAATTTTATACTCCCCCTTAAATAAAGCATGTTTCTATAAGATTGGAGGGAGTTATCTTGAGCACTTTATGAAAGATTTTGAAAATCTTATTGAAAAATCTTGAAGGAAATGTGCTCAAGATAGAGATTATTTTGAAAATCTTTGAAGATATGGTAGGAGAAGTATCTTCATTTGTTTTTAGGATAAGTGTTTGAAAAAGAGATTGGTTTTGCAGAACACTTTCCTTTATTTGAAGTTCGGGTTGTAAGCTAAAATACTTACAAGCCATTGAGATTTTTAGGATAAGTGCTCGAAAAGTTTTTGATTAAGCACTTTCCTTTCTTGAAAGCACGGGTCCTGAACTGATGTGTTCAGAAGCCATTGTGATTTTTAGGATAATGCTTGAAAAAGATTTGATGAAGCACTCTCCTTTCTTTAAAGCGCGGGTGATTCCTCCCCAAACTAGTTATCTTTTATTTCTCTATCACACAAGTCAACCACTTGTGAATGGTCAACCGTAATAAATGATAAAAGACAAACAGTCTTAGAACGAATGCTCGTGTGTAGTGTGAAACCAGGCAAGTGATCACCCGGATCGTTTCCCAACGAGATGTGAATGGAAAACTGTGAAAAGCTAGGATTAGAGTGACTGATGATTTAGATTGCTTTTGATTTTCCTTTTTTTTTAACAATTCTAAATAATAAACAAAAACAGATATACACAGGAAAATTAAACGCGAATAAATAAACTGAAACGCGTAACGGGACAGCTAAAATGGGACTAAAATTAAAATTTTATAAAATTAAAACCTAAAAATGTAAAATGACTTAAAACTTGCTTAAAAACTTAAATTATATTTTTTTACACTTTTTATCTATTTATTATTAATTATTTATTATTTAATTATTAATTAAACTAATTTAAATTATAAAAAATAATAAATGAACAAAGAAAATTCTAAAACTTTTTCTAAAAATATTATAAGATGAGAAAAAGCTAAGAAAATTATAAAAATGAAAATTACTTAATTAAAATTTAAAAAGATAAATTCTATTAAATAGAAGCTATCACTTTATTTCTATTTTTGATTTTCTTAAGGCCTAAAAATATATTTATATTTTTCCTAGATTACAAATGATAAAAGAAAATTATGAAAATTGGATTTATATTTTTCTGATTATTTTTCTATTTATTATGATTTAAATACTATTTTAAACTAATTAAAAAGATTAAAAATATCAAAACTAATCAGAAAATTATGAAATTTTATGAGTAAATCTAAAATATTATTAGAAAGCTATGAAAAATAAAATGAAAAGTTTAATAAGCCAAATAAGCAGAAATGGGCAGATAAGCAGTTTACAATAAGCCCAAAAATAAGCAAATAAGCAGGAAAATTGACCAAATGATCAGGACAAGCTAAATATGCTATAATAAGCTTAAAACAACTGAATAATACAAATAAGCACAAGGGATTAAGCTAGATAAGCACTTGGCTGTTGTGGATTTTAAGACAGAAACTCAGAAAAGTGGCCAAGTTGAAGGGCAGTTTAAGCACTTAAATAAGCTACTGAGATTCCAACTAATGGGGGCAAAACTTAGCCTATACTACTGGGTATCTAAAAAATATAAAAGCCCCATCATTAAATGCCCAATTGAGCTCCAATTGAAGCCTAGATCAGCAACTCAGACTGCTCAGTATATACTGAGTGGTCTGCTTATCTGATTGTCTGTGCAGATGTGCACAAGGCAAAGCAATCTTAACCAACTTTGTTGTTTACACTAATTGGACTAAAAGAAGCTCAGAGAAGCCAAAGAACAGGCCAAAACAAGCTTGTGGCTATATAAGGCTTATATGAGCATTTGAGCTTCTCAAAATCCCACAGGGCATGCAAATTGGCCAAAACTATCTAAATGACCAATCCAAGCTTCTAAACAACTTATATTAACCAAAATAAGCTTGAACAAAGTTGTGAAAAAGGTAAATCTACAGTAACAAGGGAATTGACCCTTTGACTGAGTTAAATCCAAACAGTCCTTAATGAGGTGACTGTCTTGGAATTTTCAAATGAAGTTCAATATTTTGAACTAAAAGTCTGATTATTATTGATTACCTAGCTTATATAAACCCTAATGAGCAACTTTTATCAGAAAATTAAGCAACTAATTAAGCTATACTAGATTTGACTAATTTTGGTCTTTTTGAGATTTTTAGCAAAATGGAAAACAAATTAGATAACTACTGATTTTATTGATCAAATATGATCACAAACTAACAATAAGCATAAAACAACCACAATAAGCTATTATTAAGCAGTTGTACAGTAACTTGACAAATTATGCAAAAATATAGAAACTTGCTTACAACTGAGGTAGCTATGGAATGATAGAACAAAGAACTAGAACCACTCTAGCTTGTCAGAAACAAGCTAGAAACCCAAGAAAAACTTCCTGAATAGCTTATCCACCAAGAATCAGCTTATTAGCCTCCATGGTTGACCTTCTTTGACTTTCTTGATCATTTGAATTATAGAACTGATGGCTACTAATTAAGCTTACAAGAAGCTATAGAAAGCTTATATAAGCTTAATGCAAGGTTGTTTGGAGCTTATGAGAGCTTTTTATGGGTGATTCGATCTTAAATCCTTAACAAGAACATACAAACTTGAACAATATTGAATTCAAACACAAGATGACTTGAAATAAGATTTTTATAGCTTAAATAAACTTGGATTACAACTGGAAATAAGAAATTACAAGATTACAACTGAATAAAGTAAAATGCGATTTAAACTAAATTAACTACTACTGAATTATTTATTACATTGTTCTATTTATACTAAATACAAATGGGAAACCCTAATTAGACATCTCTGAACACATCCCAACCCTTGAATTGCCTTCTAGTGATCTCAGCTGTTGATTCATCATTTTGGCGCCAAAATTGAGTTAGTGGATTGAGCAGGTTTAAGCATTTAATGCTATTCAGGGAGGTGGAGAAGAAGCATTCAATGCTTTTGGCATTGTTAGGTGAGTGGGATTTGATGGGGGGTGGTATAGCAGAGATACTATGGGCTAGGTGGTTTGGGCGCGTTTGTGAGGTTGAAGACATGTTTGACCGAAGTCAAACCTGGTTTTAAATACCAGGTTGGGTCGGGTCTTTTAATTAAAAGGGAGTTGGGCTTGTTGGGCTGGGTTTAGATAATAGGGTGTTGGGTTGGGTTATTTTTATTTAAGGGTTAAGGGTTTAGTTTGGATCCGGTTTGATTTGTAGCTAAAATATCACAAGGACCAAAAGTGTAATATTCCGATTTTCAAGGACCTCATGTGACAAGCTTCCAAAAGTTATCATAGGGACCATTTATGTCATTTAAGAATAGTACAAGGGTTATATTTGATAAATTCCAATTTTAAAACCTTAAGGACTATATCTGACATTTTTCAAAGTTGAGGGACCAAAGTTGTAAATTTGTAATTTTTAACTTCAAAGGACTTTTCTAACAACTTATGAATCCCCAAGGACCTAAAATGATATTTGTACAAGTTTTTAGTGATCAGGGACTAGTTTTGACAACTTTTAAAAGTTGAGGGACTGAAACTGCCAATTATGCAAACTTTGTTCGTTTTTCACTTGTTTTTAAACATTTTGCATCTGAAACATATAAAACACAATTCTGGGATAATTTCAGTATTATGATGCATTTCTGAGTATTTTTGGATGTTTTGGCAGTTCAGATTAGGTAAAAATGATGAGTATTTAGACACTCATCAATCCCCCACACTAAACTATTGCTAGTCCCTAGCAATATTTTATGAAGATTTAATGGATTTGAAAGGCTCTTTACCAAAAGCCATTACTTCTGGAGTAGCCAATTGCTTCAGTTCAAGTAAGAACATTGGTACAATGATAACCAAGTGATTTTGAGCAAACCACAAGCTGTCAACGGTTTTGATTTGTCTTTACCAAAAGTCGTTTGCTTCTGGACTAGCCAACTCTTAGATAAATTATCAATATTATCTTTGGTGAGCTGATTACCAATCATGGTTTTTCTACTGCCTTTACCACAAGCCATAACCTTGCGGGCTAGCCAACTCTTCACTTTTTAGGATATGGTGAGTCGAATACCATACAATTTTTGGCAAATTGCAAGCCATAACGGATTTGATATATCTTTACCAAGAGCCGTTTGCTCTCGGATTAGCCAATCCTTATGTGGGTTAGACATGGCGGACTGATAACCATTTATTGCGTTCTAAGTGAGAAAAAATTTTAAAATTTTGGCTAAAACGGGGGTACTAGATGGTACATTTGATCAAATTCGCTAGAATTCCCCCCCACACTTAGAACTGAATATTGCCCTCAATATTCAAAGCACCGGTTGTTAAACCAACACTTAGAACGGAAAAAGGAAATATTAATAGCCATTATTTTATATACACACACACATTTTTTTTTTTTTTTTTTTTTTTTTTAATTTTATTTTATACATATATACAACATGTGGGGCATCTCCCCCACACTAGATGGTAGAATAGAGAAAGAAAACAGAGACACGGGTGAGAACCCATGTTTTGCTAATGTTTTTGATCACCGAGTCACTAGCTTGACTCGATTCCCGCATTCATTGGTTCATGGGGAAAGTTTGAAGATCCGGGACAACCATGAATGGTATGTCCTCTCCAAAGTAGTGTTTTAAACGATGACCATTTACTTTAAAATTAGGCCCGTCAGTTTGAGATAACTCAACGGTACCATATGGATAAACCTTTGTGATAGTGAATGGACCAGACCATCGGGATTTGAGTTTGCCCGAGAAGATCTTTAGTCTTGAATTGAAAAGAAGGACTCGATCACCAACGTTGAAAACGCGGTTCTTGATTTTTGAGTCATGAATCTTCTTTGTCTTTTCTTTATAAATCAAAGAGTTCTCGTAGGCCTGATCACGCAGTTCATTTAGTTCATTCATTTGAACTTTACGGTGATCACCCGCAGTTTGGAGGTCAAAGTTAGCATGTTTCAAGGCCCAGTAGGCTTTGTGCTCTAATTCGATCGGTAGATGACATGCCTTTCCGTACACAAGTTTGTAAGGCGTACACCCGATGGGTTTTTTGTAAGCTGTACGGAAGGCCCATAGTGCATCATCCAATTTATCCGACCAGGATGCACGATTTTCTCCTACAGTCCTTTCCAGAATTCTTTTAATACCCCGATTTGAAACTTCTACTTGTCCACTTGTTTGTGGGTGATACGCAGTAGAAAGACGGTGAGTTACACCATATTTTTGCATGACTTTGTCAAATTTGTCATTGCAAAAATGCGTACCACGATCACTGATTATAGCACGTGGAGTTCCAAAACGGGCAAACAGAGCTTTCAGGAATTTTACAACTACTCGGGCATCATTAGTGGGTAAAGCTTTTGCTTCAACCCATTTTGACAAATAGTCAACAGCCACGAGAATGTATTTATTTCCTCGAGATGATGGAAATAGCCCCATAAAGTCAATGCCCCAGACATCAAAGATTTCACAAACTTGAATAGCATTTTGTGGCATTTCATTTCGTTGTGAAATATTTCCGTGACGCTGACAAGCTTCACAAGTTTTGATGAGATCTTGGGCATCCTTATAGATTGTGGGCCAATAAAACCCGGAATCAAACACCTTTTTGGCGGTGTAGTTTGGACTATGGTGGCCCCCAGTGGGTCCAGCATGGCAAGCTTTGAGAATGTCAATAGCTTCCTGTCCGTAAACACACCGTCGGATGACTTGATCCGCACAGATTTTGAATAAGTAGGGGTCGTCCCAAAAGTAATGTTTAACATCCTTGAAGAATTTATTCTTCTGTTAGGTCGACATCCCTTTCACTATGAAGTTACCTGCATGGTAATTTGCGAAGTCAGCAAACCATGGGGTAGTAGAATCTCCACGAAAAGCAACCGCACTGAGTGTCTCAAGAGGAAATGTTTCATTTATTTCCTTTTTCTCGAAAACATCTTGGTGTGGGTTCTCTAATCGGGACAGATGATCAGCAGCTAGGTTCTCAGCTCCTTTTTTATCACGTATGGTGATATCAAATTCTTGCAGGAGGAGAACCCAACGGAGTAATCTCAGCTTTGCATCTTGTTTTGCAAAGAGATATTTGAGAGCCGAGTGATCCGTATACACTACACATTTTGTCAAGATTAAATATGGCCGAAACTTCTCAAAGGCATACACCACAGCCAACAATTCTTTTTCTGTAGTGGTGTAATGAGTTTGAGCTTCAGTCATGGTTTTACTTGCGTAGTGGATAGGCTGAAAATGTTTAGCTTTTCGTTGCCCCAGGACTGCACCGATAGCAAAATCACTTGCATCGCACATGAGCTCAAAGGGAAAATCCCAGTCGGGGGCAACCAGAATGGGTGCTTCAGTAAGCTTTTTCTTTAATGTTTCAAAAGCTTCGATGCACTCGGGTGAGAAGATAAAAGGAGCATCCTTTTCAAGAAGATGAGTCATAGGCCGGGCAATTTTAGAAAAATCTTGTATGAATCTACGATAAAAACCGGCATGACCCAAAAAACTCCTAATACCTTTGACGGTAGTGGGATGAGGTAATTTACCAATGACATCAACTTTAGATCTGTCAACCTCAATCCCGCTCTTTGATATCTTATGGCCGAGGACAATGCCCTCTTTGACCATAAAGTGACTCTTCTCCCAATTTAGACAAAGATTGGTGTCTTCACACCGTTTCAACATGTTTTCTAAATGGGAGAGACATGTTTCGAATGAATCCCCAATGACTGAGAAGTCATCCATAAAGACCTCCATCGTTTTCCCGATCATGTCGGAAAATATGGACATCATGCACCTTTGGAATGTGCCTGGAGCATTGCATAAGCCGAAAGGCATACGTTTATAAGCAAAGGTTCCATAGGGGCATGTAAATGTGGTCTTTTCTTGATCTTGTGGATCAATGGGGATTTGAAAGTAACCCGAGAAACCATCAAGGAAACAATAGTACTCGTTTCCCGCTAATCTCTCAAGCATCTGATCCATGAAGGGCAGAGGAAAATGGTCTTTTCGGGTGGCATCATTTAACTTACGATAGTCAATGCAAACACGCCACCCAGTAACCAATCGAGTTGGAGTCAACTAATTATCCTCATTTGTGACAACAGTTATGCCACCCTTTTTTGGAACACAGTGAATGGGACTAACCCAAGGACTATCAGAGATGGGGTAAATCAATCCTGCATCAAGAAGTTTGATAACCTCCTGTTTGATAACATCGTGGATTTTGGGATTTACCCTTCGCTGGTGTTGGACTGCTGGTTTGAAGTCATCTTCCATTAATATTTTGTGAGTACAAAATTCAGGGTCGAGACCCTTTATGTCGGAGAGTTTCCAAGCAATTGCTTGCTTGTGTGACTTCAAGACCTTTATTAGAGCAGTCTTTTCCTCATCACTTAAGTCTTTAGCAATAATGACGGGTAATTTATCATCACCCTCCAAAAATGCGTACTCAAGATGAGGTGGCAAGTCTTTGAGTTCGACCTCAGGAAATTCATCGTTTTTCTCAACCGATTTAATTTCCTCATTATGAAGTTCAACGGGAGGGAGTGGAGGAGAATTGTCCTGATTTAACAATGTCTCAAGAAGAAGAATATCTCCCTCCAGATCGATCTCAGCGTCATCAATTCCTTCCAGAAATGAATCACACTCGAGATAAGCCTCGATCTCTTCCAGATTGAAATTACTTCCCTCAAACGGAGTGAGAGAAGGGGAAGAGTCAGAAATGATAGGTAGAGAAGATGTGGTGGTATCCCCACTCACAGAATTATGAGAATAACCAAGAAACTCTTGTGAGTACTCCTATGAAACAATATCAATGACATCGATTCGGTTAACCGATTCAGGATCTTTATTTGAAGAGTACTTCGAAGTTTGATCGAGGTTAAAAGTAACAGCTTCATTATCCACACGTAATGTGATTTCATGCTCAAATACATCAATGAGAGCATGTCCCATTTTTAGGAATCCTCTTCCAAGAATGAGAGGAACCCTGGGATCAGCATCGAAATCGACAACCACAAAGTCAGCCAGAAAATGGAACTTTCCCACTTTCACAAATACATCCTCAGCAATGCCGCGAGGAAGAGATGTGGAACGATCTGCAAGCTCAAGAGTCATGCAGGTAGTAGTGAGTGCAGGAAGAGAAAGTTTTTCCCAGACTGAATAAGGCATCAGGTTAATGCTTGCACCAAGATCGGCCAAGGCATAGCATTCAACCATTCCTGGAAAGACACAAGGCAGTAAAAATCTTCCAAGATCTCCAAGCTTTACCGGAAGCTTTTTCAAGATAACTGCTGAGCAGTTCTCATTTAATGGAGTCTTTGCCATTTCAAACAGTTTTTCCTTGTTGCTTAACAAGTGTTTGATTGTGGATGCAAACTTGGGCATCAGAATGATAGCATCCGCAAAGCTTATATCGAAATGTAATTCCTGAAATATTTTGAAAAACTTTTCCATTTGTTGACTAGCTTTTTCGCGGAGCTTTTGCTCATGTAAACGTGATGGATAAGGAATAGAAGGTTTGGATTTAGGGTTTTCAACAGGGATTTCAAAAATAACTCCTGGTGTTGGTTTCGGTTTCTGGACAACTTGAGGTAGGACGTTGTCGGCACCTCCGTTATTAATAGTAAGTTCCTTGTCCTCAGTTACCTCAGGTTCACTTTCCACTACCTTAGGGAGAGGAGAAGAAGTGGCAGTAGAAATAGTGGGTCCATCATAAGCTTTACCACTGCGTGTGGTGACAGCTTTGAGTTCACCCTTTGGGTTTGGAATGGTATTACCAGGAAGACCTCCCGAGGTAGAAGGTGGATTGATATGATTCATGAGACTGGTAAGCATATTCTTAACTTCGCTTTGAGAGTGATCAATTTTATTTGAAAGCTCATTCTTAAGCTCAGTTCCTTGCTTGTATATTGAAGTTTGAAATTCATTCCTCAATCCAGAGATCTGATTTTGTATTGCCTTCATTTTGGTCTCATTAAACTTGATGTAATTATCAAGTTCATTTGGGAGAGGTACTTGGTGATTAGGAGCTGAATACCCTTGATTACCCCTCTGGGGTGGGTATTGATTGTTTGGGGCATTAAATTGATTTTGCATGTTTTGCCCTCTCTGTTGATTAGGATTACTCCTATTTGGATTGTTGGGAGGAGGAAATCCGGGTGGCCCGAATTGATTGCTAGCACGGTGGTTTGGGTCCATTTGAGGACGGTATTGATTACCTCCTTGATTGGATGTTCCGGCTATAGCATTGACATCAAATGTATTGCCATCGGTGGCAGTACAATTATAGTAAGCGTGAGGACCACCACAAGTAACACAAACTTCTATTTTTTTGACTTCAGCAGTGTGAGAAGTTTGCGGCGCGGACTCTTTCTTTTGTGTGGAGAAAACCAAAGCTTGAATAACCTTCGTGAGTTCAGCAAGCTGAGTATCAGTACTGGACTGACTCACGGGAGATGAAGTGGAAGGACCAGCACTAGCCTGGGAATTATATGTCCTGTTTCGTGTAGTGCGGACCTTAGACTTATTTTCAATGAGAGCAATGGCTTCCTTAGTGGATTTGCTCAGAAAATTACCTCCAGCTGAGGCATTAAGAGAATCTTGATCAGATGGGTTTAACCCACTGTAAAAAGTGTCCATCTGCATCAAATCGGTGAAACCGTGATGAGGACATTTGCGGAGCAATTCTTTGAAACGATCCCATGCTTCTCCAAATGGTTCATCAAACCTTTGAGTGAATTTCATGATTTCATTTTTAAGATGCGTGGTTTTGGAAGGAGGAAAGAATTCATTTACGAATTTTTGAACTAAATCTTCCCATGTTCTAATTGACCGAGGGGGTTGTTTGTCAAGCCAAATCCGGGCTGCCCCGTCTATAGAAAACGGGAAAAGAAGAAGTTTGATTGATTCCTCCGGGACATTTTTACATTTGATGGTGGATGTGATTTTATTGAACCATCGAACGTGATCTTGAGGATCGTCCCTCTCAAAACCATAGAATTGACGCGATGTTACCAGGTTTATCAACCCAGTCTTGAGCTCAAAATTCTCAGCCACGATGGCTGGAACAATAATGGCATCTCCATAACCCTCGGTGGGAGCCTGGAGAAGCTCATTCATAGGGCGGTCTTCTGCCATGATGATAGGGGTTTCGGGATCAGTTCGTATCTCGGGTACGACTGATGGAGCAGAACGTCTACGACGTCTTCGAGGTATTTTTCCAAGCTCACGAAGAGGGCTTGATGACCTAGAAGAACGAGTGCGCATGCACTTAGCAAAATTTTTCAATTAAAATCAAGATCGAGAAAAAACACAAGTGAACTTAAACCAATAATCAACAAGCGTACGGTAGCTCTTTAAAAGATAAACGCACAGAGTGGCGGAGAAGCAAAGGTGGGTAACTTAATGCTCCTTAAAAACCCGCTTCTTTCAGTCCGACAATTTAATGTCAAACTATCCTTAAACCTCCGTTATAGTTTGTTTATCAATCAAAGGTGAGCCGATATTCGCAAGTGATACAAAGGCAAGTTTTTATCTTAGGTTTGGGAACTTATTATGGCCGTACCCCCAGTTAGGTAGTACTCTGTCTTGATTTTCGATGGTAATTTTTATCGTTTATTATTAATCAAAGAAAACGGAAAATGTTTTTGGGTTTTTAATTTATATGATAATAATAATAATAATATATATAAAGAAAAGAAAAGAAAAATATTTTTGTATTTTATATTGTTTTTGAGAAATAGGAACTTCTTGAAAGAAGGATCTCGAATCACTAATCGCTTGAACTTAACACAATAGTCGCAGCACACCTCCCCGGCAGCGGCGCCAAAATTTGATTCCTCCCCAAACTAGTTATCTTTTATTTCTCTATCACACAAGTCAACCACTTGTGAATGGTCAACCGTAATAAATGATAAAAGACAAACAGTCTCAGAACGAATGCTCGTGTGTAGTGTGAAACCAGGCAAGTGATCACCCGGATCGTTTCCCAACGAGATGTGAATGGAAAACTGTGAAAAGCTAGGATTAGAGTGACTGATGATTTAGATTGCTTTTGATTTTGCTTTTTTTTAACAATTCTAAATAATAAACAAAAACAGATATACACAGGAAAATTAAACGCGAATAAATAAACTGAAACGCGTAACGGGACAGCTAAAATGGGACTAAAATTAAAATTTTATAAAATTAAAACCTAAAAATGTAAAATGACTTAAAACTTGCTTAAAAACTTAAATTATATTTTTTTACACTTTTTATCTATTTATTATTAATTATTTATTATTTAATTATTAATTAAACTAATTTAAATTATAAAAAATAATAAATGAACAAAGAAAATTCTAAAACTTTTTCTAAAAATATTATAAGATGAGAAAAAGCTAAGAAAATTATAAAAATGAAAATTACTTAATTAAAATTTAAAAAGATAAATTCTATTAAATAGAAGCTATCACTTTATTTCTATTTTTGATTTTCTTAAGGCCTAAAAATATATTTATATTTTTCCTAGATTAAAAATGATAAAAGAAAATTATGAAAATTGGATTTATATTTTTCTGATTATTTTTCTATTTATTATGATTTAAATACTATTTTAAACTAATTAAAAAGATTAAAAATATCAAAACTAATCAGAAAATTATGAAATTTTCTGAGTAAATCTAAAATATTATTAGAAAGCTATGAAAAATAAAATGAAAAGTTTAATAAGCCAAATAAGCAGAAATGGGCAGATAAGCAGTTTACAATAAGCCCAAAAATAAGCAAATAAGCAGGAAAATTGACCAAATGATCAGGACAAGCTAAATATGCTATAATAAGCTTAAAACAACTGAATAATACAAATAAGCACAAGGGATTAAGCTAGATAAGCACTTGGCTGTTGTGGATTTTAAGACAGAAACTCAGAAAAGTGGCCAAGTTGAAGGGCAGTTTAAGCACTTAAATAAGCTACTGAGATTCCAACTAATGGGGGCAAAACTTAGCCTATACTACTGGGTATCTAAAAAACATAAAAGCCCCATCATTAAATGCCCAATTGAGCTCCAATTGAAGCCTAGATCAGCAACTCAGACTGCTCAGTATATACTGAGTGGTCTGCTTATCTGATTGTCTGTGCAGATGTGCACAAGGCAAAGCAATCTTAACCAACTTTGTTGTTTACACTAATTGGACTAAAAGAAGCTCAGAGAAGCCAAAGAACAGGCCAAAACAAGCTTGTGGCTATATAAGGCTTATATGAGCATTTGAGCTTCTCAAAATCCCACAGGGCATGCAAATTGGCCAAAGAAGACCTTTATAAAATTTTATACTTTCATTTTTCTTCTCATACCCCATGTTTTCAAGTTCCACAAAAATGATAGAATTTTCAAGACATGTTATTTCTTCATCATCGACAAAGTGAAGAGCTTCTCTCACAGATGATTCAGAAACAACTATCTTGTGGCCATCTACCTCAGCCGTTAAGTGTTCTTCCGCATTTGTAGTTATGGTCGTAACAGAAGACCAAAACTGAGCAATGTGGGAAACAAATATAGCAGGTTTTGCTGTTAATGCATACTTAATGTGAGTAGCATTAAGAAAATCGATTACCTCAGCAAATCCTTCAGCTTCTTTAGGCTTTTGAAGAAAAGCGACTTGATTGTGACTTTCTGAAAAGATTCTTGTCAACATTGTGAATTAGGGTTTTGATTTTGGGGGTTTTTCAAAACAGATGTTAAAAAGTGTGTTAGGGTTTGAATTAGAATGAATTTTGGGCGCATAAAGCCAATTATGAGATCGAATTAGGTTTTTAAGCCGTTTGGATCGAATTAGGTGTTAATTGGTGCCAAATTTACAAAACCGACCGTATACTTTCAAAACGAGCAGTAGAATCCCAGAAGTTACAAAGCGAGCAGCAGAACCCTCACCAGTAGAAAGTTTTGCCTAGCAGTAGAAACTTTGTAACTAGCAATAGAATGTCTGCTGAACTTTCCAAACACCTTTTTCTCATCAGATAAGCATTCTCCTTTGACTTTTCCTGCAAAAGATTAGTCCAAAACCACAAAAACACAAGAAAGAATATTCCACAATAATTACAATCCAAAGTTATACTTAGCAGTTGTATAAGTGTTAATGCTTAATATTACTCTTTATCATACACACAATATTAGAATAAGAGAAGATTAGAAGAGAAAGATAGAGAGAGATGGTCACTTCTTAGAGATTAGATTAAGAGAGAAAGAATAAGAGATACAAGAATGAGAATACCCCTTGAAGCAACACATACATCCAACCCTTCCAAGTGAGTGGAAGGGTGCTATTTATAGGCTTCAAGGATGGAAGGCTTGGGTGGGCTTGGATTAAGCTTGGGCCTTTTACATGGACTATAATCATACATTTAATCTATAAGGTTAATCCAAGCCCATTGACTAAATTAACTAAACTAAACAATGACACACTTAATTAAACTAATACAATGATGAATGACCATCACTTTAAAATAAATCCTAACAATCTCCCCCTAAGGGATGGTCATTCAAATGATGCTCCAAGTGATATGGTCTTTTGTCTTCATTATCTTGAGCTTTGAGTGTCGTTGTATAGCAGTTTTTGTTTCATCATTCCTTCATTCTATGTGATCTTCAAAGAATCGACTTTGAGGTTGTTCTTGCCTTGATCAACATCTTCATGTGATGATGCGTAGTGACCTCCAACATACTCATACATCTTGGACATTATACTTATGCTAACAATCTCCCCATAATCTTTCATCATATGAACTTGTTCTCGACATCTTGATTAGCTTCTTGACTTTGTCTTTTCACTTTGTCTTTAACTTGATCTTCTTGTCTTGAACTTTTACACTTGAGCTTTGATGGAGATGTTCTTCATAAGTATGAGTATGCTGAGGTGAAGATGAATGATGTATGTGGTGATGGCTAATGGATGTTTATAGGTAGCTGCATAAAACCGTTAGTAATAATCATCCAGCGCTTACAGGTTGGGACTTTGAGATTGTCAACAGCATAGTGTGAAGACTTTCTCTAATCCTTCCCCAGGCCGTTCTGAACCGGATACCCCCGAAAGGGCTTACACGGACACACCGAAGTGCACCCACGATTCAGTGAGTCGCTGGAGATCACCCCACAACTGTAAACCGTTTGAAGCACGTAACCATCATGATATAAAATGGAAAGATCCTTGGATCTCATAAAGACTCTTACAACTTGTGTCCTTTTTGACGAACACAAGTGTATCATTTTGGAAGTGTTCCTAATGAGATATTTTGATGAATCTCATGGCTCTAGACTTTATTGTACGTTTTGGTTTTTAGTCGTCGGAGGCATGGAGCAGAGTGCCACCTTTTCAATATCAACACATCTCGGAATGAGAGGCCGATAGATTATGTAGTGTTCTCCGTGAGAATGAAACAAATATCTTTTAAGAGATATCTGAGTGGCAAGGAGGGGTGGTGCAGCGCGTCACTGGGTCCATGACGTCTTGTCTTCAATATCAGTATCACCTTAGTGAATACCGATAGCAGATGTATTGACCCGGTTTCTGCCCTAAGTTTTCATGGAGGGTTATTTCTTTTCACCCTTTCATTAAACTTTTCTTTTTCATTCTTCAACCCCTTCTGTCCCTTTCTCATTTACTCCTTTTTTCAATCTTACCTAAGGACTTCTAATTCTAATCTATTGGAATTGTCCTTGGGTAGATCCATCCGGCTCTGGCGGATCATAGGACGATTTTCCTAACCTTAGTCACCTTATAACTCCATGACTATCCTAGATTTGCCATAAAACCTTTTGAAAATCTCTCAAAGTGTTTATGAATAAACACATTTAGTTAGCACTTTGAGAGTTTTATATTTTTGAAATACTCCCCCTTCACATGTGCTCATGAAATTTAAGAAAGAATTGCACATGCTGGGTAGAGTTCGCACATTTGAAATGATCGATTTTCATTGAACATGACCTTCGCGAGACACGTTTACATCACTAGATGGACTAGCTTGAAATTATTACCCGTCCTGGTCATATTCAATGATCACCTCTTGAATTGGTACATTCTACTCAGACAAGTCCTTTCCGAGACACGCTTACATTACTGGAAAACCAGCTTGAAATTATTACCCGTCCCGGACTAGTCTTTTCGATAATGGACAATTAGGTTTCGTCAATTCGAGGGTTAGAACTGAGTCTGTCTGGAGAGCATACTTTGAGATTCCACGAACTTTAAACCTTTTGATCACATTTTAATCACGTCTTCTCCCCCTCAAAAATAGCATGAATTGATATTTTTGATATCAACTGATTAAAATGAAACCTTTTGGAGAGAAAGACGGATTTTAGCATGAAATTGGAACATTTTTTCTTTTTAATTTTATACTCCCCCTTAAATAAAGCATGTTTCTATAAGATTGGAGGGAGTTATCTTGAGCACTTTATGAAAGATTTTGAAAAATCTTATTGAAAAATCTTGAAGGAAATGTGCTCAAGATAGAGATTATTTTGAAAATCTTTGAAGATATGGTAGGAGAAGTATCTTCATTTGTTTTTAGGATAAGTGTTTGAAAAAGAGATTGGTTTTGCAGAACACTTTCCTTTATTTGAAGTTCGGGTTGTAAGCTAAAATACTTACAAGCCATTGAGATTTTTAGGATAAGTGCTCGAAAAGTTTTTGATTAAGCACTTTCCTTTCTTGAAAGCACGGGTCCTGAACTGATGTGTTCAGAAGCCATTGTGATTTTTAGGATAATGCTTGAAAAAGATTTGATGAAGCACTCTCCTTTCTTTAAAGCGCGGGTGATTCCTCCCCAAACTAGTTATCTTTTATTTCTCTATCACACAAGTCAACCACTTGTGAATGGTCAACCGTAATAAATGATAAAAGACAAACAGTCTCAGAACGAATGCTCGTGTGTAGTGTGAAACCAGGCAAGTGATCACCCGGATCGTTTCCCAACGAGATGTGAATGGAAAACTGTGAAAAGCTAGGATTAGAGTGACTGATGATTTAGATTGCTTTTGATTTTCCTTTTTTTTTAACAATTCTAAATAATAAACAAAAACAGATATACACAGGAAAATTAAACGCGAATAAATAAACTGAAACGCGTAACGGGACAGCTAAAATGGGACTAAAATTAAAATTTTATAAAATTAAAACCTAAAAATGTAAAATGACTTAAAACTTGCTTCAAAACTTAAATTATATTTTTTTACACTTTTTATCTATTTATTATTAATTATTTATTATTTAATTATTAATTAAACTAATTTAAATTATAAAAAATAATAAATGAACAAAGAAAATTCTAAAACTTTTTCTAAAAATATTATAAGATGAGAAAAAGCTAAGAAAATTATAAAAATGAAAATTACTTAATTAAAATTTAAAAAGATAAATTCTATTAAATAGAAGCTATCACTTTATTTCTATTTTTGATTTTCTTAAGGCCTAAAAATATATTTATATTTTTCCTAGATTACAAATGATAAAAGAAAATTATGAAAATTGGATTTATATTTTTCTGATTATTTTTCTATTTATTATGATTTAAATACTATTTTAAACTAATTAAAAAGATTAAAAATATCAAAACTAATCAGAAAATTATGAAATTTTCTGAGTAAATCTAAAATATTATTAGAAAGCTATGAAAAATAAAATGAAAAGTTTAATAAGCCAAATAAGCAGAAATGGGCAGATAAGCAGTTTACAATAAGCCCAAAAATAAGCAAATAAGCAGGAAAATTGACCAAATGATCAGGACAAGCTAAATATGCTATAATAAGCTTAAAACAACTGAATAATACAAATAAGCACAAGGGATTAAGCTAGATAAGCACTTGGCTGTTGTGGATTTTAAGACAGAAACTCAGAAAAGTGGCCAAGTTGAAGGGCAGTTTAAGCACTTAAATAAGCTACTGAGATTCCAACTAATGGGGGCAAAACTTAGCCTATACTACTGGGTATCTAAAAAACATAAAAGCCCCATCATTAAATGCCCAATTGAGCTCCAATTGAAGCCTAGATCAGCAACTCAGACTGCTCAGTATATACTGAGTGGTCTGCTTATCTGATTGTCTGTGCAGATGTGCACAAGGCAAAGCAATCTTAACCAACTTTGTTGTTTACACTAATTGGACTAAAAGAAGCTCAGAGAAGCCAAAGAACAGGCCAAAACAAGCTTGTGGCTATATAAGGCTTATATGAGCATTTGAGCTTCTCAAAATCCCACAGGGCATGCAAATTGGCCAAAACTATCTAAATGACCAATCCAAGCTTCTAAACAACTTATATTAACCAAAATAAGCTTGAAAAAAGTTGTGAAAAAGGTAAATCTACAGTAACAAGGGAATTGACCCTTTGACTGAGTTAAATCCAAACAGTCCTTAATGAGGTGACTGTCTTGGAATTTTCAAATGAAGTTCAATATTTTGAACTAAAAGTCTGATTATTATTGATTACCTAGCTTATATAAACCCTAATGAGCAACTTTTATCAGAAAATTAAGCAACTAATTAAGCTATACTAGATTTGACTAATTTTGGTCTTTTTGAGATTTTTAGCAAAATGGAAAACAAATTAGATAACTACTGATTTTATTGATCAAATATGATCACAAACTAACAATAAGCATAAAACAACCACAATAAGCTATTATTAAGCAGTTGTACAGTAACTTGACAAATTATGCAAAAATATAGAAACTTGCTTACAACTGAGGTAGCTATGGAATGATAGAACAAAGAACTAGAACCACTCTAGCTTGTCAGAAACAAGCTAGAAACCCAAGAAAAACTTCCTGAATAGCTTATCCACCAAGAATCAGCTTATTGGCCTCCATGGTTGACCATCTTTGACTTTCTTGATCATTTGAATTATAGAACTGATGGCTACTAATTAAGCTTACAAGAAGTTATAGAAAGCTTATATAAGCTTAATGCAAGGTTGTTTGGAGCTTATGAGAGCTTTTTATGGGTGATTCGATCTTAAATCCTTAACAGGAACTTACAAACTTGAACAATATTGAATTCAAACACAAGATGACTTGAAATAAGATTTTTATAGCTTAAATAAACTTGGATTACAACTGGAAATAAGAAATTACAAGATTACAACTGAATAAAGTAAAATGCGATTTAAACTAAATTAACTACTACTGAATTATTTATTACATTGTTCTATTTATACTAAATACAAATGGGAAACCCTAATTAGACATCTCTGAACACATCCCAACCCTTGAATTGCCTTCTAGTGATCTCAGTTGTTGATTCATCATTTTGGCGCCAAAATTGAGTTAGTGGATTGAGCAGGTTTAAGCATTTAATGCTATTCAGGGAGGTGGAGAAGAAGCATTCAATGCTTTTGGCATTGTTAGGTGAGTGGGATTTGATGGGGGGTGGTATAGCAGAGATACTATGGGCTAGGTGGTTTGGGCGCGTTTGTGAGGTTGAAGACAAGTTTGACCGAAGTCAAACCTGGTTTTAAATACCAGGTTGGGTCGGGTCTTTTAATTAAAAGGGAGTTGGGCTTGTTGGGCTGGGTTTAGATAATAGGGTGTTGGGTTGGGTTATTTTTATTTAAGGGTTAAGGGTTTAGTTTGGATCCGGTTTGATTTGTAGCTAAAATATCACAAGGACCAAAAGTGTAATATTCCGATTTTCAAGGACCTCATGTGACAAGCTTCCAAAAGTTATCATAGGGACCATTTATGTCATTTAAGAATAGTACAAGGGTTATATTTGATAAATTCCAATTTTAAAACCTTAAGGACTATATCTGACATTTTTCAAAGTTGAGGGACCAAAGTTGTAAATTTGTAATTTTTAACTTCAAAGGACTTTTCTAACAACTTATGAATCCCCAAGGACCTAAAATGATATTTGTACAAGTTTTTAGTGATCAGGGACTAGTTTTGACAACTTTTAAAAGTTGAGGGACTGAAACTGCCAATTATTCAAACTTTGTTCGTTTTTCACTTGTTTTTAAACATTTTGCATCTGAAACATATAAAACACAATTCTGGGATAATTTCAGTATTATGATGCATTTCTGAGTATTTTTGGATGTTTTGGCAGTTCAGATTAGGTAAAAATGATGAGTATTTAGACACTCATCAGCGGGTCCTAATCTGATATGATTAGAAGCCATTTGAGAATGAATTTTGAGAAATGAAATATTTTGAAAACATTTAAATGAACTCTCGCTCAAGCATCTGTACATGCCCGTATCATTGTTGAATGACATTTCTAGGTACGTACAGAATATCGATTATACGAGAGACATGTCGGAGAGGAATATTTTTGGATTTTATATTTTATATTGTTTTTGTATTTTTGAATTTTCTATTTTTATATTTTGATTTTGATGGTTTTTCAAATTTTGTATTTTGTTTTTGTGTTTTTTTTTTTTTTTATTTTTTTTTATTTTGTTTTTATTTTTTTTTTATAAAAGAAATGGAAAATCAAAAATAGAAGATAGAGAGAATGATTTTGAAGAATTTACAGAATTAGAACCCTCTGATGAACTGGGTTCTGAGATAGTTGAGTCACCTGCAACCAAAGATGAAGAGTATTCACAAATAACAGTGTTAGAAGAACATGAATCATCACTCTTAGGGTGTTCACTATCAACGGTTGTAGTGGATTCTTCATCCCTATCCTGATGATTTTCACTATTATTTGTCTTGGTGTATGATGAAGCGAAAAGTGTACCGCTTTTAGGGGGTCATTTAAGCCCTAAATCGTATTTATTTGATCAAATATTGCCCTAAATCGTTCCTTTTGTCATTTTAGGTACTTTGGAGAAGAAATCTGGAAAAGGAAGCATTTTGGACATTTTTGGAGCATAAAAGTGAAGAAAACGACAAAGTCTCAAAATCGGCTGGAAAAGTACCTGTGACGGCGTCAAGCACCATTGTGACGCCGTCAACCCTTGACGCGCCAGAGAGGATTTTGGACGATTAAAAGGGGACGGCGTCAAGAAGGCCATCAAGAAACCCTAACCGCGGCGAGGTGACGGCGTCAGCTCTATAACGTGATGCCGTCAGATCTGATTTTCTATATATATTCTCATAATTTTTAGTCATTAGTGTGCAACTTTGTGAGGAGAAACCCTAAGACGATTTTTCTGCTACTTTTAAGGGTTTTATACCCTTGGATCTCCCATGTTCAATTGAAGATAAGTAATCAATTAATCATTCAATATGTCTATGTGTTGTTTGATTATATCTTTTTCTTGTCTTTTATTTAACATGCTAGGCTAGATTTATCTTGTGTTTGCTTAGATCTAATGAAACCTAACTATTGATTATTGGTTGTTGGTGTGTTATTAATTGTATTGGATGATTGTTTATCGATGTTAGGCTTAAGAAAACTGGCTAACCTCCTATACGGTAACTTGCTTGAACGTCTTAGGAAACATGAACCAATGCGTACTAAGGTTATTATGGTTGTATTTAATGCATGAGCGAATTCTAGTGATCCCATGTTAGGAGCTTCTTAGCCGGCTCGACATAGGAGTGAAGTAGGAGCTTATAGAGTTGGGGAAGTACGTACGCCACCCCACGATTGGTATTAAGGAATACACCCGTCATCCACGCAATTAATACACACTAATCAACCGGTAAAAGATAGTTAGGGAGTAAGAAAATCTAAGTAAACACATTTCTCTCCATATAAGTTCCACAACCTTTTTATTTTCAGTTATTTTATTTTATTTGCAATTGTAGTTATTTGGGTTAGTTGACTAGCAACTAATTCCGCCCACTCCTTCAAACCCGAGATTTTACTTGCTTTTATAAAAATATAAAAAAATACAAAAAGAATCTTCCCTCAGCCTTAGACCTATTAGAGTAGTTTTTCAATCCTAACGACACTATTCCCCTAGAGAACGATCAATCCCCCGGTACTTCCCACTACACTATACTACATCGGTCAGGTACACTGCCTAGTGGGGATTGCAAGCCTCTTGAGATCCCTCGAGAGGTAAAACCTGTTGTAAGGTCGCAAAATCACGCATCAGTGTAGCTATCAAGAATCTTTCCTGTTGGAATCCATCTAAGACCAACTGTGTTAAAAACTTTTCCCGTGGGAATCCACCTAAGGCAAGATCTAGGAGCAGTTTTCTTTTCAGATGCAGCGGAAGTCTCATTTTGAGAAAAACTACGTCCTGTAGGGATCCACTTGGTAGAATTCTTAGCGTTTTGCTTCGTATCAACGGGTGTGTTTCTGTTTGGTGTCTTAGAGGATTGTGCCTTAGCACGCAAATTTGCTTTCTTGATATACTGTGCCACACATGCATCATGATTAGCTGAAAAGACACATTTTTGACATGTAGGACAGACAAATTCAACATTCTTGTTCAAAACAGCAACTTTAACTTTGTCACTACAGTCATTTGAAGCTTGTTTCCTGTTCGAAGAGGAATTCTTAGTGTTGCATTCTACTTGTTTAACAGTTTCTTTTTCGCAACTACTCTTAGATGCAGGCCAATCCCTAGTCTTTTGTTTAGAGTTCCTAGGTAATGGTTTACTACTACTAGCAGTGCCTTGTAATGTTGTAGAATTCATCACCGTGGATGGTGTTCCTAAAATTCCATCTTTTCGAATCTGTGCCTTTTTCCTAGCTTTTTTAGATAGGAATTGTGGACCATGTTGTTTGAACCAACAGATTCTTTAACAGTATTAGTGGTCACATTTGGTGAGCTATTCCTGGAAAGGCCAGGTGTAATCACTTCTTGTGTTTTGACAACTGCTTGTCCTTTTTCTTTCGCAGTAAACTTGGGCAAGGGTGTTGGAGTGACTGGTTTTGTCAAATCAATTATCACATCAGCTTTCGGAACATTTTGAGAAATTGATATTTTTGGTTTTACAACCGGTTTGTCCGAAGTTGATGGTTTTGCAAACTTAGTTTCCTCACCCTTCCCTTTTTGACTTTCAAGCTGAGACTTCAAAAGATCAATTTGTTCTTGCATGTTTTTGTAAGAACGCTCATACGACAATTTGTCATACTTGCATTCTTCTTTTTTCTGATCAAGTTGTTTAAAATATGTGACATTTTGTTTTTCAATCTTAGCAAGCGCCTTTTCATATTTTGAAACAATTTCGGAAGTCTCAGCTCGAAGTCGTTCATCATCCTCAACAGAATATATTTGATAAATAATGGACATAATATCAGTTGAAAGAGCTTCTTCAGAGAGTGCGTCATTTTGTTTTTCCAAAACTTTGATTTTTTCAATGTTTTCATTAGCTTCAAGTACCAAGGATGTGTGGTCCTTGACAAATTCAGTTACTTCTTTGATAATTGCGTTCTCAACATGAATTGCTCTTGCATGTATGCCAGATACAATAGGAGTATTCTCTGTTTCGAACATCTTTTTCTGTTCAGTTTCAAAACTTTTGAACCAATCATTGGTTTTAGCATTTGTTTTGGTTGCCACAACATCTTGAAGCATTTCAACTCTCCTTTTAAGATCGGCCAAAAATATTCTAGCTTCACTTGTGGAAGTGTCGTTAGAGTACATTTGTTCGATGTTAGAAAGGTGTTTTGAAACAACTTTGAATTTTGAGGCAGCCACTGGTTTTTTGAAAAACAAAGGTGACTCATTTTTAACAAGATGAACTCCAGCAAGTTTGTTAGCTTCATTATAATCGATTGGCTGGATTTCTCTGTTTAATTGTCTCATTTTGTTTCGACTCTCTTTCGTAAGCTCAATCGTTTCATGCGAATCATAACAAGCAGGTGGATCATGCACATCATTTATAAGATTACCATTAAACAACACATTCTGTTTTTGCTGAGCTTTCTTGAGATAACAAGGGTTTTCACAACCGAGAGCCATTTTCTTCCTTGTGTGTAAAATCGGGTTTTTGTCGTTAATTAACATATTAATCGTTTGAGTTGAATGACCCGTTTTTACAAGAATTTCTTCCAACTTTTTAATAGTTTCCTGTTTGTCAAGTACTTCATCAAGAAGTTCATCTTCTCGTTTTGAAAACTTTGAATGCAACTCGTTCTTTTCTTTTTCAAGATCAGAACAAATTGATTTTTGTTTAGAAAGTTGGTTGGTTAGATCAGAAATTTCTGCTTTTAGGGATTTAATTTGCATGTTCAGTCTAACATCAAGAGTGTCGTATTTGATTTGCAAATGTTTCTCCCTTGAAACAGAATCACTGTAACCATTTTCAAGTTCTGACAGTCGTTTGTGGTGAAATTCAAAAGCTTTTTCGTTCACCTTGTATCTCTCAAGCTCAGTGGTCAATTTTTCATTAGCGGCCTTAACATCGCTATTGATCTTTTTGACCTTTTCAATCTCAATACGACAATTATTCAGTAATGATTCAAATAAAGCACGGGTTTCCTCATCATTAGCATCATTTTGTGCAACTTGAACTTCATTAGGATTCATATCTGGAGATGCCAAATTAATATTGCTACAACTTGGCGAGTCCATATATATATCATAAGTAGGTACGAGAGGCATAGAATGTGGCTTTTGTTGAGCAAACGGATTAACCTCATTACTTGAAATTGATGTCTCATGGAGTGGTTCTTTGTCATAAGTAGGAGGAATGTCAGAATCGCTGCTTGATGTTGATTCTTGCTGATTAGGCATAGGGTCGGAGATTCCAGTGACTTCTGTAGAATTATTATTAATTCTAGTTGTGACCATGAAATCGTATTCCTCATTAGTCAATGGTATTCCCGAATCATCCTTTTTAGCTAGCATCAACATGTACTGAAGTTTTTCTACTTTATCCATTGCATTGACATTTCCAGCTCTACCTATATCACTCCTTTTGGTTGCGGAAGAAGTCATGAAGGAATAATTCTCATTATGATTGACCCCATTCTGATTCACAAACTGATCCATTTGATTTCCCGTATTCTGCCCAGCATATTGCATTTGATTCCCCATTTGAATACCCGTAGCGTTTCCTTGCTGATTCCCGATAACGTCAACCATTTTTCCTTCTTGACCTATATATGACGGCATGTTGTCAGTGTACGGTGAGTTCCATTGGTTGTTGTTATGTGGTGGGATGTTTAATGCTGTGGTGATTAATGCAAACGCATGTGCCAAATCAGTTGTGATATTGTTTTGGTGAGCGGCCATTGATGAAGTTGTATGATAAAGATGATGTTGGATCGGTTAAAGAACTAGGATACGGTTGGTTACGGTTCACGAGTTTTGTTTGATTTAATTCTTAGAATTACACACGTAAAGCAAACGTTGATAGTACTTCTTTTGATAACAAGAATATTATTTCTTGTAATCAATGATAATATAAGTTGTATTGATTATTTAATACACGTAAATCATTGATTCACATGCAAACTTCAATCAGCAAACCACACAACTAAAGTTGATGCAAATACACATGCAAATACAACGCATACTACACACGTTACACATACAAACTCCCTTGTCAGCACACGTCTTAAACTACTTGTCTCATGCAACATATAATATTGTGAATTTGAAACACGTCTACTTAAACACATGCAACACACGTAAACAGTCAACAGCACACATGCAAACTCTCACTTCAAAGGCAAGTATGAAATAATCTCTATAAAAGAGAAAGAATACACGCCTGTAGATGACCACTTTTTAACTCTTTAAGAAACCAAGAACAACGATCAATCAAAATAACAACCAAAAATTATGCAAACTCAACAATTATGCTTCGACTAGAAAAGTTGGTTCGATGAAATTTCTGGTTCGATCAAGTTATCTTGTTCGACTAGTGAGAGTCGTTCGATGAAGTGGTTCGATCAATATATCTTGTTCGACTAGTGAGAGTCGTTCGATGAAAAGAAATTGGTTCGATGAGTTCTCGTTCGATCAAGGTGTTGGTTCGACTAGCTTGCTTGAAGAGATTGGTTCGACTGGTGTTGTGATGCTTTGATGGAATGAAATAAGTGGTGGTTCGATGATGAAGTGATGCTTCGATAATAAAGAATGGTTCGATTAGCTAGTTGGTTCCTTCGATCACATGCACTCCTTCGACTATATCATGCTTCGATTACACCCTCGTTCGACTAGACTTGCCATGGTTCGACTAAAAGCTTCTTCGACTAGATGAGTCGTTCGATCATGAAAGTCCTCCTTCGATCACTTAAGATCCTTCGATCACAGAAGCTCGTTCGATGAGAGTTGGTTCGATAAAATGACTCCTTCGATCAAGTAGATCCTTCGAGTAGATCCTTCGATCAAGTAAGTCCTTCGATCAACTAACTTGTTGCTTCGATAAAAGAGAAGTCGTTCGACTATGGAGTTCGTTCGATCAAAGTGGTCGTTCGATCAACAACTTCGTTCGATCAATGAACTCGTTCGATCAATTTGGAAGAGTGTCTAACTCGACTACCCTTGTGTCGTTCGATGACAGCTTGTTCGATGAGGTTGCTCATTCGACTAAAGAGATGCTCGTTCGACTATATGAGTTGCTCGTTCTACTATGTTAATGTTGCTCGTTCGACTATATGAGTTGCTCATTCGACTATATGAGTTGCTCGTTCGACTATGTTAATGTTGCTCATTCGACTATGTTGATTTTGCTCCTTCGATCACACTTTGCTAGTTCGACTAAATGGTTAAAAAATGAAAGGTGACTGGTGAACAGTAACTTGAACTAAGAAGAGAACAATGCAATAGATACCAAACAATGCAATAAACACACAACAACTGGAACATAAACGAGTAAAAAAAATGAAACAGTAACGTGAAACAAAACTCGTAAATAATAATAGATCTTTAAGATTTTGCTCTTGATACCACTTGTTAATGCTTAGTATTACTCTTTATCATACACACAATATTATAATAAGAGAAGATTAGAAGAGAAAGATAGGGAGAGATGGTCACTTCTTAGAGATTAGATTAAGAGAGAAAGAATAAGAGATACAAGAATGAGAATACCCCTTGAAGCAACACATACATCCAACCCTTCCAAGTGAGTGGAAGGGTGCTATTTATAGGCTTCAAGGATGGAAGGCTTGGGTGGGCTTGGATTAAGCTTGGGCCTTTTACATGGACTATAATCATACATTTAATCTATAAGGTTAATCCAAGCCCATTGACTAAATTAACTAAACTAAACAATGACACACTTAATTAAACTAATACAATGATGAATGACCATCACTTTAAAATAAATCCTAACAATAAGCAACAAGCAGCAGAACTAAATATTACTAACAGCAGAACTAGCAACAGCAGAAATAACTTATTGACAAATAACAGTACAAATCCTTACAAAACACTACGAAAACACAAAGAGATGAGAATTTTTAAAGATTTATCATTCCAATACTAGCAATTAAGAATTGAAATCTACCCACATCAAAACCTTTTGTAAGCAAATCTGCAACATTATTGTCAGTATGGATTTTAACAATTTGAATTAAATTCTTCTCAAAACAATCTCTTATAAAGTGATTTCTTATCTCAATGTGTTTTGTTTTAGAATGAAAAATAGGATTTTTAATAATACACATTGTACTGTTATTATCAATATAAATTTTGGTGTGCATAAAATTATACCCATAGTCCAGTAATTGATTCTGAATCTAAAGTACTTGACCACAGCAACTTGAAGCAGCTACATACTCAGCTTCAGTTGTAGAATTTGCCACCACAGTCTGTTTCTTGCATTGCCATGAAATCAACCTATGTCCAAGAAATTGACATCCTCCAGTTGTTGATTTCCTATCTAAACATGTCCAGCATAATCACTATCTGAGTATGCCACCAGATCAAAAGGTGAATCTTTTGGATACCAAAGGCCCAACCTAGGTTGACTCCTTAAGTACCTAAAAATTCTCTTTACAGCATTCAAGTGAAACACTTTAGGGGATACTTGAAATCTGGCACAGGCACAGACAGCAAACATAATATCTGGCCTGGAAGCTGTAAGATACATCAGTGAACCAATCATTGATCTATATAAATGCACATCAACTTCTTCTCTATCTTAATCCTTGACCAGAGGCTTGTTGGACTCCATGGTTGTCTTAGCAGGCTTCACATCAGAAAATCCAAACTTCTTCCAGATACCAACCACATACTTATCTTGGCTGATAAATATGTCATCATTCTTTTGTTTGACTTGAAGCCCTAAAAAGAATGTGAGTTCACCCATAGAACTCATTTGAAACCTGTTCTGCATTAGCTTCTCAAAATCATCACATAACACCTTGTTGGTTGACCCAAAAATGATATCATCAACATACACTTGAAGCAACAAGAAATCATTTTTGATATCCTCTACTGAAGCCATTGTTCAACAAGTACTTTGATAAGGTGTCATACCAAGCTCTAGGAGCTTGACGCAAACCATACAATGCTTTCTCCACCTTGTAAACTCTATCAGGATAATCAGGATCTTCAAAACCAGGTGGTTGGGTCATATAAACTTCTTCATCAATTTTCCCTTATAAGAAAGCACTCTTGACATCTATTTGATACACAATGATGTTCTTATATGAAGCATAAGCCAAAAATAATCTAATAGCTTCTATCCTTGCAACAGGTGCAAACACTTCATCATAAAGACCCATTTTGTACCAATTGAGCCACTAATCTTGCTTTGTTTCTGATTACTATGCCTCTTTCATCCCTTTTCCATCTAAAGACCCATTTTGTACCAATTGCCCTTTTCCCCTTAGGCAAATCATCCAAGGTATATACATCTTGAAGCTTGAACTGCAACAACTCTTCTTGCATAGCTTCCACCCAACTTTCATCTTGTGGCTATTTCTAGTTCTTTTGGAAAAAAAGAAAACATGCAATTCTGAAGGTCTTTGTGGCTATTTCTTTGATGAAGAGATTGAGCAAATAAACCTTAACTAAACAAATCTCTCAATCCTTTTGTTTTACTTCTTGTTTAAGCAACAGATTCAACATCTCCTATGATCTGCTCTTTTGGATGATTTTTGTGAATTCTGGTGGTTGGAATAGGACTGACAGGAATCGCATTCTCCATGTTAGTTAAGTCAGCCTCTGCACCAAACCCATCCAAAGCTTCATCATCAGTATCTTCATAGATGTTTACCAAAACCAGGTATATTAGGATCATTTGGATAGTCACCAGCAGTAGAAACTTCAACAATAGGAACTTTTGGTGTAGCAGTAAAAACACCAGGCTGAGCAGTAGAAACTTTTGGCTTAGCAGTAGAATCATAGATACTTCTGCTTGTGTTATTTCCTATGTTTTCACCATTTGCTGATTCATCATTCTGCACATCATCAACAATTTGTGGTCTTTCATTAGCCACTTTTCCATCATTAGAAGGTTTATCCCCACCTTCTGTATCTCCTTTTGGTACTTCATGAACAGCATCATCTTGTGAACTCTTTCTCTCTGTCTCTTTGGCTGTGAAAGTTGGATCAAGCTTCCATTTTTCAATCAAAACAAACTCCTTTGCAGGTTCATTCACCTTAGCTTGTGTACCTGCATTAGAATCATCTTTTGTACCTGCAGACATGTTAATTGTACCTGCAATCACTGGCTCATAATTCATGCTTTTGGTTAGTGAATCAATATCAAACAGCCATTTAGGTCCATTTTCTACAACATTAGGTGTGACTTCATTAAACCTAACATGCAAGTTTTCTTCAACATGCCTAGTTCTTTTATTAAATACCCTAAAAGCTTTACTGTTGGTAGAGTATCCAACAAAGAATCCTTCATCAGCCTTCTCATCAAACTTGCCTAGATGATCATTGGTATTTAAGATAGTAACAGGACACCCAAATGGTTTTAAGAAATCTATCACAGGTTTCCTACCATGTAATAGTTCATAACGGGTCTTGTTATGAGGCTTAACTACTTTACTCCTATTTTGTACAAAACAAGCAATATTAACTGCTTCAGCCCAAAAAGTAGAAGGTAATTTTGATTCAGACAACATAGTCCTAGCGGCCTCAATAAGTTTTCTATTCCTCCTCTCAGCAACACCATTTTGTTGAGGAGTTCTAGCTACACTAAACTATCTTAAAATACCTTTTTCAACACAAAACTGGTTCATAACACTATCCTTAAACTCAGTTCCATTGTCACATCTTATCACCTTAACTTTATGATTTACTAGGTTTTTAACTCTTGTTATAAAAGCCTTAATAATGCTAGAAGTTTCATCTTAGTTGCTAAAAAGAAAACCTAAGTGAATCTACTAAAGTCATTTTTGACAACTAGGCAATACATTTTTTTGTTCAAACTTTTCACATATGTTGGCCCAAACAAATCCATATGCAACATATATAAAGGCTCAGAAATAGTGTTCACAGCTTTGGACTTACAAGAAGCTCTGTGATGTTTTCCCATCTGACAAGCAAGACAGGTTTCAATACTTTTAAAAACTTTTGAAGGTAAACCTCTTACAAGGTTTCCCTTAACCAATTTATTAATAGTTTTGAAATTTAAATGGCCAAGTCTTCTATGCCAAAGTTTGGATCCATCATTTGTGGCCTTTGCAAATAGGCAAGTTAAAGCTCTTTTGGGAACTATGTTCTTTATGTCAACACTGTATATGTTGTCTGTTCTAGGGACTCTAAGTAGCACTAATTTATCATCAGGCAACTTAAAATCAGGAGATAAGACAAGACATTCAGTATCTGTAAAAATAACAAAGTTCTTTTTGTCACACATTTGTGAGACACTAAAGAGGTTGAACTTAAGCCATTTTACAAAGTACACATTTTCAAAATCCATTTTGCTTGTTCTTATTGTACCTTTACCCAAAATTTTACCTCCTTTTGGATCATTTCCAAAGGCTACATATCCACCATCCATAGCTTCAAAATCTTCAAGGTTGGACATGTCTCCTGTCATATGTCCAGAGCATCCACTATCAAATATGCATTTGTCCTTTAATTCCTCTTGTAGATTGCCCTGCACATAAAGTAAGAGAATCAGTTTCTCTTGGGGACCCAAGCCATTACTGACTTGGATCTGCCTTGTGCATTAACATAATCAAATCTCTTTAAATCCATTGATGCACTGCTGTGTCTGAGAACCTGATCTAAAACCTTTATTTTTGGTTTTCAGACCCAGCAAGCTAAGGCCTTTACAGCATAAAAATGGTTGCCCAAAACAGTGTATGTTATCACTTTTGGCTCAGCAGTAGAAACTGCTTTTGCCTTAGCAGTAGAAACATCTGTATTATTTTAAAAAGGCCTTTTTGGTGGAGTAGTATTAATTGACCTAGTTACACCAGATCTCATCAATACTGCCCTTGGAACCATGTTTTTGTTAACATGAGGGTGAGTGTTTTTAGAAAAGTTTTTGTGGTTCACCCTTCTGTTTTGGTTCCAAACTGGTTTTTGGTAGTAATAACAATCTTCCTGTAAATGCTCAAAATTACCACATTGATAACAAGCCTTTTTAAGTAACTGAAAATCACTGCCTAAATTATGAGAAATTAGGTTGTTCCAATTTCTTTGCTTTCCTCTAGGCCAGTTATACCTTCTTTTAGGTTGTTCTCTAGGTTCCTCATTATATTCAACCATTTTTTTAGAGATCTTATTGCCTGACACAGGTTTTACAAACTCAACTTGTTCAGTTTTAGGAAATTCTTCCTTTTTAACCTTTGGTGTTGACTCAACCTGTTCCTCTGAATCATCATTTTCCTCATCACTATCTGACATCCAATCTTCAATAATTAGACCATCAGAAAACATCTTTTCTACCATAGGTGTTTCTTTATTTTCCTCACAAGTTTCACCAACAGGTTTCCTATCAATTTCACCTATAAAAGACAATTCTTTCTTAGGAGGTACAAAAGCACTCTTAACTGGAGGAAGTACATCATTATATCCTATTCCACTACCTCTCCTCATTAATTGACTCTCAATAGACTTATGCACAAGATCAGATGCAAATTATTGTTTCTCAACTCTAACTACATGTTTTTCTTTTTCAGACAAAGCAACATCTTTTTCTTGTTGAGCTTCTTCTACCTTTTTATTAAGAACATTAATCTCACTGTTTTTAAGAAAAAGCTCTTGTTCTAGAATAATAATCCTATCAATATATTCTAGCTCATTCTGTTTGAGAAAGTCAAGTTTTTCATCAACTAATTTTAGATCATATTTATAACCTAACTTATCTAGTTTTAACTTTTCAACTTCAGCTCTTAGACTCTCATTCCTAGACTTAAGCTCTTCTACAATATCTAAACATGATTTAAATGAACAACTGGACTCATTAGATACCTCAGAGTCTGAACCAGATGATGAAGAAGCATAAGCCATCAAAGCAAATTTGGGTCCTTCCTCAGCTTGGTCACTCCAATCATACTCTCCAAATCCATCAAAGGACACCAAAGCAGTAGTAGTCTTGGCTTCCTCAACAGGAACATTCCTTGTATTCTCTCTATTCTTCTTGGGTGCTCTGCATTCCCTTGCAAAATGGCCCTTCCTCTGGCAGTTGTAGCACTCAATCTTGGACTTATCAAACCCCATGGTGTTTTTTCCTCTGTACTTGAGCTCCCTACCTGTCTTCTTCAGAAATCTCCTAGCTCTCATGGTCAGCATAGCCATTTGCCACTTCAAGTCAATCTCCTCAAGATCATCAGGATCAATCTGTTCCAAATCCTGATCCATAATAGTAGTACTTGTTGTAAGATCAGCCAAGAAGGCACAAATAGCAGCATCACTGATGTTATCACTATTTGTTGAACTAGCAGCAGAAACATTTGTGCTAACAGTAGAAACTACATGACCAACAGCAGAATAGTTTTCTTGAGAGCTACCAGAACCCTTGTTATTTGAGGACACAAAAGCTAGGTTTTGTGAACTAGAAGATGAACTGGATGATCCTTTGACTTCAGATTCATACACTGGTACAGATTCTGCCTATCGTCACACTGGAAATGCGTGACTATATGCATATAGTCACACACGTTTTTTTGGGTGTGTGTGACAAAAAGTCGCGCCACCGTAGGTATCATATGGTCACATTGTTTATTTTGTGGCCGTTTTCATCGAAAAAGAGTGACCATAACCCGAATATGTGTGACTAATTAGGCACAAGTTTTGTTGGATTCATCAGTATGTGTGACTATTTCCCATCCTATGGCCACACGAAAATATAATAAATGTGACGTTTGTGATGATTTAGTCACACATCGTGTGTTGTTTTTTTCGAGTTAGTCACATACAATTTAAAAAACAGTGGCCAAAAGTGTTAATAAGTGTGACCATATGCTGTTTAAAGTGAAGAAATGTGTACTATTGATCATCCAATGGTCACATGAATTCTTAGTTTGTGTGGCCTTTTGTAATATTTAGTCACACAAAGCATGTTTGTTTTGGGTATTTAGTCACATACAATTAAGCATAAAGTGGCCAAAAGTGTTAATAAGTGTGACCATATGCTGTTTTAAGTGAAGAAATGTGTATTTTGTGTGACTATTGATCATCCAATGGTCACATGAATTCTTAGTTTGTGTGGCCTTTTGTAATATTTAGTCACACAAAGCATGTTTGTTTTGGGTATTTAGTCACATACAATTAAGCATAAAGTGGCCAAAAGTGTTAATAAGTGTGACCATATGCTGTTTTAAGTGAAGAAATGTGTATTTTGTGTGACTATTGATCATCCAATGGTCACATGAATTCTTAGTTTGTGTGGCCTTTTGTAATATTTAGTCACACAAAGCATGTTTGTTTTGGGTATTTAGTCACATACAATTAAGCATAAAGTGGCCAAAAGTGTTAATAAGTGTGACCATATGCTGTTTTAAGTGAAGAAATGTGTATTTTGTGTGACTATTGATCATCCAATGGTCACATGAATTCTTAGTTTGTGTGGCCTTTTGTAATATTTAGTCACACAAAGCATGTTTGTTTTGGGTATTTAGTCACATACAATTAAGCATAAAGTGGCCAAAAGTGTTAATAAGTGTGACCATATGTTGTTTTAAGTGAAGAAATGTGTATTTTGTGTGACTATTGATCATCCAATGGTCACATGAATTCTTAGTTTGTGTGGCCTTTTGTAATATTTAGTCACACAAAGCATGTTTGTTTTGGGTATTTAGTCACATACAATTAAGCATAAAGTGGCCAAAGTTGTTAATAAGTGTGACCATATGCTGTTTAAAGTGAAGAAATGTGTATTTTGCGTGACCATTGTTCTTCCAATGGTCACATGAATTTTTATTTTGTGTGGCCTTTGGTACTATTTAGTCACACATCGAATTAAACAAAGAGTGACCAATAATGTTGGAGCAGAGTTGCTACTGCTAGCAGTACTAAGGTAGTCCAAGGTAGTCCTGCTGAAGCAGAGTTACTGCTGCTAGTACTATGCTAGTGCTGCTGGAATGTGTATATATATTATATATAAAACAATATTAAAAAACACAAGAAATTTCAAATTGAATTAAACTCTAATGTATATAACTGGACAAAATATACAATTGTAATGTCGTACTTAATTAATCAAATATCTAAAGACTTTTGAACCTTCACCCCCTTAGCAGTTTGCCTTAAGTCGTTAGCAGATATATATTGTTTCTTCGTTGGTGCCTGTGGTACACATTTAGTCACATGGTTTGTTGGTGTAACCTGTAGTAAACAAAAGACGCTTCTATCAAACATTGAATTACATATGAATAATTATATATGTAGGTTGAAAAAACACATGTACGTACCACCTCTTCAAAAATAACTTGATCCTTTGGCCATGCAACGAAACTACCTTCGACTTCCTTAACTGTTTTGAACCCATTATTTGCTACGTCCGGTATGCATGCTGCATCAACTAACGATGAATCAATTGACACTCTGTAGCAATCATTTGGGAGTGGTAGGTTATGCAGCATTTGCTTTCCATGAGACTGGTATACGGTACCAAAAGCAACGATATTTGATTTCTTTGTGTGCCAGAATTTGCACTTAAGTGTCTACAAAAAAAAAAAAAATTGCATGTATATATCAGAAATTATTTAAACAAAAGAATAACAAGAAACATGTTGAAATACATACTGTTGGCAGTGCTTGTGTTAGAGACACATCTTGTTGCGATTGGGAATCTGGAGACCCGTTTCGTCGCTTCTTTTGCTTTGGCTTATTGGGTCCGACAGTTTTAGCAAGTTCCTATATGTATATATAAAACACGTTACATTATTTAAACAAAAGAGTAACAAGAAACATGTTGAAATACATACTGTTGGCAGTGGTTGTGTTGGAGACGACACATTTTGTAGCGATTGGGAATCTGGAGACCCGTTTCGTCGTGACTTAAGGTTATGCTTAGGCCTGACAGTTTTAGCAGCAGGTTCCTATACGTATATATAAAACACGGTACATTAGTCGATCATGTATGTAAAATTCAAAAATCAAAGGGCGATCTTTTATTACTATACTTACCATTGTTTCCGTTACCTTTTTAGAAGTTTCAAGGCCATTGGATTTCTCCTCAATTCCCGCATCTTTAGGACTTACAACACCACTTGTCTGAGTGCCATTGGAGTCACCTGCAATATTGTCAATGGCCATTGGAGTCACCTGCAATATAAATTAAGAAATACAGTCACTCATCAGTTTATGTTCAATGCCTAGTATCATTAGCATCAGTGGTGTTAGCATTAGAAAATGAAATTGTTAACAACATAAAAAATGGCTTACAACTGAGGCTATTGGCGATGGTTGAGTTGGCAGAGTTATATTCATCCCTTTATCATTCAACTGTTGCAGAATTTGAGAAAGCATTACATTTGTGTTTTCCACCTCACCGGATAATTTATTGACCTGCACATCTTTTTCGGTCATCTCGGCGGACAATTTTTTGATCAATTTATCTTTTTCTTCACGCTCGCGTCTCTCATTATCCAGTTGAGTTTGAAGTAAGGCAATTTTTTCATTGGCTTCTTGTTTTCTTCGAGGAAGGCCAAAATACTCTTTGTATGTTACTGCACCTCCCACTCCCCTGGCATAACCGCCCTTTTCCTTACCAAATACAAATGTCATGGCATCAGTGCCATCATCAAAACCCGATGTTCCTTCCTTGATCTTGTCATCAGCTTCTTTCTGCACAAAAAATATAGGAAATGTTGGGATTAAAAGTCTTCTTGATGCTGTTACTACTGCTAGTACACAAGCTACTACTGCTAGTACACAGTTAAATGTTGCTGCTATATAAGCATAACAATAGAATTAGCAGTCAAACTTACAAGTTCATCTCCCTTTGATTTAATATCATCATTTGGGTATTCGCCGTCTTTGTTTACCCTTCCTTTCACCCACATTACATCACGGGGGGGTTCTTCATCCGCTTCAATCTCTTTATTTTCGATCTAATAAACATCAAATGCATACCCATGTAAAGTTAAACCAAGATAAACGAAAATATGTGGATGCTTACACATGTACAGTTAAACCAAGATAATCGAAAATATGAGGGTATTAATGCAAATGTGCAAATTGGGCAATGTAAACGGATTCATTTCTCATACTGATCGTCTCTTAATTGGTAAAACAAACATTGTGTAATCTTACCATTTTCTCTTTGACATAAGCATATCCACCTCGTCCCATTTTATGCTGATAAATATTTTGGGAACGCGCCATTTTACCTTTCTCAGATTTCTCCTAAAAACACAAAATCATAAGGCGTTTAGATGCGGTAATGCTGCAAACTGAAAATAACAAAATGACATATACACTTAATTAAAGATGACTAATTAAAACCTTGTATGCTTCGGTGGTCGTGTATTTAACATACTCGACCCAGTCTTCTGATTTCATTATTGTATTATACAAGTCCGGGACTTCATTCAGTTTGGAAGGTGTATTTAGGTTGGGCAAAATGTAGTTGACTTTGAGCTTCCTTCTGTAATTCCTTAGCATTTTACCAAGACTAATCATTATCAATTTTCTGTATTGGACGTCAACAACAAAAAATTTCTGAAAAGATTAACACAATGTTGTTAATTAGTTGCACATAATGTAACTGCATACATAAACTTATGTAGTATTGGGTTACAAAATAGTATATATGTACCAAGATTTCATCCCATAGTTTATCTCTTGCTTCTTTATTCACCTTCTTCCAGTGTAGAATCTTCACACCTATCTGCTCACGAGCCACATCTCCTAAAAAACTCACAAACACTGCTCTGTTTTCCCCTGTTACCCTACCGAGTGCATCGAAGGTTACCTTGAGCTTTGTTGCACCAGGTTTGTCATGCTTCGCGCGAAACTTTACTAGCCTGGTTGAGCCCCTCTTAGCTACTATGTCAGGTGTTTGGTTGGTTAAAGGCTCATCTATATCTTCTTCATCAGAAGACTTTTCGGATTCATATTCTAAGGCGTTATCATCATGTACAATATGATCAAGAGGAAGCAAAGTATGGTTATCAACAATGGGTTCAGTTTCCATGACTCTTGAGCAACAAAGGGTAAAAGAAAATGATTATGGCTTAGCTTGGAGAGTAATGGTGAGAGAAGATTTGATTTTTGTTTTTTATTTGCAGTCTTTTTTTTAGGAGAGAAAAGAGGCTATACACCAAGAATATGAATCGTTTGTGATTCAAAAAATTTCGATCCAAAAATTTGCCTCCAAGTTGTAATTTGAAATTAACAATTGAATTATTTGAAAATTTTCCCTTTGAACCTGTTAATTAAAGCATAAACTTGATTTTTGTTTTTTATTTACTATCTTAATAATCGCAAATAATGTATCATACTGTGCAACCATCACATCAACAGTACAAACGTAATTACTACATATTGTACCCTTACCAATTACATTTACAAAACACAAATTACTAATTACCTTTTTGTTATTTGGTTTCATTGTTTGCGTGCTTGTGTTTGCCATAAGAATGTGTGTGTTGATTAGGGTTTATTGATTTTTGTGTGTGTTTACAAATGACCGGGTAAAGGGATTAATTGCTGGTTGAATATTGAATTTGTGGTTTGGTTTAACTATAGCTGACGTGGCAAGATTTGTTTAAAAAAAAAAAAAAAAAAAAAACTAATGGTGATGAGGTGGCGGTGAAATCCGGCTATAGCCGGTAAATAGGGATGGCAACGGTTCGGGTTCGGGGCGGGTTTTAGTATACCCATAACCGAACCCGTTTATAATATACCCGTACCCGCCCCATATCCCACCGGATACCCGATTAATATTATCCATCGGTTTTTCGGGTTTCCCCGCGGGTATTAGTTATCCGTACGTAGTTGAATATTATATGGACAAAATTGGCGGTATTAAGATTAAGTCACGCTAAAATCCACCGAAAAAACAAAAGAAAATACTCTAACCACTCCCAACAATAACTCAGCTTTAAACTTTAACACAATGCCACGTCAGCTTTAACACACTCACCCTTAATTAACTGAGCTTTAGTTATACACAAGATGTTTAACGAATGAGCCGAGATGATATGGTTGTATACGAGATGTTTAACGAATGAGCCGAGATGATATGGTTGTATATATACGAGATGTTTAACGAATGAGCCGAGATAATATGGTTGTATACGAGATGTTTAACGAATGAGCCGAGATGATATGATTATACACGAGATGTTTAACGAATGAGCCGAGATGATATATATGGTTGTACACGAGATGTTTAACGAATGAGCCGAGATGATATGGTTGTATACGAGATGTTTAACGAATGAGCCGAGATGATATGGTTATACACGAGATGTTTAACGAATTGAATGAGCCGAGATGATATGGTTGTATACGAGATGTTTAACGAATGAGCCGAGATTATATGTTTGTACATGAGCAACACACCCAACAATAACTCACGCAAACTTTCGACCCTGTTTCATCATTTCTTAAAAGAGTTTAATTTCTAGACCAACCCTGATAGCTGGATGGTCTTGAGGCAACTCACGCAACCTTTCGACCTCTGGATCAGCACGATTATGCATCTGTAGCATAATACGAGTTATCTCACCTAGCAAATTGTTAATCAATTTGAGTTCTTTTTCTTGTTCATTGTGTAATCGGGTGAGGATAGCCTTTTGCACCTCTGCTAGTTAATTTGTTAGCCACAATGTTTGTGTTAAAATTAGTGATACTTGTGAGAGAGTTTTATAAGAAGTTGTGTGAGAAAACGAAGTGTTGTGAAAGTGGCTTTGATAGTGGAAAGCCGTTAAACTAGCCGTTGGAGGCTATTTTAAAAATCAGATTGAAAGTAAAAGTAACCGTACGAGTATTATTCAAATTCAAACGTAAAGTAACAGTACAACATATTAATAACGAGCGGGATATTTAAATTTTAAAATTTCAAATTCAAATTAAACAAAAAGGCGGGATATATTTAAAATTTATCAATTCAATTCAAATTCAATTCAATTTATAAATTGAAAATAAAGTATCAAATACAAATACATTAAACATGAAATAGAAATACATTAAACATGAAATAGAAATACATTAAATGTCAAATAAAAACTACGTTAACATAAACAATGATTGATTAACATAAACAACATACGATTAACATAAACAACGGACGATTAATAAAAACTATCATCTGAATCTGGGTAACCATCTTCAGAGGATTCGGAAGGTGTGAAAAAACCAGACTCCCACCTTTGCCTACGTTCTTCATCCTCCCTGGCTTGCCGCTCCAAATGATCAGCTTCCTCTTCTCTTTCAAGTGCTTCCATTTCCAGGAGGACTTGCATATCTGCTTCCTCTTGCCTAAGTTGTTCCTCAGTTAACCCAAACGGATTTGGGTCTTGGTTATGAACTGGTTCATTTTCAGGTTGATTATTCACCGGAAAATTTTCCGGTTGGAAAACCGGAAAGATATGCTCGGGTGGAGTATGGAATTTTTCATTTTCGCTAGGTGGGCTTGGAAACTGTTGGCCAAAATCCTTTTGGCGAGGTGGGCTTGGAAATTGTTGGCCAAAATCCAATTGGCGAGGTGGGCTTGGAAATTGTTGCCCGAAATCTTTTCTGGAAGACATCTTGAATTTGAGATGCTTGGATCTTGAGTATTTGAGAAGTTTGGAATGTGTTTCTGTGTGACTTGTGCTTCAGAAGCATTGGTATTTATAGGGTACAAATGCACACGTTTTATTAACGTGACTTTGAATTTTAATTGTTGGTGCTAACCTGCGTTAACGCAGCGTTAATATGTTGTACTTTATCTTACGTTTGAATTTGAATTTTAATTTTAATTTGTTAAGGCTGAGTTATTGTTGGAAGTGGCCTAAATATACCCATACTTCTCAAACACATTCAGACTGCGATATATATTAAAGCATGTATTTACATTAAACATGTACTAGAAAATATCAATTACCCTAATGAAAAAGTCAATTAGTCATTAAAGTTAGCACACAAATTACATTAAACATAATTAATATAATATAGAAAATATCAATTACCCTAATGAAAAAGTCAATTAGTCAATCCAACACCAAACACACTTCTAGATCAACTACACTAGTCAAATCCAAACCAAACACAAACCAAATCCGATCAATATTATCCATCTGTTTACTTTTGGCGCCTCTCGATGGTCCCTCTTCCCGCCTAAAGTATTGGGAACCGTTCGTATACCTCTCTAGCCTATTTGTACAACTCGACATGGAAAACCGTTCATAATTAATCAACCGTACCATATACAACTCCTTTGATATTTTCATTAGAAAATAAATTTCAAATTTCAATGGCCGACTCCTCTTCAACTCCTTCTTCCAACAAAAACAAACGCCCAAGGGATGATTCTCCTCCACCAATGCCTGAAAATTATAAAAAAATGGGCATATCCCAAAATATTTGGGAGAAATGTAATAAAGGCACGTATGGTGTTGAAAACGCATTGTTAGAAATTCACAACAAGCGTATAAATATGTATGAAGAAAGGAACAAGAAAGATTTAGAGGTCATTGAGGAGCATCAGAAGAAAATTGAGGAGAGGAACAAAAAAATAGAAGAAGAAAGAGAGAAAATAGTTGATGTTTACAGAAGTATTGAAGCTAGTAAATATGTGTCTTAATGTATCTTTTCTTTATATATTTTGCCTATGTATATTTTGCCTATGTAAATGTAAACTTATTTTGACTTGGTTTAATATATGAATGCAGTTATTATGTACAAGTTTATGATATTTGAATACAGCTATTATTATTGTACTGCTAGGTAAACAATTGTACTGCTATCGAAACGTTGTACTGCTGGGTATCCTTTTAGCAGTGGTTGGGAGTGCAGGGTAGTTTGTATCACTTTTTTCTTAAAGTGTATAAAACCCCCAATTGCTGCACACAATCACATTCACGCACACATTACTCTCTCTCTTCCACTCCCTAATCGAATTTTAATTGTCAAATTGCAAAACCCCCAAATCAAATCATAATGTCGAACCTAACTTTTACCGAACCTCATAATAATGTTGCCTTTTTAGAAAAATCCAATAAGTCTGTAGATTTTACTGAGATCATTGATTTCCTTAATGCAAGCTATATTAAGTTTGCATTAACAGTAAAACCTACTATATATACTTCCAACATTATCCAGTTTTGGTCGTCTGCTAAGGTCAAAACTATTAATGGGGAAGCACAAATCCATGCCCTTGTAGATGGGCAGATGATTATCATTACAGAGGCGTCTATTCGAAGAGATCTTCTCCTAGATGATGCTAACGGAGTTGAGAATCTTCCAAATACTACAATCTTTGAAAAACTTGCACTGATGGGCTATGAGAGATATACAGATGCTTTAAAGTTCCAAAAAGGTAATTTTTCTCCTCAGTGGAAATTCTTAATTCATACTGTCTTAGTGTGTCTAAGTCCAAAGACCACTGCATGGAATGAATTTAGCAGTAATTTAGCTTCTGCTATAATCTGTTTGGCTGAAAATACTCAAAGATTTAATTTCTCAAAATTAATTTTTGATAATATGGTTAAGAACTTGGATGGTTCTTTGGCTAAATATTTTCTATATCCAAGGTTTTTGCAACTCTTTTTGGACAACCAATTTAAAAAAAAGAAAAGTCACAAAAATGTTTATCCCACTCCCTGCCTTACCAAAAAGGTTTTTGCTAATATGAGTAGGGTTGGAAAAGATTTTTCAGGGAGAGTGACACCTTTGTTTCCAACAATGTTGGCACTAGCCCAAACCCAAATGGGTGAAGGTTCAGCAATCCCAGCTGGTACCCATCACACACCCACAGAACAACAACAAAAGACCTATAAACGTAGGACTAACACCAAGAACACTGAGCTACCTCAGGCTAGTGGTTCTATACCAACTGTTGCAGATGAGGATGTCACTGGGGGGGAGAGTGACATGTTGGCAAGGGCTGCCACTACTGTGTCTAGCTTAGCAGCAGCACAGGACAGTGGTAACATCATTAAGACCCGAACCAAGACAACTTCTAATGAAGAAAGTTCCTCTGGAACTGATTCAGGTGAAGGTCCCAGTCACATGGAAACAATGGGGGTTCGGATGTTCATCCTAGGGGTGAGACTGAACTTAACTTTTCCAGTGATCCACCTCTCGGGCTAGGTAACACAAGCCGAAGTGGTGAGGATAGTATGCAACTTTTGAATGAATTGAAGGATACCTGTGCCAAGCTGTCTGCACAAATTGGTGATCTGCGAGCAATAGCTTCTTCCCAAGATGGAGTCATCAAAGCTCAAGGTGGGGAGATAAAGGCTTTGAAGAGAAGGGTTAGGTATTTAGAAGGAGTCAAAGGATCAAGAATTCCCAAACAAAAGGTTAAATCTTCTGAAGCTTCTAAGGATGCTCCCAAACAGGGAGGGAATGAAGGCAAAGTTTCAGGGGAGGATAACCAAGGGAATCAAGTGGTGATTGATCATCGTCTGGGCAAGGTTACAAATGCTGATAGTGCTACTGAGCCAATTACAGTTGGTACTACAAAAGCTAGTACTGCTACACCAGAGGTTTTTGCAAATGCTGTTAGTGTACTTGCTGAGCTGAAGACAGCAAAACCAGTAACCAAAGGTGTTGTGATACAAGAGCCATCATCCTCTCCAAAAGCTAAACAATCAACTCCACAGGTACAAGGCAAAGGTAAAGGGATTCTTACTGAAGAGCCTGTGGAGAAACCATTATCAAAAGAAGAGCAATTAAAAGTTGATGCTGAACTTGCTATGAAATTCTCAGAAAAGTATGATGCAGAACATCAGACAATTTTGGAACAAAGGAGAATACAAGAAGAAAAAGATGCAGAGTTAATAGCTTCATGGGATGAGCAAAGGGCTCAGGTTGCAGCTGATTCTGAGCTTGCTAAGAAACTACATAATCAAGAGCAAGATAAGTACTCAGTAGATGAAAAAGCCAGGATGCTGAAAGAATTTTTTGATGAAAAAAAGAAGTTGTATGCAGAACAAAGATATGCAGCTAAGAAGAACAAGCCACCCACTCAAAAACAAAGAAGAGATCTCATGTGCAGGTAGTTTTTTTTTTTTTTTTTTTTTTTTTTTTTTTTTTTTTGCAAAGGTATTTATATTAATATCAACAATACCCAATATGTACATCATATCATAAACATCTACTCATGTGCAGGTATTTGAAGAATGTGGACAGATGGAAACTAAAGGATTTGAAATTCTTGGATGATAAAAGAATTGAAGAATTATATGCAATTGCCAAGAGAAACAATGATCTCTTCTTGAATGACAGTTCAAAGAGAGCAGGTGAACAGTTGGAAATAGAAAGCAGTAAAAAGAGAAAACAAGAACAAACTGAGCAAGCTGTTGCTGAAGAACAAATGCAAGCTCACACTGAACTTGCAGTTGCCTCTGTAGGAGAAGCCATGGATGCACAACCTTTAACTGTCAAACATCCCATTGTTGATTATAAGTCTGGATCTTTTGGGGAAACAGTTTATTACGATATTAAGAGGCATGATGGTTCTTCTAGAAGGTATGTAAGCTTTCTTCACATGGTTCATGATTTTGATAGACAAGATATGATAGCTCTATGGAAATTACTCAAACAAAGATTTGGTAATAAGACACCAGAACAAGCTAATTATGATAGAGAAGTCTGGAATTATTTAAAGGTAATGTTTGAACCAAATCATGAAGATGAATGTTGGAGAAGACTAATGCACAATACTGTTAAAGAATGGAAAATTTTTCAACGATGTGGAGTACATGCTTTAACTGTGAATGAGTTGGTGATCTACATGCTTGTAGAAAAGGATTACCCTTTAAAGTTTCACAAAGACATTCTACATCAGATGTTGCGTGTGAAGAAAACACTCAAGCTTCAGCTTAATTATGATGACATGGCATATGAACTGCTCAGGAAGATGGAAGAGTATCTAGGACCCAAGGACAAGAAATAGAATGTATAGTTATTACTGCCACAATGTATAGTTTGACTTAAACATGTATAGTTATTACTGCTAGTATGTATAGTTATTACTGCTAGAATGTATAGTTATTACTGCTAGAATGTATAGTCTGACATTTATCATGTATATGTCCACTTGCAGTCAAGCTTTATTGTATTTGCAGTTTCCATTTATCATGTATATGCACTTGCAGGCACTTAGTAACATGTTACTTCATTATAAAGTTGAAAATTGACTTTAGAAAGTCAAGTAATCTGGTTCCAGCTAGGGGCAAGTAACATACTTACATACTACTGCATTAAACTAGATAGACTATAAAATCCCAGCATTGTAATGGGGCAAATTAAATGAAGAGTCATGACTAACAGTCTGAACTCAAAATATGACTCTATGATTTAGACACCTAAATAAATACTTCATGTGACCATATGTAACATCTTGAATTTAGTCACACAAACACTCAATGTGACTAATATCAAGGTTAATGATAACTGAGTTCACATTTTGCTATACATATTAGTCACATGAATATTTCAGTGTGACTATTTTCAATGTATTGGTCACATATAATACCCTTATAATGTGGCCATAAACATAATTTAGATGCACATTTGTGGTATGGTGTTACTATTGTATAGTCTATAGTCACATGATTGTGCTACAATTAAATGTGACCATACACATTAGGAATTGGCAGGCAAACACACACTTAACTTTAGACACACATATTAACTTACGTGACTATTTGTATCGAATTTTGGTCACACTTAATCATGTATGCCTATGGTTTAGTGTGACCATATATGACATTTGGTCACACATCTCAAGTGTGTGACATATATTTGTCACTTTTAAATGCATATCGTGACTATGCTTCAAACTTACTTTTCAGTTGTCACACATTTCAAATTCATATGTGGCTAAATTTTCAACAAAAACTAGCAGTCACGCTTAAATAATGTGTGACAAACTTGAGCATATGATTTAGCCACATACACAATTACTTCGTGTGACCATATATGGATTTTGGTCACACTTTTCAATTGCGTGACATATATTTGTCACATATGTATATATATAGTGTGACTAATGTTTCAACCTTATTTGTATCCGTCACACGTCCCAAATTATAAGTGACTAAAAAATCAAAAAAAAAATTACCAGATACGTATAGTCACGAAAATATTCAAATGTGTGGCTATAGCCTCGGATGTAATTCCGAAATGGTCACACAAGTCGGATCAAGTGTGGCTGTTTATTTTATTCTGGTACATTTAGTCACATAAAAAGGCGACTGTGTGGCTGTTCGAAAAACAGCATGTGTGACTAAATCCCATTTTTGTACTAGTGATAGACCTACAGATTGTTGTATAAATCATCCAAACCTATCTTTTCAAAATCCTCCTTGTTTCTCCAGACCACAGTATGCATGCTCCATTCAGATGACAAGCTTCTGAGAAACTTGAGATTGATGTCTTCTTGAGGCACTGGAACCTGCATAATTGCCAACTGACTTACTAGCTTCTAAAGTCTGTCATAAGTAGCATCAATATTTTCAGAACTTGAGGCCACAAAGGTCTCAAATTGATGCTTCAATAAGTTCTTCCTTGACTTCTTTATAGCTGCATTCCCACCAAATCTTTGTTCAATGGCTTCCATCAAGGACTTAGCATCCTGTATGTGACTAAAGCTTAATTGATACTCATTAGGTATGCCCATCATGAGAATACTATGAGTCTTGATCTCTAATCTTCTTTGAGCCTTGTCATCAGCAGATTTAATGGGTAAAATTGTCCCATCAGCAGATTTTACTGGTAAAGTATCACCATTTAGAATGACTTCCCACATGGAGTAGTCAAGCATCTTAATTTATTGCTGAATCCTCATCTTCCACAACTCATACTCACCAGGCTGGAACATGGACACTTTTGATGCAGTCACCAAATGAGTTGATTCATATTCCATTACTTCAGTAGATGTTAAACAGAACAGATCGCAAATTCTTCTTGATATCAGTTTCTAGATCATAAGCTCTGATACCACTTGTTGATCCCAGTTGAGCAATGATCTTATTAGTTATCTTAGATGTAAATCTAAAACAACAAGTATAGAAACTGTACTTGAAACAATATTAAACACTATGTGGAATCTAATGTTTAATCTTAAGAAGAATAATGAATAGAACAGTAGAATTCTCTCAACAAACACTTCAATATATTAATCGAATACTCAAAAGTATTTGGGTTTTACAGCCTTGAAGTGAATCAACTTTTATCAATGATATGTACAAAACTCTAACCCTAGAACCTCTTTTTATAGACTAAGGAGTCCTTTATAAGATAAGTATAAGTTTAACTAAATAGGATATACACAAAATCCTTTCCATACTTATCTAACCGACTATACATCACAATTACATAAACAGTAGAAACTAACTCTAACAGTAGTATCCATAAGTCTAGCAGTAGTATCTACTTGGTGTATTTCCTTGACCCTTTCAGCAACTCCAGCAGTAGTATGAAATACAGTAGCAGTAGTATCATTGTAACCAGCAGTATTATTCACACTTAGTGAATTTTCCATTTAGTAGTTGTATCATCCTGAGCAGTAGCATCTCAAAACCCAACATTTATATTTTGTTTTTGTTGGTTTTTAAAATTTTGTATTTTGTTTTTTCAAAAATATTTACATGTGAAGCTTTTTGAGATAAAATTCAAGAAGATTCGAGACGACTTTCTAGTTCCTGAGGAGTTAGGCTTCGCATGCCAATTCGTCGAACTAAATCGTCAAAACTTTCTTTTGGAAGGGCTTTAGTAAATAGATCGGCGAGTTGGTATTCAGTCTTTACGAAAAATAAATCAACAGTACCCTCTTCGACGTGTTCGTTAATGAAGTGGTAGCGGACTCTAATATGCTTGGTCTTCGAGTGTTGCACTAGATTGCGCGAGATGGCTATGGCAATTTTCGAGTCACAATACATAGGTATGCGGTCGAAAGTAAAGCCATAATCTTTGAGTTGTGTCCTCATCCATAGAACTTGGGCACAACACACAGATAGAGACACATACTCAGCTTCTGCGGTTGATAGTGCAGTACAATCTTGTTTCCTTGATGACCAACCTACTAGCTTTTCTCCCAAAAATTGTGCTCCACCAGATGTACTTTTTGCTGTGGCTTGGCAACCGGCATGGTCCGCATCTGAAAATGCTATTAGTTTAAACTCTGAATCCTTCGGATACCAAAGTCCCATATTAATGGTTCTTCGTAGGTACCGAAAGATCCGTTTAACCTCTTGGAGGTGCAGTTCAGTAGGCTTTGCCTGAAACCGTGTGCTAATAAATAAACAGCAAAATGTATATCGGGTCGACTAGGAGTAAAGTACATGAGAGAACCAATCATGCTCCGATATTTCTTCGGATCCATGGGTTTCCCAAATAAATCAGCCCCTATTTTTTGTGAAGTGACCATTGGAGTACCAACAGAGTCACGATTGTCCATACCATATTTTTTCAAAATCTCAATAGTATATTTCGCTTGATTTATAAAAATGCCACGTGGGGATTGATGAATTTGTAAACCAAGAAAGAATTTGAGTTCCCCCATCATGGACATTTTAAATTTGTTTTTCATGAGATTTTCAAAATGTTTTGAATGTTTCGGATTAGTGGACCCAAAAATAATGCCGTCCACGTAGATCTGAACAATCAAAATGTCATATTTGAATTTTCTAGTAGACAAGGTTGGGTCAATTGTTCCTTTGGTGAAATTATTTTGCAGCAAGAAAGATGATAGTTCGTCATACCACGCCCTTGGAGCCTGTTTTAAACCATAAATGGCTTTCTTTAGCTTGTAGACGTAGTCTGGATGATCTTTATCAACGAATCCATCTGGCTGACTCACATAGACTTCTTCTTTCAGAGTTCCATTCTAGAAAGCCGTCTTGATGTCCATCTGATAGACTGTGATATTCTTGTGAGCTGCATAGGCTAAGAAAATCCTGACGGCCTCAAGTCTTGCGACTGGCGCGAATGACTCTTCGAAATATATCCCCTCTTCTTGTCTGAATCTCTTGGCCACAAGACGAGCTTTATTGCGAATGACAGTCATTTCTTCATCCTTTTTGTTCTTCCATAACCACTTAAGATCAATGACGAGTTTGTCAATTGGTCTTGGAACTAAATCCTAAGTGTCATGTAGCTGATATTAGAGAAGTTCTCCCTGGATCGCTTCAATCCAAGCATTTTCTACCACGCCTCCCGAATGTTTTTAGGTTCTATCAGACTAACTGAGCAAACATAGATGCATATATCGGAATCGGTGGCGAGTTGTCTTCTCGTCTGAACAGGCCTTGAAGGTTCACCAATAACGTGTTCTATTGGATGGTCTTTAGTCCACTGTAATGTAGAAGGGTACCTTGGATTTGACGAATGCGTGTTAGATGGTTCATGTAACCTTGAAGATGATTCAGCAGAATCCGTTGTAAATGGGTTTTCGAATACTTCTTCTTCTAACACAACATCGTTTTGTTGTTCTTCTTCTTGAATTGGCGAATCGTTGTGTTGCTCATCAACTCTTGGTAAAACAATCTCAATTACTAGAGTTGCTGGAGTAGATGTTGATAGCTTCGATTGTGGTAGATGCATCTTGCAGTGGTGGTGGTGGTTGATGTTGTTGAGCGGGTGCAGCGAAACGTTGTTTAGATGCGTTAGTCGAAGTTCCACCATAGTATTCATCATACATAAACTCAAAGAAATTTTCCATTTATTGATTTATACGTTTTTCAGTGTCGGTTGACTGAGCTCCTTGCGGTATGAGTCCTGAACTGATATGTCTAAAAGTCTGAACGTTTGGTGCAGGTCCTAATCCGGTATGATTAGAAGCCATTGGGTTAAGCGCGGGTTCTAGAGCGAGTCTCTCAGAAGCCATTTGTGAAATCACGTCAAACTTCACATTCATCATCTCCATTATCCTTTTTGTTCTTCTGTTATACACCCTGAATGCCCTCGAGTTTTTTTAGTATCCAATGAAGATTCCAATATCACCCTTAGTTTTCAGCTTCCCCAGATCTTTTCTGTCGTTCGTTGGATAGCACAAAGCGCCAAATACATGAAGTTAAGAGATGTCGGATTTTCAGTTTTTCACTAGCTCATATGGGGTTTTATTAAATCTTGGATGGATTAGGGATCGGTTTTGGGTGAAACAAGCAGTGGCAACAACATCAGCCCATAAGAATAGTGGTGCACTAGAATAAATCAGCATCGTGCGAGCAGCTTCCACAAGAGTTCTATTTCTTCTTTCAACTACCCCGTTCTGCTGTGGAGTTCTAACAACCAATGTCTGGTGTGTGATTCCAGTATATTCAAAGTATGTTCTTATCTCCTGGTTTGTGAATTCTGTGCCATTTTTGGTTCTTACAATCCTTACTAGAGCTTGAAGTAGGACTTGAATGCGCTTCAGAAAGGTTATGATGGTTCCTAGTGCTTCGTCTTTTGATCTCAGAAACTTTACCCATGTATATATTGAATAATGATCGACGATCACAAGAATATACTTCTTCCCATTAATGCTTTCAACTCTCATTGGGCCACATAAGTCCATGTGCAACAGATGTAACTTATCCACCGAACTGGGTACGGTTTTAGGTTTATATGTTGCCCTTTTTCTTTTTCCTTGCTCACAGGATGGACATAAGTGATCCTTGGTGTATTTGAACTTTGGGAGACCGTTGAAGATGTTGTCTTTGGTAAGCTTGTTGATGGTGTCAAAGTTGAGATGGGATAAACGTCTATGCCACAACCAGGTCTTAGTTTCGCATGCTCTTGTCATAAGACAAACTGGTGATGAAAAGGCCATTTGGTTTATGTCGATAGCATATAGATTGGTGCCATGATTCCCAGTTAAGAGATCATCTCCATCTAAATTTCAAACGAAGCAGGTGTTTCTTCTAAATGCAACCTCTAAATCTGAATCACAAAGCTGCCCGACTGAAAACAAGTTGTGTCCCAACCCTTCAACGTAGTAGACTCGAGTGATTATATAATTCCCAAACTAAAGATCTCCATAACCTATAATAGCTGCTACATGATCATTTCCAAAACGAACAGTTCCCATGAACTTCCATACAAAGTTGATCAACAGCTTTAGATTCCCGGCCATGTGCTTGGAGCAACCCGAGTCGACGATCCAAAGACATATTTTGATAACCTGCCAAGAACAGATGATTTTGCATTTGGAAACCGTTTATCATTTGGTTCCATAGGGTTAGGGGTAAAAAACGAATCACACGCATAGGAGGTTTCTATTTGTTCTTTTGGAACCTTTTTTAATTTGCCATTCACAAGTATGAATTCAATACCCGTTGGTTTCCATACGCACAACTTAAGATAGTTCCTAGGTAAAATGCTACTAGTGGTTGACTTAGATGCTGCAATAAGTCTTTTAACATATCTAGATCTAGAACTAGTTCCTAGAGGAGCATCTTTCTGTTCAGGTATTTCATTCACATTCACATAATTAGAAACATTATGATCACAGACAATTTTAGACAAAGATTTCTTGCACATTAAACAAACAGAGTCATTACATGCACTAGAATCAGTACTTTTAACATTACATCCAGATGACATATGTTTCTTATTAGAAAGCGATAAATTCCTAGGGTGTTCTTCTACTTCTTCATTTTTATTCTTGCATCTACTCTCAGAGACAGGCGAGACTTTATTGTTCCTTGTATTGCTCCTAGGCATTAGTGTGCTGCTCCTAGAGGTGCTTGCATCTACTCTCAGAGACAGGAGTGGAGTAGTAATTTCTGTTTGCAACACCTTTTTCATTTCAATATGAAAACTTGAATGCCAGTTGTTGATGCTGAGATTCGTTTTAGATTCAACAATACTTTGAAGTGTATTTTCTCTATCTTTGAGATCATCCAAATATCTTCTAGCTTCACTTGTGTTAAAAGGGTTGCTAGAGGACATTTGTTCCAGATTTGATAGATTTTTGGAAACAACTTTTGGTTTTGCTGAAACAACTGGTGTTTTAAAAACCTTTGGTGTTTGTTGTTGTTTAACAAAATTTACACCAGAAAGTATGTTAAGTTTGTTATAATCAATTGATTTAATTTATGGGTTCTTTTGTCTCATTTTGATTCTACTCTCTTCACCAAGCTCAATCGTTTCATCAGAATCCTGAACAGTAGAAGGATCATGTTCAACAAATATCACATCACCATTATATAACACATTCTGTTCTTTCTGAGCTTTCTTGAGATGATAAGGGTTTTCACAACCTATAGCCATTTTCTTCATTGTATGTAAAAGCGGGTTTGGATCTTTAATAAGCATATGAATTGTTTGAGCAGAGTGACCCATTTTTACAAGCAAATCTTCCAACTTTTTAATTGTTTCTTGTTTCTCAATGATTTCATCAAGAAGATCATTTTCGCGTCTTGAAAAATCTGCTTTCAATTATTTCTTCTCTTTTTCAAGATCAGAACAAGTTGATTTTTGTTTAGAAAGTTGGTTTTGCAAATCTGAAACTTTCGCATTTAAGGATCTATTTTCTTGTTTAAGATAACATCGAGGGTGTCAAACTTAATTTGCAACTGTTTTTCTCTTAAGACAAAGTTTTTTTAACCATTTTTTTTTTTTTTTTTTTTTTTTTTTTTTTTTTTATTTTGTGTTTTCTTTGCAGTCTTTTTTTTTTAGGAGAGAAAAGAGGGTATAGGAAGAATATTAATCATACCTTATTCTTGGTAACTGCTTCTAATTAGGCGATTTCAAAATTTTGGATAAAAATTTTGGCTCCAAATTCTAATTTCAAAATAACAATTTAATTATTTAAAAAATTTTCCTTTAATTTGAACCTTTTAAGTAAAGCATAAACTTGAATAAATCAAAATTTTGTCTCCAAATGTTATATATCATTATATTAATCGCAAATCATGAACCAAGATCTAGAACAAAGATCATGAATACAAACTGCATATCAAATTAGGAACTCAAATTTACACAATTGCACCAAGATCATGAACACAAACTGACACCATTTAACACAAACTGCTACCATTAAATCATAAACCAACATGAAATCAAAAACACAAACTACTACCATTAAAAAAATATGTGCAATCATCAAATCAACAACAGAAACTGCTACCATTAAATCTAACTATGCAATCATCACATCAAGAACACAAATTGCTACCATTTAACAAACCAAAATACTATCATTACAGTTATAAAATAGATACAGTTAAACTACTAATTACCAGTTATTGTACCATTAATAATTACATTTAACCAAATTAAATGTCTGAACTACTACTACCATATTAAAGTACCAAATACCATTTACACAAACACAAAAGCTGTTAATGGATGTCCTAAACCCTAAACCATCTTCTTACACGGCAGTCCCAAGACAATATCCTGAGTAAATTTCTTTTTGTGTGCCTTTTCAACTGGTATTTGAGAGGATTGAGTTTTGGGAGTAGCTTGAGAGGATTCAGCTTTGTCATTTACCTACAAGTTGAACGAGTATAATGGATTAAGTCTGGAGAATGTCATAAAAGTAGCGAAACAACACTTAGTAAATGGACCATTATTACCCGTTTTGTGTCAGCATCACCAGATTCTTCATCGCTAGAGAAATAGAAAGGGCTCTTTCTCTTCCAATCTGTGTTTTCCCATACCTCCTAATAGTTCAACATACCATGTGTTTTAAAAAATTTAATAAATGGTATAAAGGTATACAACTTTAGCCACAAACACATAACAACTTTAGTATACCTTGTTGGAAATGATTTTGAATTTGGACCTAGGGATTTTTGCCTTTAAACCCGTTAAAGCATAAACTTGAATAAATTAAAAATTCACATAGCTTTACATTCAACAATAAATTCACACAGCTTTACATTAGAATCAGTAACAACCCCAAACATCACCATTTATAGATCCAAAGCCTGTTACTAATTATTTTACAATGAATCATCAACTGATATGTGAAAACATTAAAAAACATACCTTTGTCGTTATTTGGATTCATTTTTTGCGTGTTTGTGTTTGCCAGAAGAATGTGTGTTTTGAGTAGGGTTTATTGATTATTGTGTGTGTTTACAATTGATCCGGTAAAGGGATTAATTGCCGGATGACTATTGAAGTGGTGGTTTGGTTTAACTATGACGTGGCAAGAGGTGTAAAATAATAATAATAATAATAATAATAATAATAATAATAATAATAATAATAATAATAATAATAATAATAATAATAATAATAATAATAATAATTAAAAAAAAAGAAAAAAAAAGCTAATGGTGTTTACGTGGCGGTGAAAACCGGCTATAGCTGGTAACTAGGGATGGCAACGGTTCGGGTTCGTGGCGGGTTTTAGTGTACCCGTACCCGAACCCGTTTATAATATACCCGTACCCGCCCCATATCCCACCGGACACCCAATTAATATTATCCAACGGTTTTTCGAGTTTCCCCGCGGGTATCAGTTATCCGTAATTAAAAGTTAAAGAAAATGAATATTGTATCAAATGATTTAATGCAACGTATCACAACGTAACGTACTCGGCATGATATTCACCAAAAAAATCAAATGCGCAAGAGGTTTCAAAAGTTAATCATTCTCATTTCAAAAAATAATCTCGTTTTAGCCTTTTAAAAGGGTTTGGTATCATCATTTGTGTAACGATAGAGAACACGGACTCACGAGTACTCACTCCCAAAAAATGAATAACTGAATAGTCGAGAAGAGTATTGACAATAACTCGAGTCGAGACGAGATGACGAAGACAAGTCAAAGAGATAACTAATAACAAACATATCAAATAAGATGAGTCGATTTGTAATCATCGGTATTTTCCCATAATCCCATTTATTAGTACAAGGTATACTCGTTTTATGATTTAAAACAAGTTTGGACTTATGACAAAATTAATCTTTGGAAATAACAAAATTTCGCCATGACCCTTTCATTTATGGAACATTTCCAAGTCAAAAGATTTTATTGAAAATCAATTTCCCGAGTAATTTATAATATAAAGAGTATTTATATAAACCTTACACCCTAAACCCTAAACCCTAAACCCTAAACGCTAAACCAATCCATAACTCAAACAATAACCAAACAAATAGTCCAATAAATCCAAATATGTTAGTGTACGGGTAGCGTGTCTCGATTAATCCAATAGCCCTCGTGTGTTCCGATTTTATCCCAAATTTCACACGCAAGGTTTTCAAAATCGGGATCCTACTTAAGATCCTATATATGGTAAAGATCGGGATCCTACTTACAAAGGATCTTTAAAGTAGGATCCCGATCTTTACCATATATAGGATTTGAAGTAGGATCCCGATTTTGAAAACCTTGCGTGTGACATTTGGGATAAAAACGGAACACACGAGGGCTATTGGACTATTTGAGACATGCTACCCGTACACTAACATATTTGGATTTATTGGACTATTCGTTTGGTTATTGTTTGAGTTACGGATTGGTTTAGCATTTAGGGTTTAGGGTTTAGGGTTTAGGGTGTAGGTTTTATATAAATACTCGTTATATTTTAAATTACTCGGGAAATTGATTTTCAATAATGTCTTTTGACTTGGAAACGTTCGATAAATGAAATGGTCATGGCGAAATTTTGTTATTTCAAAAGATTAATTTTGTCGTAAGTCCAAACTTGTTTTAAATCATAAAACGAGTATACCTTGTACTAATAAATGGGAATATGGGAAAATACCGACGATTACCAATCGACTCATCTTAAGCTTTTAAAGTTCCTTTGTAAGATCCGGATCATTTTTGCTTTGCAGTATCGTAAAATCGTAAGATCCTAAGATCAGGATCGGGATCCTGACAATCACGGTCTCACGTACACTTCTAATTTCCGTACTTTGTTATTAACCAAATTTAATAACAAATATCTCAACAAATTTTAATTTAACAATTGTTTTTATTTCTTTCTTTTATTTTTGTCCAAGTCGAGTCAATATCAAGTCGCAATAAATGAGTTACTATTTCCTTTCGAGTCATGGTCAAACATTTATTCCCTCGGGTCAATAATAATGAACCCGATCCCAAATCATCCCAAACATCACAAACAACTAGTTGGAAATATTGAGTTTGGAAGTTTATTATTAACAAAGCATGAGATACAACTAGTTGTTGCATCAACTCATTGTACATGGAAAGTCAATACTTGGTAAAAGGAAATTGGAGACTTTTTCGTACAACTTCAATTCACAATTTACTTTTGGCGGGCGCCATTGGTCCCTTTTCCCGCCTAAAGTCTTGGGAACCATTCATCTACCTCTCCAGCCTATTTATACCTATAGATTGTATACCAAAGAACACACACAAACACATATATCCCTTTCAATTCAAAGAAAACTTCAACGATGGCAGCAAATAATGGTAACTTTCAAAATGATGCTGAAGAGTACGAGTGTGTGTTAAACAACAATTTGCTGTTTGACGCAGTGTTTAATGCATTCGGGTATGAACCCATTGCAGAATATGGGTCGTATAGGAAGGTAGATACGTGGATGAGGGGTACAATTTTGAATTAGCTGCATGCGCAAGACTTTTACTGGGATGAGGTTTGGGGAGTGGATGAGGTGGAGGAGGAAGAATAAGATGAAGAGGAGGAGGAAGGTGAAGAGGAGGAGGTGGCTCAAACTGAGGTGGTGCAGCAAAACCAGGGGGAGCAGCAGCAAAATGTGGTCGACCAGCAAAATGTGGTGGTGCCTCAAAACCAGGGGGAGCAGCAAGATGGGTTTCAAGACCCTTATGATCTAGAAAAGAGGATTAGCGATCTTGAAATTTTGGTTAAAGGACTCGAGGAAAGGAAGAAATTGATGGGAAGCAGGGAAGAGAGCTATGGTTCTAACAATTTGGGGTGAAATGGAGTGAAGCAGTTTAGGATGATGGTGTTTTTATGTTTTTAGTATGTTTAGTATTTAGGTTGGATAATTAGATGCATATATGGTTGTAGCTTTTAAAAAATATCACTGAAATATTTGATATTTAATTAATTGTTTATGGTTGCTTGTGAATGTTTGATTTAAGGAAGTCAACAAACCAAAATTTGCATAAGGGTAAGTGGTGCAAAAAATGTGGAGGGTTGTGTTTCCTCTTATGTTAAAGGGGTGTTTTGTTTCTTGGATAATACAGTCTTTTTAGAAGACTATTAACACTTAAACAGTAAACTGTGTTGTAATGCAAGAACAACAATATCACAAAAACTGATTAAGTTTCTTCCCTTACACTTAATCACCTCCAAATGTATGAGTGCAGTATTGTTTTAAATTAAAATTGAGTTCATACTGCTGAGAAAATGTTTTTGCACAAAGTTTGTACTGCTAGGCAAACGTTTGTACTGCTAGCATAAAACTTTGTACTGCTGGGTAGCCGTTAGTACTGTCTGGGTTTTAACCGTGGTTTATTTCTAGCCGTTGGGGTAATTTTTGTCAATTACTTCGCTTTAGGGTTTCATAAATTGGATAACTCTCTTTATTTATATAACTTATACGATTTCTTCAAACTTAAGAGACAATTAATTAAAGTCGGTCCAATCATAACCCAGCACTCTAATCAAGCATTTAATCAATTTTCATGGCAAATTTAGAGTTTTGTGATACACATAACCAGGTTGCATTCTTGGAGAAACCAGAAGGGAGTCAAGACTTCCACCAGATAGTAGATTTTCTAAACACTACCCACATCAAGTATGCTCTTACAGTCAATCCTACTATCTATGTCTCTCAAATCAAATAGTTTTGGCAGACTATTACTACCAATACATTTGAGAATGGAGACAAAGAGTTAATTGCAACAGTTGATGGAAAAACAATAACTATTACCGAGGCATCTGTTAGAAGGCATCTCCATTTAGCAGATGAAAATGGTATTAGTTCTTTGCCTAATACTGAAATTTTTCATCACCTTTCTAGAATGGGGTATGACACATCTTCTCAAATTCTGACTTTTCAAAAAAGATGTTTTGCCCCACAATGGAGATTCTTCATACATACCATCCTTCATTGTTTAAGTCCAAAGAAAACCTCATGGGAGCAATTTAGTAGCAATATTGCAATTGCTCTCATTTGTTTAGCAACAAACATGACTTTTAACTTTTCAAAATTAATTTTTGATGGTATGGTGAAAAATGTGGATAACAAATACAAGTTTTTAATGTATCCAAGGTTTATACAAACGGTTTTGAATATAAGGAAAAGTTTGCTTCTATCTCATAAAATTATTTATCCAACTCCTTGCCTTACTTAAAAACTTTTCAGTAACATGAGCACGGCTTCTAGGAGGTTTAATGGGATAGTAGTTCCACTTTTTGAAACAATGTTGGTTCAAAATCAAAACATTCAGGGTGAAGGATCAACAGGCCCAGTTAAGTCCCATCACACACCCAAAGGTTCATATGATTCTCAATTAGCCTTACAACCAACTTCAACACACCTGGAAATGCCCCATGATTCACCTCTCCCAGGAGGTGACACAATTGGAAGTGATGAGGGCAGAGTGTTACTAAAGGAATTGATGGATATTTGTACCAAATTGACTCAAAGGGTGACTGGATTAGAGAAAGAACTCAAGGAGACAAATAAAGAACTCAAGGAGACAAAGCAAGAACTCAAGGAGACAAAGCAGTTGTATAGTACTGCTTACAAGAAGCTCATTGAAAAAGTGAAGAAATTGCAGTCTAAAGTCAAGTAACTTAAAGCAAAGAGAAAGGAAAATATTGTGGAGTCTACAAGCTCAGATGATGAAGATTCAGATGATAACATGGATGATTCTTCCAAACAGGGGAGGAAGACAGCTGATATTGATCAAGGCCCCAATATTTCTTTGGTTGAAGAGAATGTTGAGTTGCAGGGGAGGCAAGATATGGGTGAAGAAAATTTGGATGCAGAAAATATTGGTACTACTAATCAACAAGTTATGGCTGTGTCTGATAGAAGGCAAAGGGCAGATAAAGGAAAGGGCATTATGATTGAAGATGAGCCACTAAAGAAGGACAAGAAGAGTGTTCTTGCTCAGATTAGTTTTGATGAAGAGGTGGCTAGTAAGGCACGGGAAGATGAAACAGAACAATTTGAGATTGCAAATTTCCTTGATAAAAAAAGACTTGCAAATCAAGTATATGAAGCAATGTTTAATCATGCTTAACAAGTTCAGTCTATGATTGCTGCTGATGATGTTTTAAAGGAAAGGGTTGGTGAACTCAGAGCAGATGAAGTGTTGTCCATTGAAGAGAAGTCAAGACAACTTGCTGAACTAATAAATTCCAAAAGAAAGTCTGCTGCAGAACAAAAAGCCAAAGAAAAGAGGAGTAAACCACCTAGTCAAGCTGAGCAAAGAAAGACCATGTGTCTTTACATGATGAACATGGCTGGATACAAAAGGAAGCATTTCCGAAGTAAAAGTTTTGAGTAGATCAAGAGTGAGTTTGAAAGGGTTTACAGAAGAGTGAACACATTTATTTCCATAGGAATAGATGAACCAACTAGAGCTACAAAGAGACATGGTCTAATATTGGAGCCTAAATCTTCAAAGAAACAGAAGATTGGTGAAGAAGAAGTACCTACAGCAGAGGATTCAAAGAAGCAAAAGACTAAAGAAGATAAAGAAGATCAAGCAGTTGAGGAAGAAGAAACAGCAGAGGAATTAACTGATGAAAGGCTCAAGCAGCATATGATTGTTATAATCCCAGAAGCATTGAATGTTCATCATCCTATTGATCAAGTTAAACGTCCAATTATTGATTTGGAGATACATAAAGATACATTTGGGAAAGCTTGGAAGATAATCAGGGTTGGAGGACACTCAGAATTTTATAAGTATTTTGAAGATATGCTAAAGATTTTTGATAGAGGAGACTTGGACAAGCTATAGGATCTGGTTCAAGAAAGGTTCAGATCTATAGATCCTATACAAGACAAAGAAAAGGAGCTATAGGTGGAATTGAAAAGGTTGTATGAACCTGATCCAAAAGATATCTTATGGCATTTTCGAGCTCATGAGTTGAGTACAAAATGGAGATTGTATGATACATGTGGTGTTCACCATGTATCTACAAAGAATGGAGTGGATGTCTACATGCTGACAGAAAAAGATTATCCATTAAGGGCAGCTAGCTTATTTGTTATGTTAGATGCTAAGCTCACAGTTACTGATGAAGACTTAGTAATGGCAAGAGACTTACTGAGAAAGATCTTCAGATAAGCAAAAAGGAAATAATGTTATTACTGCTAGTGTAAATATTAGTACTGCCAGGTTTAACTTTGTACTAACAGGTTTAACTTTGTATAGAAGATATTTGGATTTTGTAACAATTTTCTTTAATAAAACAGATAGTCTATAAGAGGAATACAAAAGAAGGTATAATCGAAAAAGACCCAAGGGCGGAGATGGTTGAGTTGTTGGTGTTGTGAAGGGGAGATCACATGTTCAATACCTGTGGCTTCCTTTTTGGTATTTCCCTCCCCAAAATTTTTGAAAAACCCCCCATTTTTTGTTCAGCAAATTTCAAATTTCGCACATTTCTCACAAATCACAGCCACCAGACACCAATCACAGCCACCAGTCACCATTCACCAGTCATGTCACAGCCACCGGTCACCATCGACCGTTCACCAGTAACCAATCACAGCCACCACTCACCATCCACCACTCGCCGGTCCGGCCATCAACAACGGAGGGAGGTTCATTTAGATCTAAATTAGGTACTTTTTTTAATTAGGAAATCATTTTTTTAGATGCAATGGTGAAATTATATTATCCTCGAAATTGTTTTTTTTTACAATTATAAAGATAGCAAATTCCGCCCAGACAGATTCCAATTAGTATGTGCATGATGTTTGTGATCAAAGGGAATTTTGAGTATCACTACAATACACACTGTCCATTGTAACAAAATTCTGCATACATAGATGCATTGTTGATTGCATAGTTGATTACATACCAGGAGAAAACATAGTACTTGTTACAGTAGCATCATAACATCAAGACATACATAGCTAGCCAATGGTCCTTTTCCCTTTACCTTTAGTGAGTTCAATTGGGCCTTTTCCCTTTCTCTTCTTTGCTTGGATTTCTTCCCAAGTTTCCTGATTTGGTAGGCCTAGAACTTGATCCCTTTTTCCTGGGATTGACAGAGTGTGAACTTATAACCACTGTGAAATTTTCACCTCGTAATAAACGGGTACATATTTTAATAAGATTACATATTACCTTTTTCTGCATATAATTTTTTTTTCTGATTGTGACTTCTATTTAATGTGACGTAACTCACATTTTCGATAAACATGCTCCCACGCAACGCAACGCAACCCAACCTAACGAATTTAATGTTTATTTATTATAAACATTTCCTTATGAGGTTTTACAACCTACAAATTGCCATTTTACGATAACTCGCGAAAGGACGTATAAACTTAACTTCTGTCAATCATTAGCGTTTCTAACGAAACCCTAAATTATTACAATAACAATTAGGCATAACTAAACTATAAAACCAAGGTACAAGTCCCTTAAGCACAAAACCCATTTATTCTTATTTATATATACATAACTTTAAAAATTATTTATTTTAAAGTCTATTTCACATATTTATTTTTCCTAATAAATATGTAAACCTAATAAATAATTGTACAAGTCCATAAAACCCACGGTACAACCCTTTAATGCACAAAACTTAAAAATCACATTTACATGTAATTAAAGCCTACTAAAAATTACATAAAAATCACAATAATTAAGGAAACATTAAAAATACATTTTTCTTAATTTGTAAACCTAAGTACAATCATCCTAAGCCTATTGTACAACCTTCCTATGCGCTAAATCGAATTTTACTTATTTAAACATAATTCGATATATACTAAATTACACATACATTTTTCAAAAATAGTTTTTAACACAAGAAATTAATTAAACCATAAGAACTAAGTTGGTTACTCTCTAAAGCCCTAGTATACACCTATTTAAGCTCAACGTACCACACCCTTAAGCATAAATCGAACCCTAGTTCATTTCTAATTAGAAATCGACTAATCTAGTTAAATCTTTGACATCACACAATGTTTTCTAAACTCACAAGACACTCACTTGGTAGCTCTCTTCTATGGACACATCTCTTTGTCCCAAGAATACAAACATTAGGTTAAAAAGTGTGAGATAAATGTATGGCAAGGGAGAGGACACATCACCACTTCCCCCCCCCCCCCCTCCCAAGTGGCACCCATGGCAGATTCTGTCAGCAAATGTCCCTTAATATCTTCCTAGAAAACCCTAATACCTCCCCTTTATAAATAACGAGCCCTAGTTTCACCTCTACACAACCCAACTTGACACACCAATAAACACAGCCACAACTCACTCACTTCTGATCAAATACACTCTCATAACACTCATTCGGAGGCCAAGGAATTAGGAGATACTCTAGTTAATCGGGTCAAGACCATTCGCCTAGTGAAAATCCCTACCGAGCCCAAACCATAAGTAAGTTTCTTAAATCTCCTTTTCAATACTTTTATTTGCATTTAAGTAACCTTTAGATCACTAGTAATAATCGCCTAACACAACTCTAGTTTAAAAACAAATTATTTCATTTCTTTTGTTCCTAGTCGAATAAACCCTAGTCGAACCCTAGGATCAATTTAAATCGGGAACATACTAAAACCAGTTAAGTAGTAATAGAAACTAGTATAACCATGTGTTAATAAAATCATAGAAGCATATAAACTATAAAAACCAACTAAGTTTTGGCCTATTTTCTTTTTAAAACCGAATAAACCCTAAATACCCATTTCGAATAAAAACTTTATTTAGCAACATGAGATATGCTTAAAACATGTTTAATACAACATAAATATACTAATTATAATGATAATAAGTCGAGTTCACAAGTCATCAAACCCAGAATCAAATACCGAACCCTTTTCTTTAATTTTGGTCAGTCGCCCGGCAACGGCGCCAAAAACTTGATTGCGTGGTTTTGTAACCTTACAACAGGTTTTACCTCTCGAGGGATCTCAAGAGGCTTACAACCCCACCAGGCAGTGTACCTGACCGATGTAGTATAGTGTAGTGGTAAGTACGGGGGATTGATCGTTCTCCACAGGGAATAGTGTTCGTTAGGTGTGAAAGGCTACTCTAATTAGGTCTAAGGGTTGAGGAAGATTCTTTTTATGTTTTTATATTTTTATGAAAGCAAGTAAAATCTCGGTTTTGAATTAGTGTGTATTAGTCGCGTGGATGACGGGTGTATTCCTTAATACCATTCGTGGGGTGGCGTACTTACTTCCCCAACTCTACAAGCTCCTACTTCACTCCTATGTCGAGCCGGCTAGGAAGCTCCTAACATGGGATCACTAGAATTCGCTTGTGCATTAAATACAACCATAAAAACCTTTAGTACGCGTTTGGTTCATGTTTCTTAAGACGTTCAAGCAAGTTACCGAATAGGAAGTTAGCCAGTTTTCTTAAGCCTAACATAGATAAACAATCATCCAATACAACTAACAACACACTAACAACCAATAATCAATAGCTAAGTTTCATTAGATCTAAGCAAACACAAGATAAATTTAGCCTAACATGTTAAACAAAAGACAAGAATAAGATAGAATCAAACAACACATAGACATATTGAATGATTAATTGATAACTTATCTTTCAATGAAACATGGAAGATCTCAAGGCAAAAAGCCCTGAAAAAGTAGCTAAAATCGTCTTAGGGTTTCATCCCAAAATTCCACACACTAAGCTCTCCCTAATGACAAAAGATTAGAAAACTATATATAGATTTTTGGATCTGACGGCGTCACCTTATGGAGTGTGACGCCGTCACCTCGCCGCTTTTAGGGTTCCCGGATGACCTTCTTGACGCCGTCCCTCTTTAGCTCTTCCAAAATCCATTCTGGCTTATCAAGGCTTGACGCCGTCAGCTCGTGAACGTGACGCCGTCCCCTTATGATTTAAGCCGTGACGCCCTTGATCAAGTTAAAGAGTGACGCCGTCAGAATTCACATGCTATTTTCACTGGCTTATCATGAGTAAATTTCACGTCCAACTTTTCTTGCCAAAGCATGACGCCGTCCAGAGTAAATTGTGACGCCGTCAAGAGTAACTTTTAGCCGATTTTTGAGACTTTGTCGTTTTCTTCACTTTATGCTCCAAAAACGTCCAAAATGCTTCCTTTTCCAGATTTCTCCTCAAAAGTACCTAAAATGACAAAAAGGAACGATTTAGGGCAATATTTGATCAAATAAATACGATTTAAGGCTTAAATGACCCCTTAAAAGCGGTACACTTTTCGCTTCATCAAATACCCTTACACTTGAGATTTGCTTGTCCTCAAGCAAATGCGCTTTTATTCTAATCAAAATACAAGTTAGGGGTCATTTAACGCAAACATAAAAGTAATTACAACAAATAATCGTTCCACTTCAATCATAATAAGCACGGAGATTATAAACTAGCACCTCACAAGTAGTGTTTAGATACTCACATCTCTCAAGTGTCATCAAAATAAATCTCATAAATGAAAACGGAAAATATCTCTCACTACCTGTCATAGCAAATAGATTACCATAGGCTTGGGAAAGGATCGAAAACCTCCTCCACTAGGCGTAAGCACCAAAGATAAACAATCAAAGAGGGCTTTTAAATGGGTTATAACGTTAGGTGTAGGAAAAGGAAAACACGGTTTTGTTGGATAAATGATATTTTACTGGTGGCGAGTTAAAAATCTTGATCAATTACATGTACTATACAATGTTGCTAAGCCAAGACTAGACTCGATCTTAAGCTAGAAACAAAATAACAAAATAACAAAAATATAAAATAAACATAAAATAAAACGGGATGGTAGTCCGTATGTTTTTTCTACTTTTCTTTTTCTCATTTTTTTTGTATTTTTCTTGATTTTTTCGATTTTTTTTTTTTTTTTTTTTTTTTTTTTTTTTTTTTTTTTTTTTTTTTTTGCATACACTTTTACCCTACCATCCAAAATAATACATCATAGGGGCATTGCATCCCCCTTACACTTGAATTTTTACATAACTTTACAAATAACTATTCTAATGACTCGAATTAAGATAATTGAAAAACTTGGAGTACTTTTAAAACATTTAGCACATATGGGGGTAATAAATGATGTTCTTCCCCGTTACTCCATTACACTAGTACTTTACCCATGAGTCTCAATCGTCCCAAAACAATATGTACAAGGATATGACTCGACTTAGCAACCATGTAATCAACTAGATAATTAACTTGGGTTTAAACAAATGTTGTCACAATAATGCACTAAAAATGAGTGCATACAAGGTAGGCTAAGGCGATTTGGGTGTACATTTTAGTGGGGTGTAACAAATTCTTCCTTTAAGTAAAATGCTTAAAGGTCGAAACGAAAAGATAGGCTCTGAGGGGTGTACTAGGGGTATCGTGTACTAAAAATGAGTACAACGCAAATGGTGTGGGAGAATTACTTGACCAATGTAGCCAAAGTAATTATAACAAAAACACAGGTGTAAAACAATGGGTTAATCCTAATGCCTCTTATCATGTAGTAAATCTAACTACACGAATGTAGTCTCACTTGTGGCCTTGGAATGGTCCTAACGCAAGTTCTAGAATCTAAGTGCTACCGGTACACACATCATAGCATAAATGCTTTTCCTACCAATTCTAGGGGTGAACCTCACATATTTGGGGTGGAAAATTTTTTAGTAGTACGGTTTTTGTGCTAGTTATATAACTCCTATCCGTGAGACGCTCATTAAGATCAAAGTTTCACTCCTAAATGTTGTAAAAAATTTTAAATTTGGCACTAAAATTGCCCTAACAAGTATTTATCTCAGTTTTATTACACATCTACTATTAAACAAACAAAAATCAAGCGTAATGGTATTCTCTAAAATCGTACTTTTACCCTCCCCTTACACTTAAGATGAACATTGTCCCCAATGTTCAAATAACAAGATGTAAAAGCATAAAGTAAAAGAATGAAATCAAATACTCCCCTGATTCGCTCGGTGGATAATGAAATTACACGGTTAAATCTTCCTCCAAAGAGAATGTTGAAGCTCCATGACTAATGCATCGCCATAAGCTTGATTCCAAAAACATCTCCTTGTCCAAAATAACCTGTTAAACCTGAGAAAACAAACACGAAAACCTGCATAACATCGGCGGGATAAAATCTATATATAAGGATATAATGCTTGTGGAATGAAAATTTTGCAGATTCCTGGAGATTATAAGTTGGAGATTTTAATAAAAACTTTTTATGAAAACAAAACTTTCAAAAATTTCTGGAAATTAAATCTGACGCCGTCAGGTTATAACCCCTGACGCCGTCAGAAATGACCTGACAAAAATTTTCATTTTAAGTTTCCGGAAAATTTCTGGAAAAACCTTTTACCTTACTTCCTGGAAATCCTGCAAAACATCATTATGACTCGATACAAGCATTTGACTCAAACAAATACGAATATGTATGCTAATTTATTATTATTACGATTCATGTTAATTTGTGTTCTAATAAACCGATTTAGATTTCCCTTACACTTATCTTTTGCAAAATACCTTTATATGTAGTTAAGACGAAGTTAAAAACAAAATAAAGCATTTTCACAAATTAGTTTTTAACATGAATCAATAATAATAAAAATTAAACACACATACGGAAACAAATAAAAACAAACAAACAAATAAATAAACACACAAAGCAAATAAAACAAATAAAGCTTGGGTTGCCTCCCAAGAAGCGCTTTTCTTTATTAACGAGTCTTGTAGCTAGACTCAAAGTCAAGCTACCCTATGTAAGTAAGCTCGTCATCAAGGACGTCTTTAGGGTTAAGCTTGGATTGAAGTTTCCTATTGGTTCGCTTAGTACGATATATCTTTTCAAACTTCTCTCCATCCGGGTCATACAACGTCATCTTAATATGCCATGACCCATCTCCATCTTTGGGTGGTTTATCCCAATTCCACTTATGATCATCTTCCTCACAAATCCACTTATTCATTCCTAGGTTAATTGGCAGAACTCCTAGGAAATCAATCATCTTTCTAAAAACTAGAGGGTCTTCAAATGGATCCAATTCGGTGTCCCTAGCCAAGAGTTGCTCCACCGAATGCGTTCGGTTAACAAAGTCCTCTTCTAGGTAAAATGGGCGTTGGGGTCCTATGAAGTCTCTATCAATCCAAGTTCCATATCTAGATGGTCTCCTATTTGATTCTAGCCAATGTGGTGTTGGTTCCTCACTAGTATCATAGGCATGTTTCTTAACATCATAGACTGACCAAGTATCTCCTTCTCCTACCGCTATCTTGGATTCCTTACAATCAATCATAGCACTAGCGGTCGCCAAAAATCCTCTACCTATCAACAAGGGGCATGTAGGGTCGCTAACCATATCAAGGACGTGGAAATCGGCTAAAATGGTTAGTTTTCCAATGTGCACTAACACGTCCTTAACTACTCCAACCGGGTAAGCAACACTTCCATCCGCTAAGCCTATTATCACCTCGGTTTCTTCAAGTTTTCCAAGTTTTAGAGAGGTGTAGAGAGGTAACGGAAGTAGGTTAAGGCTTGATCCAAGATCGGCTAATGTGTCATAAGCCTCCGAATTACCGATCTTGCAAGGTAGAACAAATAAGCCTGGATCATCTAACTTCTTAGGTAGTTTGTTTTGAACGAAGGCGGTCCCTTTTTCGCCTAATTTGAGCTTCTTCTCATCCAACACATCAACAACCGGACTTTCAAGGTGGAGCTCCTTGAATTCTTCGTCAAGGTTTTGAGTGGGAGGTGTTTCAACTATGTTGTTGACCAATTTGGATGTCATAACTTCTTGGTCATTTGGAACGACTTGGGTTTGTTTGAAACACGTGCTCATGGAATTGACCGAATAATATTGTGGACAAGAACTAGGGGACGAAACCGATGAAATAGCGTTGACGTTCAGTTTCGGGTTCTTGACCGTGTTGCTAGGGAGTGCTCCTATTTCTCGATCATTGAGGGCTTTCAACAAGGTGTCAATCTTATCGGTCATCTCGCTTTGTTTTTGTTTGAAATCGGCTTCAAACTTGGCTAAACGAGCTTCTTGAGATGCCATAAATTGAGACATCAATCCTTCAAAGTTATCGGTACTACCATTGCCGGAAGGATTGTTGTTGAAAGTACGGTTCGAGTAGGAACCGCTTGATTGGAAACGATTAGGTGGGTTGGAAGAATTGGTTTGTTGAGAGTTTTGGTTTTGTTTCCACCTAAGGTTCGGGTGATTTTTCCATGAGGGGTTGTATGAATCACCATAATGGTTTGGCTCGGGTTTGAAAGTGTACCACTTGTCTCCCGCTCCGTCGGTACGCGAGGATGCGTAGTCCACAAAAGCTTGTTCGGGGAGTTCCATGCAATCACGAGTGTCGTGGGGACCACTACATAATTCACATGAAGAAGTGATTTTGTTCACTTGGCTTGAAGGTTTAGGAGCCTCGTAGGATTTCATGAGAAACTTGACTTGGTCTTCAAGTTCTATGATCCTACGGTCGGAAGTGCTTGAATTATTCGAAGGCAAAGATATTGCCTTGACCGTTTTATTCAAATCACGGGGATCACTCCAACTTTCGTTGTCATAAAGAGCAAGATCCTCTAGGAGAGCCCATGATTGTTCCGCACTTAGATCACGTAGCTTGCCACCGGCCGATTGGTCAATGGTTTGCCTCGTGGAGAGATTGATATGATCATAGAAGATTTGGACTTGGAGCCAAAGTTCTATGCCATGGTGAGGGACTTTCTGGAGTAAGTCCTTGAATCGAGTCCATGCCTCGTAGAGAGTTTCGCCTTGACGTTGTTGGAACATCAAGATATCATTCCTTAGCTTGGTAGTTCTTCCCGGTGGGAAAAACTGAGCAAGGAAACGAGTGGTGAGATCATCCCAAGAGGTGATGGATCCTGCGGGTTGACGTTCTAGCCACTGACTAGCTTGGTCCCGCAAAGAGAATTGAAAGAGACGCAATCGGGTCGTCTCTCGAGTGGCAACATCAAGGTCTATAGAATCAACGATTTTAAGAAAGTCCTTGAGATGTTGATTAGGATCTTCAGAACGAAGTCCATGGAATGCGCATCCACTTTGCACCAACCGGATGGTGTCGGATCGCAAGGGTGTGATATTGGCTCCTTGAGTGAGCTCAATGGTGTTTCGATAGCCATGGTGGCTAGGACGGGAATACTCTCCTAAAGTACGGGCTCTAGGAGGTGGTTGTGGTTGTTGTGGTGGTGGGTTGTGGGGGTTAAGGATATTACCATCTTCCATGATGTCGGACGGTAATGGTTACGAACAAAGACACGAAGAAAATAGATAGACTAAAGAAAATCTAGAAAAATAAAATAAAAAATCTCACTAGAAAGGAATCTAGTGAGTAGACCTAATAGAAATAAAAATTCAACCTAAACAATAACTATTCCCCGGCAACGGCGCCAAAAACTTGATTGCGTGGTTTTGTAACCTTACAACAGGTTTTACCTCTCGAGGGATCTCAAGAGGCTTACAACCCCACCAGGCAGTGTACCTGACCGATGTAGTATAGTGTAGTGGTAAGTACGGGGGATTGATCGTTCTCCACAGGGAATAGTGTTCGTTAGGTATGAAAGGCTACTCTAATTAGGTCTAAGGGTTGAGGAAGATTCTTTTTATGTTTTTATATTTTTATGAAAGCAAGTAAAATCTCGGTTTTGAAGGAGTGGGCGGAATTAGTTGCTAGTCAACTAACCCAAATTACTACGAATGCAAATAAAATAAATAACTGAAAATAAAATGTGGTGAGAAACTTATGTGTAGAGAAATGTGTTTACTTAGATTTCCTTACTCCCTAACTATCTTTTACCGGTTAATTAGTGTGTATTAGTCGCGTGGATGACGGGTGTATTCCTTAATACCATTCGTGGGGTGGCGTACTTACTTCCCCAAATCTACAAGCTCCTACTTCACTCCTATGTCGAGCCGGCTAGGAAGCTCCTAACATGGGATCACTAGAATTCGCTTGTGCATTAAATACAACCATAAAAACCTTTAGTACGCGTTTGGTTCATGTTTCTTAAGACGTTCAAGCAAGTTACCGAATAGGAAGTTAGCCAGTTTTCTTAAGCCTAACATAGATAAACAATCATCCAATACAACTAACAACACACTAACAACCAATAATCAATAGCTAAGTTTCATTAGATCTAAGCAAACACAAGATAAATTTAGCCTAACATGTTAAACAAAAGACAAGAATAAGATAGAATCAAACAACACATAGACATATTGAATGATTAATTGATAACTTATCTTTCAATGAAACATGGAAGATCTCAAGGCAAAAAGCCCTGAAAAAGTAGCTAAAATCGTCTTAGGGTTTCATCCCAAAATTCCACACACTAAGCTCTCCCTAATGACAAAAGATTAGAAAACTATATATAGATTTTTGGATCTGACGGCGTCACCTTATGGAGTGTGACGCCGTCACCTCGCCGCTTTTAGGGTTCCCGGATGACCTTCTTGACGCCGTCCCTCTTTAGCTCTTCCAAAATCCATTCTGGCTTATCAAGGCTTGACGCCGTCAGCTCGTGAACGTGACGCCGTCCCCTTATGATTTAAGCCGTGACGCCCTTGATCAAGTTAAAGAGTGACGCCGTCAGAATTCACATGCTATTTTCACTGGCTTATCATGAGTAAATTTCACGTCCAACTTTTCTTGCCAAAGCATGACGCCGTCCAGAGTAAATTGTGACGCCGTCAAGAGTAACTTTTAGCCGATTTTTGAGACTTTGTCGTTTTCTTCACTTTTATGCTCCAAAAACGTCCAAAATGCTTCCTTTTCCAGATTTCTCCTCAAAAGTACCTAAAATGACAAAAAGGAACGATTTAGGGCAATATTTGATCAAATAAATACGATTTAAGGCTTAAATGACCCTTAAAAGCGGTACACTTTTCGCTTCATCACGCCCATTCGACCAGGTCTGATGCTTTGAACCCCAAATTCGACTATCAAATGATCTTTAAAAATTCTAGTTTTTGGCCACAAGATAGACCTAATAGAAGGTTAATTTCTGGAAAAAGAATTAGTTAAAGACATCAAGTATTCGCAAAGATATCAAGGTCCAAAGTTTGTCCCTTTTTTCTTTATGTTCGAACACAAAAATAAATCATTCGAGCCTCATAAGCTCGAATGATAAGCTAAGGTTTTGGAAATAAGCTCTTTTTATGATAAAAATAAAGCGTGTCAAGAGTCATGCCAAGTCTCGTTGTTTTGTAAAACTAAAAATGCGTTTCTTGAAAATAAGGATGTCGTATGTAATAACCAAGGAGTCTCAGGGGGTGTTTCTGCCAAAACTAAAGTAAGTTTTATAGAAAGGACTTGTGTTGCTGTCGACCAGCAGCTCAAGGGGAAAAAGTGTCAATTTTGAAAGTGTAAGGGTTAAAGTTGTCATTTGACCAAAGTTCAGGGGTAAAAATTGTAATTTTATAAAGGTACAGGGGTAAAAATTGTCATTTTGTGAAAGTTCAAAGGTATAAACTGTCAATACCAAAAACTATAGTATAAGAAGCGTAAATCTATATATAATCCTTAATATTAATTATTATAAATATTATTATTATTATTATTAATAATAAAAACTAACGTACTATTAATTTGGTAACAAACAAACGGAAACATAGGAATTAACAATACAGTAAAATTTAACTTTTGACTTCATCGACAACCTCTATTTATATTTGATATGATTACTGAAACTTAGAATAACGAATCAGGTTGCGTGCCGGAGACGTTTATCAGCTTTATTTAGTATTATTTCTCATCCGGATCATCAAGGTGAGTTCATAGTCACACTTTCTACATGTTTTTCAAATATGTGGGGAGATACATGCTACTAAACCGAACACAAGTATTTTCTGATTGATATTGACTAAGTTACCTTTTGCCTAAAAAGACCCCTCATCATGAACCTCTAATCACCCACGACTTAGGGTGAGCGCGAATATTGTGGATAGATCTATTGGGCTGACAACCCCTTTGTGTTACCGTAACGTAATACAAAGCATTATATTTGAGATGAATAAAGAGACCGGCAATCTCCTACCCGGGGGCAAGGTTACCTACATTTAATTATGGGGTAATTATTACATCATTAGTTCATGACTGTTGATGTTCTGTTAAGGTTTTGCGTGTCATGAGACTTAGGGCAATATATTTATATTCTGAACTGAACTTTTACTTTCCACTTAGCTTGTGTTCAAACTGATTATAATTTAAACACTATGGATTCACTCAACCTTTGTGTTGACTTTTTAGAATGTTTATCTCAGGTATTTAAAGGACCGATCTTGGCACGGAGTGACTGTGGACTTTCTTCTTATAACAAGAGTGTCCACTATGTTATCATTCAAAGGAACAATGTAACTTTTACAACGTATTTCTGAACTTCCCTATGGGACCTGTCTTATGTACTCTGATTTAAATGATAACATATTTTATCTAAAAACGTCTCTTTTTGAGTCGTTTTCTATTATCATGACTGTGAACCGTGAAGTAACCCCCCAACTTATATTTCCGCTGCGAATATCGAAAATGGGGGTGTTACAGAGTGGTATCAGAGCTCATGGTTATAGAGAACCAAATGTTTTTTTTCAAACAGTGAACTATAACCACTTTTCATAAACTTAACTGAAAGTCCTCCATGCCACAGTATTTCTGAAACATTATTTATATATGTTTTATCGTAATCATTTAGTTGCATAGTGCAATATTTATAATTACTGGGTGGTTACAGGGTTATGGTTTCCCCTACTCATTCTAACACTTCTATGTCGGATACGGATAACAAAAATATCGCAATCGTACCGGACATCACGACTATATTTGGACGAACGACACGATCAGATCCGGCAGCAGACGTCACGGTGGTGCCTGAAATCTCCTCAGTATTTGGGCATGACGCGGAGTCCGATCCATTTGAAGAACCATTCGAGGATACTCCAATGCCAGATATCGCGCCACATCCTGATGATCCATATCTGCAGGCCAGAGAGAGGGCTCATACCGTTGCAGATGAATAGCCAGATGTCCCCTCAATTACAGAAGTACCTCAGGTTCCAGCTGAAAGAATTCGAAGGACGGCTAGAATAAGGACGCTTCCTATGCCTCCACCTATGACATTTACCCGCTTCTCTCCTCCGTCAGTTCCGTATGAGCTTAGCGACGAGGTCAGGGCCATTATAGGTAGATATAATGCTCCGTCCCGATCACCTTCTCCGGAGATTTCCACTCCGCCACGAGTGTTTGAGATCGGAGAAAGTTCACGAATAGCTCAAGAACGTCAACCAACCGTCTCTACACTTTTATCACGGCTAGAACGACAAGAGAAACAAATTGAGACAGCCTTGGGTCATCTAGACGAGCTACCATTGGAGCGCATTGAAGGTATCGAATATAGGATAGAAGATCTGATGACAGGCCAAGAGGCTGTGCAGCGGAAGATAGACGAAAACCGTTAGGAGTCGGAGATGCGTTTTGAGCAGATTAGAAGGGAGATACCTTTTGTGTATGACAATGAGCTGAAGTTAATAGAAGAGATGATTAAAAGAAACGAAGAATTAGCAGCAGCCCAGAACAAGATCATGTCACTAGAGATGACCGTAGCCGGAATTCAAGCTCAGCACCAAGAAAACATGAAGGTTCTCATCAGTATGATATCCGAACTTGAGGATCGACTTAAAGGAACCTCTGGTGGACAGTAGGTCGAGATATATATACATATATGTTATCTTTTGTACTATATCTCAGCTATGAGATCTATAGTATAAATATAACACTAGTATGTAGTTTATATCATACAGCTTTTGTACAATTTTCCCAGCCACGGGGTATGTGGCATAAAAATGACACTTGTATAAATTTTGTTGTATGACTGACAAAATTTACAAGTTGTTTATGACTACATGTGGGTGTGAATTTTGTTATATTATGCTATTGACCGATAATAACTAGCGCTGATCACTTGCATATTTAAACTGTTGTAACAGTATTTTACCTTATAAATAAGGTCAATATGCAAATTCTAAACGAATGTTTTCTTGTAATAGAAATATGTCTCGTAGATCCCCCGAACCAACCATGTCCCAAGCTGCTATCCGAAAGCTTGTTGCAGACAGTATTGCTGCAGCACTCGAAAGCCAAGCAGCAGAATTTGCTCGTACCGGAAGCACTAGCCGACCTAACGGAGAAAGCGAGACTGCAAATGCTCGCAAGTGCACTTACAAAGACTTCATGAACTGTAAACCAACTTTCTTCAAAGGAACAGAAGGAGCTACTGAGTTGGCTCGTTGGTTTGAACGCACAGAGGTAGTCTTTGTAAGAAGTGGATGTGCGGATGACAGCAAAGTCGCATTTGCTACTGGGACTTTACTAGATGATGCCCTGTCTTGGTGGACTGCTACTACCAAAACTCTAGGTATTGAAGCAGCTCATCAAGTCTCTTAGGATGATATTAAAAGGAGAATGTTGAAGAAGTATTGTCCCCGTACTGAAATCAAAAAGCTGGAAGATTAATTTCACCAGCTTGTAGTGAAAGGAATGGATATCAGGACATACAATAGAAGATTTCAGGAACTTGCTCTCCTGTGTCCAACTGTTGTGCCTGATCTCGAGTAATTGCTGGAGAAATATACAGAAGGATTGAGGGAAATGTTACGGTGTCAAAACCTCAGTCTTTGGAGGAGGCCATGTCTGTAGCTCAGCAGTTAATAGAACGAGAGATAAAGCGCAATTCTAGTCAGGGAAATAATGATAACAAGCGAAAGCTTGATGATCGAAGGATTACCCATTACCACAATAACTACCCCAACAGCTACAACAACCGCTATAATCAACACAACTATCAAAACCGAAACAATCAACAGAACCGTCGGCAAGAGACTGTGATGCGCGTGCGTGTCGTTGCGGTTTAGCAGTATTAATGCTTACTCAAGTTTTAAATTTATATTTAGCCAACTTATCAATAACACACACACTTAACGAGCAGTGTACCCGCTCAGTATGAATATAATGGCAAGTAGAGTGTCGATCACTAAGAGTGGAACCTATTATCTAGTTATTCTAATCAGTATTTTAATATCCTAAGTTAGCTATACAACCGAATCTAACACAAGAGGGTTTCAGCCTGAGATACTGGCACGGTTTGGTTATGATTAAATGGAAAACTAAACTAATGAGCACGAATCAGCGATTAGCACAGACGTACACAGATAGATACTCGAGACAATAAGAAGACCTGTCCTGATAATTAAGTAGCTTGTCACTTGTTTTATTGCTAGTTTTATATGAAGTGTATATAATTAAACCTTTCTCGTTGGCTCTAATCTTATCGGCGAGTAAACCCTTAATGATTACTTATGTCTATCCTACTTTTCTAGAGTATTGGGCATTTGTGATGCCCACGTCTCGTATACACTAGAATAGAAAGGCGAGGAAGGGGCATGGCGACCCAAGCAAGACTCAGCTAGACACAGAGGTTATCAATGCACTAATAAAAGTCACCAAAGACATCAACATATAAACTTTAATTAATGGGAAAGCAATATTAAGGGGAGTGCATGATCTTCCGTAGTCAAATGACACAAGCCCATCAATCCTGATGAATTAAAGCGTACTAATACAATAAAACAAAACTACTTAATGAATTGAATACATGCAGGACCTTCTTACAGCTCTTGTATCTTCGTTTAGGGTGTGTCTTGTGCTGCTTGGTCGTCTGATTCGGCTCTAGGGTTATTTCTTCACACACTTTCCAAGACTCCAAAGTCTAAGCTCTCGAAATTCGTCTGGCCTTGGGGTATTTATAGTTTTTGTCTAGGGGTCGATGCGGCGCATTGAGTTGATAGATGCGGCGCATTGACTTAACTTCGCGTGGGGTCCAAGATTAATATATTCAGGAATATTCGTACACCGTCTTCAGATGCGGCGTAACTTGATCTTTGTATGCGGCGCATGTACTTTAGCTGTCTTGGATTGTAACTTGTGAAATCTTGATAGTGATACGCCGTATGTTAGAAGTAAATTGCGGCGTATCTGGAGTAGAACGAGCTTGATCTTCTGGATTTTAGTAGACTTTTGACATCTTGCTTGTTTTGCTCCATAATTAATCCAAAATCGCCAAGTTTCACATAATGCTTGTTTTTACCTGAGAATTACTAAAGTAAACATTAATGTATCGATTCTCATATATAATATAATAAAAAAAGTCAAATAAATAGGATAAATGATGATAATAAAATGTACTTATTTGAGTTCATCAAATATCCCCCCACTTGAACTTTACTTGTCCCCAAGTAAACCTTAGAATTAATCAAATGAAAATGTATCCTAAAAGATGTTAGGATTTATTTTTATATTTAAGCACGTATTCGTTTTGTCATAATAACACAACCAAACACTTAACGAAGTAGAAACCAAATTAATTTTTAATGGAAAACAATTCTAAATCGTTTAGTTGCTTAGTCGTGACGAATATTCTATCATAGGCTTGGCAAGTATACGCATCTCCCCCACTAAAGCCAAGGAGAAACAAGTCTAAAGCGGTAAAAAGGGTTTGTTGGTTAAGGGTTGATCATCCTTTTTAATCTCTATCGATTTCACATTCCAGAAAAGGCGACAAAATTACAAATACATGATCGAATCCACGACCACGATACTTGCAATTGCTCAAATCCTTAACTCGAATGGGCCAAAGATAGGACCAAGTAATCTTCACCAATAATATTATATCAAAAAGGGCGACAAAATCATTAATACATAGCCGAATCCACGACTACGATACTTAAGATTGCTCAAATCCCTAATCTCAATAAATCAAAGGTTTGGATGAAGAATGATATAGGGTATGGATAATATTTGGGATACAAATTGGTGTAAAATAAAAAATAAACAAAACAGATAAATTAAAATCCTAAGTGTGGTTAATCACTTTCCCAACCATCCCATGAATAAGACTCATATCAATGAATAACTCACGCTTTAACACTTGAAACACACGCTTTAGGTAGACACGAATTATACTCAACAAGATCTCAATCAAAGAATAACCTTAGTTGGCGTTCCCATAACGGCCAACTCCCATTCAATCCATAAATATAATATACAACAACAAATAGTGGTGATATCTCTCACTTAATACAAAACTTTACATAAGTTGGTTAAAAAAAACTTCCAACTTTTCCTTTTTCTTTTTCTTTCTTTTTTTCGATTTTATATATATATATTATATATTTTAAATATATTATATATATATATATATATATATATATATATATATATATATATTTAAGATCAATGTGTAAAATTTCACAACTTTTCTATCACTATTTTTCCGGATAATTTTTCCATACTCTTCATACTTTCAGAAATAACTGTAATAGTGAAAGTAGCAAACACACGAAAAATAAACTAAAAGTTATACAATATTTACTTTCATACCAATTGCATTGTGCAATTTCCCGACCTAACCAAAGATAATGAATTACGCACGCGAACACAGGTAATGTAAGGAAACACACTTTGCCTAAAGCAATTAACCACGGATTTTAATCTACAGGGTAGGCTAAGGTGTAAGGGTGTATCGAAACATTATAACAAAGGTGTAAGAAACGAAAGGAATGGCTCTGAAGGTTTTTCTAGGGGTATCTTACTCTAAAAGTGAGAGTAACAAAGGGTTTATACGGGGGTTAACTAACCAGTGTAGTTAGTTAATATCACATAACATATAAAGGCTATTTGGGTGTAATCCTAGAAATTTACCAATTTAGACAAGTCACTCCAATTATATAGATAATACTTATTATGGTGGTCTCGAATAGTATACAAGCCAAGTTCTAAAGTTTACAAGTCACCAGCACACTAAAGTTTTAATATATTTTGAAAGAATAGAGTTATGTGTGCAGTTATGTAATTTAGACTTTAAACAAAAACATGCTAAAAAATTTTAAATTTTGATATATTAAGCGCATTTTAAGCATATTTTGAAAAAGTTTAGGACAAGTAAGTGTTCTAATTCTCCAATCCCCCCACTTAAGTTAAACAACGTCCTCGTTGTTTGTGTCAAAGGTTAAGAACTGGAAAATAAAAGAATTAGAACAGAAAAACTCCCCTGAGATTTGCTTGGTATGATTCTCCATTATTCGAATAAGAGCAAAAATCAACTTTCTTGTGGATTAGAACGTTTAAGCTTCATAGATGATGTATCCACAAAAATGCAGGAATCTATAATACCATTTAGACTTTAACACACCTGAGTTAAGAAGGTTCAAACTTGCATAATACATTAGTAGTTAGTAAAAATAAAACCTAAAAAATTAAACTGTAAATCATCAGGTCAGTCGATACGCCGTATCTTATGGAAGAAGATACGCCGTATCGAGCCTGGAATAAATACGAATCAGAATAAAAGATGTGTCGCATCCTTAACCAGGGATGCACCGCATTAAATAAACTGACAGAAAGTTTTAAAGTCAAAAATAAAAATGCAGAGAATAAAATAAGATATGACCAGTGCAGGTGATGCGTCGCATCTTATGATGGAGATGCGCCGCATCTTCTGCAGGTCTGACAGACTCGACACAGAACAGAAAAGTAAAATTTTTTTCATCGGGTTGTCTCCCGGTCAGCACTTGTCTTTATTCCAGAGTCTTCAAGTTAGACTCACGTTCAGCCCCTTATTTTGTTCTTGTTACGTGCCATCCTTCTTCTTTCATCCGAAAGATGTTACTGTATAGTTCCGCAACATTTTCTTCCGTTCGACTTAATCTAATATATTCTTTGGTCTTCGTCGCAACATATTCCTCATATGGTCTCAAAAGTATTTGATGACTTCAATTTTTTCAGAAATTATCATGGGTAGGTTATTATAAGTGATCCCAAGTAGTCGACATTTTCTCTCGATGAATTCTTCTTCGTCTTTATCAACAAACTTGAAATAAGGATCCTTATTCAAATAGTCATCAAGTTCATCAATTAATGACTCATCGTTATTATCATAGGGATAATAATCAACAAAGTTAATGGATTGATAATAATCTTGAATCTCGTCCCACCTTCTTTTCAATTCCCATTGTAAGCGTCGATTAAGCCTTGTGTAATCATCACATCTTCTATGCACCCATTCCCAGAAAGTAGAATTCGATGCTCCCTTTAGTTCTTTTAAGTATTCGATTCTATCTTTTTTCTTGCAAAGCCTCTGCTCTACGTGGGGAGTCTTCAACTTTTTCATACCAATCATAGTCTTCAAAGTATACATTATTTCCAATTCCTTTCATTCCAATTATACTTCACCCATTGCAGGTTCCATCATCCTTCCAATCACAGGTTAGCCATTCACTACTTCCATCCTTGAAACGGAAAGGTTTACAAGTGTGATTAATATGCCCAAATTCCCATGGTTTATCCCAAACCCATGGTATCTGGTCATTTCATTCGTAGTACCAGGTGTTTTTGAACTCATCAAAAGTTTTGAATCCTGGTAGATCTCCAATTAGCACATCAACGTCAATTTGAAGAAGGTAATTAAATTCTTTGAATTGTTTGCACAAGGGTGTCTCATAATTGAACACATCAATGTCTATGCTGAACAATTCTTCAATGCCTTCCTTGATCGTTGAATCGTCATGTGATGATCCACTGTTGCTTTCTACTTCCTCATCTTCCCCTCTCATCCAATATACCCATAACACATCTTTAGTAGCTCGGTCCATGATCTTATGGTTATTGAACTTACTAGCAAACCAATTTGAAAAATCAGCATTGTTAGGATCGTAGTTAACGTCAAAGCTAGTATTGCCAATCATTTTCCTCCTTATCTCCATGAACTCATTAAATTGTTCTTTAAAACTTCGTGTCAACCATGAAGTCACAATCCGTTTGACTTCATTCGTAGGAGCAAATTTGGGATCACCGTATTTAAGTTCAAGCCATTCTTCTAAAGAGATATCCATCAACCTTACCAACTTTTTATGAAACAGTATCTCCGATTCAGCATAAATTCTTTCATCATCCAGATTGCTTTTATTTAATCCCCAATACTGTTCGGAATAAGGCATATAAGTAGTTTGTAAAGGTTGGATATTTCCTTTACCATAGCTTTTGTTGCTCGATTTGTTGACTGCATTTGCTGAGTTCATGTATTCAATTTGGAATTTCCCATATTTTTCTTTGATAGTCGTCCAAGTTAATCCTTTAGATTCAATGATAGGCCATAAAAGTAACAATTCATCTTCAGTGTAGCTCATTAATAAATCATAAGAGAATATCCCATCTTCAATATTGCATAAGCGTTTGAATTCCATATAAGTAGCTTCAAGAGGGGTTTCCCAAGAAAATAAATCGGCATCAATCGTGAGTACATTGAAGTTGACATCTTCATAAACTTCCACTGAGTAGACGGGCATGTTGGTATGAGATACGGATTTGAGTAAAGCATCGATCGTAGGTAAGTTGCAAGTAATAGCATCGAAATTTTCGAATGAATCCGAAAGCAAGAGTTCCTTTTCCGATTCTGAGCTTTTAGTAATGCTTAATGCTGGGAACTTGCTCAAGCTAACTTTATAGTTATCACACTCGTCATCACTTTCCAGAATCAACGGCTTTTTGGTGCGAGACTTTTCATTGTGCTTATCTTTCATAAGTTCCTTAGCAAGATATCCGTTCATTAACATATCTTCCATAGCAAAACCTGTCATCATAGGCAAAATCATCAGTAGGATCTGTTTGCTAGAAGAGAAATTAATGAATGTAGAAACGAATATAAAGAATAAAAATGGCTGATATCTGCGAACGATGCGCCGTATCCAGAAAGTTGGATACGCCGTATCTTATTACTTTAAAATTAAATCAGACTTTTATTCAGAAAACAGATACACCGCTTATGAATTAGAATGCGCCGTATCAAGTTTAAATTATCAAAAATCGATTATATTTATTAAAATTAAATTCGTCGTATTAACAAAAGCTAATGCGCCGTATTTTCGTTACGTTTCAAAATACAAGATTTTTGATTTAGTAGATGCGTCGTATCGATAAAGATCGATGCGTCGCTTCTGTTTAATAATTCGAAACACTGTTTTTAATTTAAATAGAAAATATGCCGTATCTTTTAAAACAGATGCGTCGTATGGCGTTAGGGTTTAGAAAAATTTCTTATTAAAAACAGAATACGCCGTATCTTGGGGAAAGATGTGTCGTACTCGAATTTATTAAACGCGTTGTATTTTATAAAAATTAAACGCAATACGCCGTATCTGTGAAAACAGATGCGCCGTATCGTTTGTATCAGCACAATACAACGACAGCAGAATGCAGAAAAATAGAAAAACAAAAACAAAAATAAGAACAAACAAAAAGAAACAAAATTTAAAGAAAACAAAAACACACAAAAACAGAAAATATGCAAATTATACAATGAATGCAATCTATCTAATATATAACCGGGTTAGTGGTTAGAATCTAAAAATAAACTAAAAAGAAAACCTAATTAAAATACATAATCAAATTAACAGATAATAACAATTCACTCCCCGGCAACGGCGCCAAAAACTTGATGCGCGTGCGTGTCGTTGCGGTTTAGCAGTATAAATGCCTACTCAAGTTTTAAATTTATATTTAGCCGACTTATCAATAACACACACACTTAACGAGCAGTGTACCCGGTCAGTATGAATATAATGGCAAGTAGAGTGTCGATCACTAAGAGTGGAACGTATTATCTAGTTATTCTAATCAGTATTTTAATATCCTAAGTTAGCTATACAACCTAATCTAACACAAGAGGGTTTCAGCCTGAGAGACTGGCACAGTTTGGTTATGATTAAATGGAAAACTAAACTAATGAAGCACGAATCAGCGATTAGCACACACGTACACTGATAGATACTCGAGACAATAAGAAGACATGTCCTGATAATTAAGTAGCTTGTCACTTGTGTTATTGCTAGTTTTATATGAAGTGTATATAATTAAACCTTTCTCGTTGGCTCTAATCTTATCGGCGAGTAAACCCTTAATGATTACTTATGTCTATCCTACTTTTCTAGAGTATTGGGCATTTGTGATGCCCACGTCTCGTATACGCTAGAATAGAAAGGCGAGGAAGGGGCATGGCGACCCAAGCAAGACTCAGCTAGACACAGAGGTTATCAATGCACTAATAAAAGTCACCAAAGACATCAACATATAAACTTTAATTAATGGGAAAGCAATATTAAGGGGAGTGCATGATCTTCCGTAGTCACATGACACAAGCCCATCAATCCTGATGAATTAAAGCGTACTAATACAATAAAACAAAACTACTTAATGAATTGAATACATGCAGGACCTTCTTACAGCTCTTGTATCTTTGTTTAGGGTGTGTCTTGTGCTGCTTGGTCGTCTGATTCGGCTCTAGGGTTATGTCTTCACACACTTTCCAAGACTCCAAAGTCTAAGCTCTCAAAATTCGTCTGGCCTTGGGGTATTTATAGTTTCTGTCTGAGGGGTCGATGCGGCGCATTGAGTTGTTAGATGCGGCGCATTGACTTAACTTCGCGTGGGGTCCAAGATTAATATATTCAGGAATATTCGTACACCCTCTTCAGATGCGGCGTATCTTGATCTATGTATGCGGCGCATGTGCTTTAGCTGTCTTGGATTGTAACATGTGAAATCTTGATAGTGATACGCCGTATGTTAGAAGTAAATTGCGGCGTATCTGGAGTAGAACGAGCTTGATCTTCTGGATTTTAGTTGACTTTTGACATCATGCTTGTTTTGCTCCATAATTAATCCAAAATCACCAAGTTTCACATAATGCTTGTTTTTACCTGAGAATTACTAAAGTAAACATTAATGTATCGATTCTCATATATAATATAATAAAACAAGTCTAATAAATAGGATAAATAATGATAATAAAATGTACTTATTTGAGTTCATCAGACTGCCAAAGCCTATACAGCCACTCCTATGGAGAGGACTGGTTACTCAGGAACGAAGCCATCATGTAATCGATGTTCGTTGCACAATCACGGTCCATGCTATGTCAAATGCGCAAAGTGTCAGAGGGTTGGACACCAGACTACGGACTGTAAGGCAACGGGAGCAAACCTGCAGCCCGTGATCATAACTTGTCATGGATGCGGTGAGAAGGGGCATTATAAGAATCAGTGCCCAAAGCCGATTGTCAATCAGAACAATGGTGCCCGTGGATGAGTTTATGTGTTAGGAGATGGGAATGCGCAGCAGAACTCCGACGTAGTCACGGGTACGTTTCCTCTTAATCAGCGCTTAGCTACAGTATTATTTGATACTGGAGCCGATAGGAGTTTTATATCGCTTACTTTTGCTTCCCTACTTAAACTCACCCCCACTGCCTTAGACAATCCCTACGAAATCGAGCTGGCTAATGAAAAATTAGTAGCCACTAACTCAATAATCCGAAATTGCACCTTAACATTACTAAACCAGCCATTCGACATCGACCTCATGCCCATCGAACTCGGTAGTTTCGACGTAGTTATTGGTATGGATTGGCTATCTAAATACCATGCTAGGATCATATGCGATGAAAAAATGGTTCACATTCCTTTTGGGGATGAAACTTTGATTATCAGAGGTAATCAAAGTAAAACCAAATTAAACATAATATCCTGCGTTAAAACCATGAAGTACATCAGCAAAGGATGTCAAGCGTTTTTAGCCCACGTGACTGAAAAGAAAACGGAAGAGAAACGATTGGAAGATGTACCTGTAGCACGAGATTTTCTGGAAGTTTTTCCTGAAGAGTTACCTGGACTACTACCTGTTCGTCAGGTGGAGTTTCAGATTGACTTAGTGCCGGAAGCAGTGCCGATTGCAAGAGCACCTTATCGTTTAGCGCCATCGGAGATGCAAGAACTATCCAACCAACTGCAGGAATTATTGGATAGAAATTTTATTCGACCAAGCACATCACCTTGGGGAGCACCTGTCCTATTTGTCAAAAAGAATGACGGATCTCTTAGAATGTGTATCGATTACCGAGAGTTGAATAAACTTACGGTAAAGAACCGATATCTATTGCCAAGGATCGATGATCTGTTCGACCAACTGCAGGGGTCAAGCGTCTACTCGAAAATCGATCTAAGATCCGGATATCATCAGCTGCGTGTTAGGGAAGAGGATATTCCTAAAACAACTTTTCGGACAAGATACGGTCATTACGAATTTCAAGTAATGCCATTTGGGTTAACTAACGCACCAGCTATATTCATGGATCTCATGAATCGAGTATGCAAACCTTATTTGGATAAATTCGTGATCGTGTTCATTGATGATATTCTTATCTATTCTCGGAGCGAAGAAGAGCATGCGGAGCATTTAAGAATAATTTTGGAGTTACTCAAGAGAGAACAACTGTACGCAAAATTTTCCAAGTGTGATTTCTGGATACACACAGTACAGTTTCTAGGACACGTGATTGATCGCCATGGTATTCACGTAGATGCCTCCAAAATAGAAGCAGTCAAAAATTGGCCGACACCTACAACTCCCACTGAGGTGCGTCAATTTTTAGGACTGGCCGGCTATTATCGGAGATTCATTGAAGGATTCTCAAAGATTGCTAAATCTTTAACGGAATTAACTCAGAAGAATAAGAAGTATATTTGGGGAGAAAGTCAGGAGAAAGCTTTCCAGCTATTAAAGCAAAAGCTTTGTGAAGCACCAGTTCTAGCTTTGCCTGAAGGGAGTGATGACTTTATTGTGTATTGTGACGCATCGCACCAAGGGTTAGGTGCAGTCCTTATGCAGAGGAATAAAGTCATTGCTTATGCCTCTAGACAGCTTAGGCCTCATGAGGAGAATTATACGACTCATGATCTTGGGCTAGGAGCAGTTGTATTTGCTCTTAAAATCTAGAGACATTACTTGTATGGCACAAAGTGTGTTGTGTTTACCGATCACAAGAGCCTCCAACACATTCTCGACCAGAAAGAACTAAACATGAGGCAACGCCGATGGGTAGAGTTAGTAAGTGATTATGACTGTGAAATTCGTTATCACCCTGGAAAAGCAAATGTTGTAGCAAATGCTTTAAGCAGGAAGGAACGAATTAAGCCTCTTAGAGTCAGGGCTTTAGTCATGACCATTAATTTGGATTTGTCATCCCAAATTCTGAATGCACAAATTGAATCAGTAAACGAAGAAAATATTCAGGCTGAGAATTTGAATGGAATGGACAAGGCGTTTGAATTTCGTTCTGATGGGACACGTTGCATAAAGAACCGAAGCTGGTTACCATTCTTTGGTGATTTAAGGAATGTGATTATGCACGAGTCACATAAATCTAAATATTCTATTCAACTAGGATCCAAAAAGATCTATCAGGATCTCAAGAAGCTTTATTGGTGGCCAAACATGAAAGCTGATATTGCTGAGTATGTCAGTAAATGTTTGACTTGTGCACGAGTAAAAGCTGAACATCAAAGGCCATCCGGCTTATTGACACAACCTGAGATTCCTGTATGGAAATGGGAAAGAATAACTATGGATTTTATCACCAAGTTACCTAGGACATCAAGCGGATATGAGGCCATCTGGGTCATTGTAGATCGTCTTATGAAATCAGCTCATTTTCTGCCAATCAAAGAGACTGATGAAGTGGAAGATTTAGCTCCATTATATCTGAAGGAGATAGTCACTCGACATGGAGTACCAGTTTCCATTATTTCGGATCGTGATTCTCGTTTCACGTCTCGATTTTGGGAAAAGCTTCAGACAGCTTTAGGTACTAATTTAGATATGAGCACGACTTACCATCCGCAAACCGACGGACAAAGAGAGAGAACTATCTAAACATTGGAAGATATGCTTAGGGCATGTGTGATAGATATTGGCAACGGATGGGATAAGCATCTGCCTTTGGCCAAATTCTCATACAACAATAGTTACCATGCCAGCATAAAAGCAACACCATTTGAAGCACTTTATGGACGAAAGTGCCGATCACCTGTTTGCCGGGCAGAAGTTGGAGAGTCTCAACTTACTGGACCAGAAATAATTCAAGAAACGACCGACAAAATCGTGCAAATTCGACAACATTTGCAAGCAGCCCGGGATAGACAGAAAAACTACGCCGACACAAGACGAAAGCCTATGGAGTTTGAAGTCGGAGACAAAGTAATGCTGAAAGTTTCACCATGGAAAGGAATGGTCAGATTCAGAAAGCGAGGGAAGTTGAATCCCAGATACATCGGGCCATTCAAGATTCTGGATAGAATCGGTCCAGTAGCCTATAGATTAGAGATTCCTGTAGCGCTTAGTAAAATTCATCCTGTCTTCCACGTCTCCAATATGAAAAAGTGCCTATCAGATGAAACACTTGTGATTCCCATGAAAGAGCTTTGTCTCAATGACAAACTCAATTTTGTGGAAGAACCAGTGGAGATCATGGATAGAGAAGTCAAACAGTTAAAGCGAAGTCGCGTCCCATCGTTAAGGTTAGATGGAACTCTAAAAGAGGACCAGAATTTACCTGGGAACGAGAAGATCAAATTCGAACGAAATATCCGTATCTTTTCCCTCCAACCTTAACCAACACTGACTGAATCTTGGGACGAGATTTTCGTCAACGGGGGGATACTATAACCACTGTGAAATTTTCACCACGTAATAAACGGGTACATATTTTAATAAGATTACATATTACCTTTTTCTGCATATAATTTTTTTTTTCTGATTGTGACTTCTATTTAATGTGACGTAACTCACATTTTCGATAAACGTGCTCCCACGGAACGCAACGCAACCCAACCTAACGAATTTAATGTTTATTTATTATAAACATTTCCTTATGAGGTTTTACAACCTACAAATTGCCATTTTACGATAACTCGCAAAAGGACGTATAAACTTAACTTCTGTCAATCATTAGCGTTTCTAACGAAATCCTAAATTATTTCAATAACAATTAGGCATAACTAAACTATAAAACCAAGGTACAAGTCCCTTAAGCACAAAACCCATTTATTCTTATTTATATATACATAACTTTAAAAATTATTTATTTTAAAGTCTATTTCACATATTTATTTTTCCTAATAAATATGTAAACCTAATAAATAATTATACAAGTCCATAAAACCCACGGTACAACCCTTTAATGCACAAAACTTAAAAATCACATTTACATGTAATTAAAGTCTACTAAAAATTACATAAAAATCACAATAATTAAGGAAACATTAAAAATACATTTTTCTTAATTTCTAAACCTAAGTACAATCATCCTAAGCCTATTGTAGAACCTTCCTATGCGCTAAATTGAATTTTACTTATTTAAACATAATTCGATATATACTAAATTACACATACATTTTTCAAAAATAGTTTTTAACACAAGAAATTAATTAAACCATAATAACTAAGTTGGTTACTCTCTAAAGCCCTAGTATACACCTATTTAAGCTCGATATATCACACCCTTAAGCATAAACTGAACCCTAGTTCATTTCTAATTAGAATTCAACTAATCTAGTTAAATCTTTGACATCACACAATGTTTTCTAAACTCTCAAGACACCCACTTGGCAGCTCTCTTCTATGTACACATCTCTTTGTCCCAAGAATACAAACATTAGGTTAAAAAGTGTGAGATAAATGTATGGCAAGGGAGAGGACACATCACCACTTCCCCCTCCTCCCAAGTGGCACCCATGGCAGTTTCTGTCAGTAAATGTCCCTTAATATCTTCCTAGAAAACCCTAAGACCTCCCCTCTATAAATAACGAGCCCTAGTTTCACCTCTACACAACCCAACTCGACACACCAATAAACACAGCCATAACTCACTCACTTCTGATCAAATACACTCTCATAACACTCATTCGAAGGCCAAGGAATTAGGAGATACTCTAGTTAATCGGGTCAAGACAATTCGCCTAGTGAAAATCCCTACCGAGCCCAAACCATAAGTAAGTTTCTTAAATCTCCTTTTCAATACTTTTATTTGCATTTAAGTAACCTTTAGATCACTAGTAATAATCGCCTAACACAACTCTAGTTTAAAAACAAATTATTTCATTTCTTTTGTTCCTAGTCGAATAAACCCTAGTCGAACCCTAGGATCAATTTAAATCGGGAACATACTAAAACCAGTTAAGGAGTAATAGAAACTAGTATAACCATGTCTTAATAAAATCATAGAAGCATATAAACTATAAAAACCAACTAAGTTTTGGCCTATTTTCTTTTTAAAACCGAATAAACCCTAAATACCCATTTCGAATAAAAACTTTATTTAGCAACATGAGATATGCTTAAAACATGTTTAATACAACATAAATATACTAATTATAATGATAATAAGTCGAGTTCACAAGTCATCAAACCCAGAATCAAATACCGAACCCTTTTCTTTAATTTTGGTCAGTCGCCCATTCGACCAGGTCTGATGCTTTGAACCCCAAATTCGACTATCAAATGATCTTTCAAAATTCTAGTTTTTGGCCACAAGATAGACCTAATAGAAGGTTAATTTCTGGAAAAAGAATTAGTTAAAAACATCAAGTATTCGCAAAGATATCAAGGTCCAAAGTTTGTCCCTTTTTTCTGTATGTTCGAACACAAAAATAAATCATTCGAGCCTCATAAGCTCGAATGATAAGCTAAGGTTTTGGAAATAAGCTCTTTTTATGATAAAAATAAAGTGTGTCAAGAGTCATGCCAAGTCTCGTTGTTTTGTAAAACTAAAAATGCGTTTCTTGAAAATAAGGATGTCGTATGTAACAACCAAGGAGTCTCAGGGGGTGTTTCTGCCAACACTAAAGTAAGTTTTATAGAAAGGACTTGTGTTGCTGTCGACCAGCAGCTTAAGGGGAAAAAGTGTCAATTTCGAAAGTGTAAGGGTTAAAGTTGTCATTTGACCAAAGTTCAGGGGTAAAAATTTTAATTTTATAAAGGTACAGGTGTAAAATTGTCATTTTGTGAAAGTTCAAGGGTATAAACTGTCAATACCAAAAACTATAGGAAAAGAAGCGTAAATCTATATATAATCCTTAATATTAATTATTATAAATATTATTAATAATAAAAACTAACGTACTATTAATTTGGTAACAAACAAACGGAAACATAGGAATAAACAATACAGTAAAATTTAACTTTTGACTTCATCGACAACCTCTATTTATATTTGATATGATTACTGAAACTTAGAATAACGAATCAGGTTGCGTGCCGGAGACGTTTATCAGCTTTATTTAGTATTATTTCTCATCCGGATCATCAAGGTGAGTTCATAGTCCCACTTTTTACATGTTTTTCAAATATGTGGGGAGATACATGCTACTAAACCGAACACAAGTATTTTCTGATTGATATTGAATAAGTTACCTTTTGCCCAAAAAGACCCCCCATCATGAACCTCTAATCACCCGCGACTTAGGGTGAGCGCGAATATTGTGGATAGTTCTATTGGGCTGACAACCCCTTTGTGTTACAGTAACGTAATAAAAAGCATTATATTTGAGATGAATAAAGAGACCGGCAATCTCCTCCCGGGGGCAAGGTTACCTACATTTAATTATGGGGTAATTATTACATCATTAGTTCATGACTGTTGATGTTCTGTTAAGGCTTTGCATGTCATGAGACTTAGGGCAATATATTTATATTCTGAACTGAACTTTTACTTTCCACTTAGCTTGTGTTCAAACTGATTATAATTTAAACAATATGGATTCACTCAACCTTTGTGTTGACTTTTTAGCATGTTTATCTCAGATATTTAAAGGACCGATCTTGGCACAGAGTGACTGTGGACTTTCTTCTTATAACAAGAGTGTCCACTATGTTATCATTCAAAGGAATAATGTAACTTTTACAACGTATTTCTGAACTTCCCTATGGGACCTGTCTTATGTACTCTGATTTAAATGATAACATATTTTATCTAAAAACGTCTCTTTTTGAGTCGTTTTCTATTATCATGACTGTGAACCGTGAAGTAACCCCCCAACTTATATTTCCGCTGCGAATATCGAAAACGGGGGTGTTACAGAACTGGAGGAGGCTTTTTGGAGATTGTGGCTTTTTTGAGACAGCTTCATCTTCAGATGTTGAATGATAGCTAGAAACCCAGTTATCATTAAAAAAGCTACTGTTAAAGGAGCTAAAATCAAAGCTTGAGTCAACAACCTTTCCCTTAGGTGATATCTTACCAAAGCTACCTGTAGGAGGGTAGGGAAAATTCCAATCAGGTTTAGGAGACATTAGTTCTGATGAATCAGAGGATATTTCAATAACATTTTGCTTAGAAGTCATTATGGATGAGGTTTAGTGTTTGACAGGTTTTTGATGGTGTAATGTTGTGTTTATGTAATGGCTATTTAAAGTAAAGGGGATCACATAGTTCAATGTATAATTAAATGCCATTAAAGGCTTGGTTGGTATGTGCAGGTAACTTCCTGCATTTAGGTGTAATAAACACAGTTTGAATTTGACTTTGACTTTCTTATGTATATTTTATTTTCAATTTGGAACAAAAACCAATAATACTAGATTTTACTAATGCATTAGTACCTTTTGTACTAGTAGTGGTAAATACATGGTTTACTTATGCACAAATGATTTGATGCTTATATTGGTTTAATTTGTGACTTGTAGGATACATACGTTACCATTTGACCTCAACAATAGCATGGACAAGTCTTGGATGAGAACTAGTAGGACCAAGAAACAATATATTGCTGGAGTACAAGCGTTTATTAAGTATGCAGAACACAACTTGCAGAAGATGATGAACATCGACCCACGAGGTAATAAACAACAGCTTAAGATGCCATGTCCGTGTATCTCATGTTTAAACCGCATAGAGCATAAAGTGGAGGATGTGCAGTTCCATTTATTCTGCCACGGGATTAATCAAAGCTACACAAAATGGGATAAACATTGAATGGCCCAGCAACAGTAAACATGGTTAATGCTACAAAAGAATGTTTTGATGAGGATAACCTTGCCAAGTTTCAACAACTATTATTAGACGCGGAGAAGCCACTTTACGAAGGATGTCCTGACTTCACAAAGTTGTCCGCAATAGTTAAACTACTCAACTTGAAGGGTAAGTATGGAGCTTCTGATAAGTTCTTTACTGAATTACTAGGATTGTTGAAAAAGATGCTACCTGCTGGTAACGAAATGGTTGAAAAAAACTTATGAGGTAAAAAAACTAGTGAGAATGATGGGATCAGGATACAAAAAGATACATGTATGTAGCAACAACTGCATTCTTTACTGGAAGGTTAACAAGGAGTTGACTGTTTGTCCAACTTGTGGGACATCAAGATGGAAGGTGGATAGTAAGACACATAAAATGTACGAAAACATTCCGGCAAAGGTAATGTGGTACTTTCCAATTATACCAAGACTGCAACGCCTCTTTAAGTTAGAAAGTATTTCAGAAGATCTAACATGGCACGCAACAAGGAGGATAACAGATGGTGTTTTACGTCACCCCGCAGATTCACAGGCATGGCGTACCATAGATGAAAAATTCTCCGAAATTGCTAAAGATCCGAGAAATCTATGGCTAGAAATATTGGCTGATGGGGTTGACGTCAACTCAGGAAATAGGCATCAAAATGTATGGCCAGTTTTATCTGTCATATACAACCTTCCTCCATGGTTGTGTATGAAAAAAAAGTTTATCATGCTTTCGGTATTAATATCGGGATACCCGGGAAATGATATCGATGTATTTTTAGAACCGTTGGTTGATGATCTGCATACCTTATTCGAGGAAGGGGTTGATACATATGATGCTTCCAAAAAAGAAAACTTTAATCTGCGTGCCGTTGTGTTATGGACGATAAATGATTACCCTGCACTTGGTACATTATGTGGCTGCCCATACAGTGGATTCAAAGGTTGTGTAGTATGTGGGAAAGATACACACTGTGTTAGACTTTCCGCCTCATCCAAGCAAAGTTATGCTGGACACAGACGATATTCCATTCAAAATGCAAAGGAAGGCATTTAATGGGCAAGAAGAACCACGTCATGCTCCAAATCCATTGACCGGGGAACAAATATACAACGAGGTACAACATATTGAAAATAAGTGGGGAAAAGGAAAAACCTCGAAAAACCAAGAAGATACCAGAGGCAGAGGTGGGAAGATTAAAAAGCAGAAAAGGAAAACAACAGAAGAAGAGGGTAGTTCAAGCCAAGCAAATGAAGCATATTGGAAGAAATTCAACATTTGGTATCGAAAGCTAAGGTATTGGAGGCATCATTCTGTTCCGCATTGTATTGACTTCATGCATGTAGAAAAGAATGTTGGTGATAGTCTACTCGGAAATTTGCTGAATGTTCCTGGAAAGACAAAAGATGGAATGAGTGCTCGACTGGATCTGGAAGAGTTGGGGATAAAAGAAGAGTTGTTTGCTAGGCAAGAAGCAGACAAGACAAAACTACCTCCAGCAGGCTACACATTAACGAATGCTGAAAAAGACATCTTTTGTGAAACGTTAAGCAACATCAGGGTACCACAAGGCTATTGTTCAAATTTCTCTAGTTTGGTCAGCATAAATGATAGGAAGCTCATTGGCCTTAAATCGCATGACTATCACATGCTAATGCAAGAGTTTTTGCCCATTGCTATACGTTCAGTCATGCACCCGCCCACACGATATGCTATTATCAGGTTTTGCTTTTTCTTTAAATCTATATGTAGGAAAGAAATCAGCTTGCAAGAACTAGATAAGATGCAAGAATAACTTATTGTGACACTGTGCCTAGTCGAGAAGTTCTTTCCTCCGTCATTTTTTGATATTATGATACACTTGACTGTGCACCTAACTAGGGAGGTAAAATTATGTGGTCCCATATGCTTTCAGTGGATGTATCCCTTCGAAAGATGTATGAAGGTTATTAAAGGACATGTGAGAAACAGAAATAGACCAGAGGGATGCATTGTTGAGGAGACTATCGCGGAAGAAACAATAGAGTGTTTTAGCGAATATCATAAAACCATGAAAACTATTAGTATCCCAGCTGATAAACATGTAACCAATGAAGATGAGGACGAAAAGCCATTGTCGGCCGGCAAATCAAGTGAAGTTTCCAGAGAATCCTTTCAGAAAGCACATTTGTATGTAATACAAAATACAGATGAAATTCAACCGTATATCGAGTAAGTATTACTAACACATGTCGATTTCGTTGCTTAAAATGTTCTATCAAATATAATAATCAAAGACATTTATTTGTTTCAGGCGACACAAGGAAGTTTTGAAAAGAAAAAACCCGGGTAAAAAAATGGCATTACTGGAGAATGAGCACAGTAAATCTTTTGCTAAGTGGTTACGCGAAGAGGTAATGACTCATATGTTGTTTATAATTGTTTGTTTGTTGCTATCATCATAATTGTCCCTCCTGTATATGACATAGATAGAGTCCACCAGCACACCATTTCATTATCACTGCAAAAAAAAAAGGCTTTCAGAGACTGAAAAATTAGTCTCCGATACACCATGATCAGTTACGAATGGTCTATCAAGGACTGATTTTGCTAGTCACTAATCAGTTACAACAGCTTAGTTACGGAAAGTGACATTATCAACTGAAATTCAGTCCTTGTTGTATCGAACCAACGAGGACCAGAGATCAATCTCCAAAATAAAAAAGTCAGTCCTTATTTCTATGGGTTGGTATCACGTTATTTCAGTCCCCAATGCATATTATCGGCGACTGAAAATTCATTCACCAATACTATGTTAGATCAGTTACTAACACATGGATTTAGGGACTGAAAATTAGTCCATAAACATTGTTTATAGTCCCTAATACGTTTCGTTGTTTTGTAGATTACCGTACCAAATCAGTCTCTAATAATAGGATTTAAAAACTGATTAGTCTCCGATGAAAGGCTTTAAAGACTGATTTTTAGTCACAAAAAACAGATGAATTAGTCCTTAATTTGTTTTTCTAGTGACTGAAAATTAGTTTCAAAATATATGTTAATCGATACAAAATAACATTCAAATCAGTCTCCAATATGATAGCGCCGTTCCATTATATTTCTATTATAAACTAAAAGTTAGTGGCAAATACAATTTAATTCAGTCCCCATTCACAATGCATACATGACCCCTTACAATAGTATATAAAACTCCAAACCATAAACAATAATAATAACAATATTTCTTTAAAGCATAATAATCACCAATCCAAATAACAAAAGTTTACAATTCAATATGTTTAAAAATAAAACCAAATTCAATAGAAATAAATTTGAACGTCCTATATCAATATCGGTGAATGGATCATCGTTACCATCACCTTTAGTAGTATTTGGTGAGTCTATTGTGTGGTGAGTCTACTGTGCTCTCGAAGTTTGAAAATTTTTGGTTCAAGAATTTTGCCAATTTCTCATAATTACGTTTATACGGTTCAAGTTCACTAACCTTTGCTCTCAATTCATTAATCTCAATCGAGTTTTGTTTAGGTGTTGAGTCAACTTGTTGAGATGATTCAGCTACTTCTTTCATCCAATAATCTTTTTTTCCTCGTCACTAGCCCAACACCCACCTCCCATGCTGATTGTATTGTCGTCTTTTGGCCACAAATACTTTTTATGGCTTGTCTCTCAACCTCGTGATCCATAACAGTAGTAATCTGAGTCGTTCCTTCTTCTTTTAATTTATCAAGAGCCATCTATTTATGCCAAAGTTTGATTGTTGACAATCCCAAAGAAAAAAAAATTGTTTAAGAGTAAACATAACATGCATATATATATGATATGTATTTACAACATTACATCTAAAGTTTAAGAATGCATGCATTACAGTAAAGATAGCCGACATGCCAATGTATTTACATGTTTTAGGAGAGAAGATAGCATCAAAGTTTCAAAAACTTGATTCAGGGTAAGCAACTTTAAAATTTGTTTATATAGTAACTTGTCAAAGTGATGACATGGAATCATACACGTTGATGATATTCAACCCTGTTGAATTATTTTAAAACAAAAGCTAACATTAGACACATCATAACCAAGGCAAAGTCTTTTTGCAGCCTGGCCAGACATTTGTTCATCCCTTGGGAACATAAGAAACTCGAGGTTTGAAACTTCAGAATACTTTGGATGAGATTTGTCATCAGGATCCACAAAATGCTCTATCTCTGCAAGTGTGAATTCCAAACTCTTAAGAGACCTTGTCGAGGAGATATCTGAAAATGTCAAAAAATAAAGAATGTCAATTCTAGAAGACAAACACTTGTCAACTCATTATAAATGAATTGATTAAAGTTGTGTATTTTCAAAAGAGCACATGACCTCGTTTCTAAAAGCTTGACCAATTTGTGCGGCAGCAAATGGGAGTTTGTTACCATTGTAATAGTATAAATCTTTAAAGTTAACGAATATGCCCTGTGCCATTTCAGGACGTATGTACCTGGATTATATCAAATTAGACGAGTTCCAAAAAACAAGTTAAAAGCATGTGCAAGAATAAAAAACATATAATTTGCACATATAAATGTGAGTGTGCGACAAGGACCATATAGTGCACCTCACCATATTATGTTTCCTTTGTAAGACAAACAATAAAGAGTGACAATTTCAACACTTAAACTTAAAAATGGGTCGATTTGAATCCTGTCTTAGTGTCTTACCTATGAAGGATTAAATCAGTAAATTTTGGTAAAGAGTTTAGAAGAAAATAGGTCAGCAAGGTATAAAGGGTGGAAAGTCAGCTTTAGTGTACTTTTTATGAAATTAATATATAACTTCTTAGTCATATCATCCTAATCTCTTTTCATTGTTAACAACACCGACACAATAAACCCACCCACTGAACCTACTCCTTGTATCCCTTGAACCCATCAACTGAACAAACCCACTAAACAAACCCATTGAACCAACCACACTGACACAACCCACTGAAGCAACCTCATGAAACAACTGACTGACTGAAGCCTCTTAGAACACATGAAAATGTAGAGAGAAAACTGGTTCAAGAGAAGGGCTTACAAAAGCTTTAAACGTTGGCAGTGAGCATGGTTGCTGTTTGTATCACATGGCTGCTCGCTTTCTCCCTAATGTGTTAATGTTCTGTACTCTTATTGAGAAACAACATAAGAAAATAGCTACATTTCACTCACTAAATACAAGTCTATCATTTTGCCTAAAATCAATGCTATTCATTTCTCCTATTTTAGATAGAAAATCTGAAATGCAATAGGTAAAGCAGTCTATCTGCAAGGCTATCATATAGCGATAGATGTAATAAAGTTCATGAACTCACATAAGATAATCTGAAAAATACTGAGAAGAATATCTTACCACAACTGCAGACGAACAGTACGATCTTCAAGATACATCGTCTTCGACAAGAAATCAATTCCAATAGTTGCATGATCAATACAGAACACAATTTAGTCTAAGGTATATGTAATTGTGTTCACTCTTAAGTAAACTACTCAACTTTTAACATTTAGGCAGAACAGAAACATTGTTATAACTTTGTTATGATCTTGTAACAAATATCTATCTATAATAGCTAACGACACAATTCACTCCTTTAGACAGCATAACACAGTAGCTCATATGTCAGACAAACACAATGAAATCCTATAGATACTAACACACTATTGTATCATGGTTTGTAAAATGAAAAAAAAAAAAGTTGACACTCACAACGATTATCTTTGATCTAGACACGTTCCCAACACATGGAATACAATGACTGAATTACCACATACTTTAATCCAAGGTAACTGCAACTGTGGGAGCAGGAGGGTACTGGGCAAATGACATGCTTAACCTTAGTCCAAACACAGATATCAACATTCTAAATGAGATATTGTTAACCACACACGTATAGCATTGTCACGAAAAACCTATAGAGTTCTACAGAATATGATCATGTGAATGACAACTGCCGACATTTTCTAACGTTAATAGCCCAAGTGAAATGTGCAGCAAGGAAATTCAGTATGCATTACTAAATTATAATGACAACATCAGCATATGATGACAAACCATGACACATTGCATGTCTGCATTAAAGAATGCTCATATTTAATATCCCAGACAGATACTGTTACCAACCTGGCCTTGACGGTACAGAGCTTTCACATTATCATCAATTTCACGAAGTGCAAAGTCCGCATCCAACAATGCTCCTTTCAAGTCTCCCAGTTTCAACTTGCAGGCCTGAGATACAGATATTTATTAACATTTTGAAGTTATTAAAAACATCCGGGGCACAATTCTACACAAATACAAATACACAGTCATGAAAGATGTGCTTCTGCCTAAAAGTGCTTCTTAGGATTGAAGAGGAAAACTTATTACCATTACCATTACCCCTCCCATCCCCCATCATCTCCACCAACTCCTCAAACTCAGCTTTCGCCCTAACCGATATCACCTTCTTCAAATAACTCACATAAACCTGCAACCCCTCCTCTTCCAGACCTAACGGCGAAAACAGCTTAATAAACCTCACAACACTCTCGTGATCTCGTTGATCCACCGCATTCGCCAACTTCCTTCTAACTATCGCTTCCAGCTTTCTCTTACTCTCAAACAACGTCTCTCGTTGCTCATTATCCTTACCACTATCCTTAAACTTGACATCTATATTCAAAAATGTCCTAACATAATTGGCACCACTTTCGTAATCCTTTACATCTAATGCTTTCATAACACCGTCAATACAAGCACTCTTCTCAACAATAGCATCAATCCTAAGCAAAGTATCATTAACGCGTGATTGAGCTAAATCAAGCTCACGCACTTTACCTGACACCTGACCAGCCAGAACACGCGTGGATTCGACATTGCGTAAAAGTGTATCAGATTCGAGCTTTACGAGGCCTAAGAGGTGTGTTTGGGATTGGAGATTGGAGAGATGTTTGTCGAGATTGGGACGGTGGGAGAGGATTGTTTCGAGATTGAGATCAATGTAGCGTTGGAAAGAGATGCATTCGTGGAGGTAACGTGTCATGGTGGTTATGTCGGTTAGGGTTTTGATTTGGGATAGGGATTCGGGTGTGCCGAATTTGATAGAGGAGGGTGAGGTGGGGTGGGATTCGGGTGATTGGGATGGAGGTGGTGACAGTGACGTCATTCGTGGTGGTGGATCCGAGATCTGCAGATCGGAATGTGTAAGAGTGAAGAAGAAGAAGATTGCTGGTTGTGGTGGTCCGTGTAAGAGCGAAAGGTGAGAGGATAAGTTTGTGGATTTGAGATGTGAGGTTGCTAATAGATGGAGGGATAATTTGACTTTTGGGAAAATTTAGAGCGGGACAACTAAAAATAAGAGAGGGAATTTTTTTTTTTTTTTTTTTTTTGAGGTATTATAGAATCTAATTTATATATTTTATAAACCAACTAGTTTTAGAACTCATAAACGCACGGGGTTTAGCCAGATATTATAACAGGTAATAATTTTTTAATAATTTTATTTTGAAGTTAAATATTGTGACAATTCATAAGTAACTTATTTTAAGATTAAATATAATACAATTATAACTCGTACGTCTATTAGTAGCCGATTTGAACAGGGTGTTAATGGTTTACTAATCTACACTCATTAAGTTCTCAGCTAATCATTGAGATTCATTTGCGATACAAACTAATCCTAGTTGTCATCTAGCTATTTATTAATTTAGTGTTTACAACTAGCTACTTTAACCTAATAGTCTAACAAGCGTTTATCCAATTAGTGACATTTGTGTATCCCTAATCACTCATACGTGAGGCGTCTAAAAATATGAATATCAATGTAAAATTACTTAACATCCAAAGCTCATCCTATGGATAAAATCAAGTCATACACATAGATGAAAGTAAATATGGATAAACTCAACAATTACGTATGGTTTGGGTTGGTTGACCGTTCGGTTTCCCACGTTCAGTAAAGACCCCAAAATGTGACAAGAGTCACGAGTTGGGGTAACGCTCACGAGTCGACTCAGTTGGTTTGTGTCAATTACCCTAGAGGATAATAGACTCAGTTGGTTATGTCGTGTTCGATGAAGCAACTGATTGATGTCATTATCCCGATTACACGTCTTAAATTGTCAACACTCAAAATGAAAGCCATCGGTGAATACTAAAGATGTTATGAACGTCTGAAACTTGAATTCTGCTCGAGTTCCCACGTCACGGGGGTATAAACCGAGGTTTCGTGCGTGAACCCCTAAGTGTTACACATAAATAGCAATCCGTAAATAGGTTTATATACAAACTTACAATTACTAACAACGATACAGATATATGTAGGTCTTAAAAACAAGTGTAGTACATTACAATATATAGAACCGTATATTCTGTCGGTAATCCATTTTCGTCCGTTTTTGTAAGTTTTTATCTGCTTTTGTCCATTTTTATACGTTTTCATCCGTTTTTTACAATTTCGTCCGTTTTTATACATTTTTTTCCCTTTTTTACGTCTTTATACGTTTTTGTCCGTTTTTTACGTTTTCGTCCGTTTTTTTACGTTTTCATCCATTTTTTACGTTTTTATACGTTTCCATCCATTTTGTCCTTTTTTTACGTTTTTATATGTTTTTATCCATTTGTAAACGATTTCATCCGTATTTTTATGTTTTCATCAGTTTTTGTCTGTTATATTTTAACTTTTTCATCCGTTTTAGTCCCTTTTTTTACGTTTACGTCCATTTTTATACGTTTTCGTCCATTTTTCACGTTTTCGTCCGTTTTGATACATTTTCGTCTGATTTTAAACGTTTTCGTCCAATTTTATAAGTTTTCGTCCGTTTTTAAATGTTTTAGTCCGTTTTAATATATTTTTATACATTTTAGTCTTAGTTATGATGTCCATGTATTAGGGACTGAGTTGTGATTCAAATGCAATCACTAACAAATTTTCCTCCAAACTTTTTTTATTGCGCAAACATATTTGTAACTGAATTTTAGTCTTAGGTATGATGTCCATGTAACAGGGACGCAGCTGTGATTCAAATGCAGTCACTAACAAATTTTCCTCCAAACTTTTTTTATTGCGCAAACATATTTGTACCTGAATTTTAGTCTTAGGTATGATGTCCATGTAACAGGGACGCAGCTGTGACTGAAATTCAGTCACTAAAAAATTTCCCTCCAAACCTTTTTATTGTGTAGACATATTTGTAACTAAAACTTAGTCTTAGCTATGATCTCCATGTATTAGGGACCGAACTGTGACTATAATTCAGTCACTAACAAATTTTCAGCCAAAATTTTTTATTGTGCAAATATATTTGTAACTGAAATTTAGTCTTAGATATGATGTACATGTACTAGGGACTGAATTGTCACCCTTATTCAGTCACTAACAAATTTGCCTCCAAATTTTTTTCCCATACAGGCATATTAGTAACTGAAATTTAGTCTCAGATATGGGGTCACTGAATCAAGGACTGATTTTTAGTCGCCGCAATCAGTCAATAAAAGGTCAGTCCTTAAAAGTATCAGTAACTGATGTTTTTAGTTACCGATGCTATGTGTGGAAAACTAGAAGGGGGGTTGAATAGTTTTACGTCTTTTTAATTTATGAAAACTTTTGTTTACTTTTTAAAAGCTTCGATTCTATCTTATGTGAATTCAACTCTTGATCAATATGAACATATATAAACAAATATATATAAGTAATGCAAGTAATGTAAATGTAATGAAATAAGAGAGAGAGATGGAAAGATCAAACCACAACACGGAGATTTATAGTGGTTCGGCTACAAGGACACCTTCCTTGCCCTACTCCACTCCTCGAGTCACCTACTCGAGAGTTTTCTTCACTATGTCAACAAACTCCCTTATGGCGGAGAAACCTTACACAACTTTAGCTTACACCGGCTTAACGACACAAAGCTAGATGTCGAGTCCTAATCGTAGCTAGAACCAATCTCACAACTTATACACAACTTCTACACGACTTAATCACGACTTCTTCACGACTTCTTCTTCACGACCACTTCACGACTTCTTCTTCACGACTACTTATTCACAACTACTTCACAACAAATTTACAACACAACTACGTAGTTACACTTAGATCTACTTATCACAACTACACAACACTTTACACAACAACACAATTGAATGAGGTAAGTAATAACACTTCTTCACTAGTTGAAGTAGAGTTCTTCTTTTGCACTTTTGGTGGTGGAAGCTTGGATCACTTAGAAACCAATGCTTAAGAAAATATGATCAAAGGATTTACAATGTTTAGAATGAATTTAGAACAGAAAGTTTTAGTGTGCAAAAGGTGAGTAAAAGTCCAGGAGAAGACTGGTATTTATAGGAGAAAAATTGGACAGCTGGAAGTCTACTGGAGCGGGGGCGGTCCCCTTAAATAGGGGGCGGTCCCCTTAATAATTAAGGGGGCCGCCTAGTAAAATTAAGAGGGTCGCCCCTTCTGTCCGTTGGCCAATTTTGTCCTTTTGTGGGGAAGGTTTTTCTGGAACATTTTAACTGATTTTGGTTAAAAATTTGAATTCATATTTTTATAAAAGATTAAACATTTTTATTTAATGCCAAAAATATTTTTCAAAAATATATAAAATGTTTTTGATGTTTTATAAAAAATCTAGTTATTAAGAAAATGTTCCTTTGATCATATAATGCATTAAGCATTAGTTCATTCATACCTTAAGTGATTTGAGTTGTAGAAATAGATATTTACAACTAAATACTTGTTTACGTCATAATTTTCCGATTAATGATTTTACATTTTGTGATTATCAAAACGTAGAGATATCGAAAAATATTAATAACGTGTTTAGGCATTATTTATATCAACAATCTCCCCCTTTTTGATGATTACAAAATCTAAACTCATTAAATCTAAAAAATAGTTTTTAGACAAGTATTTAGTGAGTTTACATCTATTTCTCCCCCTTTTTGTAGAATCAAAAAGGTTAATCCGACAATTTTTAGAATTGAATTTGTCGGGACGAGAACTCCCCCTTGATGTGTACCCCCCTCATTTGGGGGCACCAAGGAAACGAGCTATGGAATGCTTGCAAAAAAAATGTTAGAAGCACAAGTATATATAACAACAAAAAGCAAGCATATAAAATCATTCATTCAATAAAGGTGTTGTGTATAAATACACAACCAAAAGATTACAACATGAAGCATGCAAGCATACAAATAAAAAAAAAAAAAAAAAAAAAAAAAAAAAAAAAAAAAAAAAACTACTAATGAAACTACATAATTATCTTAGAGGTACATGGTCTTCCATGGAGCTTGCTTGCAAGAAGGGTTTGAAAAATTATTTTTAAGCATTGCATATGCTTAGTTGGGTGAAAATGGAGGTGGTGGTGGTGTAGTGGGTGAAGGAGGTGGAGGAGGTGGTGGTTGTGGGTTGGCAATCATGTGTTCAAGAGATGAAAACATGTAGTGTATCTCATCTCTAAGACCAAAGATTAAGGTCCGGTTATGGACGCAACAAAGACAATTATCACCATGGGCTTCAAGCATTGCCCAAGGTATAGGAAAGAATGGTGGTGGGGTTGGTGATGGTGAAAAATGAGCATCAAGAGGTGTGATGGGTGATAGGGAAATGGCAAGTTGGGTGTATAAAGGTTCTTGAGTAGATGGTGGTGATGATGCTCTTGGTGATGATGTTAGGTGAGTGTGGATGTAGTCATTTATGGAGGAGGTGGATGGAATGGAGGAAGATGAAGCTCCATGGGTGGATGGTGTTTTTGATGGTGCATTAGGTACACTTGGGGATGAATTTTGAGGTGGTGGTGATGGAGTTTTGGTGTCATCTTGGGTTAGGTCAATGAAAGGTTGTTTTGGTGGTATGATAACAAGTCTTTGTTTCTTTGAAGGCTTAGAGATGGAGGATTTAGGTGATAGCATTGTGGATGACAATGGGTGTTTGATGAAGGTGATGGTTGATGAAGTGAAAGGTAATTATAAGGAGGGTTTTTATATTATGAGAACGTGGTTGATTTAGGCAAATTGTGGAGATATTGTGGTAATATTCCAAGTCCAGTTCGTGCATTAAGGGTAATGGTAGCTGGGGCTAGGTAAAAGTGGTCACAAGATGCAAAAGGAAACAGTAAATTTTACTGTCCAGATGGCCGGTCCCCTTAATTGTTGGGCGGCCCCCTTAAAAATTAAGGGGACCGCCTAAGGAATTAAGGGGGCCGCCCATCTGGTAATTTCCCAGGCGACCAAATTTGAAAAATTTCCAGAAAAAGGTTATTTTTAGGGTGTCTTTGCAGCAAGTTCCATTTGGATCATGTATATCAAGAATGATTAAATATTATCAATTGCATATTTAAAACAATATCATGAAACAATTATATTAGAAACATAGTCATATAATTTTAAATAAACTAGTAGCTAGGTTCTAATAAGTTTATCAACTAACATGATAAAAGCATGGCAAGCAAGTGTCAATATAATAGTACAACATATAAGTGTCTAATAAGAATCAACTAAACAATCATCAAATATGTTTATTTCTTCTTTTTCCCAAATAACTTTCCAAGTGACTTTCCGATGGACTTGAAGCCGCCTCGTACTTCATGGTGCATCTGCCGTTGTGAGTTGAGCATCTCAGTTTGCCTTTCGAAGAGTAGTTCGTCTGTCATGTCGGCATGAGGAGGAACTTGATATTCGGTGTAATCAAGATCCAGGAGATTTTCAACAAAAGTCCTTGGTGATGGGGTACTAGCACGTGATGTGCCTTCCTTCGCATCATCATCATCATCATCATCACCTTGATGAGACGTGGAACCACGAGGTGGAAACGAGACTAACTTACGAGATTTACCCTTATCACTACGAGGGCGACGGGTACGGATTTGAGCAAGTGGATTGAGGGTCGGTTGCACAGACTCATAAATGGGACTCCGAAGATGTGGATAGTGTATCATGAGATGATTATAGAGACGAGTGAGAAACATACCATATGGTAGATTTGCATTGTGAGTGTTTTTGGCGGACATGATACGGTAGACAAAGAGATATGCCAAATTGTACGGTTGTTCAGCAACGATACAATATAACATGTGGACTATGCTTGCCGCGACATGATCACGGTGACCACTGGTACCGAACGCATTCTCACGAATGAGTTCTTCCCAACTCTTCATGTCGCGACGTAGATCTTTGAGAAGGATTTGGTTTTTAGAGATTTCAACATCTTTTGACTTGATCTTTCGACTAGTCGTACCACGAACTAGCCCAAGATATTGACGAATCTCTTCAGGAGATGGAATCTCGGAGTAGTAAGGACCCATTTGAGGTCGATTAAACTCAAGAGAGGAAAGGTCCCACTCATTTGAGAAGACAGCTTGGCCGGAGGAGGGAATTCCTAGAATTTGCCCGAATTGAGCAAGAGTAAGAGTGATGAGTTGGTGTTGAATCATGAAGGATATGAGGATGGTGCCAAAGGGATCGGTTTGCAATACCACTTGACTATAGAAGTCAAGGACAAAGGCAGAATGATTGGCTCATTAATTTTGTAGAGACAATCAAGACTTACGTTGGAAAACATACGTTCTATGTAGTCGGATTTATAGAACGAAGGATGGACAATTCTTCCTTCGTGAATGTTCCTATCCTCAATGGGACGATAGAAACAAGCAACAGAGGGAGCCATGCCCGGAGTGGAAGAGACTTTAGGAATGTATGCTTTTGATCTTGAGACATCGCCAACTGTCACTTTGGGCATTTTCACCTATACAAGATAGCAACAAAAAAAAATAATAAGAAAATGACATGCATATATTATATATGCTTCTTGTGTGGAACGTAAACATACTTCGACTCTAAAACATAAATCCTAAGAAGTAGTTTACAATGTTCCTTAGTTTTAATTTTTAACTCGCTTAAAGTGTGTATTATGATGTTAAAGAATAGTTATAGGGATATTATGATAAGGAATCAAAAGTATCCGAACGTTCTTTTATACGTCATAAGCTACTTTGAAATGTGACTAGACAAACATTGGATTGTATATCTAGCTATTTCTTACGAGTGTTTATGTTAAGTAACTTAGATTTTGACTCAAAAACCTCTTTCAAAATGTTGTGCCAAACGCTCCTTTAAATAAGAAAATAAACTAGTAAAATTTCAATATACATATGAATTATGTATCTTGATGACTTAAAACAACTAATTGTATGTTTGTAAACTTGACAAGTAGTTATGAACTTAATTTGATTAAATTTTGATTATTCTAGCTCCTAATCCAAACACTCTCTTATATTTAACAAAAACATTTTTTATGATTCGAAAAATATATTTTTAGGATTTGTGAGTTGTAACAAATCAATGTGATTAGTTTTAACATGTGTTTATGGCATAATTCAACAATATGATCAGTTTTGAAAAGGAGTGATTAGTTTGACATAATGATTTTTTAATTACTTAGTTTCTAGGTTGTTTAAGCATTCTAATCCTATGGGGAGCATTTGATTACAACATTCTTAGACTCAATTTCAATAAAAATTAAAGTTTGGAAAAGTTTAGCAAAAGACCTAATTAAGATTAGACTCAAAATTGAATGAAATTAGATGAATTGTATAAAGAAAAACTTACTAAACGTGTTGCTAATCGATGTATAGATGTTTGCCCTTTGTGAAATTGACTCGAAGAGGTGATTTGATGATGGATTTGTGATGGCAGTTCGTATACAGCAGAGTGGGAGTGAAGTGAGTTTGAAAAATGGGGTGTTTGGCAAAGATTTCAAGGAGAAAAATCGTTTTGGCAGCAACAGTAGGCCGGCCCCCTTAAACATTAAGGGGACCGCCCCCGTTTACTAGCCGGTCCCCTTAAACATTAAGGGGGCCGCCTGCCAAATTTCTGAATTTCTTATTTTTGTTTCTGACGGCAAAATATTTATATGTATATATTTGTAATATATCAAAAATACGTTTATTGGCACGAAGAAGGAATACTTGACACATTTTATTAACATTTTGTTAATAAACTTAATCTTGATAATTTTGGACAAAATGCTCAAGACGTCAAGTCGACAGGAGGTTTAAGGATTGGGAAGAAATGTGTGTGTGTATATATATATATATATATATATATATATATATATATATATATATATATATATATATATATATATATATATATATATATATATATATATATATTAGTATTATGTGTAGGTGTGGGATGTTAAGTAGATTATGAGGAATGGTGAGGTAATGACGGAAATAGGTGCTGGCGGTGACGGGAGTTTGTTTCATCCATAGTTTTCTTGACTCGTCGGTCAAAAAGCTACTTCTACGTTAATCCACTTAACTCACTTCTCTTCATCACCATGAGTTATGTGACAGTGGACATGGAAGATTTTCGTGTTGAACGTTAAAGTTCAAAAGAGGCAAAGGGGGAAGAAAAGGTTCGAGGACAAACAATTTCTTTTAGTTCTAGATAGTCAACAAATGACGTATCTAGGTTATGTGCGTATATATTTATATGTATATATGTATATATATATATATATATAGTATAGTAGTATAGGAATATATATGTATAAGGAAAAATCTACTAACTAACATACTAAACATAAAAGACTAATGGGGCATTCAATGGGCTAGTTCATTTATCTACGCATATAATGGTGAGCATGAAAGAGAGGCGTACCTTTTGGTCTTCAACAAGTGGTCTTCAAGTTCTTCAAAGCGTATTAACTTATAAAAGTCAATTACGAAAGAGAAAACGCCTTTCCCGATGAGTATGCAATCTAGCCACTTGGTCCCCATGATCTCATTTGTCCATAGTTGTTTGGCCCAAACATGGTTTGCAATTGACTCGGATGCATATATGGTGGAAGTATTCCCCAAGGATTGTAGCTTGGTGGATTTGGGTAATTCCACATTGGGTAACTATTATTATGACGGTTTGGTATAATTTGGTTTCTTTTAGGTTGAGGAGTTTTAGGCCGAGGGTGAGGACTAGGTGGTCTTCTAGGTGGAGGTGTTTTTGACCTTAACCTTGGTTTAGAGTATTTTACTTCATTTTTTAAGGATGGTTTATAAAAGGTTTTTACATCCTCATCACTAGCTATGGGTATTTTTCTATCTTTTATAAGTATATACTTAGGTTTTGACTCTAAGGGTGCGTTTGGTTCGCAGTATGTTTTGAAAGGAATTGTAATCTGTCAAAGGAATTGTAATTTGAATGAATTGTAATTCAAAGAGTTGTAATGTGTTGTAATTGTAATGTGTATGAATTGTAATTGATGTTTTCTGTCACTGTGTTTGGTTGGATCTCAACGTAATTGTAATTCGAAAAATTTATAAAATTTCAAAAAAATTATAAAAATTCGAAAAAATTTATAAAATTTGAAAAATTTATATAAATTCGAAAAAATTTATAAAAATTCAAAAAAATTTATAAAAATCGAAAAAATTTATAAAAATTCGAAAAAATTTAAAAAAAATTCCAAAAATTTATAAAAATTTAAAAATTTTACAAAAAATTTATAAAATTCGAAAAATTTTTAAAATTTTATAAAAATTTAAAAATTTGAATTTTTATAAATTTTTTTGTAAAATTTTTAAATTTTTAAATTTTTTGAATTTTTAAATTTTTAAATTTTTTATAAAATTTTTAAATTTTATAAATTTTTTATAAAATTTTTCGAATTTTATAAATTTTTTATAAAATTTTTAAATTTTATAAATTTTTTATAAAATTTTTAATTTTTTGAATTTTTATAAATTTTTTGAATTTTTATAAATTTTTTTGAATTTTTATAAATTTTTTCGAATTTTTATAAATTTTTATAAATTTTTCGAATTTATATAAGTTTTTTCGAATTTTTATAAATTTTTTGAATTTTTATAAATTTTTTCGAATTATTATTATTATTATAAAATTTTGAATTACAACGTAATTCAAAACTTTCCATCCAACATCCTATGTAATCTGAATTCCCTCCTTTGATGTAATTGTAATGACTGAATTACAATTACAACGCAAACCAAACAGCCTACGTAATGTAATCTGAATTACAATTCCCTCCATTCTGTGAACCAAACAGCCTACGTAATGTAATCTGAATTACAATTACATCCAATTACGCCAGATTACGGCGAACCAAACGCCTAGGTTTTGACCCTAAAGGTTTTTGCTCACTAGTTTCACATTCAAACTTTACATTTTTAGTTTGACTATTTGAATCCTTAGTTGAATTAAATCCTAATCCGGTTTTATCACTTGATACTCTTTGAATACTTATTATTTCCCTAAGAGAATTACTACTATTTTCGAATTTGTTAAGCCTACAAATTTCCTCCTTAAGCATTTCATTTTCATTTTTTGTTTCTAGACATGTTTTACATTCAAGAATTTCTTTTCCCTTTTCTAAGTTATGTAGTTTAATTTTTAATTCTAGTATTTCTTTTTCTAACTGATTATTAATGTGTTTTAGTGATTTATTTTTAGTCATTACTTTTTGGCCTAATATACATAACCTATTATATTCGTTATCTAGGTCTTTTTCATCTAATGATAAATTTTCATCACTAAAGTATTCGGTTTCGGAACGTACCTCACTTGATGTCTTAGCCATGAGACACTTCTCTTCTTTTGTGGTTTCTTTCTCGTCTTCTTCACTGTCACTCCATGCTCCTCCAATGAACGCCTTTTGGTTTTGCTCTTTTGACATCATAGGGCATCTTCCAATGAGATGATTTGGATCACCGCATTTGAAACACTTCCTCTCGCTCTTGCTACCTTTGTCGTCTTTGTTTCTTTGGAGTGTTTTCCTTTCGTCATATGGTTGTCTAACGAATCTTCCTCGTCTTTTGAAAAATTTCTTGAAGTCTCTTACGGCCATGGCATATTCTTCATCATCACTTTCGGAGGTTGAGCTATCCTCGTCACTTGATGCTTTCCTAGCCTTCAACGCGATTGATTTGCTTTGCTCTTTCTTTCCTTTGACCATCTCGAAGTCTTTCTTGATTATTGCTTCGTAGACTTTCAAGTTGCCAATCAACTCGTCAAGTTGAAGAGTTGACAAGTTCTTTGATTCTTCAATCGCCGTAACTTTAGCCCGCCATTTTGGATGAAGAGCCCTAAGAAATTTCCTGACAAAATTCTTACTAGAAAAACTCTCATCAAGTGCCTTTAAACTTGTGATGATTGTGTTAAACCTAGCAAATGCATTATCAATTGATTCCTCTTCCGGAATCGTGAATTGTTCATATTGTTGAACAAGAAGATCTATTTTATTATCTTTGACTTGACTATTACCTTGGTGAGTTATTAGTAAAGAGTTCCAAATTTCTTTTGCGGTTTCGCACATAAAGATTCTTTCGTATTCTTTACGTGGTAGCGCATTATAAATAACCATTTTAGCCTCATTATTTTTAGAAAGTTTTCTTTTTAAATCATCACTTTGTTTTTCAAAAGGTACAATTTCATCCTTTTTAGTTTCAAGATTATGTTGAATAGGTAAAAAATCACCATTAGTAATAACATGCCAAAGATCTAGATCTTTTGACTTCACATAAGTTTCGAATCGATTTTTCCAATATAAAAATCCATCACTTTCAAATAGTGGTGGTCTTTGCATAGATTGCCCTTCTAAATATTTTTCAGATTCCATAGATCGTTTCAAGTTTTAAAATACAGTTAATTTTAAAAATCTTGTTTGACCTGGCTCTTGATACCAATTGTGGAAAACTAGAAGGGGGGTTGAATAGTTTTACGTCTTTTTAATTTATGAAAACTTTTGTTTACTTTTTAAAAGCTTCGATTCTATCTTATGTGAATTCAACTCTTGATCAATATGAACATATATAAACAAATATATATAAGTAATGCAAGTAATGTAAATGTAATGAAATAAGAGAGAGAGATGGAAAGATCAAACCACAACACGGAGATTTATTGTGGTTCGGCTACAAGGACACATTCCTTGCCCTACTCCACTCCTCGAGTCACCTACTCGAGAGTTTTCTTCACTATGTCAACAAACTCCCTTATGGCGGAGAAACCTTACACAACTTTAGCTTACACCGGCTTAACGACACAAAGCTAGATGTCGAGTCCTAATCGTAGCTAGGACCAATCTCACAACTTATACACAACTTCTACACGACTTAATCACGACTTCTTCACGACTTCTTCACAACGGCTTCACGACTTCTTCACGACCACTTCACGACTTCTTCTTCACGACTACTTATTCACAACTACTTCACAACAAATTTACAACACAACTACGTAGTTACACTTAGATCTACTTATCACAACTACACAACACTTTACATAACTACACAATTGAATGAGATAAGTAATAACACTTCTTCACTAGTTGAAGTAGAGTTCTTCTTTTGCACTTTTGGTGGTGGAAGCTTGGATCACTTAGAAACCAATGCTTAAGAAAATATGATCAAAGGATTTACAATATTTAGAATGAATTTAGAACAGAAAGTTTTAGTGTGCAAAAGGTAAGTAAAAGTCCAGGAGAAGACTGGTATTTATAGGAGAAAAATTGGACAGCTGGAAGTCTACTGGAGCGGGGGCGGTCCCCTTAAATAGGGGGCGGTCCCCTTAATAATTAAGGGGGCCGCCTAGTAAAATTAAGGGGGCCGCCCCTTCTGTCCGTTGGCCAATTTTGTCCTTTTGTAGGGAAGGTTTTTCTAGAACATTTTAACTGATTTTGGTTAAAAATTTGAATTCATATTTTTATAAAAGATTAAACATTTTTATTTAATGCCAAAAATGTTCTTCAAAAATATATAAAATGTTTTTGATGTTTTATAAAAAATATAGTTATTAAGAAAATGTTCCTTTGATCATATAATGCATTAAGCATTAGTTCATTCATACCTTAAGTGATTTGAGTTGTAGAAATAGATATTTACAACTAAATACTTGTTTACGTCATAATTTTCCGATTAATGATTTTACATTTTGTGATTATCAAAACGTAGAGATATCGAAAAATATTAATAACGTGTTTAGGCATTATTTATATCAACACTATGTATCAGCGACTGATATATTAGTCCCTAGAAATTCAGTCTCTGAAAGCCTTTTTTTTTGTAGTGTATCCCAAACACTCCTATTCTTTAATTGTTTGTTTGTTGTTCCTGCAATTTAAAGGTAATATATAGTTGTAATGAAATTCAGGTTCAGAGAGAGATAGCGATATCCAATGATAGTGTATCAAAAACTGTGAGGTGGATGTCATTTGGACCACGCGCCAGCATAGTGAAATACGAGGCGTATAAGATTAATGGGTATACATTTCGTACGAAAAGTAATGATGGCATAGTTTACCAGAACAATGGGGTTAGTGTTGACACAGTAGATCTTCACATATCCAAAGAAATTGCAACCACAAGAAAAGCAGTTTATTATGGGGTTTTACAAGAGATATGGGTACTAGATTACCGTTTCAGGCAAATTCCTCTTTTCAAATGTGATTGGGTTAATCGCAAAACTCATGGGGTCAAACACGATACTCTTGGTTATACGTTGGTAGACCTGAATACTTTCGGCCACAAGGATGATCCGTTCATATTAGCGTCACAAGCAACACAAGTGTTTTATGTGAAAGACCAGGCACAGAAAAATTTGTCCGTTGTATTTAAAACACCTACCAAGAATTACAAAGATACATATGACGAATTCGATGAGGAGTTTAGTACAGTCATTCACGAGCAAAATGAAAACATATTGCCACGTGTATATAAAGAAGACTTGGGCAAGGAATCATGAAGTGACTACTATCGAACCGACTGTGACAGTATTTTTATATGAAAATCCAAGTGAAGCATGTCATGCTGCAATTTAAGACTGCTAGTGTAACAGTTAAGACTGCTAGTTGAAGTTAAGACTGCTGCTCAAGGCTAAGTGCAAGGTTACTGCTGGTATTGTTAAGTTAGTACTGTTAGATGATTAGCAGTTTTAGTATTAAATAGTTGTTTCTGTAATTTAGCCTGTTGTAATGGATTTTGACTCAAAAAAGTCAAGCTTTTCAATGGCAATGAAAAATTTTGCGGTTTTCACTGTTATATATCCACTTGTAGTCAAGCTTTATTGTATTTGCAGTTTCCATTTATCATGTATATGCACTTGCAGGCACTTTAGTAACATGTTACTTCATTATGAAGTTGAAAATTAACTTTAGAAAGTCAAGTAACCTGGTTCCTAGGGGCAAGTAACATACTTACATACTATTGCATTAAACTAGATAGACTATAAAATCCTAGCATTGTAATGGGGCAAATGAAGAGTCATGACTAATAGTCTGAACTCAGTTCAGTGAATATCAAATTAGACTCAAACTAGATAGACTATAAAATCCCATATCTAACCCCTCATAATTACATAAGTTATCAGAAATGTGTGACCATATGTATCGAATTGTGACTACACTTAAATAATGTGTGACAAAATATGACTCTATGATTTAGACACCTAAATAAACACTTCATGTGATGACCATATGTAACATCTTGAATGTAGTCACACAAACACTCAATGTGACTAATATCAAGGTTAATTGTAATTGAGTTCACATTTTACTATAAATAATAGTCACAAGAATATTTCACAGTGTGACTATTTTAAATGTATTGGTCACATATAATACCCTTATAATGTGGCCATAAACATAATTTAGATACACATTTGTGATATGGTGTGACTATTGTATAGCCTATAGTCACATGATTCTGATACAATTAAATGTGACCATACACATTAGGATTTGGCAGGCAAACACACACTAAACTTTAGACTCACATATTAACTTACGAGACCATATCTATCGAATTTTGGTCACACTTAATCATGTATGCCTATGGTTTAGTGTGACCATATATGACATTTGGTCACACTGTTCAAGTGTGTGACATACATTTGTCACTTGTAAATGCATATCGTGACTAATGCTTCAAACTTACTTTTCAGTTGTCACACATTTCAAATTCATGTGTGGCTAAATTTTCAACAAAAACTAGCAGTCACGTTTAAATAATGTTTAACAAACTTGAGGATATGATTTAGCCACATACACAATTACTTCATGTGACCATATATGGATTTTGGTCGCACTGTTCAAATGTGTGACATATATTTGTCACATATTTATATATATAGTTTGACTAATGTTTCAAACTTATTTGTATCCGTCACACGTCCCAAATTACAAGTGACTAAAAAATCAAAAAAAATTTTACCAGATACGTATAGTCACGAAAATATTCAAATGTGTGGCTGTAGCCTCAGATGTAATTCCGAAATGGTCACATAAGTCTGATCAAGTGTGGCTGTTTATTTTATTCTGGTACATTTAGTCACACAAATAAGTTATTGTGTGGCCGTTCAAAATACCACATGTGTGACCATAGGCCAAATCTGTACTAGTGATATAAGATTGATTCTGAACAAAACCCACAATATTAATTAGACTCAAACACTTTCAATAAGAAATCCCTAATTCGACCTTAGACCCTAAAATTCAAAAATCATTCAATCAAGTTTCTGGGCACAATTAAAAGGTTAGTAACATGATAAGAACATGATTAGGACCATTTCCCACCAAGATAATCAAACAATAACCCACTATATCGTTTATCCCCAATTCGACTAAAACCCTAAAACTCTAAGTCAAAAATTTGTAAGATCAAGTAGTTGGATTGTAAAACGATTAAAAACCCTTTCTTATATTTGAACAAAGATCACAAAACCACTTACAGATTCGAGGATTTATGGACGGATTAATCGTTTGATTTTCGTTCGTTGATCGAAGCGGTTGGGTGTTTTTAATGTTTTGCAGAAAGTGGTTAAGTGCAGTAAATGCAAATAGTTTTTTTTATTTTATTTATTATTTTTTTTTCTAATCAAAATTTAACTTTCAAAAGTTATCACATTTAGTCCCTTAACTCCAAAATTTGCATGGTTAATCCCTTAACTCAACTTTGACACATTTAACTTTGACAAGAATAACTTTAACACTCCCCCTCGACTTAGGATATATAAAATATTTTAAAATCAATGAGGGTATTACAAGGATATTTTTACCAACATTTACACAAACAACATCATTTAGGAAATATGCAAGTATAAATTTTAAAAGAAGTGATTAAAATTCGAATTTCATACTCCCCCTCAACACTTGTTCGGGAAAAATGGCTAATTAGTTTAAATGAACAAAGTGTTGATGAAAATTTTGTACTTGCATTTTTTTCTTTTTTTTCCCTAAAAAAATATTTTTGTTGTTTTTTGATAAAATATTTACAAAATGTTTTGGTGTTTGACTTTGTTAATTGTTGTTAAGAATGTTTTTCAAATCATCTGGAGTCAAACACCTCATACCAATTTGGTGAACTAGTTCAACAAACCTTGAAGGAGGTAGTGCTTTGGTGAACAAGTCTGCCAATTGGTATTGAGTACCCACAAAATATAACTCAATTGTACCCTTCTCGACATGCTCCTTGGTGAAATGGTAACGGAGAGAAATATGCTTGGGCTTGGAATGATGAACGGTGTTGCAGGAGATTGCTATTGCACTTTCAGAGTCACAGTACACTGGGATCTTGTCGAAGACATAACCATAGTCCATGAGCTGAGTTCTCATCCAAATGACTTGAGCACAGAAAGCAGACATGGCTACATATTCAGCTTCAGTTGATGACAGCGATGTGCAATCTTGCTTCTTTGACTACCAAGATACAAGCTTGTCTCCAAGAAACTGTACACCACCAGAGGTACTTTTGGGTGTATCTAAACACCCTGCATGGTCAGCATCTTTAAAGGCTATTAGTTCAAAACCAGAATCCTTCAGATACCAGATCCCCAAGTGGATGGTTCCCTTTACGTATCGAAGGATTCTTTTAGCCCCTGAGAGGTGTTGTTCAGTTGGGTTTGACTGATAACGAGAGCATAGATAAACAGCAAATAGTATATATGGTCTACTAGCAATGAGATACATGAGTGACCCAATAATACTTTGTAATTTGGTAGGGTTAACTGGTTTCCCATGTATATCACTATCTAGTTTTGATGTGTGAGCCATAGGAGTATTATAAGTTTGACAACTAGTCATCCCATGTTTCTTTAAAATTTCAAGAGCATATTTGGACTGGTTTAGAAAAATTCCACGGGGTGATTGATGAACTTGTAGTCCTAAGAAGAACGTAAGTTCACCCATCAAGGACATTTCATAGTTTTGTTTCATTAATTTTGCAAAAGCGTTTGAATGCTTTTTATGTGTTGAACCAAAAATGATGTCATCAACATAAATTTGAATAATTAAAATGTCCTCCCCGTGTCTTTGAATAAAAAGTGTTGGATCTACAGAGCCTTTAGAAAAATTATTGGCAAGTAGGAAAGCTGACAGTTTATCGTACCATGCCATCGGGGCTTGTTTAAGGCCATAAATAGCTTTCTTGAGCCTGTACACATGATTAGGATGCTCTGGATCAATAAATCTCTCTGGCTGACTAACATATACCACCTCACGTAGTTTACCATTCAAGAATGCCGTTTTCACGTCCATTTGATATACAACCATGTTCTTGTGTGCAGCATATGCCAGAAAGATACGTACAACTTCAAGTCTAGCCACTAGAGCAAAAGATTCTTCATAATCAATTCCTTCTTTCTGAGTGTATCCTTTAGCTACCAGACGCGAATTGTTATGAATTACTGTGCCTTCAACATCTAATTTGTTTTTCCATGTCTATTTCAGCCCTATGACATAGACCTCATCTGGTTTTTCAACTAACTCCCAGACTTCCAGTCGTTTGAATTGTTTGAGTTCTTCTTGCATTGATTCAATCCAGTTGTAGTATGTCATTGTTTGTTTAATGTTTTTAGGTTCGTCTTGACAAACTGTGAGTGCATAAATGCAATTTTCACCATCTGAGTGAAGTCGTTGTCTTGTCATTACATGTGCTTCTGGATTGCCAAAAATGTGTACTAATGGATGATCTATTCTCCATTTATGTGTCGAGGGGTGATGTTGATATATATTGTGCATATTTGACGGATCCAAATTGCTTGATGATGAATCCGCAATATCTGGAACAGTTGGAGCTGAAGCAAATGGATTAAAGAAGGCATTTCCGTCATAATCTACAGGTGCGGGTACTTGTTGTGCATTTTGATCATCAGGTGCATCGTTGGAGTTGGAATCGGTTTGTTCTTCGGTTGTTTGAGTATCTAATGGAGGTGCAGTGGTTTCAACAGTTGTAGTTGTCGGTTCAGGTGTATCAGGTAAAGGATTGTTATCGGGTTGTGCAGCGAAAACAATTGATAAATCTGGAGCATGAAATTCAAAGAAGTCATCAAACAAAGGGGCAAACAAAGTGTCCAATTCATTACAGTTTAGCGAAATAGGTTCATCTGATTGATCTGAAAAGTTTAGACGGTTTGCTGCGGGTCCTAAGCTGTTATGCTTATAAGCCATTTCTGTAAGCTCATCGAAATTAGCATGAATGGTTTCCACGATTTCTCTAGTACGAAGGTTCTAGATACGAAAGCCTTTGGAGTTTTCAAAGTATCCAATGAATACACCGATGTCAGCTTTAGCTTTGAGCTTTCCAAGGTCTTCATGATCATTATTTGGGTAACAAAGAGCACCAAATATATGAAAGTATTTTATATTCGGTTTTCGATTATGGACAAGCTCATAAGATTTTTTGTGGTGGCGTTTGTTGATCATACAACGGTTTTGGGTATAACATGCAGTCGAAATAGCTTCTGCCAATAAGTAATCTGGTAATTGAGCATTGTTCACCATCATTCTTGCAGCTTCCACTAACGTCCTGTTGCGTCTTTCAACAACTCCATTCTATTTTGTAATGCGTGTAATGGATGTTTGATGTTCAATTCCTACTTTCTCAAAATAAGCACGAAGAGTTTGATTCTTGAATTCAGTTCTGTTGTCTGTTCTGACTTTTCTGACCGTATTTCGAAGCTGAACTTGAATTTTTGGGAGAAAGGTGATGATCATAGAAGGGCTTGATCTTTACTCCTGAGGAAATAAACCCAAGTCCATCTGGAGTAGTCATCAATGATTACAAGAATGTAGCGTTTCCCGTTAATTGTTTGCACGCACATTGGGCCACACAAATCCGTGTGAAGAAGTTGAAGGACATGTTCAGTACTTGATACGGTTTTTAGAGGAAAATTTGCACGAGTGCTCTTTCCCTGTTCACATACTGGACACAAGTGATCGTTGGCGAAACAGAATCATGGAAGAACGTTGAATAATTTGTGGCGTGCTAGTTCAGTCATGGTTTTGAAGTTCAAATAAGAAAGTCGTTTATGCCATAACCATGATTTTGTCGAAGTTGCAATGGAAAGCAGACATATTGGAGAAGAAGCAATCATATCAGACATTGAGATTGTGTAAAGAATTGTTCCACGAGTGCCTAGCATTAGATCATTTCCTTGTAAATCATGAATGAAGCAGGTTTTTTCCCGAAATGCTACTTCCAAATCCCCATCATAGAATTGACCGACTGAGAAACGGTTGTGACCAAGGCCTTCAACATAGTATACCCGAATAATTTTGATTTTGCCATTGATGTAATCTCCATAGCCCATGATAGCAGCGAAGTGATCATTCCCGAACCTGAAAGTGCCGATGAACTTTGAAACAAAGTTTGCTAACAATTTGAGATTGCCTGTCATATGTTGGGTGCAACCGTTATCAACAATCCATAGAACAATTTGAATCACTAGCATAACACGAAGACGACGAAGGTGGAATGATGGTAAGGGTGGAACCCGGAGAAGTTGTGGGTTCTGTCGGGTTAGAAATACACATATTAATAATTTTAGGTATCCACTTAAAACTAGGTGTTCTTTGTAATCGACGTTGCCATATCCAACTACTTCGTGCTTTTGCCTTAGTGAAGTTGCTAGGTGATTGCACTATTTTAGGATTTGTGTTCGCGACTATGGGATTTTCTAAGGCATTATGAGAAACTACAGTTGGCGATTTTCCTAGCATAGACTTAGAAGCAGTAGTGGGCCTAGAGGTATTGCCAGTTGTAACTTTACTATTATGAGATAAAAGAGATTTTGCTACACATTTCGTATGATCACCAGATAACATGCTTTTACGACAAAAACACAAGAAGCATTAACGTTTAAAATATTCAAAGACAGAGCATTCGTTACATCGACATTAGAATTACAATTTTTTAAGTTCAAATCAAAATCAGAAGCAACATGCGTTTTATTCAAATTCCTAGTTGACCTTCTACTTTTAGGGTTTCTAGTTTTCCGCTTCTACGTTGCAAGATCCTATTCTTCCGTTTGTTTCTCTTACGCTTTGATCTGCTAATGCTAGTAGTGGTGACTATTCCTGTAGAAGTGAAATGAATCAAATTAGTGGTCTGATTTGTGTATGTAAGGTCCTGCCTAGATGTGGTGTCTATCTTGTACAGTCCTGGTGCAATCACATTTGTGTTAACAGATTTTCCTTTTTCTTGAAATTGGAGTTTCTCATTTAATTCATTGATGATGTGTTGTTGTTCCTGTAGTCTACTATCAAGTTTTCTATTTAAGCGAATAGTGGCTTCACGGTCGTTACTATAGTCGGCGTTTTCTTTCAAAAGTTGAGACCGAGTCTTTTTCAAAGAGTTATAAATTTTTTTGTACTCATTTAACTTCTCAATTTCTTGTTCATATTTGAGTAGTTGACACTTTAAGACTGCGTTCTCATCATCAATATTTTCAACTTTTGAGGACAACTTGTTTTCAAAACCCAGAATTTTCTTTTGGTGTTGTAATGCTAATTCAAAATCAATGCTTTGAGCCTCACACCAACACTTTGAACACCATCCTTTTGTTTAATGATTCTCGCATTTTTAGCTTTTAAAATCTCAATCTCGTGTCTCAAATTTTCATCTTTAGAATTATGATCAGCAATAAGCATAGTATTACAAGACTCATAAATAGAATTCATGATCACCGAATTAATGTCAGAACTGAGAACATCTTCCAAGAGTCGATCTGCTTCATTTTGAAGAATTTTGTTTCGACGTTTTTTGTGTTGAAATTGAATTTTCATTTGCTTTGAAAATTTTCATCATGGATGAAACTTCATTTTGTAGTTCCCGTTCCCAGTGAGTTGCACAAAGACGCAAATGTTGGACATGAGGTAAAAATTGTGTTTGAAAATTTTGTCTCTGTTCCTTAGCGTAAGCAGATTGAAAAGTTGAAACAGTTATCTCAGAATTACGTTCAATTGCTTGTTCCAAAAACTTGATGTCTTCCATAAACGTGTCAAAATACCGAAGTACAAGGCAATGTTTTGGTAATGGTTGAATTTCACCAGAGGATGGTAATGAGCCATTTATTTGTGCAACTAGTTTAACAGGAACAACATCAGAAGAAGATTCATGAATTTGCATAATAGACCACGGTTGTTCTGTTTTTTCCTTTTGAGAAACAAATGTGTCAAAAATATGAGGCAATTTTGAATAATCAAAAGGTTTGTTAAATTTCGTGTTGCTCATTTTTTATCGACTCTCTTCTTCCAGTTCATGTTCTTTCTCACTATTATATACAGTAACTCGCATAATCGAATCATCAAGAAGTTGTTCTGCACTATATAACTTTGGATTTTCCTTGAGTGTTGTGCGTAGAAAATGTGGTTTATCATCACCAAGAGCGAAACCATAGCAATTAGGATTTGGCTTTAAAGTGAACTTTTGTATTGTTGTGACAGAGTCTCCAGTTTTGTAAACAACGTTTTGAAACTCCTTTATTTACGTTCCAAATCAACGATTTCATCAATGTATAAATCAGTGCGTTTCCTGGACTGTTGTTTATATTCGGAAAAATTAGCTTGACAGGTTGACATCTCATCTTTGGTTTTTAAAAGTTCAAACTTGAGATGATCAACTTGTTGTTTGTGCTCAAATTTTGCTTGTTCCAATTGAGAAATCAAGTTATTATAATGGAAACGACTAATTCACGTATTTGATGCTGTAACTCTTGTTCTTTAACATATGCATTTTTAAAAGCTACTTCAAAACTTTGTTCTCTTTTAGCTTGTGTTTCAAAATTTGTGAGTTGTATTTTATAGCACTCAAGATCCGTAGTCAATGATGCAATTTTCGCTTTTAAATTTCTATTGATTTCATCGCATTTTTCAACTTTGGATTCGTTAGTCAAAAACAGGTTCATGAGATCTGGATCTGGATTAGACGAAGTTTCAATCTGTTCAAGTTGATCATTGTTATTTTCCATAACTGGATCATCAAAGGTAACAACGGGGTTAATTTGATCATCAAATGTAACAACGAGGTTAATTTGATCATCATCTTGAAGATGGAGATGCAGATGTAGATGGAGATGCCAATTCATGTATGAGACATATGTTTGGATTAGGTACCTGAGACAAGCCATCAGTATCATATACTGGGCCTGTGTCAGTCATGTGAAGTTCCTGCATGTTTGCCATTAGCATCACTGCTGCATTTGCTTCCAAATCTTTCATGTCATCATCTGAGTAAGGATTCGCCATGAAACTGTTTTCTTTGTCACTGAGAGTTCCTCCAGCTTCATCCTTAAGTGCAAGAAGTAATGCTTGCTTGTGAAATTCACTGCCTCTGGTTCTTGGTTTAGGACATGCATTAGCCAGATGACCCTTGCCATTACAATTGTAGCACCTGATTCCCGTATTCCCAGTTGATATATTACCAGTTTCCACAATTTCAACCCTTCTCTGAGGAGCACCCTGATTATTATTATTTCAACTTGTTGCATGAGTCGCTTGTCCACTTCCTGAATTTCCTCCATAACCACCAGTTCCCATCTGACGTCCATAACTTCGATTTTGCACTTCAATCCGTCCACCTTGTACTACTGCTTGATTCCTTGGATTAGATGAATTGCAATGACGATTGTTCAGTTTGTTTGAAAATTTGCTGAAAGCCCGATCAATGAGTGCAAAGCCTTGATTCAGTGAGTTGAACGCATCCTCTTCTTCATCATTAGATTGTGTATAGTACATTGTGTCTGTGTTTCCGACAGGAACTAGATGAGTTTTAGTTGATTGTTGTGATTGACCATATGGAATGAGTTGGTTGGATGGTGATTGGGGAGGATAATTAAATTGTTGTGGTTGTTGAACAAATGACTAATGAGACATAGGATATGAAGCAGAGTAAGATTGAGCCATGAGTGCAAGTGGGTTCTGAGGAGGCGACGGTTGATACATTCCACGGATGGCTCAATCTTTTTCGACTTCTGCTTGATGGTGCTTTAGATAATCAAACAACAACCCATATTTCACATCATGAAGGTTTTTGGATTGACGAACAAATATGACATATTTCTGCCAGTCTGGACCTAAACAATTGAGAAACTTAGTGTTGATGGCAGTTGTTGGAAGGATGATATTGTTGTGGTCCAAATCGTTGATCATGTTCGTAAACCGATGATAATAAGAGTCTAGTGACTCCCGTTGTTCAATCATGAATGTTGTGTATTTGTGATAAAGTGTGGATTCCATGTCGTCTTGGTTTAGTTCAGTGCCTTCCATCAAGAGATGTGTTTGTTCCCACATGGCCTTAGTAGTTTTTTGAGCATCAATGCTACGGAAAATTGAATTAGGTATTCCCAGAAGAATGTACTCCATTGCAAGGTCATTGGCTTCACGGTGAAGTATTTGTTCTACTGTAAGTTGATCCTCGGTAAGAGTGATCACTGTGTCAGGTTTTGGTGGAGCAGCAGTTGCATCACTGGGAACAAGAAAATGTTGTGATTGGCAATTCAAAAGGCCCTTCAAGGATAACCTTCTTCAGATATTTTCCATGAGGTTTCCTGAGTTCAATAAACCTTAAGAATCAACTTGCCAATTGAAAAAAATTACAAGGAGTGAGCATTGGAGGTCGTTCAAGTGAACCGGCTTCATGAATAGATTGTTGACTGCTTATAGCTTCACATATTTAAGCAAACCAATGTGGTTGTTTCTGTGGAGTTAGTGGTTGCATTCCAAATTGTGGTTGAGGCTTTGGTTTTTGTTAAAAGAATTGTTGTTGTTGAGGATACTGCTGTTGAAATTGTTGTTGTGGATACGGTTGTTGAAATTGTTGCTGAGGATACTGCTGTTGTTGAGGGATGAAATACGGTGGTTGAGACATTGTTAAACTTGTGTAGATGATGGATCTTGTAGATGGTTAGGAAGTGTGATGAGTTGTTGATAGATTAAGTCCTTGTTCGAAAATTTTCTTGCTTGTTCGAAAGTTTTCTTTCTTGTTCGAAAGTTTTCAACCTTGTTCGAAAGTTTTATTGTTCGAAACTTTTCAACCTTATTCGAAAGATTCTGTCCTTGTTTGAAACTTTGCAACCTAGTTCGAAAGTTTACTTGTTTGAAACTTTTGAACCTTGTTCGAAAGTAAGTTTCCTCGAAAGTACCTTGCTCGAAAGTTCAATACTTTCTAATATAACTTTCTAATTTATACAAATTAGAAAGATTCCCATGTGTCGAAGTGTTTATCTAACTTATACAAGAAATAGAAACACTGAGTAAACCGAATATCCTGAATATGATGCCTGTGGAGCTTGTTCAAAAATTTAGGGTTTGCTTGTTCGAAACTTTAGGGTTTAACTGCTTGCTTCAAACTTTAGGGTATAACCTTGTTCAAAACTTTGCCAGAAATCTTAAAACACTTCAATTTCAACAAAAATTGTTTTTTGATGCAATTTTCTTGTACAACTAACCTTAAAAATACTAAAACTATAATAAAGTTGCAAACTTTAACATTTTTAAGAAATTTTGTGCTTGTTCGAAACAAGGTAGAACACAAAAAACTACGACTAAGAAAAACTTAAAAGTTAACCTAAAAGTTTGAAACTTTCTTGTTCTAAAGAGTTTATAACACTAGTTTGTAATAAAAAAAAGTGCTAAAAACCAACAAACAAACAAGAAAAGATCAATAAGATGAGAATAACGAGAGAGAAAAAATGAGGTTATTTAACTCGAAAACAACACAAACACTTCTAACCTTCTTCTAGTGATTGATACCACTTTTTAGGTCACCATATTAGATTAACACAAGCATAGATTAGATAGAAATAAGAGAGAAATAGAGCTTAGTCGATTTAGCAAGTATGAGAAATGATATGACAATAGTTTAGTAAAATAAATGAAAAACCAACAAGAGTACATGAGAGTATTACATGGTATTTATAGGAGAGGAAGCTAGGGCAACATTCATACTTCCTTCCTTTCACATGAATGGGCTTTTACATAGGCCCATTGGCTTACTTCATAAGCCTAAAAATAATAACAAACATATAAGAATATTTAGTTAAGCAACCTATTACAAAACTTAATGACTGACACTTGATAATAATTACACGTATTCCCAACAGTTAGACTATTTCACAAAAATGCACTACATTCATGACAGTTATCTGGTATCTCAAGTCTGAGGATAAATATTCATGATTTAGTTAATGACATAGATCCATAAGTACAATCATGAGGTTGGGATCTGTCCTATATTCAATTCATTGAATATCGTGTGAATTTGGCATGTCTACGCATCAATATATTTTCAAGTATATTCTACCAAAACTCATATTTGTCTTAATTCAATGATATTCGCATATCATTAATTGACAACGTATAAGTTATTCACGGATTTAAACATGCAAATATAGGATACAATATATTATAATTGAAAATAAACATACCAAGTATTTTAAGTCATTACAAATAATAATTGTTTAACATCCCTTATCCAAATACTAAATAGATCAACGCATGATAATTTTAGTTGATGAGTTATGCCTCAAGTCATGACAATTATTCTTGTTGACAAGGCATAAATCAACCAACCTTGATCTATCAGAATTTTGAGAATACTTAATTCAAGAATTCAATTAGTGAAGTTCTTGTATATGTGCATTCAACTATCTTGATATTGCCACATAATATATCCTAAAATGCGTGACATTCTCAACCACCAATTTATGACAATTAAACTTTCAAACCTTTTAAAGTTTAAAGTATTCTTATTATTTAATGTATAATGCAACTATGCTCTTAGTTGAGCACAACTAGTTCACATGGCCATAACAAGGATGAAATCCTACCATGACTAGTATTGAGTGTCATCTCAATTTAAACCAGCAATATTGTATATAAACAACAATATGCTCTTTAAAAATCCGTAAACTTTAATATCCATTGTGTAATGTTTGATGCCATCCAAACTTTCAAGTTTTATTGTCGGCAATAACAATTATGCAACGATTGCCATATGGTTCATCCATAGAATCTAGGAGCAGTTCCAGGCTGAGGATGTAATTCTATATCCAAACATATTCCATTTAAATATTCATTACACTAGTTATCTAATAACTTCCAATTAGAAATCAATGTTGTCAAATCATCTTGCTTTCAAGCATGATATAACAATTTTTCTACATGACATGATGTACATGAAAAATCCTTGAGTCAGTCTTAGATTTCATTCATGTTCTATCTTTTCAAAAGATATGTATCTATTTAGACTTTCTAAATGATATTTCACTTTCTATTAAATTCATTTACCGCATATATTTATAATAATAAACATATATTCCAAGGTCGTATGTCTTATTTTCTAAATCTTTCAAGTGAAGTTTCATTCCCAGGTAAAACTTAACATTTATCTTAGATGGAATGTTACTGCCCATATGGTGTACAACATATATGATTTAAAAAAGTAAGCATAATACTCCCACTAGCTTTCAGGAATACTTAGGAGTTATCTTATTTTAATTATAAATCAAAACTTGGATTTAATAATTAAATATAAGATTTATCTCTTTGATGCATGCATTAATCCATTCATGAATTATTGCACTTTGTACACTTCCAAAGATTTATTTTGAATTCAAAAACTCTTTTCGATTACTTACCGTCCTCGCTCAAGTAATAACTCAAGAAAGAGTTTTGATATTCCATTGTCAATTTTCATATTAACGAAAATCGTTATGACAAATATCATATTTATATATTTAATGTGTCTAGGAAGGAATATTCAATCACAGTTAATTACTTAAGTGTGATTAATAACCTTGTCACAAGTCATGTATTAAACATGTGTACAATATTGTCCATATGATTTCTACACAAAGATTTAAACCACTATGGTTTTCCATCTCTTTGAAGAAACTCATCTTCATTTTATAGTCCAACTATTTTGAATTAAGATAAACCAAATTTCCAAACCTTGATTAATTTTATGAACAACATCTATAACATTGATAGCATGAGTAATTTACCCAATTCAATATTTGGAAATACATCATAATGATTAACAGGTTCTCAATGATCCTATAACTCATATTTCTCAACATATCAATCAAATATCTGAGATATCCTTGCGAATCTATGAATGAGAATGCCATCATTTTGAGGTCTATCATTTACATGTTTAGCCTCATAATGATATTTACTAGTGTGTTTTAGATGATTATGTATCTTTTAATTTTATCTTTACAAGATAAAAACTCCCACTTAGCTTTTGTAATTTAGAGACTATCTATAAATACTTAGAAAATAGAGCAACACTAACTTGTTCTCTTTTTGGACATTACAAATACACATTGACAGTTCCTGACACTAGTTTGTTAATAACCTACTCATAAGCAGTTTAACAATTCAGAACTTTATTTTAAGACTTAATGTGGTTTATCACATTTCATAACAAAATGGTGTCTTATTAATCTTCTAGATTGGAGTTTTATTAAGTATATACAATTCATACTCAATATTCTAAGATTTGAAGTAAGATGCTGGCAGCAAATTCTTTAAAATTATTATTATGTTTATATTATTTTGTTAATTTGTATAGAAATGTAATATCTCATACACATGTTTGTTTGAACCATCTTTTATCATGGTAGAATATGGTACATGTTCTTCTAAGTGATTATAATATTTAACTTCATTAAATTACATATTACTTTGACGTTCAAGGGTTTAACCTTACTAAAAGTAGGAATTACAAGCAGTTGATGTCGTGTTGGATTTGTATTGTGTTCCTAAAACAAGCTTGATCACCGACAGAGAAGTTGCACACAATCAAATATTAAAAAAGAAGTAAAACTATATACTTAAATATTTATTCATTCTAAATAGATTAATATATTAAATCAAATTATTGTTAATTTTCTATGTGTATTTACAATTTGCAGGATGATCACGAGAATGTGATTGAGATTCTAAAAATTGTTGATAATTTATCCAAAATTAGGGCTAAGCAGTGCACGTTATGTGAAGTTATAATTAAACAACTTCGTGGATCGTTTAAGCAAGGGATTAAACAATAATAATGAATAAATACGATACACATCGGAATAAACAAAACTATCATTATTATTGATACAAGGTTTCTTCACCATCATCTCTAACAACTACTTACAAACACAAACAGCCCCAATGCTACGTGATCAAGTGTAGCATGGTTACCTACTCTAACAGAGATCAAAGATCCTTGAGGATTATCACAAAACTCTACCCTAGGCGTCTACATGGTGTAGAAACACGCCTAGACACACACACACCCCCCTTTACTTGGTGTTACATCTCTAACACCTGTATATAAACCTAACGCCCCATCTCTTTATATAATAGAGATTTAGGGTTACAAAGACTTTAACATAATACATAATTAGTCCTTCATCTTTGTCTTCATAAGTCTCCTTCATCTTTCATGTTTTGTCTATTATAAACTCAAATTTAATTCCCAACAATCTTCCCCTAGTTGATAATGACAAAACTCAAGTATGAAAGATCTCGACTTCCCCTTAATCCATGCTATATCACCAAGGATCTTCAAGTTGCAAATCTTCAATGTAAATATTATTCCCCTTTTTGTCATCATCAATTAGGGGACAAAATTAAGCAACTTTGATCTTCATAACCACGAACCAGTATCATACTTCAAATCTAGTCTTCCAATGTCTTGAATTGCCCTCCATGAACGAATCACAAAACGCTAAGAGGCTGTTTGTTTTTTCCAGTCAGACGTCTGAATGCCTCTGAACGGGCACTGTGTCTGAATCGGTCAGACATTTTGTCCGTTCAGACCGTTTGTTTTTTTTTTTCGTTCAGACGCGTTCAGATGCAGTTAGATCTTAATGGTCAAGACTTGAGAGGGGTGTCTTAACGCGTCTGAATGCCTCTTGTTGACACAAAAATAACCAAAAAAAAAAAAAATTCCCGTTCAAACACGAGTTTTTTTTCCCCGTTCAGATGCGTTCAGATTCAGACATTTACGCCTCAGATTCAGATTCAGACGTGCGGTTCAGATTCAGATTCAGACCCTCTTAATAAACAAACACCACCTTACTTTTATAAATGAATTCAAGACATAAAAATCCTAAATCTTCAGTAGTAATACGAATCAGTAATTCTGAAAACTTTCACCTCGATGTAGCATATAAATGGTTAATCATTTGAACAATAAGCTTCCCTTGAAACCCATATGTTAACCATTTGTTGAATCTTCAATTCTGTAAGCTTTATGTAATGATGAAGAAAACTAACCATTACCAACTTGATGCTGAAGTAGAATAACCCAAACTCATGTCTTAAATATGACTTCGACCGTATACCTGATGTATAGGGAGACCGCAATCTCTTGACAATAATCACTGAGCACAATAACGTAACTCCTTTAAGTGTTTGTCAATTCGTAGATAGAATAAGAACACAAAATCTAAAAATTACACCTCATCGTCAAATAAGCAATAAATAATCTTCTCCGCCCATTAGAACAAATAAAAATGAGCCATAAATCTTTTAAGATCATAAACCAAATCCAAAAATCAAACATCTTCTAGTGTGTGTCTTCCCCGTGTGTGTGTTGGAACCAACCTGTTCCAAATAAACAATCAACTATATATATGCTTCCTCTCACCATGTGTAGTCTTATGCCACCACTGACTTGATGAAAATCTACTTCGACTTAGCATGAAACCACAATATCAAATAAGGGAATATGTCACATGTATAAGAATAACATCTAAGCCATATATAGCGACTGCTTTTAACAAATGATAATTCCATGTTTTTTTTGGTTACTGCCTTCAAACTTTGCCACCGTCCCATGATAGATCAAATATATAAATATAAAAAGATGACCTTCCCATGATAGCATGCATCTACACCGACCCACAATCAAATTTTTTAAATCGAATAGATCAAATCAGTAGGTTGGCACCATCCCATTATCTTCCACATTGAACATGCATTTTGTGAAAATAATCAATCACCCACATGCACTCAGTAGCATGAACAAAATGCGATCAGTAAGAGTGATCACTGTGTCAGGTCTTGGTGGAGCAGCAGTTGCATCACCGGGAACAAGAAAACATTGTGGTTGGCAATTCAAAAGACCTTTCAAGGATAACCTTCTTCAGATATTTGCCACGAGGTTTCCTGAGTTCAATAAACCTTAAGAATCAACTTGCCAATTAAACATAATTACCAGGAGTGAGCATTGGAGGTCGTTCAAGTGAGCCGGCTTCATGAATAGATTGTTGACTGCTTATAGCTTCACACATTTGAGCAAACCAATGTGGTTGTTTCTGTGGAGGTAGTGGTTGCATTCCAAATTGTGGTTGAGGCTATGGTTTTTGTAAAAAGAATTGTTGTTTTTGAGGATACTGCTGTTGAAATTGTTGTTGTGGATATGGTTGTTGCAATTGTTGTTGAGGATACTGCTGTTGTTGAGGGACGAAATACGGTGGTTAAGACATTGTTAAACTTGTGTAGATGATGGATCTTGTAGATGGTTAGGAAGTGTGATGAGTTGTTGATAGATTAAGTCCTTGTTCGAAAATTTTCTTGCTTGTTCAAAAGTTTTCTTGCTTGTTCGAAAGTTTTCTTGCTTGTTCGAAAGTTTTCTTTCTTGTTCGAAAGTTTTATTGTTCGAAACTTTTCAACATAGTTCGAAAGTTTACTTGTTCGAAACTTTTAAACCTTGTTCGAAAGATTTCAGCTTACTCGCCAATAGCGGAAACGCGAGTGCAACATCATGGATATCATCACAACACTTGGCGTCTAAATAGAGAAAATACTACATGCAAATAAATAGAGCAAAGTACAAACACAAAGTGCCGTAACGATACCCCAAAATAAATAACCAAAACAATCTCCAAGGTATCTCAATTAAAACATAATCTTAAAATGAAAGATATTCAAGTATCGCAAACATAACCCATCTTAATCGAACTAAACTCAAAGATAAGCCATCCTCAATGCAAACTAGGTCTCTTCTAATCGCGCCCTTCTATCTTAGCCTTAGAATGCTCACCTGAAAAATGATGCTTAAAACGTCAACATAATGTTGGTGAGATTCATAGGTTTAAGACACACAATACACCTTGATTATCCGTTCACTGTGATTATAAAACATGGCGGGACAACAACAATATAGTTTTATACAACTAACATGCAATCATAGCTTACGGGACGGAATGTGCCCACCGATCCAAATATAAATTGGGACGGAACGTGCCCACCGATCCAAACACCTCATAAATTGGGACGGAACGTGCCCACCGATCCAATTACTACCAAAATTGGGACGAAACGCGCCCACCGATCCAAGATAATTATAATGAGTAGAGCCACTAGGACTTTCCCACTCAAATAATCACCACAATTAAACACCACAATAACATGCAGTAAAAGTATAATAACAATTACACGTCCATGCCTTTTATTAAACACATAATCACAGTAATCTCAAAAAAAATTTTAACAAGCAGCATCTCCATCCCAAGTTTAAAACAAAGTAAAAATATGGGACTATGAACTCACCTCAAACCTTGCAGCTTCCAAATAATTCCACACACAAATCTATACAAACAAACAATCCCACATTACACGCGACCAAGCTAAAAGCTATAGTCCATGTAACACATATATATGATGGATGTCTAAGGTTCACATAACCCACTATGGATTACCTAGACTCCATACTAATCATCACCCAATACCTTACACTCACTAAATCTCTTAATTAAAACTTTCAGAAAACGCAGATTCGTAGGGTACTTCCACCCACATAAAATCACAGCGAATAAAGCTCCAAAACTCACACCAAAAATTCACCATAATCCTTCATAAGCATAAAAGCTTGTACCAGAAGGCCATGCACTAAAAACACACACAATTACTAAATGAAAAATCAAACATGACAACTATCCAGATTCGGATCTGATCGGACATCAAAAAGTTTTGACCTCGTAGACCTACTCGCACAACTTATTATCGCCTAATTTTCGCGTGGAAGTCTAATATAATATAGAAATCAATTCCCACAGAAGGACTAATCCTAATTACACTTTAAAAGCCACCGTTGACCTCACTACTTTTACCCTAATTCTGTCCCGGTTTAACAGTTCTGACACCTTAACTTACAAAAATCGTTTGACTGACTTCCGGACCTCGAAATCACTCGTGGTCGGACTTTTTGGAAAGCTCTTTCACTGAACTATAATTTAGACATAAAATTTGTGATTTAACTCATTTTATCTATTAGATCTCATCGAATCTTTACAGCCTTGTAATTCTGCCAGATTCATAACTCATTAATTAACATGTTTTAAACCCTAATTACTTCATCAATCACTATAATATCATTAATTTTTGATCCCTACATGTTCATTATCATTACTTTACAAATCTTAATATAAACCCTAATCCATCACAATTTGTATTACATGAATCATAAAAATAATTAATTAAACATAAGCATTAAAATTTTACCTTAATGTTCGAAGAATGAAAACCCTAAAAAAAAAATCTTCTCTCCTTCTCCTTATGGTTTGGTCGAAATTTATGAACAAGAGGGAATGAGGGTTTTGGTTTTGTATTTATAGGCTCCTATGGAAAATTCTAGATAATGGTTAATTAGGTAAGTGGATTTGTAGTCAAATTAGGTTTCCTATTTACCCCAAAAACCCTAGATCGGCCGAATATATAATATATATACATTTTTTTATATTTTTTTTATTAAATTTAATTATTACACTCAAAACCTTATACTCTTGATATTTTATAAAAACCCTATATCAATTTAAACACCTTACGCGATAAACCTTCGTTTTTACGACAAACCGGAAAAATATCATTTTCAAAATAAAGTTTCCAAAAATAGATTTTTCACACTTAACATAAGTATACTCCATAAAAATAACCCCCACGTAACTTACTAACGCTCAAATAATTGAACGGAGACTCGTTACACAAAACCACAAAACACCGAAATTACACAAGTCATTTCTACACCACAAAGGTGATCAAAATGAACTTATCCCGAAATCCGACACTACTCAACATGACAAAAATCTCATACCAAGGGATTTAGTGGTCCACACACGCACTTATACCACTCATATACCACATATAATATGCATATCACAAATAAGCAAGTAATACACACCAAGCAAAAGTTAAATGAGTTGAGACTATAGGTCAAACTAACCTGCTAAAAATCACGGTTGTGACATTAACCCCCACTTAGGAAAATCGCGTCCCGAGATTTATTAGCTCGCCTCATCACTCTTCTCAGCAAATAATTTAGGATACTTGGACCTCATCTGATCCTCACGTTCCCAAGTAAACTCAGGACCCCGCTTGGAATTCCAACGTACCTTTACCAATGCTATCTTACCACGTTTCATACTCTTAACCTCTCGATCCATAATCTCAACAGGTTCCTCAACAAAGTGAAGAGTCTTATCAATCTTAATCTATTCTAATGGCACATGCAAACTAGCATCCACCAAACACTTCTTCAGATTAGATACGTGAAACGTATCATGCAGACTACTTAATTCCTCAGGCAATCTTAACCGATATGCCACTGGCCCAATTCTTTCCATAATTTCAAACGGTCCTACATACCTAGGTGCTAACTTGCCTTTCTTACCGAAACGCACAACACCTTTCCAAGGAGACACTTTCAGCATTACAAGATCACCAACACTAAACTCCAAAGGTTTACGGCGATTATCCGCATAGCTCTTTTGGCGATCTCTTGCTGCCTTAAGTCTTTCCTTAATCTGAAACACCTTATCTGTAGTTTCTTGCACTATTTCAGGACCAATTAGTTGGCTTGTCCCAACCTCTTCCCATAAAATAGGTGATCTACACTTCCTCCCATACAACATCTCAAATAGTGCACATCTAATACTGGAATGATAGCTATTGTTATAGGAAAACACAGCCAAAGGCAAATGAGTATCCCAGCTTCCTCCAAAATCAATAGCACACGCTCTAAGTAAATCCTCCAAAGTCTGAATCGTTCGCTCACTTTGCCCATCAGTCTGTGGATGATAAGCAGTGCTCATGTCCAATTGTGTATTCAACGCCTTTTGCAATGATTGCCAAAACCGCGAGGTAAACCTGCTGTCGCGATCTGAAATATAAATACTCGCCAGCTTTTCCATCTTATAATCTTCACGAATGGCCAGAAAATGTGCAGACTTCGTCAGCCTGTCCACTATGACCCATATCGTGTCATGTCCACTACTCGTCCTAGGCAATTTCATAATAAAATCCATTGTTATTCTCTCCCATTTCCATTCCAGAATCGGCGGCTGTTGCAACAATCCTGAGGGTTTCTGATGCTCAGCCTTAACTTTCAAACAAGTCAAACATTGGCTAACATATTCAGCTATTTCCCTCTTCATTCCCGGCCACCAGTAAGCATCTCTAAGATCATAATACATCTTATCCGATCCTGGATGAATCGAATATCTCGATTTATGAGCCTCATCCATGATCAACTTTCTTACACCTCCTACCGATCGAACCCATATTCTATCTAAGAAATACAGTCTACCATCCCCCTTTTTCTCCATTTGTTGACCTAATCCACGCAGCATTTCAGCAGTCGCATTCTCATCTTTGAGAGCTTCTTCTTACGCGGCCAATATCGTACCCTTAATTCCCGACTGTAGAGTCATACACATCGCTCGCACACGCTTAGGCTTAATCCGCTCCTTCCTACTTAAAGCATCAGCTACCACATTCGCCTTTCCAAGATGGTAGAGAATCTCACAATCATAATCACTAAATAGTTCAATCCACCTCCTTTGCCGCATATTCAGCTCCTTCTGATTGAAGATATGCTGAAGACTTTTATGATCCGTATATACAACACTCCTTGTGCCATACAAATAGTGTCTCCAATTCTTGAGAGCAAATACCACCGCACCAAGTTCCAGATCATGAGTCGTATAATTCTTCTCATGAATCTTTAGCTGTCGAGATGCGTAAGCTATCACCTTACCTCTTTTCATTAGCACACATCCAAATCCTTGATTCGATGCATCACAATACACAACAAAATCATCTGGCCCATCAGGTAACGTCAGAATAGGTGCATTACACAAACTATCCTTTAGTGACTGAAAAGCCACCTCCTGCTCTTCTCCCAAAACATACTTCTTGTTCTTCTGAGTCAACAAGGTAAGGGGTTTAGCAATCTTCGAAAAATTCGCTATAAATCTTCGATAATATCCTGCCAATCCTAAGAATAAGCGTATTTCGGACGGCGTCGTAGGAGCCTTCCAGTTCTTGACCGCTTCTATCTTACTAGGATCCACATGTATTCCTTCACTATTCACCACATGTCCAAGAAAATGTACTTCCTCAAGCCAAAACTCACATTTTGAGAACTTGGTGTACAACTTCTCCTTCTCCAATAATCCAAGAATTAATCTCAGATGTTCTCCGTGCTCCTCCTTCGTCTTGGAATAAATTAAAATGTTGTCTATGAACACAATCACGAACTTATCCAAGTAGGGCTTGTAAACGCGATTCATCAAATCCATGAATACCGCAGGTGCATTTGTCAGCCCGAATGGCATAACCGTGAACTCAAAGTGTCCATAACGAGTTCTAAAGGCGGTCTTCGGAATATCCTCCTCATGCACTCTTAGCTGATGATACCTCGAGCGTAGATCTATCTTCGAAAAAAATCGTGAACCTTGCAATTGATCAAAAAGATCATCAATTCTTGGAAGAGGATACCGATTCTTAATCGTTAACTTGTTCAACTACCGATAGTCAATACACATCCGGAATGAACCGTCCTTCTTCTTAACAAATAACACAGGTGCTTCCTACGGAGAATGACTAGGTCGAATAAACCCCTTATCCTGAAGTTCTTGCAGCTGCTCGGCTAACTCCTGCACCTCAGAAGGTGTCAAACGATATGGGGACTTCGCCACAGGTGCCGCTCCAGGAACCAACTCGATACGGAATTCAACTTGACGGATTGGAGGCAATCCGGACAAGTCCTCAGGAAAAACGCCAGGAAACTCACATACCACGGGAATTTCTTCTATCCTACGTTCTTTAGCCTTCGTAGTCTTAAGGGTTTTGAAGTCCTTCCCTAAGCATTCTCCTTGTATCCGAAGGACACCACCACTCTCCAAAGGTATACGAACTACCTTTTCGTGGCATATGACCTCGGCCCTATGCTTAGACAACCAGCTCATCCCTATCACCACATCAAAACTCCCATGCCCAAAAGGTATCAAATCAATTGTGAACGGGATACTCTCTAGCACTATAGTACACCCACGAATAACCTTGTCAACCTCTACCTCCTTACCACTAGCTATTTCAATCACAATACTAGGTTTAAGTTCACTAGGCTTATCATTCAATAGTCTAGCAAACGAACCAACTTAAATATCACAACATTAGTACCAACGGACAATCGAGGTATCAGCATATGATAGGTAGAATGAAATCCTACCACCCACACACTCCCACATACAACGATTTCCCAAACGGTTAAGAGAATACATCTCTAACCATACAACCATCATCAACATGATATCACATAACACCTACCACAACATATAACAACAAACATCAATCAATGTATTCATGGTCACAAGTCCACGTCTGTGATACCCTTATAATTATGTTCGCGACCATAGTTATAAGGCCTATTCCACACGCATACTTGCTTCCAAAACCACACATCTCAATGATAACACATACATAGCACCTAATATGCACCACAATCCATGCTATCATACTTGCAAGTCTACTTGTGTTGTGAAGCATGTATAATTATGTTGGCCACCATAATTATCTATGCTCCTTTTCACAAGTGTACTTCCTCCTATGACCACACTTCATGCAAACAATCATCTCACATGGAACAATTCCAACGATCATGGAACAATTCCAATGACCACTTAACTCTATAGTCAAAATCACATAGATAAAACTGATCCAATATTCAGGAGTAATCGTGCTCTAACATGGCTCCCGACGGCAAAAGACAAAATAAGAATTCCAAAACATGACACAAAACAAAAGACGTCGCACAATGGCTCAAACTCCACTCTTGCACTTGCATCCCCACTCAGATCGGTTAAACTTACTACCTGCTGCGGACTCCAGATCCGATACCATGTCATTCCATCCTAACTCTCCTTCATTTTTGCTCAACCACCCATTCCTGTTTCTCTCTTCCAACTCCGCATGATCCACAAGTACATACAACTCACGAGGTTTAGACAGAACCACCTTTCCTTCATATGAGAAGTGAGGACACTTCCTAGAGTACTTGGTATCGGCTCCATCTCCAACTGTCAGCGTGGTTACAAACCTCTCCACTTCTTCTCCATTAATGTTTTCCATATACATCCCACCCTTGTCCGAACATAGATTTATGCTAGCGGGAACTCGGATTCTGCGGTTAGTCCGCTTCATCCTACCACTTCCCTTACAACCGGAAGCAAAATGATAGCCCAACGAAACTTCTTACGCGAGGGAGGTCGACGTATACAATACTAAGTATAAGGGTCCAATCGGGGTCTAAAACTCGAAGAAACTACTCATAATCTCATGAGGGAAAAACACGTAAAGTACTATACTAACACATAGGCCCTAAGTGCAACTATATGAGGGATTCCTAGGTTATAGTCTAGGTTCAACCACCTACTTCTCTATAACCAAGGCTCTTATACCAATCTGTCACACCTCGCCAATGGAGAAAACGCGAGTGCAATATCATGGATATCATCACAACACTTGGTGTCTAAATAGAGAAAATACTACATGCAAATAAATAGAGCAAAGTACAAACACAAAGTGTCGTAACGATACCCCAAAATAAATAACCAAAACAATCTCCAAGGTATCTCCATTAAAACATAAAGTTAAAATGAAAGACATTCAAGTAACACAAACATAACCCATCTTAATCGAACTAAACTCAAAGATAAGCCATCCTCAATGTAAACTAGGTCTCTTCTAATCGCGCCCTTCTATCTTAGCCTTAGAATGCTCACCTGAAAATGATGCTTAAACCGTCAACATAATGTTGGTGAGATTCATAGGTTTAAGACACACAATACACCTTGATTATCCGTTCACTGTGATTATAAAACATAGCGGGACAGCAACAATATAGTTATTATACAACTAACATGCAATCATAGCTTACAGGACAGAACGTGCCCACCGATCCAAATATAAATTGGGACGGAACGTGCCCACCGATCCAAACACCACATAAATTGGGACGGAACGTGCCCACCGATCCAAATACCACCACAATTGGGACGGAACGCGCCCACCGATCCAAGATAATTATAATGAGTAGAGCCACTAGGACTTTCCCACTCAAATAATCACCACAATTAAACACCACAATAACATACAGTAAAAGTATAATAACAATTACACGTCCATGCCTTTTATTAAACACATAATCACAGTAATCTCAAAAACAATTTTAACAAGCATCATCTCCATCCCAAGTTTAAAACAAAGTAAAACTATGGGACTATGAACTCACCTCAAACCTTGTAGCTTCCAAATAATTCCACACACAAATCTATACAAACAAACAATCCCACATTAAACTCGGCCAAGCTAAAAGCTATAGTCCATGTAACACATATATATGATGGATGTCTAAGGTTCATATAATGCACTATGGATTACCTAGACTGCATACTAATCATCACCCAATACCTTACACTCACTAAATCCCTTAATTAAAACTTTCAGAAAACGCAGATTCGTAGGGTACTTCCACCCACATAAAATCACAGCGAATAAAGCTCCAAAACTCACACCAAAAATTCACCATGATCCTTCATAAGCATAAAAGCTTTTCCCGGAATTCCATGCACTAAAAACACACACAAGTACTAAATAAAAAATCAAACATATCAACTATCTAGATTCGGATCTGATCGGACATCAAAAAATTTTGATATCGTAGACCTACTCGCAAAACTTATTATCGCCTAATTTTCGCGTAGAAGTCTAATATAATATAGAACTCAATTCCAACAGAAGGCCTAACCCTAATTACACTTTAAAAGCCACCGTTGACCTCACTACTTTTACCCTAATTCTGTCCCGGTTTAACAGTTCTGACACCTTAACTTACAAAAATCGTTTGACTGACCTCCGGACCTCGAAATCACTCGTGGTCGGACTTTTTGGAAAGCTCTTTCACTGAACTATAATTTAGACATAAAATTCATGATTTAAATCATCTTCATCTATTAGATCTCATCGAATCTTTACAGCCTTGTAATTCTGCCAGATTCATAACTCAATAATTAACATGTTTTAAACCCTAATTACTTCATTAATCACTATAATATCATTAATTTTTAATCCCTACATGTTCATTATCATTAATTTACAGATCTTAATATAAACCCTAATCCATCATAATTTGTATTACATGAATCATAAAAATAATTAATTAAACATAAGCATTAAAATTTTACCTTAATGTTCGAAGAATGAAAACCCTAAAAAAAAAATCTCTCTCCTTCTCCTTATGGTTTGGTCAAAATTTATGAACAAGAGGAATGAGGGTTTTGGTTTTGTATTTATAGGCTCCTATGGAAAATTCTAGATAATGGTTAATTAGGTAAGTGGATTTGTAGTAAAATTAGGTTTCCTATTTACACAAAAAACCCTAGATCGGCCGAATATATAATATATATATATATATATTATATTTATATTTTTTTTGTTAAATTTAATTATTACACTCAAAACCTTATACTCTTGATATTTTATAAAAACCCTATATCAATTTAAACACCTTACGCGATAAACCTTCGTTTTTACGACAAACCGGAAAAATATCATTTTCAAAATAAAGTTTCCAAAAATATATTTTTCATACTTAACATAAGTATACTCCATAAAAATAACCCCCACGTAACTTACTAACGCTAAAATAATTGAACGGAGACTCGTTACACAAAACCACAAAACACCGAAATTACACAAGTCATTTCTACACCACAAAGGTGATCAAAATGAACTTATCCCGAAATCCGACACTACTCAACATGAAAAAAATCTCATACCAAGGGATTTAGTGGTCCACACACGCACTTATACCACTCATATACCACATATAATACGAATATCACAAATAAGCAAGTAATACACACCAAGCAAAAGTTAAATGAGTTGAGACTATAGGTCAAACTAACCTGCTAAAAATTACGGTTGTGACAGGAAGCTAGGGCAACATTCATACTTCCTTCCTTTCACATGAATGGGATTTTACATAGGCCCATTGGCATACTTCATAAGCCTATAAATAATAACAAACATATAAGCCAATTTAGTTAAGCAACCTATTAAAAAACTTAATGACTGACACTTGATATTAATTACACGTATTCCCAACAGTTAGACTATTTCACAAAAATGCACTACATTCATGATAGTTATTTGGTATCTCAAGTCTGAGGATAAATATTCATGATTTAGTTAATGACATAGATCCATAAGTACAATCATGCGGTTGGGATCTGTCCTATATTCAATTCATTGAATATCATGTGAATTTGGCATGTCTACGCATCAATATATTTTCAAGTATATTCTACCAAAACTCATATTTGTCTTAATTCAATGATATTCGCATATCATTAATTGACAACGAACAATTTAGAATAATATAAGTTATTCATGGATTTAAACATGCAAATATATGATACAATATATTATAATTGAAAATATACATACCAAGTATTATAAGTCATTACAAATAATAATTGTTTAACATCCCTTATCCAAATACTAAACAAATCTATGCATGATAATTCTAGTTGATGAGTTATGCCTCAAGTCATGACAATTATTCTTGTTGACAAGGCATAAATTAACCAACCTTGATCTATCAAAATTTTGAGAATACTTAATTCAAGAATTCAATTAGTGAAGTTCTTGTATGTGTGCATTCAAGTATCTTGATATTGCCACATAATATATCCTAAAATGCGTGACATTCTCAACCACCAATTTATGACAATTAAACTTTCAAACCTTTTAAAGTTTAAAGTATTCTTATTCTTTAATGTATAATGCAACTATGCTCTTAGTTGAGCACAACTAGTTCACATGGCCATAACAAGGATGAAATCCTACCATGACTAGTATTGAGTGTCATCTCAATTTAAACTAGCAATATTGTATATAAACAACAATATGCTCTTTAAAACTCCGTAAACTTTAATATCCATTGTGTAATGTTTGATGCCTTCCAAACTTTCAAGTTTTATTGTCGGCAATAACAATTATGCAACGATTGCCATATGGTTCATCCATAGAATCTAGGAGCAGTTCCAGGCTGATGATGTAATTTTATATCCAAACATATTCCATTTGAATATTCATTACACTAGTTATCTAATAACTTCCAATTAGAAATCAATGTTGTCAAATCATCTTGCTTTCAAGCATGATATAACAATTTTTCTACATGACATGATGTACATGAAAAATCCTTGAGTCAGACTTAGATTTCATTCATGTTCTATCTTTTCAAAAGATATGTATCTATTTAGACTTTCTAAATGATATTTCATTTTCTATTAAATTCATTTACCACATATGTTTGTAATAATAAACATGTATTCCAAGGTCGTATGTCTTATTTTCTAAATCTTTCAAGTGAAGTTTCATTCCCAGGTAAAACTTAACATTTATCTTAGATGGAATGTTACTGCCCATATGTTGTACAACATATATGATTTAAAAAAGTAAGCATAATACTCCCACTAGCTTTCAGGAATACTTAGGAGTTATCTTATTTTAATTATAAATCAAAACTTGGATTTAATAATTAAATATAAGATTTATCTCCTAGATGCATGCATTAATCAATTCATGATTTATTGCACTTTGTACACTTCCAAAGATTTATTTTGAATTCAAAAACTCTTTTCGATTACTTACCGTCCTCGCTCAAGTAATAACTCAAGAAAGATTTTTGATATTCCATTGTCAATTTTCATATTAACGAAAATCGTTATGACAATTATCATATTTATATATTTAATGTGTCTAGGAAGGAATATTCAATCACAGTTAATTACTTAAGTGTGATTAATAATCTTGTCACAAGTCATGTATTAAACATGTGTACAATATTGTCCATATAATTTCTACACAAAGATTTAAACCACTACGGTTTTCCATTTCTTAGAAGAAACTCATCTTCATTTTATAGTCCAACTATTTTGAATTAAGATAAACCAAATTTCCAAACCTTGATTAATTTTATGAACAGCATCTATAACATAGATAGCATGAGTAATTTACCCAATTCAATATTTGGAAATACATCATAATGATTAACAGGTTCTCAATGATCCTATAACTCATATTTCTCAGCGTATCAATCAAATATCTGAGATATCCTTGCGAATCTATGAATGAGAATGCCATCATTTTGAGGTCTATCATTTACATGTTTAGCCTCATAATGATATTTACTAGTGTGTTTTAGATGATTATGTATCTTTTAATTTTATCTTTACAAGATAAAAACTCCCACTTAGCTTTTGTAATTTAGAGACTATCTATAAATACTTAGAAAATAGAGCAACACTAACTTGTTCTCTTTTTGGACATTACAAATACACATTGACAGTTCCTGACACTAGTTTGTTAATAACCTACTCATAAGCAGTTTAACAATTCAGAACTTTATTTTAAGACTTAATGTGATTTATCACATTTCATAACAAAATAGTGTCTTATTAATCTTCTAGATTGGAGTTTTATTGAGTATATACAATTCATACTCAATATTCTAACATTGATTAACTTTTGGAAGAAAAGAAGATATATTTATCTTGAATCAAACATGACAATAAGAGTTTGATTCTACTAACAGAACATACAAAAAACTTGTGGTATTTCATTAGACTAAGTATTGTAAGAGAATCTAACAATATGTAAGATAAACATATACCTTTTGGCTTATCTATTTTCCAACTAAATCAAGTTAATGGCAAAATAGAATTTTCAAGCCAATTGCATGCTTTATAACATAAGTACTTTTTGACCAAGTCACTTCATGTTCATGTCTTAAGAAGAAGACATAAATTGTTATAATCCCACTATACGTTATAAATCATTGATCAACTCAATGACTTCTTGTGTATGTCTTAATAAAAGATATAACAAATTAACGTCTTACTTCATATTGTCTTAAGTCTTGTAACAATTAAAAGACTTCATGTTTGTGACTTTACAATAAAACATAAACATGTTTAACTAAAGTAATTATGAACAACATCTCTTGGTTTCAATAGTAATTTCAAGTTAATTAATTACTTCATTTATTTATGTCATTCCAAGAATACATAACTATTCAAATTGAAGTAGTATTAGATTACTTCATTTAATCATGTCATTTCAAGAACACATAAACAATTTATTCATGTCATTCCAAGAATACATAAATATTAGAATTGAAGTAGTCTATGTTCTCATCTTGACACACGTTCTGAATAAGACAATCTTACATTTAAGTATATAAGTCCTATTAGAATATTAGTCTCTTACCTTGCAGTCAAGAGAATCCTTTAAATCATATTGCTATTTTTTGTTTCTTGCACACAATAAAGATTTCTCCCACTTGTGCATGGAACAACATCATATAACAAATAAACAACACGACACACGTTAGTTTATGTGAACAATATGATTGTGTTATTGATATTAGCATAACAAGTAGATGTAGGACTTCATTGTCTAGTAAGGAAACGTACGTGACTTATCCTTAAAACATGAGTGTCTACAACTGGAAAGTAATTATCTTGAGACATTCAAGAGATAATCTGAGTTACTACCAAGATAATAAAGCTTGTAGATCCCACTGAATTATAGAACATTACAATAATTCTTTATTCAGTAATAAGTATAACAATCGCGAATTTTCCAGGTCCTTACTCAACCTTAAGCTCGATATGATCTGTTTATCTAGTTTATACGTTCACTTTTATGTGTGTTTGTGAACTAGACCACACAACGCGAGTCAGCACTATGATAATGGGCTACGCATATTTTTTTTTTATAAACAACCATAATTACATAACATTTATATTTGACTTTGACTCTATTGCACACAAAATTAAACATGCGAACCAGGGACTAAGAAACTTTAGCATGTTGGCCACTAATCCATTTCTACTTCTCATTTCATGCGTCTACTAAGACCATGTATAGTGGGGAGTGAGGGGTTGTTCGACACGTGTCATGTGAGGGTAGGATGGGGCTTTGTTGAAAAAGTGGTGTAGTGGAGAGTGGGGGTTGTTTGACACGTGGCAGTCCTTTTTTATTTCTTTTTATTTTTTTTAATAATAAAAATTAATTAATAATAGTAAATAATATAAATAAAAATACAATTTTATTAAAATAAAGTCTAAAAAATTACAATAAAAAAAAAATGTCACACATAATTTAAAATAAAACCATTACAAATAAAACTAAAATTACAATTAAAAAAACAAAACCTACTAATCATCGAAATCGTCGTTAACGTCATCGTAGTTCTCCTCCTCCTCCTCATCGGACAACATTTTTCGGTTAACCCACGCTTCCTCGATCAAATCCGCCAATAGTGCGTGGTGACTCACGTGGCTTCATACGTAGGCCGTGTGTTGAAAGGCATCTTCGGGGGTTAATCCCGGCAGTGGTTCGTTTTCTTCGCCCGGGTGATAATCTTGACAAAAGGCCCGTCCATCGTCCTCTAATATCATGTTGTGTAGAATGAGGCACGCACGCATAACATCCTTAATCTTATCCTTTGTCCAAAAACGAAAAGGATTCGCCACAAACGCGAAATGTTTTTTGAGAACACTGAAACATCTTTCTATGTCATTTCTTGCCGATTCTTGTACTTTTCTCCAGTTATCTTTTTTAGGATCGATCGGCTGTGACATCGTTTTCATGATGAACGAGTATTCCGGGGTATATACCGTCACCCAAAAAGTAGCCACATGGATGGAAGTTGTCATTAGCATAAAAACCAAGAGACGGCGCCTAAATGCTCTGTCATCGTACGTTGGCTCCGTTGGGTGGAAATAATCTTTCATCAACCTTTCGTTGGCCTCAAAACGGTCTCGATAAACTTTTGTTCTTCTTCGGATCGGTTTTGGTGGATTTTGAGCGACGTACATAGCTACAGCCCCAGCAGCAAGAGACACCGCTTCTAGTTCTTGGTCGGAGAAATCGTCATCCGAACTAGTATCAAAAAAATGGAAAGACGACGAAGGAGAACCCATTGTATAAAAAAGTGAAAGATTGTATAAATTTTGTTGAGAGTGGATTGTGTTTGATATTGTTGTGGTATGCAAAATATATGTTTGTTAGTTTATATAGGCAAAATAGTGAAGGAAAAAAAAGAAAAAAAGAATGGAACATTGCATTTTAGCCGTTTTGCAACGGCTCTTTTCCTCAAACAATGAAACCACAAGGCGCTGTCAGAACCATCATTTTTCGTATTTTTCCATCAACAGCGCCCCCCCGTTTTGGGGAGAAGGGCGCTGTTGGGTTTTTTTTGGGTGCATCAACGCCCATTACGCATGGTCTAAGCAGTCAAATGCCACCCTCAAACTTTTTTTTCTTACTAATCTATTTCTAGCCCATTAAACTAATACCTTGGACCATGCTTACTTTTTAAAAATTTTGACTTTGACTTCCATACACAATGGATATTGAGCTAAATGGGAGACAATGAAATGACAATTCCCCATCCCTATTTTTTTTTTTATTTACCTAGCCCTCACTAGAGTCTTATTAATTTGGTTTAGACCATTACTTGTGTCCCTTCTTTTTGCAACTCTCAGCATGCAAACACACCCATACACTTTCCCCATGCAATTTTATAATAACCCAGTCTCTTTAGTAGAGTCTTATTTTAATGGTGTGAACCATGTCTTGTCCTCCTATATAGTTAATACAAGATATTGTGTAAGTCATCACTCACCTTGAAACAACCAACATTTTGTTGGTTTTAAGCCAAAACCACTTAGGTATTTGTGTTATCACATCTCAAATATCTATGCTTAATCTCTTGGTTAATACCTTTTAAACTCTTCCCCTTGTGCCTTTATAACCAAACAAGCTAACACACCCTTAGGCATTTCACATTCACCTTCACACTTTTCTTTCAAAGTTACTAGTAAAAAGGGGTGTTGAGCTTGGGATATCTTGGGGTAAAAAGCTTGGAAGTAAGCTTGGTATTTTGGAAGTTGGGTTTGTACACTAGCTTGGGTGGTAAAACTCTTGGGTTGTCTTTTCCTTCTCATTCGACACCTCCTCTCCAAACTGAAAAGGATTAACCTTTTCAACTTATATCTCCTTTGACAACTTAAGGTTACAATATACTAATAATTGGACATGTACTTCTATGCTTAAAAATATAAAATGAAAAATGTGTGTTTTAGTTTGCTTACACACGACATGCATGCACACATAATTAAAGAATGTGTTTTGAACATGTGTGGTATAAGAAGCCTTGTGATACACTAATAAGCACAAAGAAAATGAGTTTTGACTTATTTTCCAACAAATTGACACATACAAATTTTTATGGACATGTTTAAGACTTTTTGGATAAAAGTAAACTAAAGAGATTATAGATCAAAAGTAAACATGAGTATTGGCTAAATTCTCGGAAGAGTGTATATTAGCTTATTTATACCTTACTAGCTTAACTTGCATATATACCAATAATATATCGAGCTTATTTTGGATCGACTACCTTTATTTTGGTCTAGTGATTTGTGGTCGAAACCACTGTTCGAACTCAACAGTGGGCAATCATTTGGTCATCCTCTTTTCATTCAAAATACCATCTCAAGGGCTTAGTAAAAGTGTCTTAAATTTGAGTTTGTTTTGGTATGAAAAATCTGTTTTGGACAATTGAAAATGAACTTGGATTTGGTGTCAAACATTCAAAATAAGCCGAGGTTTATTTTGTACTTATTGGTCTCGCCCTTGTAAACATGGAGCCTACACAAGAACTTGGTGACTTATTGTTAGAGGGGAAGGTAAAATACGGGTTTTGAAAATAAAACACGAGCCCGAAACACAACTCACACACACACTGTCAAGTATTCATGCAAACATATATATCACAGAACTGTCGGACGATAAAACCAAACAGTTTGGGAAATAATACACAACAAGTTGACTGGTCTGTTGGTTGGGGCGTTGTCCTTTTCAAAGAGAGGTCCAGGGTTCGAACCCTGCCTTTGTCCTTTTTATCATTTTACACATTTAGCCCTTGAACTATTAGAACTAATCAACATTTCCCTTAACAAATTATACTAATAAGGTTTAATTAGTTAAACTATAACTATATTAACAATGGGATATTTTTGTGGCAATAAATCTATAACGGAAAACTAATTATTTACAAACATGTCATGCCCAATTTTTTCGTCAAAACTCTATGCTTAATATATTTTACAATAACCGATTAAATGACGAAAGTTAGATTTTACAAAATTAATAATAATGAAAACATCATAATATTTCTCTAACTTAGTATAAACACATTTATATATACACCGTATCAAGTAACCGTAACCAATATAAATACTTAACGTAAAGTATTTATTATTATGTGATTTTCACAAACCCTTTTATTGTAAATACTTTCCGTACTTAGTTGTCCGGTTACTATTGAACTGGAGACTTATTCGTCATGAATATTTTTATATATTCATATATATTTGTACGTTTGTACAAGAGCCAATACTTACAAATATTCTGAAATGATTTAAAGTAAACGCTGCTACACAAGCAACATTAAACACAACTACTTGTAAACACTTAAACTTAATTTATTTAAACACTTTAAGTCATGATTAAACAAAACTGTAAACTAAGACTTGCTATACTAATTTAGGTCGCGTGTCGATGCCGTACACTATTGTTACCTAATTTATTCATTTCAGACGACTATTTCTGAGGTGAGTTCTCGTAGCCCCTTTTTCATTATGTTTTCCTTGGGGGAAAATGGTACTCAAATGATAATTTGACTGTTTTCATGCTATGATACATCGTTTTCATGTTTTTGGACATATATGTGTGATGATGTGATTATGTGCTATAAAATGTTTTGCTCTGTGTGTACAGGCAAATGCGTAACTGTTAACTCTGTTGAGAGCCGAAGCATTATGATAGATCTATCGGGGTACCTCCCCATTGTGTTCTGTTTATGTATGTGACAATATGGTAGGTTCAGTTGGCGTGACACTATTTTGTTTGACTTATGCTTTTAATTGGCATTCATGCTCACTATTGTCCTACCTTGTATTATTCACAGCTTAGTAGTTTAACTCCTAAACCTACGAGCTCACCAATTTTATGTTGACGTTTTCAAGTATCCATTTTCAGGTGTTAAGAATGAAGTTACCATAGAAGGTTGAGTATTGGCCTGGCCTAGCAGACATAAGACAAGACCCTTCTGGACTGAGTTCCAGAAGAGTTATGCATTCAGCTTATTACTTTAAGATTTTATCATTTTGTGAACTTATGTATTACGATTTATTTCACCCGACTTTTGGGATTATTGTAACTTGATTTATGATGTGATGTTGCAATTTAGTACTTCTCTATTTAGATACCTTGTGTTCCTGATTTTGAAGTCATACTCCGTAAATGTCATTCCGCTGCGCCATTTTTTTTGGGTGTGACAATAAGACACAATGCTCACACTGGATTTGACAACATTGTAAGTGTTTCATAACCAGTGAAAGCAAATAGTGTGCTATTTACTTTCCTACACCTTTGAGAAAACTCATACGTAACAATTAATTAGGTACTAAAAGATTGTATTCTACTATGTAGATGATGGGCTATCCATCAATGCTATTAACTCAAAAAATTGGGCATGTAATTTCTTTCTTAATAGGTCTACCATCCCCACAATTGAATGTAGCACCTTTAAATGGTCAAAGCAAAACAACAAGATAAATAATACTGGTTTGCCTTTTACCATTTTGGTCTAGCTTCTAATTTAATAACTCATTAAATGTCATTCATATTTTCCTGTTAACCAATGTCATATTTGTTACAAAAGAATTCAATCACCAAAAGATGGTAATGAAATCTGTATGGAAAACAAGATGTGAAATTTTCTTAACTATTAAAGTTTATTTTGAGTTCTATTAGAATTTAGACAATTCTAATGTTCCTATCATACCTTTCTCAATCATGAAAAAGAATAAGATTGAGTCTCACTCTTCTCTCATGAAAAGGAGACTAGGTATATTCTTTTAGTGAAATTGAATATAGCAAAAAAAAAAAAAACCCTTGCGGGTGTAGATCAATTTACCGATAAAAGAATATCTCACGTTTACGGTTTAATGTTGCATTAATAGATTTAAAAGAATTTTCAAAATTCAATTTCAGTATTTTCGATAATACAATCTTTAAGAAAATTAAATACCCATTGGTTAATATTCATATAAACAATAGAATTTTCTTAAAGCTAGAATCCTAATTGACATAGTTCTATTACATTAGTTGATCTGCTAGTAATGAAAGTACTCAACAAGCTAATTGTCGAACAATAATTGGCAAACATTTTCCAATTCCTAGATCATTATGGGATTTACATTTGCCAAAATCTATTTGCTGTAAGCATGTTCCATCCCATCTTATGCCTTGAGTCATAGATCTCACTAAGTAACTCAATTAAGTTGTCTAATTTAGAAATAGTAAATTATTCATGTACGGTCTCACGTAATCATGGAAATTTACCTTGTCATTGCAATCTAGCTAAGGTCTCACTTAGGCTAAATTGAAACTTCAAGTGTTTCTTATAATTAGCTGGTATTAACTTAAATTTAAAGGGTACTCATTTGATGTGTGTAATCAAAATATGTACGAAGAAGCACGCACACAACTTCGTATCATAGGTTTTCATAAAACTTTTATTAACCAATTTCACTAAGATTAAATTAACAAAGTTTTAATTGAGGTATTGGGTTCACCAATCAAAAAATTACCTTTAATTATCGTCCACTATATCGTACTTTTGCATAAGTCAAAGACTTAGTGTTTCGGACAATTACCACAAAGTGGCGCGTGGAATTAAAGATCAATTCACCCTTAAGATGATTATGTTGATTAAAAAATAGTCGTAGATAACTCCAATTTGATGCACAAAGAAGCGGAGAAACAAATGTCAGCTTAAAGAGAATTAAAACCCGTTTCCTTCGGTTGCCAATTTAACGGTTAACCTCCTTATACCTTTCTTATAGTTTGTCACAATTGGATGAGCCTTTCTAACTATTTGGTACAAACACCATCAATCAATTAGAAGTTTTAGATTTAATTCTTAACAAAAAAACCAATTTCACCATTGTTTAATCCGGTTTAATTTTCCATTTTAAAAATCACCATTTGCTTACAACTTGTCATACAATAATATAAACAAATAAGCAAATAAAAATTAACCAACTACAACAATAAACATGCCAAAATAAATCAACTAACATGTATATATTAATCAAAGACTCCTATTGGTTTTTGAGCTATGTACCAATGGACCACAAACACCAAACAAGTTAGTTGCATAAGTCCTACGATAAATATATACAATAACACACATATATAGTTGATTAAATAACGAACAAATAAAAAAAATAAGTCACGCCTAATATTATAATTAATTAACCTATTAGTAAATTAATTATGTCATACAATTTAATTACTTATAAACCCTAATTAATTATATTACACAATTTAGCATGTTAACATAAAACGCGTAACAATTACTACATAATATCCATATGATCCATGATCAAACAAGCACGTTCATCATGGATCCACATAAACTTATTAACAATTAATCAAGTTTTCCCAAGATACGCATATAATTCATGCTACATGACCGGATCTACACACACGCCTTGTGTTAGATGTGATACTAAGAATTATACGTAGTCTAGCAAGTGGAATTTACTAGCTAGCACTTAGAAGACTTTATGTGTTTATGTTTTGTATGGTTTGAATGTAACAATGAATGAACACAGAATAATAAACTTCAACGATTCAATATTATTAGAACAATAATACGAGTGATCTCCTATCACTAGGGTTTACAACCATGAATCTTAACTAAACAATAAGTTTTTCTTCTATGTGTATATTCTAAACTTTAACCTACGCAATCCTTTTATAGACTAAGGATTCCTTCACAAGATAATTATCATTCTAATCGTATAAGATATACACAATATCTTTTCCATATTTATCTACTTACACGTTTACAAAATAATAATAAGCAGTAAAATATTTCTTTCATAACCGTACTAACTGCTCTTATTATCAACCTTCTTCAGCAATACTAACTTCCATCTTCAACAGTACTAACTGCTTAAGCTTAATTCCCAACAATCCTCCCCTAAACTTATGATTTCTCCCAAATCACTAAGTTTCTTCAATTAAGCTTTTCCTTCCAAATGAGGATTCTTCCAAACACTTACATCATCAGTTTCTTCGTTTGGGCTTTCCTTAGCTTTTGTAGTATCTACTATTCAGTTAGTGCTTCTTCTCTAGTCTATATTTTCTTTGCAACATCTGATTCCATAGTTTCTGATTCTCTCTTCTTACCTATTTTGAAACCTCTTCTTGGAGTGTTCAGAATAGCATAAGTTTCATAGAATTCCCTTTCAATTATAGCATAAGATTTTCCCTTGAAGTCATTCATAGTGTAACTTGCTGAGTTCTTCAAATAATGTTTCATAGACTCAACTTGTTCCATCTTTGTTGGCAAATTTATCTTGTATCCTGACTTCTGCCTTTCTCTTATCCTCTGAATCAGATCTTCCCATGTTGCTACTCCATTCTTTTTTAGTATGAATTCTTTAAGATCCTCTGTCTTTTCTTCTTCATTCAACTGTTTGTCTTTGAGAACCATTGAAGCTTGAGCTCTTACAATCAAATCAGAATCCAACAAATATTTTAGCTATTCATTGAACTCCTCTTGATTTACCTCTTTAGATCTTGTCCTTTCCATGAATTCAGCTATGTTTCGTACATCATCAGCAGCCATTTTTCTTGCAAATTCCTCATCTTGAGCTATCTGAGCTTCTTCAGCTTGTTTGTCAGCCAATTCTTTTTCTTGAATCTGCTTTGCTACATCTGCATCAAAGGCTATCTGTTCTTGAGTTTTTGGTTTTGATTTCTTTAGCCTTTCGAATTCTTGAACAGCATCAACTTCTTCAGATGTCATTGGCTTCTTTCCCTTATCTGCCCTTTAAACTGCTTCATGCTCTGTCTCAACAGTCTGAACTGCTTCAATAGTTTGAACTTCTATAGCTTCTTGAATATCAGTCTGAACTGCTTCTTGTGTCTTAACAGTTTCTTCAACATAACCAGAATCATCTTTATCATGTTCTGAGCCTTTATCATGCCTCCCCTGAGAACCTGATATATCTTTGTCTTTACCAAATTTTCTCCCCTGTTTGGAAGAATTTTCATCATTCCCTTTTGAACCATCTGAATCATCATCATCAGAAGAATCATCCAATACCATTCTTGCCCTTTTCTTCTTCAATTGTTCTTCAAGCTTCTTCACCCTTTTTGTTAATTTGGTGTAGACTTTGGCAAAATTCTCCTTGTAAGCTTTGAATTCCTCCTTGTTTTTCTTTAGCTCCTTCTCCAAAGTGTCAACCTTGGCTACTAACTTGGTACATAAAGCCATCAATTCAGTTTGTGAAGAACTACCCTCATCACTTCAAGATGTGTTACCTGCTAGGAGCGGTGAATCATAGGGAAAGTATCTAGTCTCAAACCTAGTTTGACTAGGTTTAGACCTTCTCCTATAAGTTGTGATGGTTGGTTGGTGAGTTATTTCAAGTACTTGAGTGGGTGTGTGATGGGGATCAGTTGGAACTGCTGAACCTTCACGCAACTCAGTTTGAAGCATTTGAGGAAACAATGGAACTGGTTCCCCTTGAAAAAGCCTATTAGCCATAGCCATATTTTGAAAAACCTTTGATTGAAGGCTAGGCGTAGCAAAAGTTTCTGTTGGTTTTGTAAGCAAATATGTCTTTTTATTCAAAAGCGTTTGAACAAATCTTGGATACATTAGAAACTTTGATTTACTGTTGACATTTGATGCCATACCCTCAAAAATCAATTTTGAAAAGTTAAAAACTCTGTTTGTAGACAAACAAATGAGAGGAATAGCAATATTGCTACTGAACTGCTCCCAAGCAGTCTTTTTAGGACTTAAACAACTTAAAAGGGTATGTATAAAAAATATCCATTGAGGTGAGAAACATCCTTTTTGAAAAGTTAATTTATGTTCAGATGTATTATACCCCATTTTGGTAAGTTCTTCCCATATTTCAGTATTTAGCATAGTGTGGATACCATCTGAGTCTTCTAATTTAAGATGTCTCCTAATTATAGACTCGGTAACAACAAACTTAACACCATCTACTTCAGAATGAATTTCTATGTCTCCGTCATCACTTGTCAAGACAGATGAATTCTGCCAGAACTGTGTGATGTGCGAGACATAAAGAGTAGGAGAAACGGTTAGAGCATACCTTATATGAGAGTGGTTGAGAAAGTCCGCAATCTCATAAAACTTTGGTTCATCTCCTTGCTCTGTTTTCTCTAAGAACGCAACCTGGTTGTGACGCTTAACAAATTCCAAATTAGCCATTCTTCTTGGTAAATTTTAGTTAACAGTAGTAAATAGTAATAATTTTGAGTGAAAAGATAGAAGATGAAAGCAAAATTGAGATTTTATGGAGAGAGTTGTAAGGTTTCAATTGACCGACTTAAAGAATATGGTAACTTTTATTTTAGAATAAGAATATAATAAAATAAAGAATATCTATAAGAGGATCCCTCGAAATCCGTAATTCAATCAATAAAATCGCAACAAACCGCCAACGACTAGTTTTTACCCCAAAATTAATTACTGACACGTCAGTCATAACGGCTAGTTGAACCGTACCAATTTTTTAACTAACAGTACCAACTATTGAAAAATTTTGTGAGCCGTATGAACTTATTGAAAAGGATTTTAAAATACCATGGCTCAAACATAGTTTTTAGCAAACTATCAGCTATCAACGGATTTGATATGTCTTTACCTATAGCCGTTTGCTTTGGACTAGCCAGCTCTTCACACTTAGATATGGTGAGCTGATAACCATACAATTTTTGGTAAATTTTCAACCATCAACGGATTTGATTAGTCTTTACCAGATACCGTTTGCTCTGGACTAGTTGGTTCTTATGTGGGTTAGACATGGTGAACCAATTACCATTTGTTGCATGCAAAGATCACATACTAATCTCCAGAAAACCATTTTGTCCAAAACATCAAGCATTCAAAATCCCTTGGTGTTTTCCCTCCAATCCTGCAATTGTTAGTCCAAAAAAAAAAAAGAAACAAGCCACAAAGAACTTGTCTCACAATATAAAAGTATATGACTAACAATGCACATTACAAGAAAAATTAATTTCCTTGTGGTACCCAAGCCAAAACAGACTTAGGCTTTCCTCTTGCATCAACATAATTCATTCTTTTCAAAACAATCTTAGCACCATTGGGTTTAATAGGTCTCCATACCCAACATGCTGATGCATTCACTTCAGTACCCATATTTCCCTTAGCAGTGTTTTTATTCATACCAGTACCAACTACTCTGCTAGCAGTTGGAACTGCTGGCTTGGTAGTTGTCACCTTTGGTTTACAAACTTGGTTTTTCACCACTGCTTTCTCATAAAAAGTTCTTTTACCAGTTTTGTATGATGGTTTAAAACCAGTTATTGCATTTTGAACTGGTGGCCTTGGGTGAATAGGTCTGACAGTCTGAACTGCTGATCTAGCAGTTTGAACTGCTTTGGGTCCAGACCTTAAAAGAACTGATCTGGGTATCATCTTGTCATTCCTAGGAAGAGTTTTAGGTCTTTCTAGACACATGCTTTTGTTTGAATACCCTCTAACATACTTATCACAAAAAGCTGCAAGATGGTCAAAACTACCACAAGAGTAACAAGCTTTCCTATAGCAGACAAAATCATCTCCTAATTGGTGAGATTTGAGGCCATTCCTATTTCTTTGATTACCTCTTGGCTTGTTTGTGGTTCTATACATTTCTGCATACCTAACTGTTGGCCTAAAAGGTTTGGCATTTGATCTAAGCCTAACAGTCTCAGGTTTAACCATCTTTGGAACTTTTGGTTCCTCCACTTTAGCACTAACAGGCTTAACCACAGCCTGATCATCCTCATCATCAGATGTCCATTCCTCAATGGTTGGAGCATCTGAGTCCTTAGTTGAGGACCTATCAGAAGACACCTTGTTCTCAGATAGTGATTTATCACTTGCACTCTCATATACAGGTTTGTCAACTACATCCTTCTTGGGTTGAGGACCATAGTTAAGAACAGGTAATTGAAATTCAGGAAGTCCTGTGTGTTCTAAGCCTATGCCTGGGGGTGTTGGAATTCCTCTATAGGGAGGTGGAACTGACTTATAACCTAGGCCTGACTTAGCTTTATTAAGGATCTGACACTCAATTATCTTTTGAACACCTTTTGATGTGTATTCTAGTGTGTCTACACTCATCTGAATGTTCTCCTTAGCTTTCTTAACATGTTCTAGCTCATGTTTTAACACAGTAATTTCATTCTCTCTAAACAATAAGTCTCTCTTAATAATAATCATATCATCAGAAAACTTAGACTCATTACTTTTATAATGAACAATTTGTTATTCTAACACAGCTAAAGCTCTCTTATGATTTGCTAAGCTAAAAGCAGTTTCAACTAGCTCTTTTCTCTGATTCTCATATCTTGTTTTAAGTGTTTCTAGATCTTTTAAATCTTCACAAGATTTAGAACATTTTGAAACTTGTACCTCAGAATCTGAGAATGCCATGAGAGCAACCTCAGTAGATGCTTCTGCTTCCTCCTCTGCAATGTAGCTCCAGTCAAATCCTAAGCCATCAATGGCAACCATCGCTTTCGAGCTTGAATCAGTAACCTCCACAACCCTTGACTTGTTTCCATATCCTCTGCTCTTTCCATCTTGTTGGCTTGGTAATCTGCACTCCCTTGAATAATGCCCTTTCTTGTGGCAGTTGAAACACTCAATCTTGGACTTTTCATACCCTGCAACATCATTGCTGTTTATGAAAATCTTCTTGCCAGTCTTCTTCAAGAATCTCCTAGCTCTTAAGGTGAGAAGAGAGAGCTGCCACTTGATATCCATCTCTTTAATATCATCTTCATCAATCTCTTGAAGATCTGAATGAGTCAACATACTTCCATTGTGCTGAGTTGTCAAGAAAGCACAATAAGTATCATCATTCAAAAGTCCACTAGTACTGCTTGAGGTGCTAGCAGTACCAAGGTTTGTACTAGCAGTACCAACTGCTCTAGCAACTTGCACTTCTTCATCTGAACTCGTGGTACTGGTTGTTGATACAAAGGCCAAATTCCCTGAGCTTGAGCTTGAGCTTGATCCAGCAGACTTCTTAATATCATGTTCAACTATCTTGAAGTTGCTATAGAGATCCATTAAGCTCATGGAGTCTATATCAGGCTTGTTTTTCCATACAACCACATGCATAGCCCATTCAGCTGGTAGACTCCTCAGAAATTTTGAGTTGAGATCTTCCTGAGGCATCTCAATTCCTAGTACAGCAAGTTGACTCACCAGCTTTTGAAGCCTATTGAACATATGATCCAACGACTCATTGCTTGTTGCTGTAAAGTTCTCAAACTGATGCTTGAGAAGGGTCTTCTGGGTTTTTTTGGTGGCTTCATTCCCATCATATCTTGCAACAATAGCTTCAAAAAGAGATTTAGCACACTTGAACTTGCTAAAATTCAGTAACTGATCATTGGGAATAGTCATCAGAAGCAAACTTCTAGCCTTAACATCATTCTTGTACCTTGCCTTCTCTTCAGTAGTGGTAGGCTTTGTCTGCACCGTAGTCTCAGATTTTCCTTCAACAACAGTTGTTGTTGAAAAAGAGTTTCCTTCTTCAATGATCTCCCAAAGTGCATAGTCATTGATGCGTGGTTTTGTAACCTTACAACAGGTTTTACCTCTCGAGGGATCTCAAGAGGCTTACAACCCCACCAGGCAGTGTACCTGACCGATGTAGTATAGTGTAGTGGTAAGTACGGGGGATTGATCGTTCTCCACAGGGAATAGTGTTCGTTAGGTATGAAAGGCTACTCTAATAGGTCTAAGGATTGAGGAAGATTCTTTTTATGTTTTTATATTTTTTATGAAAGCAAGTAAAATCTCGGTTTTGAAAGAAGGGGCGGAATTAGTTGCTAATCAACTAACCCAAAAGCTACTAATTAAACTAATATGCAAGAAAAATAAACTAGGGTTCTACAAAGGAAATGAAGCATGTCTACCTATGATATGTTACTCCTTGCTAGCTATCCAATTCTACCTATTGAATTGTCACACCTTATTTTAATTGACGGGTTGTATTCCTTAATACCAATCGTGGGGTGGCGTACGTACTTCCCCAACTCTATAAGCTCCTACTTCACTCCTATGTCGAGCCGGCTAAGAAGCTCCTAACATGGGATCACTAGAATTCGCTCATGCATTAAATACAACCAAATAAACCTAGTACGCATTGGTTCATGTTTCTTAAGACGTTCAAGCAAGTTACCGTATAGGAGGTTAGCCAGTTTTCTTAAGCCTAACATCGATATCACCCAATCAAACAAGAGACAATAGGAAACAAGAATTATAAACTAAACCAACTAGATCTATTGAAGTTGTCACGCCCTAATTGATGGAGATGGACACACACATCAACAAGAAATCAATAAGATCTAATTAGTTATACACAAGTTTCACACAATCATAAGTAGACACAAGGTGATTTAGCCAAGCATAATTAATGAAGAGCAATCAACAATAATCATAATTGAAGACATAACATAAGATTGAATCGATAAACAAACCATTACAAGATGTTTATGGCATGATTAGGACCCTCTAAGTGGCTGGAAAAACACCTACCTAAACCCTAGAATCGGACTTAGGGTTTAGGGCTTACAAATAATGAAGTTATGATGTTGTATTTATAGGCAGTTTGCTGTCCGAGGGGTTCTGACGGCGTCAGCCTTAACAAGTGACGCCGTCACATCCAATTTTTCACCAAATTGTAGATCTTTTCGTCCCGATCGCGTGGCCTTTTGAATCACCTAAATCCGAGTTCGTATGAGGATTTTATGGCCAAAACAGTAACAGCTACCGCGCGCGCAAGTTGTGACTAGATAACACGTGATGGCCTTCTTGACGCCGTCTCCCTTTAAACCTCCAAAATCCGTTCTGGCCTATCAGAAGCTGACGCCGTCAGAATATAGGCATGACGCCGTCCCTCTTTAAATTAAGCCGTGACGACCTTGATCACTCCAAAGGGTGACGCCGTCAGAATTCCCATGCAAATTTCTCTGGCTTATCATGAGTAAATTTCACATCCACCACTTTTGCCAAGCCATGACGCCGTCTGGAGTAAATCCTGACGCCGTCAAAGGTAACTTTTTAGCCGATTTTGAGACTTTGTCGTTTTCTTCACTTTATGCTCCAAAAACGTCCAAAATGCTTCCTTTTCCAGATTTCTTCTCAAAAGTACCTAAAATGACAAAAGGAACGATTTAGGGCAATATTTGATCAAATAAATACGATTTAGGGCTTAAATGACCCCTTAAAAGCGGTACACTTTTCGCTTCATCAGTCTTGCACTTGGAAAAACTGCTCAATACGAAGTCTCCACATGTCGAACTCATTAGGTTTAAGCATAGGAAGCTTAGCAGCAATGTTAGTTGTGGTTAGTGTTGTTTCCATGTCAATCTTTGTTCTTCTCGGATCTTCTAAATCTAAGTATCAGCAACCTGTCTCTGATACCACTTGACCGGATCTACACACACGCCTTGTGTTAGATGTGATACTAAGAATTATACGTAGTCTAGCAAGCGGAATTTACTAGCTAGCACTTAGAAGACCTTATGTGTTTGTGTTTTGTATGGTTTGAATGTAACAATGAATGAACACAGAATAATAAACTTCAACGATTCAATATTATTAGAAAAATAATACGAGTGATCTCCTATCACTAGGGTTTACAACCTTGAATCTTAACTAAACAGTACGTTTTTCTTCTATGTGTATATTCTAAACTTTAACCTAAGCAATCCTTTTATAGACCATGGATTCCTTCGCAAGATAACTATCATTCTAATCGTATAAGATATACACAATATCTTTTCCATATTTATCTACTTACACGTTTACAAAATAATAATAAGCAGTACAAATATTTCTTTCATAACCGTACTAACTGCTCTTATTATCAACCTTCTTCAGCAGTACTAACTTCCATCTTCAACAGTACTAACTGCTTAAGCTTAATTCCCAACACTACATAACAATTATTCATGATTAAACCACATAAAATATTGCATACAACCTAGGGTTTCTAAAACCCTAAAATTACTTTTATAATTAATTATGGATCGACATTAATAAAAAAAAATAGGGTTTTTGTTTCATAAACCCTAAAAATCAAGAAACGTGCAATAAACCATAAAGTTTCAATTTTTATGTGTTTCGGTAATTAATTACACAATATTAACGGCTCGTTGTGCCACTGTTGGAATTCATGTATCATAACACTTATATAAAACATAAAACATCATCAAAGCATATAACGGAGGCAAGGATCAAATACTTGTAATTAAATTAACCAAACATAAAAGAATATGCGTACCTTTTGTGATTCCTAGTAAAACAAGGAATCAATAGATCAAGAACAAGTAAAACCCTAATAAAGGGTTTTGTAAAAGTTGACTAACACAAAATTCGAACACCTCCAAAACACAAACAATAATGTGTTTGTACCACGTTCTTGTACACACGTACTATTAGGGATTCGATGCGAATGCTAGTTCTTGATCACAATAGATTAACCAAACACCTATGTTATGCTCAAGGTCACTCACAAATCCCTTTTCGTGGGGTTTCACTCGTTGACCTAGGAACAAGAGAGGAAAAAAGAAGAAGTTTGGCCTTCTATTGAAATCAAGTGTACCAAAGGATGAATACATGGGGATGTACTTATACCCTTATGGTAGATATCAAGTTTACTATGGATTCTCATGTGGGATCCCATATTCGGCTAATTACAAGCCCAAGAGAGGGTTTCTAGAACCTTCTCTTGGCTTGTTTCCTTTTCTTCGTATCCCGTTGACATTTACCGTCCGTTAGTCAATTCCGTTAAGTATTTAACGCTCTTTAGTCATTTATTGTGAAATAATAATTTAACATAACGTCTCAATCCTAAAGTGTGCAATCCCGTAGTCTCGAGTTCGAATCCGGTCATACACATATTAAAATATGTCCATAAACTAACAATGTTGTGCAACAAGATTGTGGTTTGATTGAATTGACGAAATCAGTGTTTGATCCGAATAGCTTACCTAATACCAACTTTCATAATCTTGTTGATGAATGTGAATTCCCTAATCAAGGTAACTATAAATCTTTTATGTTCTTGTGTAAATGGAGGGTTTTTTTTTTTTTTTTTTTTTTTTTTTTTTTTTTATATATATATATAATTTAATTTTTATGGTTTTACATGATACCCATGATTCCATGAAGCAAGATCAAAGTTATATATGACTAGTTTTTATTAAACAATGAAAAATCTAGAAAGAAGATTAGATATATTGTGTCTACTATAGGTGAAATATTCAATATAATTGCTAGTAATTAAGGGCCAATTCTACAAATAGCCCGGTAGCTTAAGGTTTTTCCCAAAATAGCCCCAAAAATGGCGCTTTCCCAAAATAGCCCAAGCATTTAAGCGACTAAATGTGGGAGTGACATGTGTCCTTTTTTTTTGGCTTTTAGCTGTAGGTCGCTTAAGCGACTAAAAATGGCGCTTAGAAAATTGGTGCAGCTAGTTCAAAATTTTGGTAGCTGAAAATGGCGCTTAAGCGACTTTTGGAAGTAGCTTAATTTTGGGGCTATTTTGGGAAAGCGTCATTTTTGGGGCTATTTGGGGAAAAACCTTAAGCTACCGGGCTACTTGTATAGTTAGCGCAGTAATTAATTCATGAAAAAAGATTGAATGATAAGTATTTTAGTAGGCAGGGTGCAATTGGACTCCGGTATATTGGAGCTAGAAATTTTAGTTATAATATAGGTAGCTAGAACATCTTTTTTCTGTATTGACACTAGTTGATGAACTCAAATAAGTACATTTTATTACTATCATTTATCCTATTAATTTGACTTGTTTTACTATATTATGTATGAGGATTGATACTTAATTGTTTACTTTTGTAATTCTCAGGTAAAAACAAGCATTTGGTGAAACTTAGCGATTATGGACTAATAATGGAGCAAAACGTGCATAAAGTGGAAGTCTACTGACATGGACAAGATCAAGTCAATTCTGCTCCAGATGCGCCGCATCTCACTCTCGACATGCGCCGCATCTCTATCAAGATATCACCAGATACGATCCAAGATACAAGAGGACATGCGCCGCATCTAATCAAGGGTTACGCCGCATCTTCTGGCGGTGTACGAATATTCCTGAATATTATAATCTTGGACCCCACGCGAAGTTAAGTGCATGCGCCGCATCTACTTAAGTAGATGCGCCGCATCTTCCCTCAGACAGAAACTATAAATACCCCGTAGACCAGACGAATTTAAGAGTTCGAAACCCTAAAACCGAAGTTCGGACAGCAGAGCAAAAGGACGAATTCAGTCAAGGAGGCAGCACAAGACACACCCAAATCGAAGATACAAGAGCTGTAAGAAGGTGCTGCATGTATTTAATTCATTAAGTAGTTTTGTTTTATTGTGTTAGCAAACTTTAATTCATCAGGATTGGTGGCTTGTGTAATGTGACAACGAAAGATTGCACTCCCTTTAATACTTGCTTTCCCATCAATTAAAGTTTATATGTTGATGTCTTTGGTTACTACTTATTAGTGCATTGATAACCTCTGTGTTTATTAGTGGCTTGCGGGCATCCGACTGCGGGACAAGATGTGGCTCCCACGGTTGTTTCTAAATTGATCACTTAGGAATAACTTTTAGACATAAGTAATCATTAAGGGTTTACTCGCCGATGAGAATAGGACCAACGAGAAAGGGTTAATTACATACACTTCATATAAAGCTATCAATAAAACAAGTGACAATCTACTTAATCATAAGGACAGCCCTCTTATTGTCTCGAGTATCTATCTGTGTACGTGTGTGCTACTTGCTGATTCGTGCCTATTGGTTTATTTTATCATTTACTTGCAAACAAACTGTGCCAGTCTCTCAGGCTGAAAACCCCCTTGCGTTAGGATATTAAAATACTGATTAGAATAACTAGATAATACGTTCCACTCTTAGTGATCGACACTCTACTTACCATTATCTTCATACTGACCGGGTACACTGCTCGTTAAGTGTGTGTGTTATTGATAAGTCGGCTAAATATAAATTTAAAACTTGAGAAGGCATTAAAACTGCTAAACCGCAACGACACATCACGCGCATCAAGTTTTTGGCGCCGCTGCCGGGGAGTGAATTGTTATTATCTGTTAATTTGATTAGTATTTTAATTAGGTTTTTCTTTTTATTAGATTAATTGCATCATTGTACTATTTTGCATAATTGTTGTATTGTGTGCTATTTGTTTTCTTTTATTTTTGCTTTTATTTGTTTTTGTTCGTGTGTTTTATTTTTGTTTTATTTTTCGTTTTTTGTGTGTTCTGCTACCGTTGTACTGTGCTAAATCAAACGATACGGCGCATCTGATCTCTCAGATACGGCGTATTGCGTTCAATTTTTTTATATACAACGCGTTTAATTAATTCGATACGACGCATCTTTTCCCCAAGATACGGCGTATCTGTTTTTAATAAGAAAATTTTTCTAAGCGATAAAGTAATACGACGCATCTGCTTTTGCAGATACGGCGTATCTGTTTTTGATAAAATTTTTTTCTAAAACGTTAACGCCATACGACGCATCTTCTTTTGAAGATACGGCGTATCTATTATTTTAATTAAAAACAGTTTGCGAATTATTAAACAGATACGGCGTATCGATCTCTGTCGATACGGCGCATTTTACTGAATCAAAAATCTTTTATTTTTAAACGTAACGAAAATACGGCGCATTAACTTTCGTTAATACGACGCATTTAATTTTAATTAGATAAGTTGATTTTTGATTAATTAATTCGATACGGCGCATTCTTAAATTCTAAAGCGGCGTATCTATTTTCTGGATAGAGTCTGATTAAATTTTTAACGTATTAAGATACGGCGTATCCAACTTTTTGGATACGGCGCATCGTCTGCAGATATCAGTAACTTTAATTTTTCGTATTCCGTTTTCGTTATTAATTATCTGATATATTACTTTCTCGAGCATACCCTACTGATGCTTTTGTGATTGATTTCAGGAAGTGCATGACCAGGAGTTCTACGAGGAACTTGATTCAACCTTTTGAAGATCCTGAACGAGCCCTGCATTCGCTTAAGAGGCTTTTCAACACAAGAAGCTTTGATCTTTCAAGTTCACTCGAGCTTGATTACTTTTCTGAAGAAAAAGAGGAAGTTGAAACAGGAACAATGGGCGAAAACACTACTATGGAGGAATACATGAACAATACCCGTGCTGATTACACTTCAGGAGTTGCTAGACCAAAGTTTGATGACAAGTCAAAATTTGAGTTGAAGGGACAATTTCTCAAAGAGCTCAGAGAGAATGCTTTCAGTGGGACGGAACAAGAGGATGCCAATGAGCATGTCGAAAAGGTCCTGGAGATTGCAGATTTGTTTACTACAGAAAGTGTCAATACCGATCAACTCATGCTAAGAATCTTCCCAATCTCACTAAAAGGAGCTGCTAACAAGTGGCTAAGGAATGAACCTGCTAGTTCAATCACTACGTGGGAAGGTTTGAAGAGCAAATTCCTGAAGAGATATTGTCCACCTGCTAAGACTGCTAAGAAGATGGAGGCTATCAATGGTTTCAAGCAAGAGCCTGATGAAACCCTTTATCAAGCTTGGGAACGATTTAAAGATTTATTGATAAAATGTCCTCAACACTATCTAACCCCTATGCAGGAAATAATATTGTTTTATCAGGGATTGGACGTGCCTACAAGACAGATTTTGGATGCTAAGGGAGCTGTACCTCAGATGAGTGCAACTAATGCTAGGAAGGCGATCCAAGAAGCTGCTGATCATTCTCAGAAATGGCACGATGGGACCTCTACTAGATCTAAGAGCAGCACTAATTTTGACGGGATTGCTGCTATTCAAGCTCAATTGGATAAAATTAGTAGAGAGATGAAGAAGCGAGATGAAAGAGCGTATGCTGCCCAAGTTGGATGTGAAAAGTGCGAAGGACCTCACTACACTAAAGATTGCCCGAACAAGAATGAAAGTGAGACATTTGAAGAAGCTTATTACACCCAATTTGGACAACCGTTCCGACCTTCAGCAAGATTTAGGGAAGCTAGTCCGGGATTCTATCAAAAGAACAACTTCAATCCCGCTTATCAAGAGAGGAGGCAGACTTTAGACGATACTTTAAAGCAAATTATGGCCGATGCTGCTAAAAGACATGAAGAGAATACTGCTATGATCAAGGAAATTCGAGCTTCAACGGACACTACTACAAGAAATCAAGGAGCTTCGATCAAAGCATTGGAACAACAAATTGGTCAAATGAGCAAAGTTCTTCAAGAAAGGGGATATGGAAGATTACCGAGCTCAACTGAAACCAACCCAAGGGATCATGTCAAGGCCATAAGCACCACCGAAGAAGTCACTCCTAATATACCTAGAAGGTCGATGAATGGTAATGATGGTGCAAGACCCGAATTTTTCTTTAACTCTTCAATCAGCTTAAGGAGACTACTAAAAGAGAAGACAAAAATTGAAGAGGAGATCAAGGCAACAATGAAAGAAGAGAGCCCTGCAACCGATTCAAATGCCTTGCCTCATAAAGAAAAAGACCCAGGAAGTTTTACTCTACCTTGTTCTATTAATAATATATCCTTCAATAATGTGTTGGCTGACTTAGGAGCTAGTGTTAGTGTTATGCCTCTTAAGACATTCGCTACCCTAGGACTAGGAAAATTAGCACCAACTAAATTACTTATTGAATTGGCTGATAAAACAGTAAAACGACCTGAAGGGATTGCTAATAATGTGCTAGTTAAGATTGAGCAGTTTATTTTTCCCGTAGACTTTATTATACTAGACATGCCCGAGGATGTTAAGATCCCTTTAATCCTCGGAAGACCTTTCTTGTCTACTGCCCATGCTAAGATTGATGTGTTTAAGAGAAAAATTTCATTAAGGGTAGGGAATAATAAACTAGTCTATAAGTGCCAAGATCCGGTTAAAAGCATAATTAGAGGTGTTTATGTGCTAGGATTAAGAGAGCGTATGGACCTCGATCTTGAAGCTAGACTTATGGGAGAAACATTGATTCAAAACAACTCAACTAATCCTAATCATGAAGACTTTGAGGAATTCATTGACCTTAATGTACCTACGGAACTTAGACGAGATATTGTTAGTGATTCTGATGATGAGTGGTATGATTGTGTAATAATTAATAAACGTAGGAGAGTAGTTGAGAAAACGAATTTGAACAATGATGTGTTTATTGAACTACCACCCCACCTTGCTTATCTGTGCCTATATGATAATAAGAATTTCCCGTCTATCATTTTGTCATCTCTGCCCGTAAGGGACAGGACTTTGTTTATACAGATATTGAAGAAGAACGGCGTGGAAATTAAGGACGAGCAAGGAGTGTTCAATATTACTAAATTGGCGATGAAGGAGCGTGATGTTTCCGACTCCTTCAATGATCGATACTAAAGAGCTGAACGTGAGTCTAACTTGAAGACTCTGGAATAAAGACAAGTGCTTACCGGGAGACAACCCGGATTTATCTTTTATTATTCTGTTTTCTGTGTCGAGTCAGTCCAGGCCGCACGAAGATACGGCGCATCACAGTCCTGAGATGCGACGCATCCTCTGCAATGGTCATATCTTATTTTTTTTTTTTTTCTGCATTTTTATTTTTCGACTTTAAAACTTTTTATCAGTTTATTTTAATGCGGCGCATCCCTGGTTAAGGATGCGGCGCATCTTTATTCTGATCCGTATTTATTCCAGGCTCGATACGGCGTATCTTCTTCAATAAGATACGGCGCATCGACTGACCTGATGATTTTCAGTTTTAATTTTTAAGTTTTATTTTTCCTAACTACTAATGTGTTATGCAAGTTGAACCTTTCTTATCTTAGGTGTGTTTTAAAGTGTTGGTGGTATAATAGTTTCCTGGATTTCCTGTGGATACATCAAGTATGAAGTTTTAACGTTCTAATCCACAAGAAGTTGATTTTTGCTCTAATCAAATGGAGGATCATACCGAGCAAATCTCAGGGGAGTTTTTCTGTTCTAATTCTTTCCTTTTCCAGTTTTTAACCTTTTATACAAACAACGAGGACGTTGTTTAACTTAAGTGGGGGGATAGGAGAATTAGAACACTTAACACTTACTTGTCCTACTTTTTCAAAATTTATGCTTAAAATGTGCTTAATATATCAAACTTAAAAATTTTTTTAGCATGTTTCTGTTTAAGATCTAAGTTACATAACTGCACACATGACGTTATTTTCAAAAATTGTGATTTTTCCAAAATTCACAAATCTATGAGTGTGCCGGTGACTTGTAAACTTTAGAACTTGGCTTGTATACTATTCGAGACCACCATAATGAGTATTATTTATATAATTGGAATGACTTGTCTAACTTGGTAAAATTCTAGGATTACACCAAATAGCCTTTATATGTTATGTGTTATTAGCTAACTACACTGGTTAGTTAACCCCCGTATAAAACCCTTTTGTTACTCTCATTTTTAGAGTAAGATACCCCTAGAAAAACCCTCAGAGCCATTCCTTTCGTTTCTTACACCTATGTTTAAAATGTTTCGTTACACCCTTACACCTTAGCCTACCCTGTAGATTAGAATCCGTGGTTGGTTAATTGCTATAGGCAGAGTGTGTTTCCTTACATTACCTGTGTTCGCGTGCGTAATTCATTATCTTTGGTTAGGTCGGGAAATTGCACAATGCAAATTGGAGTGAAAGTAAATATTGTATATTTTTGAGTTTATTTTTCGTGTGTTTACTACTTTCACTATTACCGTTATTTCTGAAAGTATGAAAAGTATGAAAAAAAAATTATCCGGAAAGAAAGTTGTAGTGATGTGGTGAAATTTTACACATCTATGTTTATGTTTCAAAAAAAAAAAAAAAAAAAAAAAAAAAAAAAAAAAAAAAAAAAAAAAAAATCGAAAAAATGAGAAAAGAAAAAGAAAGAAAAAAAAGAGTTGGATGTTTATTTTAAGCCAACGATGTAGAGTTATGTAAGTGGTCGATATCACCACTATTTGTTGTATTATATATATGGATTGAATGGGAATTGGCAGTTATGGGAATGCCGATTAAGGTTTATTCTTTGATTAAGATTTTGTTGAGTATAATTCGTGTCTACCAAAAGCGTGTGTTTCAAGTGTTAAAGCGTGAGTTATTCAATGATATGAGTCTTATTCATGGGATGGTTGGGATAGTGATTAACCACACTTAGGATTTTAATTTATTTGTTTTGTTTTGTTTATTTTTATTTTTACACCAATTTATATCCCAAATATTATCCATACCCTGTATTGTTCTTTATCCAACCGAACCTTTGATTTATTGAGATTAGGGATTTGAGCAATCTTAAGTATCGTAGTCGTGGATTCGGCTATGTATTTATGATTTTGTCGCCCTTTTTGATATATTATTATTGGTGAAGTTTGGACCTATCTTTAGCCTATTCGAGTTAAGGATTTGAGCAATTGCAAGTATCGTGTTCGTGGATTCGATCATGTATTTGTGATTTTGTCGCCTTTTCTGGAATTTGAGATCGATAGTGTAAAAAAGAATAATTAACCCTTTAGCCTAAAAACCCTTTTTACCGCTTTAGACTTGTTATTCCTTAGCTTTAGTGGTGGAGATGTGTATACTTGCCAAGCTTATGATAGAATATTCGTCGCGACTGGACAGTTAAACGATTAGATTTGCTTTTATCGACTTATTTTATTTTACTTCTAATTCGTTAAGTGTTTAGTTGTGTGATTATGAAATAAACGAATACATGCTTAAATATAAAAATAAATCCTAACATCTTTTAGGATACATTTTCATAAATGAAATTCTAAGGTTTACTTGGGGACAAGTAAAGTTCAAGTGGGGGGATATTTGATGAACTCAAATAAGTACATTTTATTACTATCATTTATCCTATTAATTTGACTTGTTTTACTATATTATGTATGAGGATTGATACTTAATTGTTTACTTTTGTAATTCTCAGGTAAAAACAAGCATTTGGTGAAACTTAGCGATTATGGACTAATAATGGAGCAAAACGTGCATAAAGTGGAAGTCTACTGACATGGACAAGATCAAGTCAATTCTGCTCCAGATGCGCCGCATCTCACTCTCGACATGCGCCGCATCTCTATCAAGATATCACCAGATACGATCCAAGATACAAGAGGACATGCGCCGCATCTAATCAAGGGTTACGCCGCATCTTCTGGCGGTGTACGAATATTCCTGAATATTATAATCTTGGACCCCACGCGAAGTTAAGTGCATGCGCCGCATCTACTTAAGTAGATGCGCCGCATCTTCCCTCAGACAGAAACTATAAATACCCCGTAGACCAGACGGATTTAAGAGTTCGAAACCCTAAAACCGAAGTTCGGACAGCAGAGCAAAAGGACGAATTCAGTCAAGGAGGCAGCACAAGACACACCCAAATCGAAGATACAAGAGCTGTAAGAAGGTGCTGCATGTATTTAATTCATTAAGTAGTTTTGTTTTATTGTGTTAGCAAACTTTAATTCATCAGGATTGGTGGCTTGTGTAATGTGACAACGAAAGATTGCACTCCCTTTAATACTTGCTTTCCCATCAATTAAAGTTTATATGTTGATGTCTTTGGTTACTACTTATTAGTGCATTGATAACCTCTGTGTTTATTAGTGGCTTGCGGGCATCCGACTGCGGGACAAGATGTGGCTCCCACGGTTGTTTCTAAATTGATCACTTAGGAATAACTTTTAGACATAAGTAATCATTAAGGGTTTACTCGCCGATGAGAATAGGACCAACGAGAAAGGGTTAATTACATACACTTCATATAAAGCTATCAATAAAACAAGTGACAATCTACTTAATCATAAGGACAGCCCTCTTATTGTCTCGAGTATCTATCTGTGTACGTGTGTGCTACTTGCTGATTCGTGCCTATTGGTTTATTTTATCATTTACTTGCAAACAAACTGTGCCAGTCTCTCAGGCTGAAAACCCCCTTGCGTTAGGATATTAAAATACTGATTAGAATAACTAGATAATACGTTCCACTCTTAGTGATCGACACTCTACTTACCATTATCTTCATACTGACCGGGTACACTGCTCGTTAAGTGTGTGTGTTATTGATAAGTCGGCTAAATATAAATTTAAAACTTGAGAAGGCATTAAAACTGCTAAACCGCAACGACACATCACGCGCATGTTTTTTCTGTATTGACACTAGTTAATCACCAATCATTCGATCACATGATGGACTAATTCGCGCCAGTTTTATGGCTAAGTAGTTGTTGGTGTATGCGTCTGGATGTCCCTATCCGAATTCCCACTTCAAGTATTGCACCATCAGCCCGAAACCGATGCTACAATACTGGGGGGGACATGTTGGCGTATGTGTCCGGACGATATGAGTCGTCCGGACTCTTTTTGCATGTCCGGACATTTTACTACGTCCGGACTATTTGTCTCACCTCCGGTCTTTTCCACCGGCAGGTCCGCCGCCACTTACGCTGTGTAGTCCCATCAACCAACACTTTCCTGGATTTCACGGGATTGTGTTCCCCACGTGACCTGACACACTCCTACCATGTCAGACGTAGGTCAATTCGCATGGTCCCGAGGTAAACAGGTACAGTAAGTGTGGGTAGTATAAATACCCACACCTCATTTATGATATTCATTCAATTCACATACCTACCACTGTTACTCTCATATTACTGTTCACCTCACAATAAACCGACACTTACTCTCACGCCGGAGGTCGGTCTTGGGATAAAACCCGAGGCGAGCCTAACGCGTGTGTTTCGTGTGTGTAGGAGCAAATAAAGTCCAGGGAGCTCACTCCGAAGGACGATTCACCGAGGTGGGGCCTTCCTACAAGGTTTTACTTCAACAAATTGGCGCCATCCGTGGGACCCGCTATTCAATCTACCTAAGCTCTGAATGGCAGGCCCCTCCTTTACCTCTCTACGTCTCAACGACAGAGAGGACGAGACCAACAACCACAACATTTATGGACCTAGCACCCAGGATCAGCACGAAACCAATAACCCAGACCTAGGTGGGCCCGGTGACATCCGCAATCGGCATGAGTCCGACAACAACCATGAGCCGTATGAGCCCAGCAACGTTCACAACTGGCATGAACCCGATAATGACCATGATCGATACGAGCCCAGCAACACTCACAGACGGCACGAACCGGAAAACGAACATGCTCGGTTCGAAACCAACCACGATAAAAATAGGCGTGACAACTCGGCTGAGAATTCTCCAAATCTCCAAGAGCTGATTAGTAGTCAAGTAGCATCCCTAACGGAACTGATCAAAAAACACAATGCACTAACCGGAAGCGCTCTGAAGCCGATAAGGCTAAATTTCGAAGACGAAGGAGATACAAGCCGAGGTAAGGAAAAGATAAACGACGGCAAAAACGATGACTTACATAAGCCCTTCAAAGAGACATCGAGGTCACCGTTCACACACCGCATCGTGGAATTCTCCGGTCCGAGTCACACCATGCCACTTAATATGAGGTTCTATGATGGATCAACAGATCCGAACGATCACCTTACAAGGTTCACCGGAGCTGCTAACCAAGGGGAATGGCCAATGCCTGTATGGTGCCGAATGTTCCAACAAACGCTTGACGGAGTGGCAGGTGGATGGTTTGAAAGGTTGGAACCCGGGAGTATCGATAGCTGGAACGAACTAAGAGAGCTATTCTCCACGAGGTTCTCGCTCCGAAAAAAGTGCGTAAAGGACCCCACAGAGATCACAAAGATCGTCCGGCGAGCTCACGAGTCCCTTTTGGACTTCAAGGAAAGAAGGACTGATGAGGCAAGTTACATAAGCGGTGTGCCAGAAATCATGAAAATCTCCGCCTTCATGAACGCACACAGGTGTCCGACCCTCTCCAAGAAATTCTCTGATAGAGTGCCACGCACAGTTACGGAGATGTTCACCAGGACAGATGATTTTATGAGGTCCGAAGAGGCATACCGCAGTATGGAACTGCCGAAAGGTGAGGGATTCGACACGAATAAGAAAGGAGTCCAAAGTTTCAAAAGTGACAGGTCGCGAGTGGAACGCCGAAGTGATTACCGGTCGAAGGATACGTATCATCCCTACGTAAACCCCATCCGGAGCTTCTACCGCAGCGACCCTCCTCGCAGCGACCTCCCTCTGTTAGATTACCGTCGCAACGACCCTCCTAAACAAACTCATCACCGAGCAGGTCTTTTATCACTGACCAAACCTCCCAGAGAAATTCTAGCCACAGAACATCATCTGAATTTGCCACCTCCTGCCCCAATGGGAAACCGACCGAAAAGGGAGAATTCGGATAAATACTGCGAGTACCACAGGGACAAAGGACATCTCACCGATGACTGTTTCCAGCTGAAGAGGCAGCTCGCAGCCGCCTTGGAATCCGGAAAGCTCGACCATCTCCTAAAAGATTTCAGGCAGCAGGATGGGGGAAAAGGTAGAGACCAACAGAGGAAGAACGATAATGGAAAGCCCAGAGTAATCAATCTGATAAGAAACTTACCTAACATGCCGGAATCGGTGTCCAACCATAACGTCGAAAGGTGGATGGACGTACCGATAACTTTCCCCTCCCTCATCTCCTTGGACTTATCGTACAGACCTCTCGTTATAGAAGGCTGCTTCGAAGGAAACCTAATACGGACAGTGTATGTAGACGGAGGGTCGTCAGTCAACATCATGTATGAGCATTGCTTCGACAAGTTCAGCGCCGAAACAAAAAGTCGAATTCAAGAGACCAACACCATGCTAATAGGCTTCGCAGGAAAAGGAAGCAGGCCTAAGGGAAAAATCGCCATGGAAGCACTATTCGGTAACGACAGGAAGTACCGAAGAACAATCATGAAATTTTATGTAATACAATCTCCATCGCCCTACGAGGTGATTCTGGGGAGAACCGGCCTCAGAGAATTGCGAGCCGTCACCTCAACGAACCATTCTATGATAAAGTTCCCCACCCCAGCAGGAATTGCAACCCTGACTACTCGACCTGACGCGAAAACCGACGGCCAAAACTTAGAAGGAAATAGTATAAAGGTGGTCCCAAAGCGGACTCAAACCACCAACGATAAGGCAAAAGGGACGTCAGAAAGGAAGGAATCATTGGAACAACAGCATCGAGACGATGCCCGGACCTCTCACGCTCCGGAATTCGAAGAAAACAGGCAAAGAAGCTTTGACTTCAAAACCCCCGCGCGGAGGCTTTGATTTCAAAACCTCACCCAAAAAATAGCTTCGTTCGACGAAACGCTACAATAAAATATCCGATGTAGGCTACAATTGGAACTGTCTTTTGTAAAAGTTGTAAACTGAAGCTTACTAATTATTATAGTCTGTAGTTTCTCCGGAATCCGGAGGAACAATTTTCCGATTTATTACCATGATGTAAATTAAACGGATCGTGGAAAACACTCCCTCCCTCGTGAGCGGATCGTGAAAACACTCCGTCTAAGTAAATTAAACGGATCGTGGAAAACACTCCCTCCCTCGTGAGCGGATCGTGAAAACACTCCGTCCAAGTAAATTAAACGGATCGTGGAAAACACTCCCTCCCTCGTGAGCGGATCGTGAAAACACTCCGTCCAAGTAAATTAAACGGATCGTGAAAAACACTCCCTCCCTCGTGAGCGGATCGTGAAAGCACTCCGTCCAAGTAAATTAAACGGATCATGGAAAACACTCCCTCCCTCGTGAGCGGATCGTGAAAACACTCCGTCCAAGTAAATTAAACGGATCGTGGAAAACACTCCCTCCCTCGTGAGCGGATCGTGAAAACACTCCGTCCAAGTAAATTAAACGGATCGTGGAAAACACTCCCTCCCTCGTGAGCGGATCGTGAAAACACTCCGTCCAAGTAAATTAAACGGATCGTGGAAAACACTCCCTCCCTCGTGAGCGGATCGTGAAAACACTCCGTCCAAATAAATTAAATGGATCATGAAAACACTCCGTCCAAGTAAATTAAATGGATCGCAAAAACACTCCTCCCTCGTGAGCCAATCGTGAAATCACTGTCAAATAAATTAAATGGATGAACGAAAAAAGTTTCCTTCCTCACGAATAGATCGGTAAATCACCCCGAACGCGCCCTCCATCCCAGGGGGCCATGAACCAAGCGGTTCGTACGACGGAGTAAAGTCTTTTAAACCATATACGCCCTCGTCTGTTTCCTATAATAAATAAGAAATAATTCCGGAAGCGCAAAGCACCAATTGACTGAATGCTACAAATAGTACATAGTTTCGGAGGCATGGATAATAAATAATTCCAGACATACGCTTATCATGCAGTTTGAAGACATTTAATTCATATACAATCAGCAGGTTCAAATAAGAAAGAAATGAAAGTTTGAAACAATCCGAACCGGAAAGACCAAAAAAAAAAAAAAAAAAAAAAAAAAAAAAAAAAAAAAAAACTCTCATCATCAGAGTCAACACAGTCATCTCATCAAAATCCTCTTGATCGGAAACAAAATGCTTTATATGGAAAATAGCTGCAAGTCATTTTATCAAGAAAGACAACAAAGGAACACAAGCAACAACGAACGTTACCAATCACGAACAAATCATTGTACGGGATGTCTAGTTACAACCATTGTCATTATTACATTCATCCAAGAAAAAAAAGAAATACAAATGGCAGTCAAGAGCTTTTATCCGCAGTGTCCCCCACAACAGAAGAGCCGCCTGTCGACACACGCTTCACACCGGAAGCTGTTCCGGTCTGTTTAGGGGGCCGGGCTGTCATAACTTTCGTCGGAGGAGCACGGACGACAGGAAGGACATCCATAAGCTCGGCCAATGGCAATCGGTAAGAATCTGCAAGCTTCTGAACATATGGGTAATGAGCCTCGAACAGCTTCGCATATTCCGCCTGCCAGATACGGGGAGCCTCCATGTCTAGATTATAAAACTTGGCCAAAAGTCTGTCATGATCATCTTTTTTACGCTCATACTTAAGACCATCTAGAAACCCAGCGGTATATGACAAGCTGTAAACCCTTCCCATACTCTCTTTGTACTCGGAACTGCAGAACAACCGTTGACAAGCAGTTGGAAACAGATCCTTCACAACACTTTGACGCTCAATCTCTGATCGTCCAACCTGGGCAAGCAAGTCTTTATTCTCCTGCTCCAGCTTCCCTATGATTTCATCCCTCTGTCCTACACCCTGTTCCAACTCCTTTAGGCCCTCAGCACGAGAATCAGCTATCCTCCTCCATTCATCCCTCTCTCTCTCCATCTCAACTAACTGAGCAGATAATCTCTCCTCTCGGGTCGACATCCCGGCCCGCACATCGGATAGCTCCTGCTTAAGAGCATTAAACTCGTCAACCAGCCGTGCATGCCTGCCATGCTCCGCACTGCGCTGCACTATACCGGCCTTGTGCTTCCGGTCTAGTTCCTTGTGCTCACCGAGCAGTTGATCGAACCGGCGAAGCAACTCAGCCTGCATAGCAATGCCACCTCCAGCCTGCTCATACGCCAGATGAACCACCTGGCTGAGAGTCAACTCTTCGAGAGCAGCCCTCTCAGCAGGGGGTGTGACATGCATAAGCAACTCCCGGCAGGCTTGGTAGGAATCCAAACGGACATTCCGAGGCAAAGACCAACCGGGAACAAAAGGCTCCTTCTCAAGCAAACCCTGATCTGTAACAAGAATAAATTACTCGGTAAAAACAAAAAAAAAAGAAAAAAGAGAAAAGAAAAAAGACTACAAGAAAAATTTCCTACCCCCTCCGACTGATTGATTTTCCACAACAATATGTTGAGAAGGCAGGGAATGGTCTGAATGAACCGAACGATTTGCAAGAGTAACGAGGAAACATGAATAAAAAAGAGAGGTTCAGATAAAAAACCCATCACCAGTCAAGAAAGATATTTCATACCGTCAGACAAAGACTGCTGATCCTCTATGCCAGTTTTCGGAACAGGCTGTTTCTCAGGATTATTCTCGTCAGTATGCTCAGACGAATATTCCCGAACATCCGGATTTTCACCACCCTCCACATTCTCTCGCTCCGGCCTATCTCCTTCGCTAGGCCTTTCCACAGTATCCTCAGCCACAGACGGCTCAACATGACGGATGGGAGTGGCATCAAGAGTATGATCCGAGGATACATCTCCCTCTCCCCGTTTATTTTTCTTCTTCTTGGCCTTCCGAACAACCGATGGGCCCTCAGCATGCCTCTTCTTCCCCTCCGCCTCTGCTGCCTGTTTTTTCTTCTCCTTTTCTTCCCTGGCGGACAATATATTCAGGTCCGGTTTCTCAACTACCTTCTGTAAAGGAGTTGTCTCAGGAATTACGCTCCCCGGGGCCAATGGCTCGGTGGTTCGCTTCGGCCTTTGACTCTCATCCTCCAAAGGATCTCCCCTACTAACTTCAACATCAATTTCCACCGGAAGTTCCAAATACTCTGTCATGGAAAGAACTACAAAAAAAAAGAGAAGATAGTAGAGACAATAAGCTAAACTTCAAGCCAAAAAACAGACAGGTGATGCGTGGGTTTTGCAACCTTACAACAGGTTTTACCTCTCGAGGGATCTCAAGAGGCTTACAACCCCACCAGGCAGTGTACCTGACCGATGTAGTATAGTGTAGTGGTAAGTACGGGGGATTGATCGTTCTCCACAGGGAATAGTGTTCGTTAGGTATGAAAAACTACTCTAATAGGTCTAAGGGTTGAGGAAGATTCTTTTTTTTTATGTTTTTATATTTTTATGAAAGCAAGTAAAATCTCGGGTTTGAAAGAGTGGGCGGAATTAGTTGCTAATCAACTAACCCAAATAACTACAAATGCAAATAAAATAAATAACTGAAAATAAAATGTGGTGAGAAACTTATGTGTAGAGAAATGTGTTTACTTAGATTTCCTTACTCCCTAACTATCTTTTACCGGTTAATTAGTGTGTATTAGTCGTGTGGATGACGGGTGTATTCCTTAATACCATTCGTGGGGTGGCGTACTTACTTCCCCAACTCTACAAGCTCCTACTTCACTCCTATGTCGAGCCGGCTAGGAAGCTCCTAACATGGGATCACTAGAATTCGCTTGTGCATTAAATACAACCATAAAAACCTTTAGTACGCATTTGGTTCATGTTTCTTAAGACGTTCAAGCAAGTTACCGAATAGGAAGTTAGCCAGTTTTCTTAAGCCTAACATAGATAAACAATCATCCAATACAACTAATAACACACTAATAACCAATAATCAATAGCTAGGTTTCATTAGATCTAAGCAAACACAAGATAAATTTAGCCTAACATGTTAATCAAAAGACAAGAATAAGATAAAATCAAACAACACATAGACATATTGAATGATTAATTGATAACTTATCTTCAATGTAACATGGAAGATCTCAAGGCAAAAAGCCTTGAAAAAGGAGCTAAATTCGTCTTAGGGTTTTCTCCCAAAATTCCACACACTAAGCTCTCTCTTAATGACAAAAAATTAGAAAACTATATATAGATTTTTGGATCTGACGGCGTCACCTTATGGAGTGTGACGCCGTCACATCGCCGCTTCTAGGGTTCCCGGATGACCTTCTTGACGCCGTCCCTCTTTAGCTCTTCAAAATCCATTCTGGCTTATCAAGGCTTGACGCCGTCGAACCTTAAACGTGACGTCGTCCCCTTTTGATTTAAGCCGTGACGCCCTTGATCAAGTTAAAGCGTGACGCCGTCAGAATTCACATGCTATTTTCACTGGCTTATCATGAGTAAATTTCACGTCCACTTTTTCTTGCCAAGGCATGACGCCGTCTGGGGTTAAATGTGACGCCGTCAAAGGTAACTTTCAGCCGATTTTTGAGACTTTGCCGTTTTCTTCACTTTTATGCTCCAAAAACGTCCAAAATGCCTCCTTTTCCAGATTTCTCCTCAAAAGTACCTAAAATGACAAAAGGAACGATTTAGGGCGATATTTGATCAAATAAATACGATTTAGGGCTTAAATGACCCCTTAAAAGCGGTACACTTTTCGCTTCATCAAATACCCTTACACTTGAGATTTGCTTGTCCTCAAGCAAATGCGCTTTTATTCTAATCAAAATACAAGTTAGGGGTCATTTAATGCAAACATAAAAGTAATTACAACAAATATTCGTTCCACTTCAATCATAATAAGCACGGAGATTACATACTAGCACCTCACAAGTAGTGTTTAGATACTCACATCTCTCAAGTGTCATCAAAATAAATCTCATAAATGAAAACGGATAATATCTCTCACTACCTGTCATAGCAAATAGATTACCATAGGCTTGGGAAAGGATCGAAAACCTCCTCCACTAGGCGTAAGCACCAAAGATAAACTATCAAAGAGGGATTTTAAATGGGTTATAACGTTAGGTGTAGGGAAAAGGAAAACACGGTTTGGTTGGATAAAGGATATTTTACTGGTGGCGAGTTAAAGATCTTGATCAATTACATGTACTATACAATGTTGCTAAGCCAAGACTCGACTCAATCTTAAGCTAATGAAAGAAAATAACAAAAACATAAAATAAAACGGGATGGTAGTCCGTATGTTTTTTTTCTACTTTTCTTTTTCTCATTTTTTTGTATTTTTCTTGATTTTTTCTATATATATATATATATATATATATATATATATATATATATATATATATATATATATATATATATATATATATTTTTTTTTTTTTTTTTTTTTGCATACACTTTTGCCCTACCATCCAAAATAATACATCACAGGGGCGTTGCATTCCCCTTACACTTGAACTTTTACATAACTTTACAATTAACTATTCTAATGACTCGAATTAAGATAATTGAAAAACTTGGAGTACTTTTAAAATATTTAGCACATATGGGGGTAATAAATGATGTTCTTCCCCATTACTCCATTACACTAGTACTTTACCCATGAGTCCCAATCGTCCCAAAACAATATGTACAAGGATATGACTCGACTTAGCAACCATGTAATCAACTAGATAATTAACTTGGGTTTAAACAAATGTTGTAACAATAATGCACAAAAAATGATTGCATACAAGGTAGGCTAAGGCGATTTGGGTGTACATTTAAGTGGGGTGTAACAAATTCTTCCTTTAAGTAAAATGCTTAAAGGTTGAAACGAAAAGATAGGCTCTGAGGGGTGTACTAGGGGTATCGTGTACTAAAAATGAGTACAACGCAAAGGGTGTGGGATAATTACTTGACCAATGTAGCCAACGTAATTATAACAAAATCACAGGTGTAAAACAATGGGTTAATCCTAATGCCTCTTATCATGTAGTAAATCTAACTACACGAATGTAGTCTCACTTGTGGCCTCGGAATGGTCCTAACGCAAGTTCTAGAATCTAAGTGCTACCGGTACACACATCATAGCATAATGCTTTTCCTACCAATTCTAGGGGCGAACCTCACATATTTGGGGTGGAAATTTTTTTTTAGTGGTACGGTTTTTTGTGCTAGTCATATAACTCCTATCCGTGAGACGCTTATTAAGATCAAAGTTTCACTCCTATATGTTGTAAAAAATTTTAAATTTGGCACTAAAATTACCCTAACAAGTATTTCTCTCAGTTTTATTACACATCTACCATTAAACAAACAAAAGTCAAGCGCAATTGTATTCTCTAAAATCGTACTTTTACCCCCCCTTACACTTAAGATGAACATTGTCCCCAATGTTCAAATAACAAGATGTAAAAGAAAAAAGTAAAGGAATGAAATCAAATACTCCCCTGATTCGCTCGGTGGATAATGAAATTACACGGTTAGATCTTCCTCCAAGGAGAATGTAAAAGCTTCATGACTAGTGCATCGCCAAAAGCTTGATTCCATAAACATCTCATTGTCCAAAATAACCTGTTAAACCTGAGAAAACAAACACGAAAACCTGCATAACATCGGCGGGATAAATCTATATATAAGGATATAATGCTTGTGGAATGATAATTTTGCAGATTCCTGGAGATTATAAGTTGGAGATTTTAATAAAAACTTTTTAAAAACAAAACTTTCAAAAATTTCTGAAAATTAAATCTGACGCCGTCAGGTTATAAACCATGACGCCGTCAGAAATGACCTGACAAAAATTTTCATTTTAAGTTTCCGGAAAATTTCTGGAAAAACCTTTACCTTACTTCCTGGAAATCCTGCAAAACATCATTATGACTCGATACAAGCATTTGACTCAAACAAACACTAATATGTATGTTAATTTAGTATTATTATGATTCATGTTCATTTGTGTTCTAATAAACCGATTTAGATTTCCCTTACACTTATCTTTTGCAAAATACCTTTATATGTAGTTAAGACGAAGTTAAAAACAACATAAAGCATTTTCACAATTAACTTTTGAACATGAATCAATACTAATAAAAATTAAACACACATACGGAAGCAAATAAAAACAAACAATCAATTAAACAAACACACAAAGCAAATAAAACAAATAAAGCTTGGGTTGCCTCCCAAGAAGCGATTTTCTTTATTAACGAGTCTTGTAGCTAGACTCAAAGTCACGTACATTACGTGATTCCATCATTCATAATGACGTATCCCTGATAGATATGATCCTTGTTATCATGGTGGTGGTGTCTCAATCGCTCGACATTTGCGGTCACTTTACCTCCTCCTTTGCTGGTCAAGCTTACTATCCCATCTTGGTGTAAACTTTTAATTGTGAATGGTCCGTACCACCAGGGACTTGGTTCATTGGTAGGTGCTTCTGTTTCTGAATGCCTTAGGAGCACTGAGTCTCCTTTTGTAAATTCAACGGGGTTATTGGGTTGCTCATCAGCCTCAATATAATCGTTATTTCTATCCTTACATTCTCTAATCTCATTTTCCATATAACTCTTAATCATTGCCTCCCATGCAAGAATTTTCTCTCGAACATTACCACGGACTATATTAGTGTTAGCCTCCATCTTCTTCTGCAGAGCAACATCTCGTATATGTCGTGGGATCGTTGGGAAGTTTATTGTTTTCTTCCCCTTTTTCATTTGGATGGTGCTATTTTCGTAATTGATTTGTGCTCTAGTGGTAGCGAGAAAGGGTGCCCCAAGGATTATTGGCATATTCATATCATTTCTCTCAATGATCATGAAGTCGACCGGATACAGGAATCCGGCAACGTTGACCAACACATCTTCTGCAATTCCTAACGGATACTCATAAAAATGTTTCGCAAAGGAGAGTTTAGTATGGGTGATGGATGGAAACTCATCGGTTAACTGAACATAAACGGATAAAGGCATCAAATTTACGTCGGAACCTTGGTCAGCTATCGCATCCAGATACTTGTGTTTTCCAATGCCGCATGGTATTTCAAAGATCCCGTAGAATTTCTGCTTTTCCACTAACTTTTGTCCTATGAGGCATTCATACAATTGCCCACCGGGTAATGTGTCAGATTTATCATCCGGTTCCACCTTCTTGGACTCCTTGTTGGGTAGATGAGTACGTCGATAGTTTCTCACCCAATCGTTTATGGTCTCCTTGTTTATTTCGTGCTTCAAGTAATGCTTCACTTGTTGTGACACTGGCGGTTCAACCAATTGGCGCTCCTCAGAGGGCGCCTCCTCTCCCTTGTCGGAATCGCATTTGTAGGAATTGGTGTTTCCATTATTAAGTGGGATGAGGTCAATTTTGTTAACTTCCATAGTTATGGATTTCCCTCTTCCATCATTTCCGCCCTCTTGGACGACGGAGGTGGCCTTGACAAATTTAGTGTTAGGAACATCAGCGTCATTCCTCACCAACACTTTTGCAGGGGCTTTTGTATTTGTGTATTCTTTCAAAAGATTCATCATCTCCGCCATCTTCTCCTCCATTTCCTCCTTCTGCTTGTAGACGGCTTCCTCAAATTTTGCCAACCGTTCGGAGTGTTTTGACATGTACTCTCTCATTCGAGCTTCGAATGTTGGACTAAGTTCCTGAGGTGGTGAGTTGGGTTGAGCGTGCTTATGGAAGGGTTTAGCATTTTCCCGAAGGGGTGATTCGGAGAATGGTGTTTGCTTAACGCTTGAGACTGAGTTAATTGTTGCTTTTTGTGGACTTAAGGGTCTATTTTGCTTTTCCATAAGATATGCAACCCTTTTCTCAAGTTCACTAACGCTTTCCTCAGTGATTTGATTGGCTGTATCGGGCGATGAATATGTCTTTACTGCCGAGCGCACGTCGTGGGAGACTTGCCACAATTCATCATCGTCGGATGCAAGTTCATCAATGATCTCCCATGATTCCTCGGCGCTTTTATCGCGCAATCTGCCTCCGGCGGCTCGATCGATGGCACGCTTGGTGTGGTAATCAACATGGTCATAGAAGATTTGGATTTGAAGCCATAGATTTATGCCATGATGAGGGACTTTTTGGAGTAAGTCCTTGAATCGAATCCATGCCCCGTAGAGGGTTTCGCCTCGACGTTGTTCAAACATCAAGATATCCTTCCTTAGCTTGGTAGTTCTCCCTGGTGGGAAAAACTGAGCAAGGAAACGATTGGTGAGATCATCCCAAGAGGTAATGGATCCTGCGGGTTGACGTTCTAGCCACTGACTAGCTTGGTCCCGCAGAGAGAATTGGAAGAGACGCAATCGGGTCGTCTCTCGAGTGGCAACATCAAGGTCTATAGAATCAACGATTTTAAGAAAGTCCTTGAGATGTTGATTAGGATCTTCAGAACGAAGTCCATGGAATGCGCATCCGCTTTGCACCAACCGGATGGTGTCGGATCGCAAGGGTGTGATATTGGCTCCTTGAGTGAGCTCAATGGTGTTTCGATAGCCGTGGTGGCTAGGACGGGAATACTCTCCTAAAGTACGGGCTCTAGGAGGTGGTGGTGGTTGTTGTGGTGGTGGGTTGTGTGGGTTAAGGATATTACCATCTTCCATGATGTCGAATGGTAATGGTTACGAACAAAGACACGAAGAAAATAGATAGACTAAAGAAAACCTAGAAAAATAAAACAAAAATCTCACTAGAAAGGAATCTAGTGAGTAGACCTAATAGAAATAAAAATTCAACCTAAACAATAACTATTCCCCGGCAACGGCGCCAAAAACTTGATGCGTGGGTTTTGCAACCTTACAACAGGTTTTACCTCTCGAGGGATCTCAAGAGGCTTACAACCCCACCAGGCAGTGTACCTGACTGATGTAGTATAGTGTAGTGGTAAGTACGGGGGATTGATCGTTCTCCACAGGGAATAGTGTTCGTTAGGTATGAAAAACTACTCTAATAGGTCTAAGGGTTGAGGAAGATTCTTTTTTTTTATGTTTTTATATTTTTATGAAAGCAAGTAAAATCTCGGGTTTGAAAGAGTGGGCGGAATTAGTTGCTAATCAACTAACCCAAATAACTACAAATGCAAATAAAATAAATAACTGAAAATAAAATGTGGTGAGAAACTTATGTGTAGAGAAATGTGTTTACTTAGATTTCCTTACTCCCTAACTATCTTTTACCGGTTAATTAGTGTGTATTAGTCGCGTGGATGACGGGTGTATTCCTTAATACCATTCGTGGGGTGGCGTACTTACTTCCCCAACTCTACAAGCTCCTACTTCACTCCTATGTCGAGCCGGCTAGGAAGCTCCTAACATGGGATCACTAGAATTCGCTTGTGCATTAAATACAACCATAAAAACCTTTAGTACGCATTTGGTTCATGTTTCTTAAGACGTTCAAGCAAGTTACCGAATAGGAAGTTAGCCAGTTTTCTTAAGCCTAACATAGATAAACAATCATCCAATACAACTAATAACACACTAATAACCAATAATCAATAGCTAGGTTTCATTAGATCTAAGCAAATACAAGATAAATTTAGCCTAACATGTTAATCAAAAGACAAGAATAAGATAAAATCAAACAACACATAGACATATTGAATGATTAATTGATAACTTATCTTCAATGTAACATGGAAGATCTCAAGGCAAAAAGCCTTGAAAAAGGAGCTAAATTCGTCTTAGGGTTTTCTCCCAAAATTCCACACACTAAGCTCTCTCTTAATGACAAAAAATTAGAAAACTATATATAGATTTTTGGATCTGACGGCGTCACCTTATGGAGTGTGACGCCGTCACATCGCCGCTTCTAGGGTTCCCGGATGACCTTCTTGACGCCGTCCCTCTTTAGCTCTTCAAAATCCATTCTGGCTTATCAAGGCTTGACGCCGCCGAACCTTAAACGTGACGCCGTCCCCTTTTGATTTAAGCCGTGACGCCCTTGATCAAGTTAAAGCGTGACGCCGTCAGAATTCACATGCTATTTTCACTGGCTTATCATGAGTAAATTTCACGTCCACTTTTTCTTGCCAAGGCATGACGCCGTATGGGGTTAAATGTGACGCCGTCAAAGGTAACTTTCAGCCGATTTTTGAGACTTTGCCGTTTTCTTCACTTTTATGCTCCAAAAACGTCCAAAATGCCTCCTTTTCCAGATTTCTCCTCAAAAGTACCTAAAATGACAAAAGGAACGATTTAGGGCGATATTTGATCAAATAAATACGATTTAGGGCTTAAATGACCCCTTAAAAGCGGTACACTTTTCGCTTCATCAACAGGCCTTATAAAACAAAGGCAAACAAATTTACATTACCATGCCCATCGGCATCCTTTAGAACGCCCTTATAGCCGGGATAGTCAAAAACCCTACTGAGTCCCGTCATCCATAATAGAGCGGCTGAAGGTTTTCTCAAGGGAATCACCTTCCGAGCAATCATTTCAGCATCCCTTTCAGAATATGACTCAGGAAACTAGTCGGTAACTTTGGAATCCCTATGCCTCCATGGCATCGCCTGCGGACACGCCCTCCGGTTTACCAAAAAGAAATGAGTCTTCCAGTGCTTCAACCCGGTCAACACCTCCTCAAAACATTTCATTGCTCGCGCCCCTGTTCGGCTCTCAAAGGAAAACCAATGCCCCTGCTTACACAGTCTATAGAAGACCCTAAAAAGAGGGACAGTTGGTCTCACATTCAGACTATAACAGTGAATCTCAAACATGGTTACCCTGTTCAAACCTATCGGTACCAATTAAGTGATATGCACCCGGAAATATCCTATCACTGCTAGTAAGAATGTCGAGAATGGAATTCTGATACCCCCTGTCCTTAGCTGGTGAACGTAAATACCGATTTTATCTTCCGGTAACATGTCCATGGTCATTCCTTCCGGAGGTAACGTTGGCTCTAAATCTATAGGGATTCCGAACTCACCAATCACACGATCCAACTCGCCCTACGTCAATTTAGAAGTATGTACATGCATATCTAACTTAGGAGCTATCTTCGAGGGCTGCGGTCCAAGCCTACTTACTAATGAGAAACTCCCATGTGCGCTCATCTCAACGGCCATATCTAAAAGGATGCCGATGGAAAATTTACTAAAGATAATTACAAAAAAGGAATGAAACGCACCTCTCGGAAACTCCTAAAACAGGCGATCGGTCGAAGAAATAGATTATGCACCGAAGGAAAGTAAAACAAAAAGCGTAGTTGAAAACTGAAAAATGAGAAGAGAAACCGATATATATATATATATAGGAGGGAAAACTTACAAAGAAGTAAAAAGGTCACGTCATCCTGACACCTTCTGACGTGGCAATTTGTAGAACGTCTGATGCTCATAGCAAAGTGACGTGTAGCACGCAACTGTTAATATAAAAAACTAAACGCTACCTTATCCGGCCCATGGGCCTACAACTGAATTAGCCCAACAAGTCTGAACAAGCCCCACAATCGTCGGGCTAACAGGTATATACAATCCGAATCCCTCGGCCCCCCAACATATAAAAACAATATTTAGAAGACACATCGCTGCACACATCCGATTGTTTCACACCAAAGGACATGGAAGATAGCTTTCCGAACAACTAAAGATAAAGGGTCACGACGGTATTCTACTGATTTATGTGTCCGAAGGACACATACCGGGAGACAACGGCAACACTAGTCCAAATGACTCAGGCCGAAAGGCCATAAGGTACTCTCTAAAATATCATATCAATATTTTACTAACAATGCAATACTGGTTGTATGAATCCAAAGCATAGGGCGAAAAGCCGTTCAAGTATTGCACCATCAGCCCGAAACCGATGCTACAATACTGGGGGGGACATGTTGGTGTATGCGTCTGGATGTCCCTATCCGAATTCCCACTTCAAGTATTGCACCATCAGCCCGAAACCGATGCTACAATACTGGGGGGGACATGTTGGCGTATGTGTCCGGACGATATGAGTCGTCCGGACTCTTTTTGCATGTCCGGACATTTTACTACGTCCGGACTATTTGTCTCACCTCCGGTCTTTTCCACCGGCAGGTCCGCCGCCACTTACCCTGTGTAGTCCCATCAACCAACACTTTCCCGGATTTCACGGGATTGTGTTCCCCACGTGACCTGACACACTCCTACTATGTCAGACGTAGGTCAATTCGCATGGTCCCGAGGTAAACAGGTACAGTAAGTGTGGGTAGTATAAATACCCACACCTCATTTATGATATTCATTTAATTCACATACCTACCACTGTTACTCTCATATTACTGTTCACCTCACAATAAACCGACACTTACTCTCACGCCGGAGGTCGGTCTTGGGATAAAACCCGAGGCGAGCCTAACGCGCGTGTTTCGTGTGTGTAGGAGCAAATAAAGTCCAGGGAGCTCACTCCGAAGGACGATTCACCGAGGTGGGGCCTTCCTACAAGGTTTTACTTCAACAGTAGTCCTTTATTTTTCTTTGTTTTGCCTAACAAAAGCTAGATCATTTTAATTTTAGGCCTTCAAAATCAAGTGAAGGTCAGGAAGAAGTGATGAGAACAAAGAAGACGAGGATGTCCTCTTCTGATTCAGATCCACTGGAAATCAATAGCTCATCATCAGTAACAACAACCAAGAACACATGTACACTGAAGAGGAAGGGTCGACGAGTAAAGGGCACAATCGCTCAGCCAGAAGTATTGGCACCTGGGTACCATGTGGAGGCGGAGCGACAACGAAGAGAGAAGCTAAACCATCACTTTTACGCACTCAGGAGCGTTGTTCCATACGTTTCAAAGATGGACAAGGCTTCTCTACTAGCAGATGCAGTTACTTACATCAATGAGATCAAATCCAAAATCCAAACATTAGAAAATAAAAAGGGGTCGGAATCTTCTCTAATAAGACCTAGAAATGAAAACCAACTGAACATCAATCAATGCAACCATGATCGTGATAATAGAACTACTGGTCATTCAACGGCTAATCAGGTTGAAGTCATGGTGAAGTTACTTGAATCGGAAGCAATGATTAGGGTACAATCTGAGGAAGTTAATCATCCGGCATGTAAGTTGATGGATGCACTTAGAAGCCTTAATCTAAAGGTTCATTATGCAAGTGTCTCTTGTGTGAAGGATTTGATGTTGCAAGATGTTATTGTGAAGGTTCCTAACGGATTCACAAGTGAGGAAGACACCTTACGATCGACTTGCGATTCTTAACAAAATGTGCTTGGATTAACAAATAGTTTTATTTAATGCTTAGTTTCTTTGAGTTTTCATTGCATCTATTGTATCAGCATCTAAGTGCTGGAATGACGTAATAGTGATTTATTTCTAGGTTCTCAAAACTTTAATGCAAATACACTTTGATGCAAATAAGAAAACAGCATTTCAAGTAAGGTCATACCAGAAGTTAATTAGTCAAAACCTTTCGAAAAATACTCTGCAATCGCAAATCATGATTACCAAAAAAATACATAATTATATAGTATGACTTCTTAGGACATCCAAGCAAGTATTAGGGTTGCTAGTCATTTTCGCATAAGCGTAAGGAAACGTTCAGTCGATTAGGGGTTACATACTAGATGTTGAATGGTGATAAAGTCGTACTTTAAAATTTTAATAAAGTGTTACAAAACTGTATCCGAAAATAACATTTTACATAAGAACGGTCTTTAGTAATCGTTTGGTCTTTAAGTATGTCAACATTGTGTAAGATTAAAACATGTACATGTTCATGAATAACATTTATTTAAAACTTAGAAAATACAGTGCACCACGTTTTTGAGAGTTTGGATTTTACTAAAATTGATGAAAGGTGAGGAATGCTAGATCCACAAAAAAACATCCACAAAAACATGTTAGAGTTTATGTATAACTTTTAATATATGTATGTCCGGTTTCGAACCTGAGACTCGGGATTGCACACAATACGTGAGAGTTCCAATGGTTTGAATAAATTAAATATATTTTATATTTATATTTATTCATTTCACAAAACAAACACTAAACGACAGTTAGTACTTAACGGAGTTAGAGATAACGACCGTTAAAGGACTAAATGTGCAAAAGGGAGTTAGAAAGATCTAGAACCCATACCCATGGGTTTATTCGGCCGATCCATTCCCTATGGGCTTGGGGTCGGTTTGGTTAGCTTGGAGAGGGGGTTAGGGATTGCCTATAAATACAATTCACTTGTGTTTAGTTTTTCCCTAATCTTGAATCCCTAACTAAGGCCAAACTTCTTTCTCTTCTCTCCCTCTTGCTAGAACCGATCGGACGTTTTTTAATCCCACTAGCGATTGCCGATTCCTACTATAGCAATCAAGTGTTTGGTTTGTTTTATGATTCTTGAGCCTAGCTTTTCCTATTAGAACGCTATCATTACGTGTGTACAAGAACGAGTGACAAGCTTATTTTAGCTTGTGTGTTTGCCTTGTGTTCGATCCACATAAACCTTGTTAGGGTTTATATATTTTGTTCTTGGAAGCACGTGATTCCTTGTTCTTGCTAGGAATAAAAAAGGTACGCTCTCTTTTAGTTTAATTAATTATATGTTTATGTAGATCCTTTCCGCTGCGTGATCTTTGTTTTTATGTGTTTATAGTATTTGTATGATTCACATATTCCAACAGTGGCATCATGAGCCGCGTTTTTAAACATGTAATTAATTACTAAAACCTTAAAAATTGAATCTTGTATAGATACATGCAATCAATTAGCTAGGGTTTTAATCTTTTTTACAAACCCTAATTTTGTATTAAATTGGGTCGACACCCAATTTTAATTTTTAGGGTTTTAGATTTTTTAATAAAACTTGTAGAAACCCTAGGATTGCATGCAATTTTTAGGGATTAATTAATGAGTACCGTATGTGATGTCGTTAATTAATTAGATTGCGTATATGAATATATTGACATGATAATATGTAACTACATGATTATATGTGCAATATAGGATCCATGACAAAATCTTGCATATTTTGTCATGGAAAGTTTTGTGTGTTAATTTGCCACATGATTTTAAGATAGATCTTAAATTAGGGAAGACCCTAATATATTAATTAAAATTGGTTATGTGCAATGTGGTATCTAGTTAATTAAAACTTACGCGGCCAAGCTATTTGACGTCTGTGGACCATTGGGCACAATGAGCTCGAAAATCAATGGGAGTTTTGTTAATTGGATACATTTAAATTCACATAGATAATTAATAGGATTTATCAAAAAAGGTTTGCATGTGGCTATATGATATTGATTAATGATCATATACGTGCTATTGTGTGTTAATTTATTTATTTTTAATTACTTGTTCTTTGTGTGTTTAATTATGATGGATTGTAACAACAAAGAGGGTAATTTTTACAATAAAAAATAAATGAACCTAATTACTATGAAACCTTTGTAGTAAACGATTTAATTGCCAAGTCTTATGTGCCGACAGTGGTTCGCTTCGCACGGTAATTTGCTCCCAGGCGAGACTAGCAATTAATAATTTACTACATAAATGTTTTAAACTTTAAATCTTAAAGTTTTAATTGATTTGATACGACTGTACAAAAGCGGTCGAAGCGGCGGACCTATTATTGACAAACTATAAAGTGGGTATAAGGTTGGTTTCGCATTAAATTGTGGCCTTAAAGAGACTCCATTCTGTCTCTCCGCTCGCCTGTGCGTCAATAATAGACTTACCAAGTACACCATGAAAAAGTACGAAGCATCTTAAGGCAATGTTGTAAGTTTCTCAACGCCATCAATTAAATTTTGTTGATTTAAGCTGTGAATGAGTAAACGGTTTTTTGTAGAAAACATATGATACAAAGATGAATGCATGACATCTTTGTACATATTTTTTGATAACATACATCAAAAAAAATTTATACCCTTAAATTTAAGTTATATGCCATCCAACCACAAAAAGAAACACCTAAGGTTTCATCCTACATCACTAGCAGCCAAAGCTGAATGTGATGTTCAAAGGGTGGTTGTCTAAGGGTAAATTGAGTACTTTCATTGCTAGCAGCCAAAGCTGAATGCAATGAAACGACGTCAATTTACAGTTTCTTAAGTTGGTGAACTTAATTGGGCACTTTCATTACTAGCAGCCAAAGCTGATGTAATGGAACGACGCCAAGGCATAAAAGATTCAGGGATGAAACATGCTTACATTTTGCAACCGATGTTGGCAATATAATGTAAGTCCCATGATTTCTAGGAATTGCAATTGGATATTGGTAATTGGGTGATCCCGTACCTTATTGAGCACTTTCATTGCTAGCAGCCAAAGCTGATGTAATGAAACGGCGTCAATTAGGATCCTAGTTTTCAGTGAAAATTAAATGGTTATTTAACCAATGGGTGTTTAATTTTCTTGAAAAGTTTATTATCCAAAATACTAATTTTGAACTTTTTCTGTAGAAATGGCCCAACCCGGAAACACTCCAAACATTACCTCCGCTTTCAAAATGATGATTGAAAAGGAGAAATTGACTGGGACTAAAAAATTTAACGATTGGTATCGTAATCTAAGGCTTGTCCTTAGGATAGCCAAACGTTATGATTGTCTTAGTGAGCCTCTTCCGGTTGCTCCTCCTGCTAACTCTTCTAATGATGCACTTAGAGAGTATAACGAAGCTTATGACAAGCACAATGATGCGGCTTGTCTCATGCTATCGGGGATGGATCCTCGGCTGGTAAAACAGTTTGAGAATCATGGTCCGATGCAAATGATTGAGGAACTCCAACGTATGTTTGAGAAACCTCCAATGGCTGAGTTGTATGACGTACTTGACAATATAGCCAAGTGCAAGCAGGAAGCAACAACACCTGTAAGTACCCATGTGCTAGAAATGAAGGGTTATCTTGACCAATTGGATGCACTTGGATGCGGGTATGTGGAAAATGTTAAAGTTGGCCTCATCAATAAATCTCTCAATGAGGAATTGTATGGTGACTTCGTGCGCAACTTCAACATGCATTGCAAGGGGAAGACATTTTCTGACTTGCATGCAATGCTCATTGAACATGAGAAAGGACTCACTAAGAAAGCTCCTACACCTGCTGTGATGGCAATTAGAGGTGGTAGGGTAGCTAAGCCCGGTAAACCGCACAAAGTGAACAAGAAGGGCAAAGGGAAAGCTGACAAAGGAAAACAGGTCGTGATCCATCAGCAGAAGCCCAAGAAGCAGAATCCTCCTCCTAAGAAGGATTATCCTAAAAAGGATACGACTGCTTGTCACCACTGTAACACTCCTGGACATTGGAAGAGGGACTGTTCATTGCTGCTTGAGGAGTGTCGCAAGAATAAGAATGCCAATGCTGGGCAGGGCGCCAGCACTTCAGGTATTTTTATGGTTGAATTATTTTCCTTTCCTCATAAGCAAAATGCCTGGATATATGATACAGGATGTGGTACTCACATTTGTAATACATCGCAGGGACTTTGAGGAGTAAAGAAGCTGAACTATGGGGAATGCTACTTGTATGTCGGCAACGGTATATGTGCAGCAGTGGAAGCCATAGGGACTTTTGATTTACTGTTACCGTTCGGGTTTAATTTTAGTATTGAACAATTGTCATTACGCACCGTCTATTGTTAGAGGTGTCGTTTCAGTTTCTTTATTGTTGGATAATGGTTTTGAGCATACTTTTAATAATAATGGAATTTCGGTTTATTTAAATTCTGTTTTTTATTTTAATGCAATTCCATTAGATGGTGTGTTTGAAATTGATATGAATAATCATGCATCCAACGGAAATAATTCTGTGTATAGAATCGGAAATAAGAGAATCAAGTCTAACTTGGATTCGTCTTATTTATGGCACTGTCGTCTTGCTCATATAGGCAAGAAACGCATGGAAAAGCTGCAACACGATGGGCTTTTGAAAAATATCAATGATGATTCAGTTGATAAATGCGAGTCTTGCATATCTGGTAAGATGACAAAGAAACCTTTCCATAGCAATATGGACAAGGCTTCAGATCTACTTGGATTAATACACACGGATGTGTGTGGTCCACTTAGACATGTGTCCAAGCGCGGTGCTACCTACTTCTTGTCCTTCACGGATGACTATAGTCGTTATGGTTATGTTTATTTACTTAAACATAAACATGAAGTCTTTGAGACATTCAAGGTCTTTAAAAATGAAGTAGAACTACAACTCAGAAAGAAGATTAAGGCCCTTCGATCTGATCATGGTGGTGAGTATTTAAGCCAAGAGTTTAAAGATTATCTAACTGAGTGTGGCATTGTCCAACAACTCACTTCTCCTTATACTCCACAGCAAAATGGTGTATCTGAAAGGAGAAATCGTACCTTGTTAGATATGGTACGATCTATGTTTAATCTTACAACTCTTCCCTTATCCTTTTGGGATTATGCTCTTGAAACAGCTGTTCATGTATTGAAAAGGATTCCAGCTAAGAAGGTTGATAAGACTCCATATGAAGTATGGACTGGAAAAGCTCCCAACTTTTCTTACTTAAAGGTCTGGGGTTGTGAGGCGTTTGTTAAACGTGACTCACCTGATAAACTCCAACAAAGATCTGTTAAGTGTATCTTCGTAGGATACCCTAAGGAAACGAAGGGTTACTACTTTTACTTCCCACCAGAAAATAAGGTTATCGTGGCTAGGTATGGCGAATTTCTTGAGGATAATCTAATATCTCAAGAATTCAGTGGGAGGGTATATGATCTTGAAAGTGATCATGAAGATACATCACCTTCTGAAGGCGCTAACACACTTCCTGTGGAACCTGAAAGTTTAGGTCCTCCACCTGAAGTTGAAGTGGTACCCATCCGTAGATCTTCAAGATCTACAAAGGCTCCTGACCGTCTATGTTTAAACATAGAGGATGAGGAAACTATGCTAGGGGATCATCTTGATGAGCCAACTAGTTATAGGGATGCCATTAATGGTCCTGAAAAGGATAAATGGCAGATAGCCATGGATGGGGAAATGCAATCCATGAAAGACAACAAAGTCTGGTTTAAAGTAGACATTCCACCGAATGCTAAGGTAGTTGGGTGTAAGTGGCTCTTCAAAAAGAAGACGGACATAGATGGCAATGTACACACCTACAAAGCACGTTTGGTAGCCAAGGGCTTTACCCAAACATACGGTGTTGACTATGAGGAGACATTTTCTCCTGTGGCCTACATTAGAGCTATTAGGATTCTTATAGCCATAGCTGCCTACTATGACTATGAAATTTGGCAGATGGATGTCAAAACCGCCTTTCTAAATGGTCGCCTAGATGAAGATATCTATATGGCGCAACCTGAGAGGTTTGTGAATCCACTATTTCCTGAGCGTGTATGCAATCTTCAAAGATCCATTTATGGATTAAAGCAAGCATCCAAGCAATGGAATAAGAAATTTGATGAGGAAATCAAGAAGTTTGGATTTACTCAAAATTTCGATGAGCCATGTGTATACCACAAAGTTAGTGGGAGTAACACTACTTTTCTTGTCCTATATGTCGATGACATATTAATCATGGGAAATCATATACCCAGTCTTAATTAAGTTAAGGATTATCTATGTGAATTTTTTTCCATGAAGGATTTAGGAGAAGCAGCGTATATCCTTGGAATCAAGATCTATAGAGGCAAATCTAAGCGGTTGATCGGTTTAAGCCAAAGTGCTTACATTGATAAAATATTGAAGAGATTCAATATGCAAAATTCCAAGAAGGGATATTTGCCCATGCAAGTAGAACATGGCTTAAGTAGCGAAATGTGTGCTTCTACACCTAAAGAGGTGGCATACATGAAGAAAGTTTCGTATGCTTCGGCAGTAGGATCTATCATGTATGCAGTTAGATGTACAAGGCCAGATGTGGCATTCACTCAAAATTTAACCAGTCGTTATCAGCAAAATCCAGGGAAAGATCACTAGCATGCTGTTAAGAACATTCTTAAGTAATTAAGGAATACTAAAGATATGTTTCTAGTTTTCAGGGGAAATCCAGACGCAGAACTGAATGTTACAGGTTTCTGTGATGCGTCCTTTCAGACTGATAAAGATGATACGAAGTCTCAGACGGGTTACATTTTTGTCCTAAATGGAGGAGCTGTAGACTGGAAGTGTAAAAAGCAGAGCACCACGACCATGTCTGCTACAGAAGCTGAGTATAGTGCTGCATCGGAAGCTGCACAAGAAGTTGTTTGGATAAGGAAATTTATTTTGGATCTTGGAGTGATGCCGTCAAATAAATTACCTATAAATGTATATTGCGACAACTCTGCTGCAATCACATTCGCCAATGAACCTGGAGTTATGAAGGGCGCCAGACACTTTAAAAGAAAGTATCACTATGTTCGAGAACAAGTCGAACATGGAGAAATCAATGTACTCAAAGTTCACTCAGATGACAATCTGGCTGATCCTTTCACGAAGGCATTACCTAAGGAAACGTTTACTCGACATGCTAAGGGTATTGGTCTTCGTTTAGCCGATAGTTTCATGTAAATCTGTTGGTTTAGTATATTTGGATAGGGACGTGTAAACAATTATTATTTTAATGAAATAAAGTGCGGATAATGTTTATTCTCATTATTAATATTTGTGTCATATATTTGCATGTTTAAATCCGTGAATAATTAATTTATTCTAAATAGTCCGTTGTCGATTAATAATATGGGAATATTATTGAACTAAGACAAATGTGAGGATTAGTAGAATGTACTATAAGGTTGAGACACCAATGTCACATGATATTCAATATCGGATGAATTGAATATAGGACTTATCCCAACCACATGATTATACTTTATGGATCATAGTCATTAAGTATATCATGAATATTTATCCTCTGACTTGAGATACCAGATAATTGCCGAGGATGTAGCTCATTTTCTGTAAGGTAGTCTAACGCTATCCGTAAAAGGTAGTTATAAGGGCTATTTTCGAAAGTGATGCGAAGTTCGAGGGTTATGCTCGTAGTCAATAAAGGATTTGTTCCTTCAAATTTGTGTTAAAGTTTAATACTGCTTGGCCACTCGTAGGATTGACAAGATGTTTGCGTGCGCACGCCCAAAGTCTATCTGAAAGACGTTCAGATGTTTTGGTAATCTTGTTCAATTATGTATAAACGAGAAACTAATAGTTAATTATAGAATGACCAAGATCCATATCCATATTAACGCGGTATTAGTAACAAAAGGATAAGTATGATGATTAAATTCATCACGTGGTTTTTCCAGGAAAACCATACTCGGATCGAGCTGGGGGCATTGGGATCTGTTAAGCTAGACTAGCCCATGTCATTACTATATTAATAGTTATCCAAGTGGGAGCTGTTAGAGTTTATGTATAACTTTTAATATATGTATGTCCGGTTTCGAACCTGAGACTCGGGATTGCACACAATACGTGAGAGTTCCAATGGTTTGAATAAATTAAATATATTTTATATTTATATTTATTCATTTCACAAAACAAACACTAAACGACAGTTAGTACTTAACGGAGTTAGAGATAACGACCGTTAAAGGACTAAATGTGAAAAAGGGAGTTAGAAAGATCTAGAACACATACCCATGGGTTTATTCGGCCGATCCATTCCCTATGGGCTTGGGGTCAGTTTGGTTAGCTTGGAGAGGGGGTTAGGGATTGCCTATAAATACAATTCACTTGTGTTTAGTTTTTCCCTAATCTTAAATCCCTAACTAAGGCCCAACTTCTTTCTCTTCTCTCCCTCTTGCTAGAACCGATCGGACGTTTTTTAATCCCACTAGCGATTGCCGATTCCTACTATAGCAATCAAGTGTTTGGTTTGTTTTATGATTCTTGAGCCTAGCTTTTCCTATTGGAACGCTATCATTACGTGTGTACAAGAACGAGTGACAAGCTTATTTTAGCTTGTGTGTTTGCCTTGTGTTCGATCCACATAAACCTTGTTAGGGTTTATATATTTTGTTCTTGGAAGCACGTGATTCGTTGTTCTTGCTAGGAATAAAAAAGGTACGCTCTCTTTTAGTTTAATTAATTATATGTTTATGTAGATCCTTTCCGCTGCGTGATCTTTGTGTTTATGTGTTTATAGTATTTGTATGATTCACATATTCCAACAAAACATCCACAAAATGAGTTGTCGAAGTGTGATTGGTTTATTTTGCTATGCTTTCTCTCTCTTTTATTTGATGAAGCCAATCACACCTTGACAACTCATTTTGTGGATGATTTTATGGATTTTTTTTTGTAAGTCTAGCATTCCTCGTGATGAAATACCTGTGCTGTCACTAAGGTACTGATCACATAAAGTGGCGTCGAAGAACAATTTTAGATGGCTTTTACTTTTTTTTTGTGGCGGTTTTTGACGATGGATCGACAATTTCATCAATGAACAGCAGTTTGTGATAGTGGCGAACATTTTATGCATATGATGATTGGAAAGAGGGGACGTGTTGATTGTTTTCATGTTCCTCAGACGGAAATTGTATTAATAATACCTTGATAAGGAGCTAGGGAAAAAGAAAAGCATTAGAAAAAAGTAGACTAAGCGTTTCTAGCACAGTTGCTAAATCACTCGATACAATGGCAAAAAAATGTACTCTACGTACCTGCAATGAATGAAATGAGAAGTGGCTGATGTCGTTCAAAATTAGTTGATTTTTGGGTCTTTTAATCATGAGGTAGACGAATTCTTGAATCACCAAAGCATCCATAGCGAAGTTTAAGCCACGACATTAAGGAGAGGGGTATCAAACCTAGAGGATTTGAGTAGTCCACTAACATAACAACATTGCTAACGCAAGGGTCATTTAGGTTCCACCACTTTAAAATTTCCAACCAAGTGTCAATCGCCGCCACTGATTAAGCAAAAGACATGAAATTCATTCTTACTAGTAGTATTTTATTCAAAACCCTCCGTAGAGGTATATATTTAACTCCCGGGAGATATATTTAAGGGTTAATGGCATGTAATAGCAACGAAATTCCTCATTTGTTCCATTATCAGATACGAATCCAAAAAATACCCCAATACCCATCCAACTTTCAAATTTTGTTTCATTATCATAAGTTTTGTTTGCACCGTTAGTCCTTTTGACTAACGACCGTTTGTAATTAACTCAAAAATATGTTTTTCCTTACGTTTTCATTCGTTCTCTTTCGTTTTCATACGTTTCTATCCGTTTTTATACGTTTTTGCCCGTTTTCTTTATATTTTTGTTTGCACCGTTAGTCCTTCTGACTAACGACCATTTGTAATTAAATCAAAAATATATTTAAAAACGAACAAAAACGCTTGAAAACATATAAAAACGTATGAAAACAAAAAGAAAAACATATTATTGAGTTAATTACAAATGGTCGTTAGTCAAAAGGACTAACAGTGCAAACGAACAAAAACGCATGAAAACGTAAGAAAACGGGCGAAAACGTATAAAAACGGATAAAAACGTAAAAAAGCGGATGAAAACGTATGAAAACGCTTGAAACATATAAAAACGTATGAAAACGCAAGAAAACATATTTTTTAGTTAAGTACAAACGGTCGTTAGTCAAAACGTATGATAATGAAATAAATGGGAAAGAAAGTTGCTATTACATGCCAAAAGGACTAATGGAGCAAAGAGTTGGATGGTGATTATGGTAATTTTTTGGGTTCGTATCTGATAATGAAACAAATGGAAAAGTACATTGCTATTACATGACATTAACCCTATATTTAACTTGATCGGGAGTAATCGATTCCGTCTAATGTTTGATGCGGAAGGATTCTAATCTTTTATATAATAAGAAAACTCACTTTTCGTCAAATTGACAGATTCAATTAACTAATGAGAGGGCTCAATTTTGCAATTGAGCCTTCACATTGGTCAACTGAGTTTTTAAGTCAGAAAAAATCAGGCCAGTTTTGAAGTTTTTTCAAAAGCCCCCTTAACATAGATATGTCGAAATCATTAAGAAAAAACTTTGATGAGACCGGGTGTGTTTTATAAAACTTTGGTTTCGTGAAAGCCTAAAAAATAATCGTTCAATCAGAAACGTGTTTCCAAATATAAGATGCACATTCTAGAATGTTTTAAAAATGATAGTTATCTTCGTCGATATCTTTTCTATATTTAAATTACATTATCTATTGGAATACGAATACGAAACCCCAATACGGAGCCTATATATACTCGCTCAATAAGGGTGCTAATAATTCATTAGTTTTCTAAACTTTGTGCCTTCGTTTTATTATCGCAGGCAAAACCAGCATGATCTCAGTTTCTGATGTTGATGGCACGACTGGTGAGTACAAACATTCGAGTTATATTTGATATTGATTATTATTTTATATTCAGGTTATGTTGTGTTTTTTTTTTTTTGCTCAGGTTATTATCAACGTTTTAAATCAAGAAACTCAACCTAAATTATTTTTAGGATTTATGCTACAAGATTTGAAGTAAGATGCTGGCAGCAAATTCTTTAAAATTATTATTATGTTTATATTATTTTGTTGATTTGTATAAAAATGTAATATCTCATACACATGTTTGTTTGAACTATCTTTTATCATGGTAGAATATGGTACATGTTCTTCTAAGTGATTATAATATTTAACTTCATTAAATTACATATTACTTTGATGTTAAAGGGTTTAACCTTACTAAAAGTATGAATTACACGCAGTTGATGTCGTGTTGGATTTGTATTGTGTTCCTAAAACAAGCTTGATCACCAACAGAAGTTGCACACAATCAAATATTAAAAAAAAGTAAAACTATACTTAAATATTTATGCATTCTAAATAGATTAATATATTAAATCATATTATTGTTAATTTTCTATGTGTACTTACAATTTGCAGGATGATCACGAGAATGAGTTTGAGATTCTAAAAATTGTTGATAATTTATCCAAAATTAGGGCTAAGCAGTGCACGTTATGTGAAGTTATAATGAAACAACTTCGTGGATCGTTTAGGCAAGGGATTAAACAATAATAATGAATAAATACGATACACAGCGGAATAAAAAAAACTATCATTATTATTGATACAAGGTTTCTTCACCATCATCTTTAACAACTACTTACAAACATAAACAGCCCCAACGCTACGTGATCAAGTGTAGCACAGTTACCTACTCTAACAGGGATCAAAAATCCTTGAGGCTTATCACAAAACTCTAACCTAGGCGTCTACATGGTGTAGAAACACGCCTAGACACACACACACCCCCCTTTACTTGGTGTTACATCTCTAACACCTGTATATAAACCTAACGCCCCATCTCTTTATATAATAGAGATTTAGGGTTACAAAGACTTTAACATAATACATAATTAGTCCTTCATGTTTGTCTTCATAAGTCTCCTTCATCTTTCATGTTTTGTCTATTATAAACTCAAATTTAATTCCCAACAATCTTCCCCTAGTTGATAATGACAAAACTCAAGTATGAAAGATCTCGACTTCCCCTTAATCCATGCTATATCACCAAGGATCTTCAAGTTGCAAATCTTCAATGTAAATATTCTTCCCCTTTTTGTCATCATCAATTAGGGGACAAAATTAAGCAACTTTGATCTTCATGACCACGAACCAGTATCATACTTCAAATCTAGTCTTCCAATGTCTTGAATTGCCCTCCATGAACGAACCACAAAACGCTTACTTTTATAAATGAATTCAAGACATAAAAATCCTAAATCTTCAGTAGTAATACGAATCAGTAATTCTGAAAACTTTCACCTCGATGTAGCATATAAATGGTTAATCATTTGAACAATAAGCTTCCCTTGAAAGCCATATGTTAACAATTTGTTGAATCTTCAATTCTGTAAGCTTTATGTAATGATGAAGAAAACTAACCATTACCAACTTGATGCTGAAGTAGAATAACCCAAACTCATGTCTTAAATATGACTTCGACCGTATACCTGATGTATAGGGAGACCGCAATCTCTTGACAATAATCACTGAGCACAATAACGTAACTCCTTTAAGTGTTTGTCAATTCGTAGATAGAATAAGAACACAAACTTGAAAAATTTCACCTCATCGTCAAATAAGCAATAAATAATCTTCTTCGCCCATTAGAACAAATAAAAACGAGCCATAAATCTTTTAATATCATAAACCAAATCCAAAAATCAAACATCTTCTAGCGTGTGTCTTCCTCGTGTGTGTGTTGGAACCAACCTGTTCCAAATAAACAATCAACTATATATATGCTTCCCCTCACCATGTGTAGTCTTATGACACCACTGACTTGATGAAAATCTCCTTCGACTTAGCATGAAACCACAATATCAAATAAGGGAATCTGTCACATGATAAGAATAATATCCAAGCCATATATAGCGACTGCTTTTAACAAATGATACTTCCATGTTTTTTTGGTTACTGCCTTCAAACTTTGCCACCGTCCCATGATAGATCAAATATATAAATATAAAAAGATCGCCTTCCCATGATAGCATGCATGTACACCGACCCACAATCAAATTTTTTAAATCGAATAGATCAAATCAGTAGGTTGGCACCATCCCATTATCTTCCACAATGAACAAGCATTTTGTGAAAATAATCAATCACCCACATGCACTTAGTAGCATGAACAAAATGCGATCAGTATGAATCTTGCAACCATCAGTACAAACCTTCCATAGCAGCAATAGAAGATAAATAAGCATGTTGATATAAATAATGTCTAAACACGTTATTAATGTTTTTCGATATCTCTACGTTTTGATAATCACAAAATGTAAAATCATTAAATGGAAAATTATGACGTAAACAAGCATTTAGTTGTTAATATCTATTTTAACAACTCAAATCACTTAAGGTATGAATAAACAAATGCTTAATGTATTATATGATCAAAGGAACATTTTCTTAATCACTAGATTTTTTATAAAATGTCACAAACATTTTATATCTTTTAGAAAAACATTTTTGGTATTAAATAAAAAAGGTTTAATCCATTATAAATTTATAAATTCAAATTTTCAAACAAAAATGGCAAAAATGTTCCAGAAAAACCTTCCCCACAAAAAGACAAATTTGAGCAACGTTCAGGAAGGGCAGCCCCCTTAATTATACTAGGCGGTCCCCTTAATTTTAAGGGGGCCGTCCACCTATTTAAGGGGACCGCCCCGCTCCTGTAGGCTCTCAGATTTGCCCATAAATACTGGTTCATCTCTGGATTTTTTCCTCATCTTTTGCACCCCAAACCTTCTGTTCTAAATCTTCTCTAATTCTTGTAAATCCTTTCTAAAATCCTTTGATCATATTCTTTTAAGCATTGGTTTCCAAGTGATCCAAGCTTTCATCATCCAAGTGCAAAAGAAGAATACTCCTTCAACTAGAGAAGAAGTATTGTAGTTCAATTCATATCATTTTGTAGTTGTGTAAAGTAAAGTGTTGTATAGTTGTGATAAGTAGATCTAAGTAAGTAGTTGTGTTGTAAAGAAGTAGTGTAGAAGTTGTGAAGTCGTGGTCTAGAAGTTGTGAAGCCGTCGTGTAGAAGTTGTGAAGCCGTCGTGTAGAAGGTGTGAAGCCGTAGTGAAGAAGTCGTGAAGCCGTCGTGAAGAAGTTGTGAATAAGTCGTGAAGAAGTCGTGTAGAAGTTGTGAGATTGGTTCTAGCTACGATTAGAACCCGACATCTAGCTTTGTGTCGTTAAGCCGGTGTAAGCCAAAGTTGTGTAAGGTTTTCTCCGTTATAAGGGAGTTTGTTGACATAGTGAAGAGAACTCTCGAGTAGGTGACTCGGGGAGTGGAGTAGGGCAAGGAAGGTGTCCTTGTAGCCGAACCACTATAAATCCTTGTGTTGTGGTTTGATCTTTCCATCCCTATCTTTCATTTCATTTCATTTACTTTACTTGCATTACTTATTTACATTTGTCTATATTGTTTATGAGTTGGAGTCACATAAGATCGAATCTAAGTTTCTAAACGTAAACAAAAGTTTTCACAATAAAATTTAAAAGAAGTAAAACTATTCAAACCCCCCCCCCTTCTAGTTTTCCACAATTGGTATCAAGAGCCACGTCAAACAAGATTTTTAAAATAGGGGTAATTCTACAAATAGCCCGGTGCTTAAAATGTTGGGTTTTTTTAGCCCCAAAAAAGTCGCTTTCTCAAAATAGCCCAAGGAATAAGCGACTAAATGTGGGAGCGACATGTGGCATTTTTTTGGCCCCCTAGCGAAAAGTCGCTTAAAAAGTCAAAAAGTCGCTTAAAATCTAGCAAAAGTCGCTTAAAAAGTGACTTTTTGGCTGCAAAAGGACACAAATAGTAAGTCGCTTAATTGAAAAAAAAAGTCGCTTTAAGCGACTTTTTGAAAGTCGCTTATTTTCTGGGCTATTTTGAGAAAGCGACTTTTTTGGGTCAAAAAAAGGCCAACACCTTAAGAGACCGGGCTACTCGTATATTTAGCCCTTTAAAATAAAATGTATTTTAAAACTTGAAACGATCTATGGAATCTGAAAAATATTTAGAAGGGCAATCTATGCAAAGACCACCACTATTTGAAAGTGATGGATTTCTTTATTGGAAAAATCGATTCGAAACTTATGTGAAATCAAAAGATCTAGTTCTTTGGCATGTTATTACTAATGGTGATTTTTTACCTATTCAAAACAATCCTGAAACTAAAAAGGATGAAGTTGTACCTTTTGAAAAACAAAGTGATGATTTAAAAAGAAAACTTGCTAAAAATAATGAAGCAAAAATGGTTATTTATAATGCGCTACCACGTAAAGAATACGAAAGAATCTTTATGTGTGAAACCACAAAAGAAATTTGAAACTCTTTACTAATAACTCACCAAGGTAATAGTCAAGTCAAAGATAATAAAATAGATCTTCTTGTTCAACAATATGAACAATTTACGATTCCGGAAGAGGAATCAATTGATAATGCTTTTGCTAGATTTAACACAATCATCACAAGTTTAAAAGCACTTGATGAGAGTTTTTCTAGTAAGAATTTTGTTAGGAAATTTCTTAGGGCGCTTCATCCAAAATGGCGAGCTAAAGTTACGGCGATTGAAGAATCGAAGAACTTGTCAACTCTTCAACTTGACGAGTTGATCGGCAACTTGAAAGTCTACGAAGCAATAATAAAGAAAGACTCCGAGATGGTCAAAGGAAGAAGAGAGCAAAGCAAGTCAATTGCGTTGAAAGCTAGGAAAGAATCTAGTGACGAGGATAGCTCACCCTCCAAAAGTGATGACGAAGAATATGCCATGGCCGTAAGAGACTTCAAGAAGTTTTTCAAAAGACGAGGAAGATTCGTTAGACAACCACATGACGAAAGAAAGGCATTCCAAAGAAACAAAGACGACAAAGGTAGCAAGAGCGAGAGGAAGTGTTTTAAATGTGGTGATCCAAATCATCTCATCGGAAGATGTCCAATGATGTCAAGGGAGCAAAATCAAAAGGCATTTGTTGGAGGAGCATGGAGTGATAGTGACGAAGACGTGAAAGAAACCACAAAGGAGGAGAAATGTCTTATGGCTAAGACATCAAGTGAGGTACATTCTGAAACCGAATACTTTTGTGATGAATATTTATCATTAGACGAAAAAGACTTAGATAGTGAATATAATAGATTATGCCAACTAGGTCAAAAAGTAAAGACTAAAAATAAATCACTAAAACGCTTTAACAATCAATTAGAAAATGAAATACTTGAATTAAAGATTAAACTACACAACTTAGAAAAAGGAAAAGAAGCTTTTGAAGAATGTAAAACATGTCAAGTAACTAAAAATGAAAACGAAAAACTTAAGGAAGAAATTTGTAAACTTGACAAATTTTAAAATTGTAGTAACTCACTTAGGAAAATAATAAGTGTTCAAAGAGTAGTAGGAGATAAAACTGGCTTAGGATTTAATTCAACTGAGGCCTCAACTAGTTAAACTAAAAATGTAAAGTTTGAAAGTGAATCTAGTAAGCAAAAATCCTTAGAGTCAACACCTAAATACATACTTATAAAAGATAAAAAAAAAAATACCCATTGCTAGTAATGATGAAATAAAAACTTTTTACAAACCATCTTTAAAAACCAAAGAAGAATCACCTAAACCGAAATTAAGATAAAAAAACACCTCCCCTAAGAAGACAAAATAATCCTCACCCTCGGCCTAAAACTCCTCAACCTAGAAGAAACCAAAATAGACCAAACCGCCAAAATAATAGTCACCCAATGTGGAATTATGCTAATCCACCAAGTTTCAATCCTTGGGGAATACTTCCACCATATATGAATCCGAGTCAATTGTAACCCACGTTTGGTTCAAACAACTTTGGACCAATTAGACCATGGGGACCAAGTGGCTAGAATGTCTACTCATCGGGAAAGTCGGTATCTCATTCATGATTGACTTCTATAAGTCAATATATACGCTTTGAAGTGCTTGAAGATCACTTATTGAAGACTAAAAGGTACGCCTCTCTTTCATGCTCTCTACTATGTTATATGCTTAGTTAATTGCATGCCCCCGTTAGTTTAAAAGTGCCTAATTTAATTCTTTTGTGCGTATGTTTCCCCTTTATACATATACTTATACTATTATACATATACATAATACGTAGTCTATATAAATATATATATTCGCACATAACCTAGATACGTCATTTGTTGACTATCTAGAACTAAAAGAAATTGTTCGTCCTCGAACCTTTTCTTCCCCATTTGGCTCTTTTGAACCTTAAAGTTCAACACGAAAATCTTCTATGTCCACTATCACAAAACTCATGGTGATGAAGAGAAGTGAGTTAAGTGGATCAACGTAGAAGTAATTCTTAAACCTTCGCGCAAAGGAAATTATGGATGAAACAAACTCCCGACGCCGTCAGCACTCATCTCCGTCCTTACCTCATCATTTCTCGACACCATTAAACATTCCACTTTCACACACAATATATATATATATATATATATATATATATATATATATATATATATATATATATATATATATAATATATATATATATATGCACATTCCCTCTCATTCCTCAAAACCTTTGTCAACTTGACGTCTTGATTATTTTATCCAAAATTCTCAAGGTATATTTTTTTTCAAAATGTTAATAAAATGTGTCAAGTATTCCTTCCTCGTGCCTATACAATCCAACGTATTTTTGATATATTATAAATCTATCTATATACATATAAATATTTTGCCGTCAGAAACAAAATTCGAAAAACTCCATTTTTGGTAGGCGGCCCCCTTAAAATTAAGGGGACCGGCTAGTTAACGAGGGCGGCCCCCTTAATGTTTAAGGGGACCGGCCATCTGATGCTACCAAAAACGATTTCCCTCTTAAAACTTTTGCCAAACAGTCCATTTCTCACACACCCTTTCTTTGCTACCTGCTGTGAACGAGCTAAACCACCCAAAAACCATCAAAACCACTTACCAAATCACCAATTCGGGCTAAATTCGCAAGGGGCAAACACTTATATCTCGATTAGCAACATATATTGTAAGTTTTCGAAAACACATTTCATCTAATTTCATCAAATTTCGAGTCTAATCACAATTAGGTATTTTATTTAAATTTTTTAAATTCAAACTTATGTTGAAATTAAGTCTAGGATACTCATTGCCAAATGCTTCCCATAGGATTAGAGTACTTAATTAACCTAGAATCTAAGTAATCTAAAACCCTCATGCCAAAATTTTGAAAAACCAAAAACTCTCATTCAAAATTTGTCATACATTGTTGAATTATGCCATAAACACTTATTATAACTAACCACATTATAAAATCACAACTTTTAATCCTAAAAATACATTTTTCGAATCATGAAAAATGATTTTATAAACATAAGAGGGTGTATGGATCAAAGTCATAGAATCGTCAAGATTAAGTCAAAATAAATTTCACAACTAATGGACAAGTTTATAAACATGTAACTAGTCATTTTGAGTCATCAAGATACATAATTCATATGTATATTGAGATATTAGTCTTTATTTTTCTAAAAAAAGGGTGCGTTTGGCATAATAAATTAAAAGACATTTTTGAGTCAAAATCTACGTTTTCATCTTTTTAATAAGTGACATAGCATAAATACTCGTAAGAAATAGCTAGACATACAATCTAATGTTTATCTAGCCACATTTCAAAGTGGCTTATGATGTATAAAGGAGCGTTTGGATACGTTTGGTTCTTTATCAAAATATCATTAAAACTACTCCTTAACATCATAAAAGACACCTTAAGCGAGTTAAAAATTAAAAATAAGGAACATTGCAAACTACTTCTTAGGATTAAAATTTTAGAGTCGAAGTATGTTTGCGTTCCACATAAGTAGTATATGTCACATATGCATTTTTTTTTAATCTTATTTTCTTGTTGTTATCTTGTTTAGGTGAAAATCCCTAAAGCCACGGTTGGTGATGTCTCCAAAACAAAACAATACATTCCAAAAGTCTCCGCCACTCCTGGCATATCTTCGGCTATTGCATGTTTCTATCGTTCCATCGAAAATAGAAGCATTCATGAGGGGAGAATTGTCGATCCATCTTTCTATCAATCTGACTATATCGAACGAATGTTCTCCAATGTTCGTCTCGATTGTTTTTACAAAATCAATGAGCGTATCGTTCCTCGCTTTGTTCTTGACTTCTATAGCCAAGTTACGGTGCAAACCGATGACTATGGTTATATCCTCATTTCCTTCATGATCCAAAATGAATTCATCACTCTTACTCTCACTTAATTCGGTCAAATTCTCAAAATTCCCCACAACGGTCAAGCCGTTTTCTCAAATGAGTGGGATCTTTCTTCTCTTGAACAACATCGACCTCAAGGAGGTCCATACTATTCTGAGATCCCAACTCCCGACGACATTTTTTGGCTTCTTGAGCTAGAACGTGGTACATCTAGCAGAAAGATTAAGTCAAAAAATGTCGACATCCATGCAAACAAAATCCTCCTCAAAGAGTTAAGCCCCAACATGAAGCGTTGGGAAGAACTCATTCGCGAGAATGCGTTCGGTACCGGTTGTCACCGTGATCATCTCACGGCAAGCATTGCTCACATGTTGTATTGTGTTATTGCGGAAGAACAATACAATTTGGCTTATCTCTTTGTTCATTGAATCATATCCACTAAAAACACTCCCAATGCCAATCTTCCTTATGGTATGTTCCTTACTCGACTTTATTATCATGTTATGGAACATTACCCTCATCTTGAGAGTGATATTTATGAGCTCGTTCAACCGGTCTTGCGTCCTCTTGTCCGTGTCCAACCTCGTCTATCCCAAAGTGACAAGGGCAAATCTCATAGCTCTTTCTCACTCCCACCTCATGGTTCTACATCTCATCGAGGAGATGATGATGATGAGGAGGAGGACACATCACGTGTTAGTACCCCATCACCCACGATGTTCGTTAATAATCTTCCAGAACTTGATTACACCGACTATCAAGTTCCTTCTCCTTCCCAAGAAAATGATCAACTCCTCTTCGAAAGACAAACCTCATTGCTAAACACCACTCAACAAATGCATCAAGAGGTTCGAGGCGGATTCAAGTCAATAGGAAAGGCCTTCAGGGAGATTCTTGGAAAGAAGAAATAGATTTGTTTGGTGTGGGTTTGATTGAACATTGATGATATGTTATTAGATAATTATATGTAGTGTTATTATTTGGACATTTATTTTGCATTATGCTAGATGGTTAACTACTATTATGATAGAATTTTGTTTCTTTAATATAATATGCCTATGATATGCTTATAACATGATTTTGCTAGTTTATATATGTACATTATTACTTGATATATTATTGTTACTATTGGATCATTCCTAGTGTACATGGTTCAAATAGAGCTTGCTGCAAACACACCCCAAAAATTGACCCTTTTCTGGAAATTTTTCAATTTTGGTCGCCTGGGAAAACACCAGATGGGCGGCCCCCTTAATTTTGCTAGGCGGTCCCCTTAATTTTAAGGGGGCCGGCCTACAATTAAGGGGACCGGCCATCTGGACAGTGAATTTTAATGTTTTCTTTTGCATCTTGTGACCCCTTTTTCTCTAGTCTCAGCTACCCTTTCTCTTAATAACCCAACTGAGATTGGAATATTAATACCAAACCTCAAAACCTTACCCAAACCAACCATACTTTCATATTATAAATTCCCTCCAAATGATAAACCATCATTTCATCAATCCTCATCTCCTTCAAACATCAACCTACAACACCATGCTATCACCAAAATCCTCCATCTCCAAGACCTCTAAGAAACAAAAATTGGTCATCATATCACCCAAACAACTTTTCATTGATCTTACTAAAGAAGACAACACCACTCCATCACCACCACCTAAATGCTCATCTCCAAGTGCACCTAATGCACCATCCAAAACACCTTCCACCTATGGTACCTCCTCTTCTTCCATACCTTCAACCTCATCCATCAATGACTACATAAACTCCCACCTATCATCACCACCATCAAGAGCATCACCACCACCTCCCACTCAAGAACCTCCATCCACCGAGCTTGCCATTTCCCTATCACCCATCACACCTCTTGATGCTCACTTTTCATCCTCACCAATTCCACCACCTCTCTTTGTTAATCCCATACCTTGGAGTCTCCTTGAAGCTCATGGAGACACTTGCCTTTGTTGCATTCATAACCGAACCATCATCTTTGGTCTTCGGGATGAAATGCAATATATGTTCTCATGCATTGAGCACATGTTATCCAACCCACCTCCACCATCTTCACCCATTTCACCACCACCTCCTCCATTCTCTTCAAACTAAAAAAAAAAATGTTTCAACACCAATAATGTTTTCCACTCTTTTTGGTTGCAAGCTCTATGAGGATCATGTACTCTTGGGATGATTATGTAGTATCATTAGTTGCACTCTTTATTAAATGTTGTATGTTTCTTTTACGATGTACTCTATTTGGTTGTGTATTTATACACAACACTTTTGATTAATGGATGTCTTTCTTCTATATGCTTGCTTATTTTTGCTATATATATGCTTGTGCTTCTAATATTTTTCTTGCAAGTATTTCATATCTCGTTTCCATTATGCTCTCAAACAAGGGGGAGCACACATCAAGGGGGAGTTCTCGTCCCGACAAATTTCATATCTAAAACTTGTCGGCATAACCTTTTTGATTCTACAAAAAGGGGGAGAAGCAGATATAAACTCACTAAATACTTGACTAAAAATTAATTTATCAATTTAATGAGTTTAGATTTTGTAATCATCAAAAAAGGGGAGATTGTTGATATAAATAATGCCAAAACAAGTTATTAATATTTTTCGATATCTCTACGTTTTGATAATCACAAAATGTAAAATCATTAAATGGAAAATTATGACGTAAACAAGCATTTAGTTGTTAATATCTATTTTAACAACTCAAATCACTTAAGGTATGAATAAACAAATGCTTAATGTATTATATGATCAAAGGAACATTTTCTTAATCACTAGATTTTTTATAAAATGTCACAAACATTTTATATCTTTTAGAAAAATATTTTTGGTATTAAATAAAAAAGGTTTAATCCATTATAAATTTATAAATTCAAATTTTCAACCAAAAATGGCAAAAATATTCCAGAAAAAACCTTCCCCACAAAAAGACAAATCTGAGCAACGTTCAGGAAGGGCGGCCCCCTTAATTATACTAGGCGGTCCCCTTAATTTTAAGGGCGCCGGCCACCTATTTAAGGGGACCGCCCCGCTCCTGTAGGCTCTCAGATTTGCCTATAAATACTGGTTCATCTCTGGATTTTTCCTCACCTTTTGCACCCCAAACCTTCTGTTCTAAATCTTCTCTAATTCTTGTAAATCCTTTGATCATATTCTTTTAAGCATTGGTTTCCAAGTGATCCAAGCTTTCATCATCCAAGTGCAAAAGAAGAATACTCCTTCAACTAGAGAAGAAGTATTGTAGTTCAATTCATATCATTTTGTAGTTGTGTAAAGTAAAGTGTTGTATAGTTGTGATAAGTAGATCTAAGTAAGTAGTTGTGTTGTAAAGAAGTAGTGTAGAAGTTGTAAAGTCGTGGTCTAGAAGTTGTGAAGCCGTCGTGTAGAAGTTGTGAAGCCGTCGTGTAGAAGGTGTGAAGCCGTAGTGAAGAAGTCGTGAAGCCGTCGTGAAGAAGTTGTGAATAAGTCGTGAAGAAGTCGTGTAGAAGTTGTGAGATTGGTTCTAGCTACGATTTGAACCCGACATCTAGATTTGTGTCGTTAAGCCGGTGTAAGCCAAAGTTGTGTAAGGTTTTCTCCGCCATAAGGGAGTTTGTTGATATAGTGAAGAGAACTCTCGAGTAGGTGACTCGGGGAGTGGAGTAGGGCAAGGAAGGTGTCCTTGTAGCCTATCCACTATAAATCATTGTGTTGTGGTTTGATCTTTCCATCCCTTTCTTTCATTTCATTTCATTTACTTTACTTGCATTACTTATTTACATTTGTCTATATTTTTTCATATTGTTTATGAGTTGAAGTCACATAAGATCGAATCTAAGTTTCTAAAAGTAAACAAAAGTTTTCACAATAAAATTTAAAAGAAGTAAAACTATTCAGCCCCCTTATAGTTTTTCACAAAGCAGTACAAATAACCGCAGAACAGTACTAACTCTTTGAAGGTAGCAGTACAAAGTATGTTAGCAGTACAAACTTGCTGTCGCGAGCAGTACAAAGTGAACACGGGCAGTACTAATCATCTTTGATAGCAGTACTAAGATGTTTCAATGGTCGACTAGCAGTACAAACGTATTAAGAAAGCAGTACTAACTGCTAGTAATCGAACACATGAAGCTGAAAACACAGCAACGTGAACGCAACCAATTTAAGGTTTACAAAACCCTAACATTCAGAACATCTGGTAAACCACTTCGCATTCAGGTTATGAACAGGAAACCAATCATCTTGCTTCAAACCACAACTGAGCACGCAACTAGTCACCATAAAACAAATAGTCGAATACTAAGAAGATCACTAATTGCTACCATTGAATCACATTTGCTAGTAACTAGGGTTTTATTCTGTCACTTCAGAACCTTAAGTGTTGTTGATCAGTATCACAACACGGTAAACACTAAACACCAGTAGCTAACACGAACCAGTAAACCCTATGAACAAAGCGACGATATCCAGTTCAAATTTGTTGTTCTTCCGTGGATAATGAACACCAAGCAACATAAAAACAATTTCCATAATGATTTAACACGAATAGAACACGAATTCATGAAGTTGAATCAAGAAAACCCTAAAAATTCGAAATTCATAAACTCGTCTATAACAGTTTTCAAAAATATATACCCCCCGGTAAAATTTTACCCTGATATATAAAGAATCTCCAGTAAAAATTTCAACCCGATCCAACGGTTAACGAAGGAGTTATTGTCCTTTGAAAACAGCCCTGCAGTGAGTTGTAAAAATAGAAACCAGTTACGAATCTTTCTGCTTTTCTTCGAACTTCGACAAACAAAACCTTGTTTAATCCCACGATCAAGAGCCCCCTTGGCTTTGATACCAATTGTGAAGTTATGATTAAACAACTTCATGGATCGTTTAGGCAAAGGATTAAACAATAATAATAAATAAATACGATATGCAGCGGAATAAACAAAACTATCATTATTATTGATACAAGGTTTCTTCACCATCATCTCTAACAACTACTTACAAACACAAATAGCCCCAATGCTACATGATCAAGTGTAGCACGGTTACCTACTCTAACAGGGATCAAAGATCCTTGAGGCTTATCTCAAAACTCTAACCTATGCGTTTACATGGTGTAGAAACACGCCTAGACACACACACACACCCCTTTACTTGGTGTTACATCTCTAACACCTGTATATAACCCTAACGCCCCATCTCTTTATATAATAGAGATTTAGGGTTACAAAGACTTTAACATAATACATAATTAGTCCTTCATCTTTGTCTTAATAAGTCTCCTTCATCTTTCATGTTTTGTCTATTATCAACTCAAATTTAATTCCCAACACGTTAGAATACCAAGAAAGATATTTTGGCAATGTGCCTGAAGGCGAAAAAACAAAACGTTTAGCATATGATTAGTTCATTATAAAGTATAGAATTGATTTCTGATGACATTTTATTTTGTTATTTTTTGTTTACTGAATGTATGCATATTTATCACAAAAGTAGAAGGAATTTATTGTTGACGCTCTATATTTTAATTTATACTTTTCTTATGGAATATATATAATGAAATTTTCATTATGATGCGTTTAATGTTTAATTTGAGATGGTTGTCAGAATGATTCTAGATTATTCGAATGAAAATTAAATACAATAGTTTTGTTTTCGTAACAATTAGAAGAAACACATTATGGTTTGATAGCCTTAATAATAATAATAAAAATAAATAATAAATAACTAGAAGCAAATTACAATTTATTTTACCAAGTTTTAACAAAACCGAATTTACAGTTTATAAAAAAAATACTTAGCATTCGATTAGCTGATTCTGTTGTATATAACTGATTTCTGATTAAAAACGTTTAGCATTTGATTAGTTGATTCTAATGACGTTATGACACTCTATATTTTGTCTACACTTTTCTTATGGAATAAATATATTGAAAAATTAATTGTTGTGCGTCTACTATTTAATTTGAGATGGTTGTTTTCTGATGGTCCGTATTAAAAATAATTGTTTTATGAATTTTGGAGTGAATATATGAATGAAAATTAAGCACATCAGTTTTGTTTTTGTAAGGATGAAAAGAAATACAGTATGGTTTAATAACCTTAATAATAAATACTACGTAGTAATGAGTTTTACAAAATCGACTTTACCATTTGGCGAAAAAGGGAATACAAAAAGCCTTTTGAAATTTTTTGAGATCAAATCCAAAACACCCTAAACTAAACAAGATTTTATGCAAAATCAAAAAAAACCAAAGCATGTGTAACAACGTTTATTGCACAACGTGTTCTAAATTTCCAAGAATAACTAACAGAAACCACAATCATCGACCAAACAAGTAAGTTTTAATTTATATTTTTTATTATCCATATACATGTTTAAATGGAATTTTTTTTTAATTTTATTTTGAAGAAATTTTTTTTTTGACGTAGTGTTGATGCAAATAATTTTCTAAAAAGGTTATTTATATCATTCGATAACTTCACGTTTTGAGGATGACAAAATGTGAAAACACTTTACGTTAAAATTAACGTAAACAAGTTTTTAGTCGAAAGATCCCATTTCTACGCAAATCACTCTAGGCATGCACAAACAAATTTACAACTTGATAAATGATCAAAGATGTGAATTTGTGTTTAAAACTTCACATTTTTAATGTGACAAAACATTTTTATAAAAATATATTTTAAAAGTTATTTTTGAATAGTTAAGAAATGTTTTATTGGAAAAATAAGTTCAAATAACATAACAGCTATTTTTCACCCAAAAATCAGCTCTAAACTTCCCTAAATAAGTTTTCACCACTAACGACAAAAAGAGGAGCGTTTTTGTCTGGCACGGTACCACGGTACCACTAAATTTAGTGGTACCGTGGGTGATTTAGTGGTACCGTGTACCTGTAACGATCAAAATTTTTCTTCCTATAAATACTAGCCCTCTTCACAGTTTTTGGGCATCCTTTTTCACACAGAATTTTCCGAGTTCAATACTCTCATCACATTTTCTCTTCTTGATCATTTAGTTTAGTTTTCTTTTGTTTTAAGAGTGATCCAATCATCCAACCAAGTGTTCCTCTTCATTCCTCTTCTAGTGCAAGAGAAGAACACAAGGTATCCAAGAAGATACAAAGTGTTGTAGTTGTAGTTAGAGCACTTGTAACACTTGTTACATACTTGTTGTATCTTTCTATACATCAAGATCATTTTTATTTTGAGAGTTTGTGAGAGAAGATCATTGTGATCTTATAGAGATATTGAATATTTCTTGTAGCTTGTGAGCTAGTGTGTTGATCAAGTTGATCAAGGGTAGATAGGATAGATTGAGTCAAGTGAGGGTTGATCATTGTGATCTTGGAGATCTTGGAGATCTCTTGTAGCTTGTGGGCAAGTGTATTGATCAAGTGGATCAACGGTAGATCGGGTAGATCGAGTCAAGGGTGTTGATTGTGTGAAGTAGAAAGGATCAAGTGAATCATGGTAGATTGGTGCTAGCTAAGATTAGCACTCGACATTTAGCTTAGCGTCGGAAAATAGGATAAGCGACGTTTTACGGTTTTCTCCGCCTAAAGGGAGGTTTGTTGACATAGTGCTTGAAACTCTCGAGTGTGGGACTCGGGGAGTGGAGTAGGACGAAGAAGAGCTTCGTGACCGAACCACTATAAATCTCTTTGTCCCGGTTTGATCTTTCCATCTCTTTCCTTTACATTTATTGTTTATATTACATAGTATAGTATAGTGTTTATATTGGTGTTGATTGATTACACATAAGATTTGAATCAAGGTTTTTCAATAGTAAAGTTTTGAAACAAATTCAAAACTGGTAAAACTATTCAACCCCCTTTCTAGTTTTCCACACGTAGTTTTTAAAAAAATGGCAGTATCAATGTCGGGCTTGAATCGAAAATGGAAGTATTATGGTGGAAGGATTATAACAGATAGGATCCATAGTTTTATTGGGGTGGGCCTGAAGTTATATTGCCACCAATAGAAGTATGGTACATAAATTTGAGTTTCATTGGAGATAGTTTATGTAACAAATGGTAATTTTCTCACTAATATTTTAATAATAAATGTCAATTTATTATTACACAACTGTTTGACTAAACATATATGTGTTTACATAACTATTACGGGAAGCAAACCCGCACGCAGTAGCGTACAATAACTCACCAAAAATATTTGAATTTATCAGAAAAAGTGAATTTATCACTTTCTGACAGTTACAGACACCAACATAACAAACACGCGAGGTTATCTTGTTTTTCCTGAAAACCGACACCACACGTGTACCGACACCACGTTAGTAATGGTTAAACTTTATAATTCATTTTTGGAGTCAATAAATTTTATTTTGTTTCAGTTTTATAAAAACGGCTCCAGATTTATGTTTTTCACGTTTATGTGAAACCGAGGTACCACGATTTTACCTCAGCTCAACAGAACATGGGGTATACACAATATAATTAAAACAAATAAAACACTAACCCACTCACTTATACACGTGACACTATATTTGTTTCTCTTTCTCCTTCGATCTCACCCCCACAACATTCCAACTTATGTATTGACTTTCCTGGTGATAAAACCCAGGAACATCACCATCAACCCCAACCATCGCCATCTACATATTGCGTTTTGTACTTTCGTGTCTCCCGAGTTTTTGTCGACTCTTAAACCCGCTCCCCATAAGTCAAACGGCCTTGAGATCGAGGAATGGAGAGGGAGAATAGCTAGAAATGGCGGAATCTCATCTTTGGGAGATCAAAAGAAAGCTAAAGGCTTGCCATAATTTCCTCTTTATGTACCTCCGATTTCCAGTGAAGCAACCACACAACCTCATCACACCACAAATTATACTTATCAGTCGAAGGCTCAAGAGGAAGCAGGGGTGTGTGGAGTGCTTGGAAATCAGATTGGGTTTATTGTTTGTCTCCTGTGATCGACTTCTAATCTTCCTTTAAGGTTAATTCCTCTCATTGTTGTTGAAATTCATTTTGTTGTGATTTTTATCTTTCTCGAATCGTATGTATATTTTTCTTATTGTTGTGATATGAGTTATGTGGTTAAGATTATTTCGTATGAATGTTATGTTATGGTGTGGTAAAAGGAGTTTTAAAACTGGAAACAACTAGAATTCGAATTAAGAATCGACGTTGGCTCAAAAATCATGAAGTGTATGTTGGTAAAAAGGTGGTGTTCGAGTCTTGTTTAATCTCTCTTATTCGAACTATAAGCAGTGAAGGAGTTAAATTAAATCTAGAATAGAAAGAAAATTGATGTTGAGTAAAGCTTGAATGCTTGTGGGAATGTATGTCGAATCAGTGTGTTTGTGATAAAAATTTCACCTCGTCTATTTGGTGTTCGTCCTGTGTTTACATTCATGTTGTTGCTCGAAAATGGTTGTGTTGCATTATGATTAAACTCTTTGAGTTCCTAGTTGAATTATATGCTCACAAAGTGTTTGGAATTTAGCTTGAATAGAGTGTGGTTGGTACTCAAAATCTGAATTTTTGATTCGAATTAGTTAACCTTGCACTCGATACTTGGGTTGTGTTGTACTCAACTCGAGTGTGTAAGACTTGAGAAACTTGTGTGCTCGTATTGTAAGTCCAGTCGTGATGTTTTAGTAACCTTGGTTGAGCTTATGTTGCATTGGATGTTGTTTTGAGACACAGGTCTAAGTACCGTTAGGCTCACGTAAAAGAAGTCATAGTTATATGTTGGTTATGTCGAGCTCAAAGACCACGAGTTATGGTCATGGAGCTCATCCCATGCCTTGGTTGGATTGATATATTCCCTTGTTTGACTCGACCATTGGGTCGTTAATGACACCCATTGGGTGCTAACTCCGCCCATCATACAAAGGGGTTCACACATGTGACCAAGTTCTTTAAAATCGTGCCTTAGTCAAGTTCAGGGTTCGAACCCTTTTTCCTCACATAACTGCTCAACAAGATGCTTGCAAACCCATGTTTTGTTTCTCTGAAATATGGTATATAATGGAAGTCGAGTTATTGCATGGGCTGAGTTTTCATTAAGCTTGAGGTGGGCTAGTATATTAGTTCACTAGGCTGAAATCTCTTGAGTCTTAAATAGTCGACTTGGGCCGAAGCCCATGTAGCCAAAAACTCGGGCCACTGGCCTTTTCGTACAACCAATAGAAGTGGGTTCACTGTAGTCCATTTCATTTAATGATGGGCCATAGCCCAACTTGTCACAAACCTTAATATTATAACGAATTCGAAATGGTTCATTCCGAATACACGAGTTGTGATCGTCACCGTTCTAGTGGTCGTTAAAATCATTACAACTTTATATTTGAAACCACTCGACTAGTATTTTTGTTCCGTTACACATCATAAAAATTTAATAGCTCGATATATATATATATTAATATCACACGGAATAGTTAGAAACTCAACATGAGATTTATAACAAACGCTTTAAATTATAAATCCTTTTGGTTGACATAATGCATACAATGAAAAACCTATTTTACATATCTAACGATACATAAACAAGTCGAAACACTAAATTTGGAAATATAAACTAGTTCATTGTTTTATTTGCATGTAACTCGAAATGTTCTATCAAAACTTATATAAGTCGTTAGATTATAAAACGGTTATTTTCAAACACAAGTTTACCATTTTTGTTAACACGAGGACTACTTATTACCCAAGAGCTCATATACATGAATTATTAACTTATCGTTAAATGACATAAACAATGATGAGAATTTTCAAAAGTAACATTCCTTCACAAAAACTATATGTATGTACGAATATACATATACACACACCATCATACACATACTTACTCATGTACACACACTTGGTAAAAATATGTATACACTCAACGTTTCCATATGTTGTCAACGTTTGACATGTGATAGTAATTGTCTTCCGTACGTAGTCTTCCGATCTCTGTCAAACCGGAAGCTTATTCGTCTTGATCTTTTTCTAATATACACTTATACACTTTAAATGAGCCAATACCTACAAATGTTAAGACATTCTTCCAACTTAAATGCTGCCACACCAGCAACAATAACATAAACTCTTTAAAACTTCTGAAGTTCTTAAATTTGGACTGTGAACTAAAACAAATCATACTAATCTAGGTCACGTGTTGGTGCTGAACACTGTCTGAACCATTTTGTGATCTGACTGCTATTTACCAAGGTGAGTTTATAGCCCCACACTATTTAAACTTGTTTTACTATTGGGGTGAGAAACATGCAAAACTATTTTATGGACCAAACTTTTGTCTATGCTGTTACGTGGATTAGCCTAAGCCATGTTATGTCCCACTATGCCCAACTCATTGAACCGTCAATTCTTGTTGGTAAGCGCGAATGTCATAAATAGATCTATTGGGAGTAACGTCCTCGTTCGGGTTGACTGGATAGGCAAACGAACGTATACCATGTCGGAAACACAAGTGTCTGGGATAAACACTTGTCGGGCCTTGATATTTAACCTGCTTCTAGAGCATACACAATATTATAGCTTCGGTTGCATGAACATAATGCTAACGTAATAGACTGTATTTTTATATGGCATTACATGGGTTGTAATGTTCATATCCCAAACTCATGGTCCAACTGCTGATTTACTGCTTATTGATAAAACTATGAACTCACCAGCTCTTTGCTGACTTTTAGCATGTTTTCTCAGGTGTTTAAGCTGACTGATATGAAAAGGTGATGGCAGGGCAAAGCGTCATAGATTACTGTCTGAAGTACTGTGGCATTTTAAATTATGACTTGTTTTTTACTGGGACAACTAAATTTGTGGGCCTCACTTTATTAACTCAAACTATGTTGTAAACAATATTTTTCTGGATTGAATGAATTAAAATGGAGTATATATTCCGTTCTTTGTTACCTTGTGTTGTGATTATCAATTTAGTAGCACCCCATGACCCGAATGCTTCCGCAATGCCAGATTTTGGGTGTGTTACAGATTACAATAAACCTCGCTAAATACAACTAACCTGAAAAAGTTGTATTATAGTGTTTCATGCAAACATGCAGTGTTTTCGGTAGATGGTGGTCTTAAGCCTTTTGAAAGGGAAAATGATTTACAGGTTTTGATAAGCCTTGAAAACAATGAACATGTGATCGATCTGTATATAAGTCATAGTTGCTATGGACCAGTCTTTTACAGTCCATATGTTTGGTATAAGAGGAAATGGGCGCGTGACTTGGGACCATAGCATGCGCATGTCGCAATGGTAGAAGATGAGGAGCCAGGTGTTGAGATAACTAATGAGGAAAATGATTCCGAATCGAATGGAATGGACTATGGAAAGAATGTTGATAATAATCAACAGGATATGAATTTTGACAACAACGTTATTGGAGACAACTCTTCAAAAGAATAAAACGATCACATTGAACCAGAATTTTATAATGAAAATTGGTATCGTGAAAGATTTGGACTGTAATAAGAATATTATTTTGGAAAAATGTGTAAATTAAATGTTATTTCGTAGTTTATGATGGAAATAATGCATGTTTTTTCATTGTTGACGTATTTTTTTAGGAATGAATTGTTTGTTTCTCTATGTTTTCTCTGATTAACTTCTCATTCCATGTGTTGGAACATGGAATCAAACGTTTTGCCATTGTTGTTATCGATTTGTTGTTTGATGTGCTGGTGTGGGTTTGTTAGGGTTTTTGGTTTGGCTTAAGGTTTGGGAAGAATATGGTTCGGGAATTAGGATTACTTTCTAATGCAAACAATGAATGTTGATGTTTGTTATTTAGTAGTTTATGATAGAAATAACCCATAAAAAAGTATTTAATAAAGCATCTTATATTGATTCCTTTCAAATTCAAAAAGCAAAATAAACTACAAATCCACTACAAACAAATAAATAAAAACCATTAATTAATATAAATACTTAAAGATTCATCACCAAGATAATAACTTGAAAATGTTAGTAACTAAATTACAAATTGCTACCATCAAATAATAAAATTGTTATATGCAATAAATATAAACATATAACATTATCTATATTTTTACTATTTTACAACTGCTGTCATCTTTATTTTCCAATAAGTGCTTACCAAAAATATAGCAACAAGAAACAAAAAGTCCTTCTCAAACAATACCTGGTGATGATTTGTTATTCAAATAATTGGATATTGGAGAAACATATTACTTCATGGATGAATTGATGAATTATTGAAGTTTGTAAATGATAATGATCTTTAAAAAATAGAATTTATAGTTTTTTTTTTTGCCACAATCCTATCCTCCAAATACAATCATTCAATACAATTTATACTTAAGCAATGGATCTTTTAAACATTCTACCAATAGTTCATTCAGCAATAGTTATAAGGGATAATTACAAAAATAGACAATGGATTGAAGTGATTTTATTTTTCTACCTCGTACCCCGGGCAACTGGGCAACTCGCCCCATATGATGACACGTGTCCCCAGTTGCCCAAAAAATGTCGATTGTTGCCCAAAACATACACAAGTTGCCCAAAAATACACAAGTTGCTCAAAAAATACACTTCCAGATTTCAGTTGCCCAAAAAAGTGTAGGTTGCCCTTGACAAAAAAAATATTTTCCGATCTCGGGGTAGATAAGGAAAATTACTTGGTTGCTTGGGCTATTTTTGTAATTATCCCCCATATCCCTAGTTAGAATACTAATCACAATGAGCCATTGTAAGAAACAAGAAATGATGGTTGAAAGTGGTTGTTAAATCTGGCTTTTGATTTTGTCTATCTTCCTATTGCTATTAATTAAATTTTGATTGTTCATAACTAATTCAACAACGAGATGGGCAAAATCAAAAGCATATGTAAGACCAATTTACACAATCATTTAATTCTTTTTCTTACTACGGCTCATTTTGCTTAGCATTGTATCTATTGCGTATGTTTGGAAAAGTTGTTGGATGCATATTGATTTAACTAATGGTTGAGTATTTAAGAGATCCATTGGGTAAATTTAAAGAAAATTGTAAGATTATGTTTGGAGGATAGGGTTGTGGCTAAAAGACTATAAAGTCTGTTTCTGAAGATCATTCTTATTTGAGAACTTGAACGATCAATCCATGAAGTAATACGAAATTCCAACTTTGAAGTATCTAACTATAAATGCACCACCCTTTTGTTTATGGGAAAGTCTTTTTGTGCCATGTTGCTATATTTTTGCAAGTACTTACTCCCTATTGCTAGAAGGGCCAGACTTCATAATTATGTGTGTGTTTTTATTTGTGGTTAAGTGGATGGTTTGATTCAAGATTTGGATGAGAAAAAATTTGGTATTTAAAATAGAGGAAAATGTAGGTTATTGAAGTTAAATAAATGACTTTAATTAATGGTAGATGGTAAAAATTTGTTACTGATCGTTGTTAACCATTTAATAACAATGAATGAAAAGCAATATTTTAGTCTATATTTATTTTGTTGATCATGAAATATATTTGCTGTTTGATTTGTGATGGATGTCATTTCGATTTTAATGTCCATTATTAATTCTTTAAGTGCATATGACGATATATACGGCGATAGATTTTCTTATTTTTTTATTTTGTATTAATTCAAATCTCATGAATTTTGGGATACATTTATTTGTATTTAAATACCCCATTTATGTTATTCACACATCGTGTGAAAATGTAATCCTTAATCCTAATTCAAAAAAAAAAAAAAGCCTTAATATAAATGAATGTTCATCAATTGAAACTCTTGATAACAAAAAATCACGAACCGAAATTGCATCTAATATAAATAAAGAACATTCAAGTAACAGTTTGTTTTAATAATTAATGTGTATGCTAAAATAACTATTTACATTTATGCTAATTTTATGTATGTTTTTATGTTGTTACAAATGATAATGATTTTGAGACGTTGTTTAATTGGTTAACGATGAAGTTTGTAACCCAAGTATTAAGTGTTCGTGATATCAACAAATTGTTATCTAAATTGACCAAGGCAATAATATTAGTTAATCAGTTGCGTTCTTCGGGCCATGACATTGATGCCCATTATATGATCAATCTGGATTTTTTTTGGCAATGAATGAGACTTTTTTTTAAGTTATGAAATTTTTATCGTTATTGTAATAAAAGATAATTATCGATATGTTACAAATAAGTTTGTTTTGTGTTAATGATTTATTATTTATTATATTATATTACTAGATATAATGCCCGCGCACGCGCGGGGTTTTTTCTAATCATTTAAATAAATTATTATTTTTAATTTCGGGTTTTAATTATTATAATAGGACCTTCAAAACTATTGTACTTTGATTGAGGTATTGAATTATGGTTATTTACGAATGTAGTGGGTTTTAATATTAATTAGATTTGGAGGAGATGTTCTTGCATCAATGATTGTGCGTGAATGAATGATAAGAGATCGAGTTTGATTGATAGAGGAGGAATTTGGGAATGTTGGGACTTCAAATATTTAGTGGGAATGATACTGAATTTTAAGTTTCAGCCCAAATCTTTGAAAAACTTGCTCCACCGTTTTCAAGTTTTAATTTTTTATATTTTGACACATATATTTTTGTAAGTTTTTATTGAATGATTACAAATCACATTCTTTTTTTTGTAGAATATGGATAAATTTAGAAGTATTTAGGCTTTTCTTATTTAATATTTAAGAAAATAATAATTATAATAATTTGATTATTACTTAATAAGGTATGATTTGATTTTTTGAAATGTAAAAGTCCCCACTAGGGGTTTTGCTTTATTATATAAAAGTATATAACATTCATTGAAAAGTTTTGGGAGCCGGCACTTTTCCAAAGCCTACAAGTAGGAGTTATGCTTGAGGGAGTGTTTTGGGCGCACCGTGGAGCCACGGCTTGAGCCAAAACTGTTCACATGCCGAGCTGAGCCATCGGCTTGAAAGGATTAAATAATTAGGTTAGTGCTCTTTTTCTTAGTGGGATCTCCACTAATTTTCCACTTAATTCGGGAGGTGATTTGCATGTTTAACACTTGTGCTTTCGATTAATAGGTGTGTATAACACACATGGAAGATTCGATGGGGATTTCTAAAAGTGGTGGTTTATCAATCTTCTTATGCAATTTTAGTTTTCGCATTGACGGGGAGATTTTCTAATCTTCGTTTGGAGTGGTTTTGGTGTGCAGGTATGTTTGAATAGCCTTTTTAATATGTTCCTCTAATGTGGTTGTAGTTTTAAGCATGTAACCATGTAATATACTTCGACATCTTCAATTTTTGTTTGCAATTAGGCGTTGGAGAATTTGTTATTTACTTTTTGGTTTGGAAGGTGTAAGTGTGTTTGATGTTTTATTTTTACATGGTTAGGGTTTACATTTTTGGAAATTCAGTTACTTCAGATGTTTCATGTTTTGTTTGTTTAAGGTTTTATTATGTTGGTGTATTCTTGTGCCATAATAGCCTGATTTGAAGTGGTTTTCGTTTGCAGGTGTGGTTCAACTGCTTCTTTAATATGCCTTTTTAATGTTGGTGTTGTACAGTTTTCGCCTAGAAATGCGAGTTTCATGGTGAAACCATTATATTTATGGGTGTCGATGATTTTTTCGGCGAAGAAAATGTGGGTTTATGAGTTTTTGGGTTTTCCGACGCCAGGAAGTAAAAAAAGAGTAGGTATTTTTTGGTTTTTCTGCGACGGATTACTCGAAAACAAAGTTTGTCAGGCGGGCTTTGCCTTAGTGTTGCTTGGAGAAGTGTTTGCCAGGCTTTGACAAACTCTGGCCTTATAGGGCTTATGTTTGGGTTGACTCAAAAGTGTACGGGCCTTAGCCGAGTGGGCTAAAGACCCTATATGCTATCAGTTTGTCTTGGAGTTTTATCATCGATTTCACCTCATACGTAATGAGGATCAAAATTTTTCCACCAGTTTTTGGATAAAAAATCAACATATTGTTATTTCCCTTCGAGAGTTTGCCAACACCCTCGGTCTTCAAAATTCCGGGCAATGTGCCTATATGGAAGGTTGGTATCTTGAGTCTCTTCTTGATCACATGAAGAAGATGGTCCTTATACCTACTCCCAATCAAATCAAAGAAATTGTCCAAATTCCAATACTCATTCATACAAGACACACCAAAAAGGGAGAAGTTCACTTAGATCCAAATAGGATTTTCACCAAAGAAGTCCACCAAAACATGAGAAGTTGGGAGGAAATTATTCGTGAAAACATCTTTTGCCACACAGGCAATCGTGACCATTTTCTGGTGTGTTGTGGTCACATGCTCTATTGTTTAGCAACCGAGTGTTGAGTTTATTAGACTCCTTGGATCGTTTTGAGCATCTAGGGTTAAACAATAACATAGACAAAATACATACGCAGCGGAATTAAAACAAACAACTATGTTATTGACACAAGGTTTTACCACAATCACCTTCAATTATATTAAGAATAATATAACATGTTATCTACATATAACAAGGATCAAAGACACCTTTGATCTTGGGGGTTAACTAACAAACTCTAGTCTAGGCGTTTATAATTTACGCCCTAAACACACACACCTTTAGTAATCAACTACATTATGGAAGACTTAATAATAAAACTTACGTACCCTTGATCTCTTTATATAATAGAGATTTAGGGTTTACAAAAGACTTCTAATTGTATTAGGAAACAAATACTTTCCTAATCTTTATCCTCCATCTTTTTCTGCAAGTCATCTTTGTCTTTTGTCGTATTAAGTCCTTCTTTTTTCATTCTTTATGTTTTGTTTCATCAAATCAATAAACCCAACACCTAGCGAGAATATAATCTTGCTTATTTCGTTGGTAAGAGAATTGAAAATATCAAGTGTAAGTTCGACAAAGTGTTGCCTTATGGCATGTTATTGACTCGTCTTTTTTGACACGTTATGATCACAAATCCAATTCTTACGGGACCCCAATACGTGTTAGTCAATCGGGTCATGGAGTCTTTTGGTGGGGACTCGACTAGAAAAACTAAGAGCGATAAAGGAACAACAAAAAGAAAACATGTATGTCTCTTATCTTCCACCTTTTACAAAGAATCATCGTCACATAATGACGATGATGAGGGTGATTAAGGCGCTTCTAGTCCTACTCTTTCACCTAGATCCTACTATCATTCTCTTCCGAATACCTAAAACGAAATCTACAAGGAACCTGCACAAGTTAGTGAAGCGAGCATCCTTGAGATGATGCGACATCAAACAATCATGATGAACAAACAATCGTCAATGCATAGGGAGCAAAGGGGCACGCTCAAGTCAATTGAAAAGGATATTGAAAATTTGGGCAAAGTGATAAAAAATAAGTTTAAGTGAGGGTGTTGAGTGAGGTCACTTATGAAAATTTTATCTTGTTTATGAACCTATTATGATGGTAAAACATGTACTATGGTAGGATGCTTATTATGCTATTGCTTTGCATGCTTATGCTTTATCGTAACTTATTTTGGATAGTTAAGCTAGGATGATCGGTTCAAATTTTATCATCCTACTTATTATGCTATTGCTTTGCATGCTTATGCTTTATCGTAACTTATTTTGCATGTTTTCTTAGTATTTTGCATTTTGCATGCTTATGCTTTATCGTAACTTATTTTGCATGTTTACTTAGTATTTTGCATGCTTTTGCTTAGTATTTTGCATAACTTACTAGTTTGCATGCATATGTTTAGTTTTAGTTTATAGTTTGCTTGAGGTAAGTCTTTTCTTAGTTTAGGACTAGATTCTTGCAACTTTTGAGGTCCTAAAACTTGCTGAAAAACAGCCCCCAATACACTACCTTTGCATCCTTAGAACCCATGGATATTTAAAAGGGTTGCAGAAATCTCTTTCAATAGCATACGGCTCCCATATTGATGCACGACTCCCTTATTGATAAGGGAACCGTCTGACAGATAAAGGAGTCGTGCCATGTCTGAACAGATTCTCCATATCTTTGATTCCATAGCTTTTTCCAATTTCAAAACTTCTCATAATCCTCTTAGCGTTAAAACATCAATTTCACATCAAAACCATGTATTTGATTACCTCCATTTTCACCTTAAATAGCCACCATCTTCTTCACATTTAACTTACACTTTCAACCATCCTCAACCTTAAATCCCACACTAACCATGGCTTCCTCACATTTATTTTCCACAAACTTCATTAGAAGAACTGCTATGATAAGCGTAAGACAACCTATATTCATTGATTTAGTCTCTACTCATGACACCTTTGCTAGAACACCATCACCTACTCAAAACCTCAATCACCACCATTTCCCATAGAGTTTTTAAACCCACTCGATTACCCACACATGCATAGTGCAAAATGTTTATGCTGCTTTAACACAAGTAATTAAATTCACGCCTTGTGTGAAGAGCCAAATTTCATGTTTTCCTACATTGAACAACATATCACCACTTCTTCCGCTCCAAGCTCAACACCAACCATCTAAACATTAGATTGTTTAGAAAACGTTCCCAAATAATCTTACACATCTCTTTTAGGTTGAAGTAAGTTATAGGATTTTTTTTTCTAGTTTTTTTTCTTCTAATTTATGTTATCTTTTGTTGTAATGGTATTTTCCCTTATAGTGGATTACACTATATGTAGTTTTCGGTTATTAATGGTTTCTTGTATAATTTGATATATGTGTTGTGATGGTTTGCATATCTATTTTTGGCATATATTTTTTAGCCAATATCTTGGTTATGATCTTGCTTATGATTGGATTATATATATATACTTGTATACTAACTCTCTTTTGTAGCACGTCATCATAGCTCGATTCCTTGGTGCCCTCAGGAAGGAGGAATCCACCAAGGGGGAGCAATTGCACAACCTCTATCTCCAACAAGTCCCTTGAACTTTGATCTCTCACAACATCAATCTTTTGGCTTCGAAAAAAAGGGGGAGAAATGTATAAGACTCATTACTAAAAACTTGTCCACAAATTTTTTGTCTTAAAATGAGTTTATATTTTGTTATGATAAAAAAGGGGGAGATTTTTAATACAAATAATGAGTAAAAATGTTATTTCTATTTTTTGATTTTTCTACGTTTTAATAATAACAAAATATAAAAACATTCTACGTAAAAGTAACACAAAATCACTTAAGGTGTTAATAATGAGATGTTACTTAGATTTATCACACAAGCTACTAATTCAACCTAGATCTAGAGAGAGAAAGTTAGAGAGAGAAAGAGTGGAAGGTTTACTTAAGATAATAATGAAATATTTAACCATTCAACCAACCAACCCTCTCCATTGAATGGGAGGGGGTATTTATAGTGATTTACAAGACATGGGCTTTTACCCCTAAATAATACATAATTAAAATAAATAAATAGACACAGCCCATGGGCCTTCTACACAGGCTGAGCCATAAAACAAACCTAAAGGCCTAAGCAACCTATAATGTAAATGATCAATACCTGATGAATAATAACGTGTTCCCAACAATCTCCCCCTAAGTATTGGTCATCGAGGTTGCTTGACGTCGTCTTTGCTTATTTGGCTTTTGACGTCATTGGAATCTTTGTTCTTTGTTCTTTTTGTGATATGATATGGTAATGTGTGATCTGCCTTCCACCAACGTTCTTTGTTTCTGGTGTCTTTACGTCTTTTCCACCATGCTCATATGTCTTTTTACTTTTTTTCTTCAATTGGTTCTCACTTCTTCAATCTTTGACTTGTGAAAGGTTGTAGTGCTTGAACTTTGACTTTTCTTTAACATGTTCGAACTTTTGTTATCTCTTAGTCTTTGTGAGAACTTATCTTCAGGATATGATCATGATGGAATGGTGGTTATGTAACTCCAGGTCTTCATGATTTGCTGTAGGTAAACAGTTAGCAATAAATCATCCAGCACTTACAGACTCGGTATTCGAGATCAGCAACAGCATAGTGTGAAGACTTTCTCTAATCCTAACCTAGGCCGTTCTGAATCAGATACCCCCGAAAGGGCTTACACAGACACACCGAAGTGCACCTACGATTCAGTGAGCCGCTGAGGATCACCTCACGACTGTAGACCGCTTTGGAGCTAACACTAAGCGTAATCCACAAGGGATTACCAAAGTGACCTGCTGTCAGGGTTGTTTGATGTTGACCCTGGCAGTATTTCCATTCAATCACTGAGAATCACAATTTGTGAATTCTCTTATGAATGTTCTCGGCAGATTGCTAAGATCTGCGAAGGACACTCTTATAATTTACAACTGGTGTTCCTTTTGTTGAACAGCCAGTGTATGTTAAGTGTACCTAAGAGATCTTTGATGTATCTCATGGCTCTAGACTCGATTTAGTGCTTATTTGTTTGGTCGTCGGAGGCATGGAGCAGAGTGCCTCCTTTTCAATATCAACACATCTCGTAGTGAGAGGTCGATAGATAATGAAGGGTTCTCCATGTGAAATGAAACAAGTGTCTTTTGAGAGACACCTGAGTGGCTAGAAGGTTTAGTGTAGTGCGTCACTGGGTCCATGACGGCTTAATTCTTCAATACCGGTGTTACCTTAGTAACAACCAGTAGCATATGTATTGAACCCGGTGTCTGCCCTAAGGTTGAAAAAATGGAGGGATATTTCTTTTCACCCTTTTCTTTACTTTTCTTTTTCATTCTTCAACCTCTTCTTTCTCCTTTCATTTCTTTTCTCCTTTTTTCATCATACCTAGGACTTTCTAGTTCTAAACTATTGGTATTGTCCTTGGGTAGATCCCTCCAGCTCTGGCAGATCATAGGACGGTTATTCCTAACCTTAGTCATCTTATATCACCATGACTATCTTATTGTTGCCATAAACCAAACCTTTTGAAAATCTCTCAAAGTGCTTATGATTGTGAAAACATATTTTGTTAACACTTTGATAGTTTTGTGATTTTCAGAAATACTCCCCCTTAACATGTGCTCATATGTATTTAATTTAAATTTGCACATGTTGGGTAGACTTAGCACTTTTGAATTGATTGATTTTCAATGAACATGATCGTCGCGAGACACGTTTACATCACTAGTAGAACTAGCTTGAAATTATTACTCGTCCAGATCATATTCAAGGAAAATCTCTCAAAATCGGTACATTCTATCCTTTATGAGACACGTTTACATCACCAGATAAACTGGCTTGAAATTATTACCCGTCCCGGACATGTCTTTTCGACTACTGACTTTTGCTATCGTCAATTCGAGTGTCAATTCTGAGTCGAGCTCTTGTGAGATATCAACTTTTGAATTACCATATTTTAATCATATCTTTATTCTCCCCCTCAAAAATAGCATACTTATGATGTTTTTTATAAACGTTTGATAAAAATATGCCTTTTGAGTTTTGTGGGAAGAATTTCTAGAACTTTTGTTTGTGGAACAAAGATTATGTTTCAAATGCTCCCCCTTGACGAGGGAATACTTGTCCTTATGAGCAGAATTTTGAAAAACTTAGAAAAAATTCTGGTTTAATTCTACTCATAAGTAAGAAGCTTTCGCTCCTTTGATCAGGATTGAGGCACTGAAGCGTACCTCAGGGTCCTTTCATTACAAGAACGGGTTGTGCACTATTATGTGTGCACAAGCCATTGTCAATGATGATAAATGATGGAAAATTATGTTGAAATATGACAAATGATAACAAATTATACCAAGGATTACTGCTCAGGTCGATGAAAAGTGAGAATGTTAGGAACTCTGGCACGTCCTCCCACATAGCTTTTAATTTGTCTCATTGTTGTTCGAAACTTGAGCCTTTTGTCAATCCGATCAATGAACTTGACTGCTTGCTTCGCATCATTCTTACTCCAGCTCATATGCTTTAACCATCCCGTCTTCAACCCCTTTCTATGGTTTGCCAGAATCTTTTCAAGTTCAGACTTGACATGCAGAAGAGTTTCATCACTGAACTTGTGGATTTCTTGATACCCCATGAATCTCGTTGGCTTCTATCCCTTACATACACCAACCCAAATGGTCTATCACCGAAAGTGTACGGCTTCTTGTCTACTATTCCTGGAGGTTGGAGATTAGGCCTGACCAAATTCAGTTTCTTCTGGTAGCTTTCTACCCCAAGGTGCACGTCTTCAACTCTGGATCTGATGACAATATTGCGGATGTACAGCAACACAGAGTTGACGATATCATATTGAAGACGCCCTGGAAGATGTTCGAGTTTTCCTTGAACTTTCAGGAGATACATGTCTTCAATATCATTGATGTGCAGGTAAGGATAGTCCGCTTCTTTGAAGGTGTATTCTTTATTGTCCAGCCTCCTCACGGTGATTTTCTTCAGATAGTTGTAGCCAAACATTGATTCAGTTTCTACACTTGTGATGGACAGGATTCTACTTCTTTGATAAACTTCAGCTTTAGGTTTTGAAGGAAAGGTGAGTTTCCATTTGTAGAACCACTTTCTCAGATTTGGCTAGTGATATATTCCCATAGCAGATTCATCGTTGTATTCTTGAACTTCATTGATAAATAAATCACCGATTTGTTCTTCCAAACCTTCTAAAGTATAAGAAGCTGCTTGGTACTTGGTAAGGGAAGTTGCATAACGTTTCTCAGGGTTTGTGTTTCCATAGATCAGATAATCCAAGTCATTATTGAAGAAGTACGCCTTGGGTATCTTCGGGTTGTGAGAATGGCCAACGAGTGGTAATGGCAGGGAGAAATCACGGAGTTGGAGTTGTTCTTTTGGATGAGAAACCCACACATGATCCTAGTCAATATTTTTAGAAAGAGCTCTTGCTACTTGTTCCAGGTTGTACTCAAACTCCAGCTCTGAAGTAGTGAATTTTTTGAATTCTGTGAAGTCGTCTTTGCAAACTCTAATGATTTCAGGCAATCCCAACTTCTGGACTTTCATTGCCTTCTTCAGTCGTTTGGTGAATTCCACAATAGAGCCTTCAACAGGTGTATCATTTTCAGCTTTCGGATATGCGTCGACCATCGTTTCAAACCAATCAAATCTTGGAGCATTAGGGTTTATCCATTCTAGTTGAGGTTTGGCTTGTCAATTGGTGGGTGGTGCAGTGATATTCTGAACTCTTGGAGGTGCAACGGGAAATTCTTGATCAAAACTCATGTCACCATAAGCTTCAGTCTCATCGAATGCCTCGGTTTCAAGTGGAACGAACTTTTCCTGACTTGTTTGCTTGGTGGTGCCAGAAGAAGGTGCAGTAGTAGAGGGGCCAGTTGATTTAGACAATTTCGTTCTTTTCTTCCCTTTATTGTCTTTGTCAGGGTCATCCCGACGATGCTTGACTGGCTTGTCTTGCTTACATCCCTCTGCTTTCTTCTCAGCATTTCTGATCGAATTGAGCAATGTCGTTCGGAGTTCTTCCTCTTTGGGATTATCGATGATGTCTTCAAGTAACTTTCCTTTCAGGTCAGCTGTAGACGGCTTGGGTGACACGGTTTGGATAGTTATTGGTGTTGTCTGCATGAGATTAGCCACCGTCTTTTCCAGATTTCATTTGACATATTCTTTGAGGATATCAATGAGTGCCTATTTAATATTTTTTCCAACTTCTTGAGGTACTTGAGCACTGACTTCTTGAGGGACATGTGTCTTGAAATATTCCCCTGCTGTCTTTTCTAGATCAAATTCTTTGAGATTATCGATGTGAAATTTTTGTATATCCACCTTCTTCTCCACCTTAGTGAGCTGTTCTTTTAACGCTTTGTGCTCATTTTCTTCAGTTTGTTGATATCTCAAAACCATCTTCTGAAGTGCAGAAAGATGTTCTTTGAGTTCATTTCGTTCACTTGTGGACTGACCCATAGATGACGGTTGAGGTGATGGAGTAGGGTTGTCATATTGGTTTTCATTTCCTTTATCATTATGATCATTGTTTTCACCTTCATCATCTTCACCTTCTTCATCATCTTCATCATATCACTGCTATCAGTGTCTTCATATCCAGATCCTGAAGGTGTATGAATTCTTTCATCTGACTCTTCTGATTCACTCTCAGATTTATCAAGTGTAGCAGACTTTCTAGCCTTTGTATCTTCTTCTGTTTGAGCTAAGGTTTGTGAAGCCGATCCTTCACCTATTTTCATCCTTTCACGTTTCTCTTGATCATCAAGATGTTTCTTTCTGTTTGCCTTTGATGCTATCTTAAACTGTTCTTGCTCTTCTTCCTCAGTCATTGGGGGTTCTATGGCTTTGAATGATTGATTGGACATTTTGATTGATTTTCCCCTCCCTTTGCCCAAACTTTTGTCTGACACTACCATCACTGACTTCATTTTCTCAAGATCTTTCTTCTTCTTTCCTTCACTAAGATCAACCTCTACTTCTTCCTCTTCGTCTGTGGGTTCATCTCGGAGTTTCAAATCTGGGGACTTTTCTCTGATTACAAGTTTCTTCTTATCGAATCTTTCAATTTTATTTGTTCGAGATGAAGCTGCTGGGACAGTTTTTGCTGTACTTCTACCTTTTCCCCTGGTTGACTTTGTTCTCTTTTCTGTAACTCCTACTTTTTCGGCCTTTTCAGCTTCATTGTACCATTGGTAAGCATCAGTTTTCTTCACCGCTTCTGTCAGCATACTTTGTGGAATTCTTAACCCTTGTTTCTTCGTGTTGCTCGTCTGCACTTTAACCCTGCTGAGCATGTGATCCATTTGTTCATTTTGTGCTTTCTCATTTGATCGTCTATCGATTCCATGGTGGTTTTCCATGAAGTGTGAGATTATGAGTTTGGTGAATCGGGGAAAGGATACCTTGTAACCCTTCTTTTGTTGGAACTGTTGGGCTTGGAATATCATGTCTTTCCATATGAACTTGGCGAAGTCCATATGGTAGAAGGTGACGACACCCCAGAAGAATTGTAACTGTGTCAAACCTGGGTGTTCAAGTCCAGTTGCTTTGCCAGTTATACAATGAATGATTATGGTGTAAAGAGTCAACCACGGCTGAGGGATGTACTTCCTGTCCACTTTGGAGATTGAGGTGAGCTCTTCATCCTCTTCATCATAGCCGAGAAGTTTTAGTGTTTCAACCATGGTTTCAAAGGTTGGATCATCGTGAGTATTTCCACAACTGATTCATATACACTTCTGGGACGCTTGTTGTCTTAGTCAATACCGGACTGATGAAGTGTCTTCTGAGTATTTCCACAATAATTTGGCAAGACTGATGACATGGCAGATTATCAAAGTCGATTCTTGAATTTGACTCACTGATTTTGCGCTCATCTCCTTCGGGAATCATTTCCTTTCGAGTAACAGATCCTTGAGACATGGTTAGCCTGTATACCACAAACACCAACAACAGCACACAATAGACATTGCATATATATGTTAGTGTATGTTATTTGTTACTCGATTATAGCCTAACTTGTATGATTCATCACATAGATAGACTAAATCATGAAAAAATCCTTCACATATCAGACAGGCAAACCATAAACAAGCAATCCTTATTCATTCTATCTTTTTGCACTTTCCTAAGTTTATTCCAAAATATACTCTAAGTCTGAAAAATACACAAACTTGGTAAGTCTTAGAAACTAGTTAAGTCTTAGAAACTCGGTAAGCCTCAGAAACTAGGTAAGTCTTATAAACTCGGTAAGTCAGAAACTAGGTAAGTCTTAGAAACTCGGTAAGTCTCAGAAACTCGACAAGTCTCAGAAACTCGACAAGTCACAGAATGTCGATAAGTCTCAGAAACTCGACAAGTCTCAGAAACTCTACAAGTCTCAGAAACTCGACAATTCTCAGAAACAGGACAAGTCTCAGAAACTCGACAAGTTTAAGAAACTCGACAAGTTTAAGATACTCGACAAGTTTAAGAAACTCGACAAGTTTAAGAAACTCGACAAGTTTAAGAAACTCGGCAAGTTTAAGAAACTCGACAAGTTTTAGAAACTCGACAAGTCCATGACTTTAGTCTCCTAACTCGGAGACAAAGTCGACAGATTCCATTTATGCTACAAAGTCGATAGATTTCATACAAAGTCGACAGATAAACACTTAAGCACAAACTCGGTAATCATTATAGAAACTCGACAGATGAACACATATAAACTCGGTAACATATCAAATTAACCAAATTTCATGTTTATCATTTACGAGTTATCATACATGTTTATCAAGCATCCAACACATGTCTTAAGCACAGATAAACACTCAAAAAATCATTCATAGCAATTCATTGTTCATCACAGTCACTATTATCATACGCAATCACTCAATTTATACAACCTTTTGATTCATGTTATGAGACATTAAGCGCATGTTCTAGCATCATAAACAAGTATATCCCACCATTCAAACATCAAAACACAATACTCATTAATCTCAGCTCACAAACGCGACTACCTTAAACCTTAAGTCAATCAAATTGCCTAATGTGAAGTTACTGAATCTAATTAACCAAGTGCAATTTACTCTATAACATGTTATGAAGCTATTACACTAACTCAATTAGACAGAACAACATTTAACAAGAAACGCCCAAATCATTCGGTTAAACCCTAAATCGTAAATTCATGAAATCACGCTATAGAAACATTAAGCGAATGATTATAAGGCCTAACTGATTAACTTTAACACTTACAAGTTGAGCTTTAACACAAAATTGAAAATCTTGACGTTCTTGAGGGTTTAGCATTTTTGGCGGGTTTTTAGAGAGAGGAAAAAAAATAAATCTGAGTCCTGTGTGTTTGACTAAAGTCAGATTCTAAGATATATTGAACAAGTTTGTTCATTTGTCGATTTTAGTCCCTTAACTTGTGACCTAGTTCTCATAAAGCCCTAAAGTGACAACTTGTATCATTTTTGACAAATTCAGTCCTTTAACTAGAGTCCTAGTCCACATAAGGTCCTATTGAGACAACTTTTAACAACTTGACAATCATAGTCCTTGATGTTTGTTATGGTTGAAGTCTTTGATCCAATTTGATGTATGTCATTTCTCACCTTTGAGCTAAGACCTATTTGTGACATTTTTACAGACATGTAGTCCAAGAGATCATAGAAATATTTTTCAACGAAGATTTTGAAAATGATGAAGATTTGAGATGATAAATGTGGAAAATTTCTCCCCCTCAAAATATGTTCGTGATTTGATATTAAGGAAATTTGAAATGACGAGAACATATTTTGATTCGGATTCACTTTTGCACACTTAAAGTGTTTTTTTTTTTTTTTCTTTTTTTTTTTTTTTTTTTTTCTTTTTTTTTTTTTTTTTTTTTTTAATAAATAAATGAAATTGGAAAATCTTTTTGTGTTTTTAATAGATTATTTACAAGATAGTTTTGATGTTTGACTCATTTAATTTTGTGTAAGAAAAATGTTCAAATCATCTGGAGTCAAACATCGCATACCAATCTGGTGAACCAGTTTCACAAATCTTGCATGAGGCAAGGCTTTAGTGAACAAATCCGCCAATTGGTATTCTTTACCCACGAAATATGATTCAATTGTACCCATTTCCACGTGCTCTTTGATGAAGTGATACTGGAGGGCAATATGCTTGGATATTGAGTGCTGGACGGTGTTGCACGATATAGCAATGGCACTCTTGGAGTCGCAGTACATCGGAATCTTGTTGAACACATATCGGTAGTCCATCAACTGTGACCTCATCCATATGACTTGAGCGCAACATGCGGACATGGCAACATATTCTGATTCGGTTGACGACAGTGATGTACAGTCCTGCTTCTTTGGCTGCCAAGAGACAAGCTTGTCACCCAAAAATTGCACTCCCCCAGATGTACTTTTTCTTGTGTCTAAGCATCCTACATGGTCAGCGTCTGAAAAGGCAACAAGTTCAAACCCATAATCCTTCGGATACCAGATCCCCAAATGAATGGTTTCCTTTATGTATTGAAGGATCCTTTTAACAGCAGACAGATGACGTTCAGTTGGTCTTGACTGATAACGGGAGCATAGATACATGGCAAATACAACATCCGGCCGGCTAGCCGTGAGATACATGAAAGACCCAATCATACTACGGTATTTTGTAGGATCAATGGGTGTCCCATGTAGATCAGCATCTAGCTTTGGGGATGAGGAAGATATGGGGGTATTATAGGTGTCACAGCTGGTCATGCCATGGTTTTTCAAAATCTCTTGAGCATATTTGGACTGACTTAGGAAAATACCATGAGGTGATTGATGAACTTGTAGTCCTAAGAAGAACTTGAGTTCACCCATCATGGACATCTCAAAGTTTTGTTTCATTAGTTTTGCAAAAGCATTTGAATATTTTTTATGGGTAGAACCAAAAATGATGTCATCCACATAAATTTGAACAATGAGAATATCCTCCCCATGTTTTTGTATAAACAAAGTCGGGTCAACTGATCCTTTAGTGAAATGATTAGCTAGCAAGAATGCAGATAGTTTTTCGTACCATGCCCTCGGGGCTTGCTTAAGGCCATAGAGGGCTTTCTTGAACCGATATACATGATTCGGATGTTCTGGGTCAATGAAGCCATCTGGTTGTGTAACGTACACCTCTTCCCGGAGTTGTCCATTGAGAAACGCCAACTTCACGTCCATTTGATATACCGTGATATGCTTGTGAGCAGCGTATGCCAGGAACATTCGAACGGCCTCAAGTCTTGCCACTGGTGCGAAAGATTCCTCGAAGTCGATTCCTTCCACATGACTGAATCCTTTAGCCACTAACCGGGACTTGTTAAGAATAACCGTGCCATCCGCATCTAACTTATCCTTCCAGATCCACTTCAGCCCAATGACGTATACGCCATCTGGTCTTTCTACTAATTTCCAAACTTCCAACCTCTTGAATTGATCAAGTTCCTCTTGCATCGACTCAATCCAATTGTTGTAGGTAAGGGCTTCTTTAATGTTTTTGGGTTCAGACTGACAAACGGTAAGTGCATAAATACAAGTTTCACCGTCTGTGTGAAGGCGTTTACGTGTCATTACTGGGTTTGCTGGATTGCCAATTACATTCACTAGAGGGTGATCCCTAGTTCACTTGTGGGTAGAACGGTAGTGTAGATAAGTATTGTGCAGATTTGACGGTTCCAAATTGCTCGTGGACGATTCTCCGATTTCCGTCATAGGTGGATTTCGCAGGGTTTATTGTTACTTTTTGTAGGACCATTAATTTGATTATCAAAAATTTTCCAGGGCCATGACGAACATTAAATGGTGACAAATTTTGATTGTGAGGGGTTCAAGTTCCAGGTATGTTCTTTCATATATTTGTGTACATCATAATTTTTGTATTAATTTTCCAAATATTGTATTGGATTTTTATTAGTTGATGATTTCAGGGGTCTTAATATTTGTTATTGCTAAATTAATATGTAACCAATCCTATACTCGAAAGGTTTTTACAATTTTTTCAGATATTTTAGCCTATTGTAGGTTTTATGTTTATGGATGCAGTGACAGTAACATAAATGAGAAAATTCATTAAGTTTTGTGCCATTAACACAAAAAAGATGTTGAATTAATCAATGTTAGATGAGTGGTATTGTAGCTTTTTATGAGATTAATGAATGGAGGTATACTTTTGTATGTATTGTATTACAGGGGATGTGCTATGTGGGGATCAATCTGGTGAATGTTCGGTTCACATGGGTGTATTGCAAGATTGGTTTGGTAAAAATAGAATACAATAATTAGTAAAGTAACGTTATCGAGCTTATGAAATATAAGGCCAAAAAAAAGGCTTCGCCGCCACCAAAAAAACAGAAACAAACACTCCCCAATATTTGATATTGTTGTCTTGGCAGGCACACTTTCAACCTCTTGAACAATTAGAGACACGAAATATGGAAGGCAGTTGAGAAGCTTCTTACAGATAACCAAATGTGAGAGGTGCAAATAGGTGGTGACGTGTACGTCAAAGGACACCCGGAATAAGGACTTTGAAGATGACTTCCTAGGCTCAATCCACCAACAAAACCATGAAACAGAACATGGGTTGCCGCCTTTACATACATGTATCGATCAAACTTTTAAACGGTTACCCTGAGCTTAGCCAAACAGTGATGTAGTTAACTAAAACAAAATTAAAACCTCATGTATCGATCAAACTTTACATAGAGGTTGTAGCATTTGCAGCTTATACAATGGATGAGCTATGGAAAATCATAATTTCTTAAGATGGACGCCTAAAAAAGGAATTCGAAGAGCGATCAGTTTCTTACGGTTTCAAGGTTCGTCTAAATTTCTTTTAACCTTATTACCTATGAAAAGAATATACCATTACAAGTAAAGGTGGGCATCTGGCACATGGTCGGTATGAGTGGGTATTGTAACTGTCAAACGTCGGTAGCGTCTGAATGTGTTGAAACAGGCCCAAAACTTTTAACTATGTAATATCTTTTGATTATGTCAAATACGTTTGAAAATATTTAGTTATAAGCTGATAACCTGAGAAAATAAGCAATCTCATTGATGCATTATATTGAATTCAATCTGTGAGTGTTCTGGCCATCGTTCAAAGATCTCACAGACTTATTATGATTTTACCTTTATTAAGAAAGAAGCACATTATAGAGTTGATAATGTAATAAATTATGTGCATATCTATTATGAATTTCGCTATATTAGAATGAACCACATGAGGATACATTATGATATATTTTCCTACTGTCACAAAGATATCAACAGATTACGAAAAAATGTGAACAGATTTAGAGGAAAGATTAAATGAATCTAACAAAAGAATTTCAAAAAGTATTGCCTTCTTCATTTGCATGCGTTTCTGATTGATTTTTTTCTGATATATTTCGGAGGTTTTAATTTTGCTTTTTCATGCGAAGTAGCGAATAGTGTATTTATGCTTGTTGTTTGAGTATGTCCTTTCAGTTTAAGTGAACTTTGTTTCACTCACTTACCATTTTGCACCTAACCATATTTTTGAAAATCTTATACACATAACTAATACGTTTCAGCATTGTTTATGGCACTAGCTAAACGAAAGAAAGGAGCTGGAATATTTCCAGAACTAGAAACTGACGTCTTCATGAAGGTATAACTGAATTATTGATCTGTAAACAAACTTCTCTTAATGTATTTGTATATCAGTTATATCAATAGCAATTGCCTAATCAAAACACTGCACTCTGTACCAAATTGCCTTGGTACGACATTAAATTCGGTTCTAAATTGGCCTTTTTTTTCGTTTTTTTTTTTTTTTTTTTTTTTTTTTTTTTTTTTTTTTTTTGCTGCTGCAACTCTAAACTCAACGGCAAACAACCCTTGCTGCAACACGAAACTCAGTACCTTTACATTTGAATATTATTAAGTTATCCATTGTCAGCAAGTGGCGCCGTTACCTTTACATGAATTATCACTAATGAATATAAGTTTGATTGTTGGTTAATTTGTCTACCTACTATATTTTTCAATTGTAACTTTGCCATTGCTTTATGATATAAAAAATACGGTATAAATTATTTCTGTCTAATGGTTATGCGGGTGTAGTCAATGAAATGATTTTAATTGGTAGTAATCACATTTTTCTTTTTTACTTGGACATGGAGTTGAGCGTATTTTTATGTGGGTTTTGTTGTTTTGTTAGGGGGTGTTTTTATTATCTATTTCCCTTATGCTTATTATTGCCAGTGTTTTCATACTTATTTTCCCGCTTATGAGCATATTTTTATGTGGGTTTTTTTCCTTCGGCAGGGGTGGCATTTAATGAATTGAATGACATCTTAGCATGTGACCAGTGATTATTGCAGGCAATGAGCGACCATTCCAAAAAAGAAGTTGAGATGACCAGTTTAGCAGTGTGACATTCAAAAGTTAGTGTTCGCAACAATTATTGTTTAATAGGAATGCTTCTTCTTACCTCGACGGTAAAAACTTGAACTTACTGTTTCATTGTTCATATAAATGTTTGTTGTTTAGTATATTAATAACTGCATTTCTTCAGATAGAATAAGAAGTTAGAAGCTTATTGAAAATTTGCTACGCTCGCTTTTGGGGGCTTATGAGCTTATCCGCTTGGACTTATAAAGTCTTTAGGGTCAAGTGAATAAGCTCATGAGCCTCAAAAAGTGAACTTATAAGCTTATGAAAGTCTCAATAAGCTTATAAACAAAATAAATAAACTTAGAAAAACACCCATTAAACTTGTACATAAGTTCAAAAAGTGGAAATTAAGACAAAAATTGAGCTTATGATATATAACCGAATTCAAATGCATAAGCCTGTAAATGTAACCTTATAAGCTTATCAAACTCTCAATAACCTTAGTCCCATTAAACATGAAAATAAGCTCTTAAACTGGAAAATAAGTCGAAAAGTGGGCTTATGATATATAGGAAGAGTCCAATAAGTTCATAAGTGTATGTACAAGCTTAAACAAACAAATGAAGTACTCAAAAGAGGCAACCCCAAACACACTGACTTATGGTTTTGTTCAAAATGTGAATATACATGTTTCAGTGGCGTGTTTGGATTTACTTATATACACATTACGAATCACATTAACATCACTAAAAAGTGTCCAGTAGGCCAGGCTTATGTGTTAAACAGAAACTTGACGGAAAACTATTGATTGGAAAATTAACCGCTAGCAGGCGTTCTTACATGAACAGCACATTGACATTCCAATTTATAGCATCTCCTCATTGAATGCGCCTAAATTGGTTACAGCCCATTGACATTCCCAAATCACCCGCTAAAATTGAAAAGGAGTCGATTTCAATATCTATGAAAATTGACTGACTCGTGTCTATTTTCTTGCTTAAATGCAGGTTCCTGTGGCCGGATGAGTAAATCGAATTGCTACACGGCTGGAAGATTCTCAGAACACCTTTGCTTTGCTGCCGCCATTCACCGAAGTTTACATGTAAGTTCCAATAATGGAAAACCGTAAGCTCTGCATAATTTAATGTTAGGTTAATACAACATAAATCTGTAATACTTTACCAAATAAAGGTTTATTTATAGATGGGTTTATGCCTTTATGTATGGTGTATAAATTCTTGGATGGTGATTTCCACACCCTCAATTATTGTATTTTATTCTTTACTATGTCTGCCATATTTAATAATAGTTCTTTTACGTCAAATGTAATAAACGTCCTCTCCCTCCTTTCTTTATCTATCTTATGTATGCTTCTTTATGGCAGTTATGTCAAAATTGACAAATGGCATGTGCTGGGAGCGGTTGGCATATTATAAAGATATATTGACCCAAGTCGGTGCATCAATGCACACAGAGCTAACTTCCAATGAATACTATGAGAATATACAACGAAATGCTCCGCCTTTATGTGAAAAAATGATGATCCAGAATGCTATATGGTAAGGCTTTTAGACTCAGTCGACACTTCTCAAATCGTATGGAGAATGGTGGTTGGGTAACATGTAATGGTTATAATGTGTCATATGAACTGTGCAGGTCAGCTGAACCTTTAATTTGGCAGTTTCTCCACCATTGATGAGATGGTTGAGAATGGCGGACGTCATTGGAGAAAACGGTTCTGGGTATTGTGGTGTTTCATACGACTGTTAGCTGGTATTTTGACTCCGAATTTATGAATTTGAATAGGATAGTTTTTTTCTCCTGCGAATTTTAATTTATATATTTTTTCTTTCTTATATAGGGTGGTTTTTTGTCTGCCGAGTAATGTATCGAATACACAATCATTTTACCCTGCCGTTCAAGTGAGCAAATATCTTTTCATCATTAAAAAAACTTGACTATATCTTTAACTGGGTTGGAAAATAATGTTGAATTATTTCGATTCTTATATTTCTTGCTCACAGTGTACAAAAAATTTATAAGGTTGTACAGCTGAGAAAAGGAAGGCATCTGCTTCCAGTTTTCTTAATCCGGGTACGTCAGGATGACCTTTTAGGTAACTATACGTTATCTTCGATATACGAAATATGGAATCTTATTCCCGATATTGATTATTGCCGATATTTTACTTATTGCCCAATAGTTGCCCATTTCCATAATTGTGGCAAACTTATTGCCGATATTGCTACTTACAGTAATGGGTATTCAAGGGGCATGATATAAACCTATGGGGTCTTTAAGTGGACTGTTATGGGGTTTAAGATGTTTTAAATGGATGTTAGGGGGATATCGTGTTAACTTTTGTGTCGCGAAAAAAAAATAAAAAATAAAAAAAAATAAAAAAGAGTAAAGTGATATGTTTATTTACTTATACATTAAACTTATTTACTCAATTTATTACAAAGTTGCTGTGAAATGGCAGTTTTCCAAATATTGTGTAAATAGCTAATGGTCAAAAAATCATCGAGTAAAATTTCTTTTTTGAGTTGTAACCGAATTTCATTGAATTTTGAAATAGTAGGAATGTTTGTAAGTTACGGTTATGGATTATATTGGTGATATGCTCAGTTTGAAGTTGCTCGAAAAGGGTTGTTTTGCCCCAAAAATTTCCGTTATAGTATCTAATTTTTTACTTACATCACCTATTAATACCACGTTATTACTTACAATGATCTAGCAAGGCTTCCAGTGAATACCACTCATCGCTCCAAAATTATCCAGGTCACCTGCCACACCATCACCATCAGATGTAGGTGGCTCGACCTCCCCACCTGCCAATCATCCAAAAATGCCGCAACAGGTGAGTTGCCCCTCATCACGACCAAAACACCAAAAAAACGACAACCCAAAGTGCATAAATCCAGTGTGCCGCGATACTTGGTAGCAGCATGTTCCTATTCAATAACTGAGGTCCCTCTGTTGCTCATCCTTACTTCATAGACATGATCAATAGGTTACTCATCTATTATAGCTTCATCATTTTACTTTCCTAACTAGATTTTAAGTAGAATTGTCATTCATTTGGTTGTTTGATTTACAGAATTTTAACTCTTTGAAGAGCCACAAAAGATATATTGGATACTTTAATGCGAGCATCTGAATCATTCAAGATTCAGTATGTGGTTTTGTATACCAGGTGACATATAGATTACCATATAAATTTCACAACTACTTTTCATATAAAGTGCCATTCATATGTCAGTACTGAATTTGCATCACACAAGCCCTTTTAAGAGGTACTTGCAAAGCCTTCTCTTTGCGTGAAATTTCTTTGTTTAGGACCTTTTTTTTAGGGTACATGTACCATGATAGTTATAAAATCGAGTTAGAGTATATTTGTCGTATAACTCACACACATAACTCTAATTAATGTACACATTCACTTAATTCTATTTTTAAATCTTTAAAAAGTTGCATAGTCACTCTTATATGGAAAAATGGTAACATAAACGTCTTTGTGAACGGTTTCACATGTGTTGTGACATTAGCGGCAACTTAGAATTGTTTATTTAAAAGTTTTCATTTTATTTTCTTTCCGTATTTAAGTCTATTGCTTATTGGAAGAGAGGGCCGTGCTTGCTGAACTATGGACACAAATGGATAGAGTTACATCTATATGAAAAAAGATAAAAAATTTGCTTCCTTATTGGAAGAGGATTGGTTTAGCTTTGATGTTAGTTGTGATGACATGTAATTGAAATAGGCTCACACTTAGCAAGGTTGTACTATATTTACATGAATTATTGCGGCTGGTCATATTGACTCACATTCCATCTGACTAAATGTTTAAATATAAGTTTTATGATTCAATTAGCGTAAAGGTGTTCGCGCCGGTTGCACTTGAGAAATTGGGAAATTTACTTTATCTACACGGCATTCCCGCAGCAACGCGCGGGTTACCCCGCTCGTTATTATCTAAACCAGGAAATATGCAAACTAAAACCAAGTTGTGATTTCATATCATATTAAATAGAGGATGATTTCATATCATATATATGATCACAAAACAAGATCTCTTTATTCCCGAATAACATTAAATAAAACCTAAAACATAAGCATTACCATAAGAAAACCCCAAAACCATTAATCAAAAAGCCACATACTAATCACATTTTATTAACAATCATCCCTTAAACACTAACCCATATCCGTACTCACCATACCCATAACCACCACCACCATTATCATAAATGATCATCTTCTTGCTATTTTATAACTAACATTACGAACCCTTTGCTCATTATAAACCTCAGTGTACCCACTTTTGTCACCAACTCTCACAATAGAGTTTTTCTTATACTCACATTGTTAAATCATTTGACTTCTCGATGGTAGAAGAATAAAACTGATGCTAATGATTCAAAATAATATTTTAAAAACCATCATGAAACCCCAAATAGCAAAGACTACGAAACCCTATTTTGAAATCTCTCTTAAGATTCAAAATTGACCCCAATATATGTTTGCAATTGCTCATGGAGAGCTATTAGAAAACAATATAGAAACAACCGAGTAGCATAATATTTATAAAGTATAATGTCATGCCTTAGGGGTCATGACCTCATCCCACCTATCCATACACTTTACATATTAGTCATCAACCACTTCATGTAACATTTACTCTCTCACTATACTATGAATCTATGATCTCCAACCCACTGTAACTGTTAGAGTTATGGAAAAATATTAAATCGTGTATGACTTGAATCGAACACGAAACCATGGGATTGCACACTTTACGTATGAATAATTAATGTAAATAATTAATATATATGACGGTGATATATTTTAATTATTTGGACACAAAATAACGAATAACGGGCGTTAAGTAATTAACAAAATTGACTAACGACCGTTAGTGAATTAAGGAAGGACCGTAAGTGAAATTAGAGGCTCAAGAAGGATCTAGAAACCCATGGGATGGGGGGTCGATCGGCCAAAAGGGTTGTATAACCCTAATCGATCCAACTTGTGCTCCAAGAATAGTTTCACTATAAATACAAACCCAATGGTTATTAGTTTTTCACCTTGTGCACTATACTATAACTCTAAGTTTGTTTTCTCCTTCTTTGCTCCAAAAATCTAATCGATCTATACCCTAGGGTTAGTCGATCCTTTGGTTTTAATTAAACAAAACGTTTGGTTTAATTCGTGTTCTTTCACTAGCATCAAGCATTGATTGGTTATAGTACGTGTGTACAAGACTTGGTAGTTAACTTACTTTAGTTAACACAATCTTGGATTGAGAAACAAAACGGTAAGGGGTTTCTCGTTAATCCTATTGCTTGATTTAAGAAGAAGATTTGAAGGTAGATCCTTGTTCTTGCTAGGATCAAAGGTATGTAACTTTTATTAATCGGTTAACTCTATACATGTTAAGTATAATTGATCTTTAATTCCGCTACGTGCTTTGGTGATGTTTATTTATTTATATGAATGTCATGTTACTTAAATTCCAACAGTGGCATCACGAGCCGTTTAACATGTAATTGTATTACCGAAACGCATAAAAAACAAATCTTGATTTGGATTATACATGTTTAATCAATTTTTTAGGGTTATTAGAACAATAAATAATTCGACATAATTTTAAGGGGGGGGGGGGGTGTTTCGATCCTCTCTTAATTAAAAAGCTAGTTTTGTAACCCTAAAAGTAGGAACATGTGTGTTTATGTGTGTAGAGGGTTACGTTCGTGGTATTAATCCATGATACTTCATGCAAGGTAATCATGGATTAGGGTTTGTTATTATTTGCTACATGTTTAGATAGATCTAAATTAGGGAAAACCTAATTAATTAAATTAATGATTCTTTTATGTGCAACGTGGTGTATTTTTACTAAGGCTTACGCTACCAACTTGTTGGTGTATGTGGTCCATTGGGTACAATGTGCTCAAAAACCAATGGGAGTCTTAGTAATTATATGCATAATAATTCACAAATAGATTATTAATATGATTTATCGAAAAGGTTTGCATGTGGCTATATGATTTAATGGTTAAGATTATATGCGTTATTATGTGTTTATTTATTTTTATTAAAATTACTTGTCTTTTTTGTTTAAATTATTGTTGAATTGTAAGCAAAATAGGGTAATTTTTCGAATAGAAAATAAATTGACCTAATAACTATGAAACCTTGATGTGTTAAATTATATATTGCCAAGTCTTATGTGCCGACAGCGGTTCGCTTCGCACGGTAATTTGCTCCCAGGCGAGACTAGCAATTTTATAATTTATAACATAATTTTTTAAGACTTAGTACCATAAACTTTTGATTGATTGATGAGTTTTTTACCAATAGTGTGAACGGCTCACCCAATGTAGATAAACTAAGAGGGGAATAAGGAGGCTTGACATTAAATTGTCATCCGAAAGGGACGCGTTTTTAATTACCCTTCGGGCGGACGTTTGTCTCTCCGCTCCTTTGTGCGTCTAATTGGAGCTACCAAGTAATGCTATAATTTTGTACAAAATCATCTTAAGGGTGAATTGACCTCAATTCCACGCGCCACTTTTGTGGTAATTATCCGAATAACTTGGGTCTTTATGACTCATGCAGTAGTAGGATATAGTGGGTGATAATTGGAGGTAATTCTTTGATTGGTGAACCCAATACCTCAATTAAAACTTTGTTGATTTAACTCTTAGCCTCAATTGGTAAACTAAAATTGTTTTGAAAACTTATGATACGAAGATGTGTGCATGCTTCTTCCTACATATTTTGATTGTCACATCAAAATTAATACCCTAAAATTTAAGTTCATGCTATCTAATTATAAGAGACACTTGGAGTTAATATTTAGCGTAAGTGAGACCTTGGCCTAAATATTAATGACAAGGTAAATTTCCATGGCGTGAGACCGTGACATGGAGTATTTACAGTTTCTAAATTAGACGACTTAATTAAGTTGTAAGTGAGACCTTGAAACTTAAAGCATGAGATGGGAAGAAACATGCTTACATTGCAAAATTGTTTTTAGCAAATGTAATTCCCATAATGATCTAGGAGTCAGAAATTGTTTTGCCGATTATTGTACGACAAGTTACCATCTTTTGTACTTTCACTACTAGCAGATCAACTGATGTAGTGGAACTATGGAAAGTTGGATCCTAGTTTTCAATAAAATTAAATGGTTATATGTATATTTCCTGGGTAATTTTCTTTTCTTGAAAAATTGTATTATCAGAATACTAATATTTGAACTTTTTCTGTAGAAATGGCTCATCCCAAAAATGCTGTACTAAGTTCCGGTTTCAAAGCTCACTTTGAGAGGGAAAAACTGACTGGCCCAAATTTCAATGACTGGTACAGGTCACTTAGAATTGTTCTGAGAGTGTCCAAGAAGCTAGATTATTTGACTAAGCCTTGCCCCGAACAGCCAGCTGCGACTAAATCTAATGAAGTCAAAGCAGATTGGCAAAAGGAGTTCGATATGCACAATGAAGTTGTGTGCCTAATGCTCGGAAGTATGGTTCCCAAGCTGAAAAAACAGTTTAAGAACTATTTTCCTAAAGATATGCTGGACGAACTCAAAAAGACATATGAAAAGCCACCAGCTGTGGAATTGTATGATTTGATAGATCAATTGCAAGGCTGTAGGCATGGGGAAGGTAAACCCGTTCGAGACTATGTGTTGGAGATAAAAAGCTAAATGGAGCAACTAATGCTCATGCACTATGCTTACCCTGAGAATGTGTGTGTGAACTTGATCAATAGGTCCTTGAGTAAGGACTTTAAGGGTTTTGTTCAAAATTACAACATGCATTGCTCTGGGAATATAGTAACGGAATCGCTCGCAATGCTCGTTGACTATGAAAAGGGTTTACCAGGAAAGGCTCCTACTCCACAAGTACTAGCAACACAAGGAGGTAGGGTTCAGAAGCCAAAACTGCAAGGGAATAAGGGGAAAGGTAAAGCTGACAAGGGCAAACAAGTTGTGACCTATCAGCCTGCACCCAAGAAGTACCCTTAGAAGAGCAAGGCCAATCCAATCAAGAAGGATCAGGGTTTCCATTACTGCCACGAGATGGGACACTAGAAGAGGAACTGTCCTCTCTATCTCGAGGAGTTGCGAGTGAAAAAGATGAAGGGTGAGACTAGGAAAGCCAGTACTTCAGTTAACTTTTTCATGATTGAATTATATTCATTAACTCATAAATTAAATTCCTGGGTATACGATACTGGATGTGGTATTCATATTTGCAATACAATACAGGGGTTTAGAGTTGTGAAGAGACTGGCCTATGGGGAGCAATTTCTGCAAGTGGGCAATGGAGCACAAGCAGTTGTTGAAGCCATAGGAATATTTAAATTAGTTTTGCCTTCGGGCTTAGTACTGTATTTGAATAATTGTCATTATGCACCTGCAATTGTTAGGGGTGTGGTCTCTTTTTCATGTTTATTGAATATTGGATTTCAACATACTGTTTCTTGCAATGGAATGTCTATTTCGTTAAATAATTTTTTTTATTTTAATGCTATTGCTGTGAATGGTGTTTTTGAGATTGATATGAATGAAAAAAATGATTATAATTCGATATATAGCATCAAAAATAAGATAGTCAAGAATTTCTTGGATTCGTCTTATCTTTGGCATTGTCGGCTTGCTTACATAGCCAAGACTCGCATGCAAAAGCTGCAACGATGGCTTTTGCAATAATCAATGATGAATCATTTGATAGTGCGAATCTGTATATCTGGAAATGACAAAGAAACCTTTTAATAATCGTATTGAAAAGGCTGATGATCTACTTGGTTTGATACATACTGATGTGTGTGGACCACTTAGACACATGTCAAAGAGAGGTGCTAGCTACTTCTTAAGCTTCACTGATGATTTCAGCCGTTATGGATATGTTTATTTACATAAACATAAACATTAGGTGTTTGAAACATTTAAGGTTTTTAAAGCTGAAGTAGAGTTGCAACTTGGAAAGAAGATTAAAACTCTTCGATCCGACAGAGGTGGTGAATACCTAAGTCAGGAGTTTAAAGATTATCTAAGTGAGAATGGAATTGTCCAGCATCTCACATCTCCATATACTCCACAGCAAAATGGTGTATCTGAGAGAAGGAATCGTACATTATTGGATATGGTTTTAATCTTACTACTCTTCCGTTATCATTTTAGGATTATCCTTTGGAATCTGCGATTCACATATTAAATATGATTCCGACCAAGAAGGTAGATAAGACACCCTATGAGTTATGGTTTTGGAAAACGCCTAACTTTTCTTATTTAAAGGTCTAGGGTTGTGAGGCGTTTGTTAAACGTGACTCAGCAGATAAACTCCAACAGAGATCTGTAAAGTGTATCTTTGTAGGATAGCCAAAGAAAACGATGGGTTATTACTTTTACTACCCACCTGAAAACAAAGTAATTATTGCTAGGTATGGAGATTTTCTTGAAAAGGATCTCATATCTTAAGAATTCAGTGGGAGGATCTATGATCTAGAAGATGATCAAGAGGATACATACCTTCTGAAAACACTAGCGAACTTCCTGTGGAACCGGATAGTCTGGGTCCTCCACCTAATGTAATTCCCATTCGTAGATCTGTAAGGATTGTGAGAGCACCTAAAGGTTTATGTCTAAACGTAAAGGTTGAGGAAACTATATTAGGGGACCTTGGAGAGCCTGCTAATTATAGAGCTGCCATGAATGATCCTAAAAAGGATAAATGGCAGATTGCTATGAATGGGGAAATGCAATCCATGAAGGATAATGAAGTCTGGATTGAAGTAGACCTTCCTCCCAATTCCAAGGTAGTTGGGAGTAAGTGGCTCTTCAAGAAGAAAACTGACATGGATGGCAATGTACACACCTATAAGGCCCGTTTGGTAGCTAAAGGCTTTACCCAAACTTATGGCATTGACTACGAGGAGACCTTTTCTCCTGTAGCTGATATTAGGGCTATTAGGATTCTCATAGCCATAGCTGCACACTATGATTATGAGATTTGGCAGATGGATGTAAAAACCGCCTTCTTAAATGGTCGCCTAGATGAAGATATCTATATGGCGCAACCTGAAGGGTTTGTGAATCCAGAATTTCCAAATCGTGTATGCAAGCTTCAAAGATCCGTTTATGGATTGAAGCAAGCATCACGACAATGGAATAAGAGATTTGACGAAAAAATCAAAAGGTTTGGATTTACTCAGAATATTGATGAGCCATGTGTATATCACAAAGCTAGTGGGAGTGATGTAAAATTTCTAGTCCTATATGTGGATGACATATTGATCATGGGTAAAAACATTCCAAGATTGAATGAGGTGAAAGCCTATCTATGGAAATGTTTTTCCATGAAGGATCTAGGAGAAGCAGCATACATTTTGGGAATCAAGATCTATAGAGATAGATCAAGGCGGCTGATTAGTTTAAGCCAAAGTGCTTACATTGATAAAATACAGAAGAGATTCAGTATGCAAAATTCCAAGCAGGGATATTTGCCAATGCAAGTAGAACATGGCTTGAGTAGCAAAACTTGTTCTTCAACACCTGAAGAGGTGGCACGCATGAGTAGAGTCCCTTATGCTTCGACTGTGGTATCTATAAAGTATGTGGTGAGATTTACACGGCCTGATGTGGCGTTTGCTCAGAACATTACCAATCGTTATCAGCAGAATCCAGGTGAGCACCACTGGACTGCTGTGAAACATATTCTCAAGTATTTGAGAGCTACGAAGGATATGTTTTAGTATATAGGAGAAATCCAGATGCAGAGCTATGTGTTACAGGTTACTGCGATGCTTCCTGTAAGTGTGATAAAGATGATATGAAGTCTCAGACGGGTTATGTCTTTGTCATCAATGGAGGTGTTGTGGATTGGAAAAGCAAGAAGCAGAGTACTATAGCGATGTCTGCAACAGAAAGCGAGTATATTGCTACTTCAGAAGCTGCAATGGAAGCCGTCTGGATTAAGAAATTCGTTTCAGGGCTTGGCGTTATGCCCTCAATCGAAAGACCTATTAAGATGTATTGTGACAATTCAGTCGCAATTACATTTACCAATGAGCCTGGAATCATGAAGGGCGCCATACATTTCCCGATTTGATATCACTATGTTAGAGAACAAGTAGAGATAGGTGAGATCGAGTTACTCAAAGTTCACACAGATTACAACCTAGCTGATCCTTTTACGAAGACTTTACCTGGTGGAAAGCTTAATCAACATGTTGAAGGCATAGGACTTCATTTAGCTAGTAGTTTCATGCCCATCTATGATTAGTATTTGGATAATGGGATGTTATTGAACTGTTATTATTTTAATGAGATAAAATAAAGTGTTGTGTTTGATTGTCATTTTCTTAATAATATATCCTATATTTGCATGTTTATATCCTTGAATATATTTATATATTATAAATTGTCCGTTGTCGATTAATGATATGGGAATATCATTAAACTAAGACAAATCTGAGTATTGGTAGAGTATACTAGAAAGTGTATTGATGCGGTTTCATACCAATTTCACATGATATTCAATGAATTGAATATAGGACTTATCCCAACTTCATGAGTTTACTTTATGGATCTTGTCATCAAGTAAATCATGTGAATATAGTTATCCTCAGACGTGAGATGCCAGATAACTGTCATGCATGTAGTGCATTTCTGTTATTCAATTTAACGCTATACGTAACTAGTAGCTATAAGGATTGTTTTCAGGACTGTTGCAAAGTGCGTGAGTTATGCTCGTAGGCAAGATAGAATTTGTTCTTTCAAATTGTTTGGAGTTTAATATTGTTGGGCCCCTCGTAGGATTAGTAAGATGTATGTGTGGCCACACCCAAGATCTCCCCTGAATATGTTCAGAAGATTTGGTAATCTTGCTTAATCGAAAACAACGAGAAACAAAATTATTAATAAAGAATGACTAAGATCCATATCTTTATTAATGTAGTATTAGAAACAAAAGGATGAGTATGATGATGAATCATCGAATGGTTTTTCCAGGAGACCACCACCCGAGTTGTACTAGGGGCATTGGCGTGTTGCTAGATGCTAACCAATATCAATTGCACTTTTAATAGATTTCCATGTGGGAGCTGTTAGAGTTATGGAAAAATATTAAATCGTGTATGACTAGAATCGAACACGGGACAATGGGATTGCACACTTTACGTATGAATGATTAATGTAAATAATTAATATATATGACCGTGATATATTTTAATTATTTGGACACGAAATAACGAATAACGGACGTTAAGTAATTAACGAAATTGACTAACGACCGTTAGTGAATAAAGGAAGGACCGTAAGTGAAATTAGAGGCTCAAGAAGGATCTAGAAACCCATGGGATGTGGGGGCGATCGGCCTAAAGGGTTGTATAACCCTAATCGATCCAACTGGTGCTCCAAGAATAGTTTCACTATAAATACAAACCCAAGGGTTATTAGTTTTTCACCTTGTGCACTATACTATAACTCTAAGTTTGTTTTCTCCTTCTTTGCTCCAAAAATCCGATCGATCTATACCCTATGGTTAGTCGATCCTTTGGTTTTAATTAAACAAAACGTTTGGTTTAACTCTTGTTCTTTCACTAGCATCAAGCATTGATTGGTTATAGTACGTGTTTACAAGACTTGGTAGTTAAGTTACTTTAGTTAACACAATCTTGGATTGAGAAACAAAATAGCAAGGGGTTTCTCGTTAATCCTATTGCTTGATTTAAGAAGAAGATTTGAAGGTAGATCCTTGTTCTTGCTAGGATCAAAGGTATGTAACTTTTATTATTCGGTTAACTCTATACATGTTAAATATAATTGATCTTTGCTTCAACTACGTGCTTTGGTGATGTTTATTTATTTATATGAATGTCATGTTATTTAAATTCCAACAGTAACAACAGATGAGCAAGTAACCCTGCATCATATTATACTTTTTTTTATGTGAAAAGGTTTATTATATTCTAATATCAAACTCCAATTCATACATAAGAAATAAGAAATACATAGTGCAAGTTAAGGACACCCAATATAGAAAATAACATAGCAGCCTAATACAAGGACCAAAACAACTACTAAAAGATATCATGTACAAAAAGAATCTGGATACACTAACTGCACATAGTATACGTACAAAAACATTTAAAAGCTATTGCAAACATAAACTTATGTGGATGAATTAACAATGAAATTTAATATTGTACAACTTTTAAACCATCTCGTAAAACTGGTAAAAGAAACTAAAGTCAACTATCTTAAACTCATTTGAGAACCAAGATCCATTCCTCTTTAGCTCCTACAACACCATCACCTTAAGGTCATTTGGGCTCTAAATGCACAAAAAAGGTAAAAAGCAAAAGTAAGTTACATCTCATAGTTGTAGTTATAGAAAATAGATATAATGGAAAACGTACAATATAAGGACAAGAGGGTGAGAGAAGGCATCACGTATGAATTATTTAGGTTGCAAGTGAAAGGAAAAAAAACAGTAAGTCACACCTTATAGTTAGTTGCAGAAAACTAAATAAGACATTGGAACTTATAATATAAAGATGAAAGAATTTCATGGAATGAAGAAGAAAGGGTCGAGTAGTATTTGATGAAAAGAAGCAACAGTTATACCCGATGAATATTTTCACATGAACCATTGTCTATTCAAAAAAATGACAAATTATATAAGAAAGTGAAAGATACAATCTGTACGTATATCATTTAAACCAAAACAAATGAAAGATTAAAATACTCATTTGACTCGACACATTATATAAGAAAAACCAACCTCATTTTCAACATCAACATTATTTTGATTTGTCATTTCCATTGTTTTCTGTCATGAAATGATTGGCTATGAAGCTGGTATAAAAACACATTGGGGTTGTTTTGGGGGTTGTTTATATAGGCAATGTTCAATTTGAATTTTCCCGCTTGAAATATAGTGTGTTTGAAATAAGTTTCTTGTCCAGCAATGTGATAGTTGTTTGAGCAATGTTTTCTTAATTTACACTATCAATACTTTCCTGCAAGGTTTGATACTTTGAATAATTTCCAAACACCAGCCTTAAATTCAAACGCATTCTTGAACTTTCCTAAATTAGGATTCAGTTTTTTCACTTTTCAAGTTTGAGTGTTTTTGCTTTAACACCCGGTAATTTTCCAAAACCTTTTTCACTTGCCAAATATTTATTTTTGCATCACCTTAGCATTTCAACTTTCCTGAACTTATTTGAACTTGAGAAACAGTAGATATCTTGATGAACGTGAGCGTTATCCCTTTATTATGTCAGCACAACCTAGAAAGCATGAAACGAATCAATTTGCCAAATAAATTAACTTCGAGAAAGTTATGTGTGTTTATACTCATTTTTATCAGAAAAATTATTTCGGAAACAATGGCGCAAGTTTCGTAATTTTTCTTGTCCGTTTGGTACGTCAAATATGCCCCGCGGTATCTATTTCAAAAGTTTCACTCTTTGTCTCTTTTACCCCCTATGCCCTTTGTTACACCCACACCCCTTACACTTTCTTTTGCCAACCTTTGGCCACTCCCACCTTATAAAACTCTTTCTTGCTCTCTCTCTCACCTCACTAATAACACACACACACCCCACTCCCTTTCTCTCTCTACCATTGCCGGAATCCTAAACGGCCGCCGCCACCATCTCCGGCCAAAATTTCAGCCACCTCAAATAAACCCACCATCGTGTAGATCTCGACCCCCTCTTTATTTCTGGAGCATTTGGACGTTATTGGAGCTCGTTTGACTCACCACCGTACACCACTGCCACCACCATAGTGTACCACCACCGCTGCTTCACCCTGCCATCCTCTACTCTCTCTCTCTCTCTCTCTCTCTCTCTCTCTCTCTCTCTCTCGGTATAACTCATGCCCGCCCTTTCTTTCTTTTCTTTACTTTTATCAAAACCCAAACCCTAGTTTTCTTATAATAATGATTTTATTAATAAAACCTTTTCAAAACCTTTTGTTTTGATTCAAACCGTGTGGATCTAAAGAGTTTTGCCATCGAATCATTCAGACTCAGTCTGAGTTGCGTGACTCACCGAGTCAACTCGCGAGTCGAGTTGACTCGGGGTGAGTTTTTGATTATTTTGCTTTATTTTGTTTTATTGTAACTTTTAATTGTTTTTATAGCTTTGATTTGGAGTTCGAATGGATTTGGTTTCGGTTTTTGTTTCGGCCATGGTCTACGACTCACGTAGAGTCGAGCCGTGACTCACCTGTTTAGTGTAGACTAGGGTTTTGGATTTGTTTGATTTGGTAGTTATTTGGATTCAGTTCGGGTTTTACGTTAGCCGAGAGTTATACGACTCATATCGATTCGAGTCGTGACTCAAGGTAAGTCACGGCATGAGGTTTTGGTTTGTTATTTGTGTTTGGTTTGACTTGGTGTGGTTATATCACCAGTCTGGGATTGGTTGTGTTTGTGTCCTAGCCGAGAGCTCAAAAGGCTCAATAGAGTCAAGCCGTGACTAATGGGACTCACGGAAACGGTCGTTAAGTTTATTTGTATTGAGTAGTTTAGTCGAGACTCACGGGAGTCTCGGCCATGTCGTACTCAAGGTTTGAAAACCTCAAGTTAATTTTTATATTAGTTTTTCTTTTATTTTATTTAATTATTTGTTTATCGATTAGTGTTTCGGAAAATATTTGGATAATATAGGATATGATTTGGACATTGGACTTGGATATTATAATAACCTTTGCTTGGATGAGATTGGACGTTATTGGATTTACGATATTAGCTGATGGACCTTATGGACAATTTTGGTAATTGAGACGGAAGAGTATGTTGGACTCATAAGAGTTTAACATATTTGGACCCGAACATACACAAAATGGTCGATCAACTTGACAACTAATACACACGCGAATGATAATGTCTAATTATATATATTTAACTTTTAAAATGTGACGATAAAACTTATATTATTCAAGAGTCTTAACGACTTGGAAATGCTTTATAAACGTAAGCATCATGTCCAAATTTCAATAAAACCTTTTATAACTTAATCATTATAACCTGTTGATTTAAATAATGCCTAAAAACATTATTAATACTTCTTGATATCTCTATGTTTTGATAATCACAAAATGTAAACTCATTAAACATAAACTTATTAAATAAACAAGTATTTACTTGTAAATATTCATTTCTACAACTTAATCACTTAAGGTATGAATAAACAAATGCTTAATGCATTATATGATCAAAGGAACATTTTCTTAATCACTTGATTTTTTATAAAATGACACAAACATTTTATATCTTTTAGAAAATCATTTTTGGTATTTAATAAAAATGTTTAATCCATGATAAATTTATGAATTCAAATTTTCAAACAAAAATGGCAAAAATGTTCTAGAAAAACTTTCCCCACAAAAAGACAAAATTGTGCAACGGTACAGATGGGTGGCCCCCTTAAATATACTAGGCGGCCCCCTTAATATTCAGGGGACCGCCCCCCTATTTAAGGGGACCGCCCCGCTCCTCCAGCTGTCCAGTTTTGCCTATAAATACTGGACTTTCCCTGGACTTTTTTTCTCACCTTTTACGCCCCCAAACCTTCTGTTCTACATTTCTTCTTATCCTTCCAAATCCATTCTAAATCCTTTGATCATATATTCTTAAGCATTGGTTTCCAAGTGATCCAAGCTTCTACCATTCAAGTGCAAAAGAAGAATACTCCTTCAACAACTAGGGATGAAGTATTGCAACTTAGTTTTGTCTTGCTACCAAAGTTGTTTGTATAATCATTCATTCATTTTTGTATAAGTTGTGTATATTTTTTAGATAGGTGTGAGCATAATTGCTTAGGCTATATTAGTGTGTAAGTAGTGAAGTTGTGAAGAAGTTAAGGTGTGTAAGTAGTGAAGGTGTAAAGAAGTAGAAGAGTACATAAGTAGTGCTAGGTTGTGAAGTAGTTGTGAAGCCGTTGTGAATAAGTTGTGAAGAAGTCGTGAAGAAGTCATGAAGAAGTTGTGAAAAAGTCGTGAAGCCGTTGTGAATAAGTTGTGAAGAAGTTGTGTAGAAGTTGTGAGATTGGTTCTAGCTACGATTAGAACCCGACATCTAGCTTTGTGTCGTTAAACCGGTGTAAGCAAAAGTTGTGTAAGGTTTTCTCGCCATAAGGGTGCTTGGTGAGATAGTGAAGAAAACTCTCGAGTTAGGTGATCGGGGGGTGGAGTAGGGCAAGGAAGGTGTCCTTGTAGCCGAACCACTATAAATCTTTTGTCTCGCGGTTAGATCTTTCCATCTCTATCTTTCTTTTCATTTCATTTCTTTACTTGCATTGTTTATTTAGATTTACTTATATTTGTTCATATTGTTCAAGAGTTGAGTTCACATAAATTCGAATCTAAGTTTTTTTTTTTTTTTTTTTTTTTTTTTTTTTTTTTTAATAAACAAAGTTTTCATAATAAAATTAAAAAGGCGTAAAACTATTCAACCCCCTCCCCCCCTTCTAGTTTTCCACGATTGGTATCAAGAGCCAGGTCAAACAAGATTTTTAAAATAAACTGTATTTTAAAACTTGAATCGATCTATGGAATCGGAAAAATATTTAGAAGGGCAATCTATGCAAAGACCACCGCTATTTGAAAGTAATGGTTTTCTTTATTGGAAAAATAGATTTGAAACTTATGTGAAATCAAAAGATTTTGATCTTTGGCATGTTATTACCTATGGTGATTTTCCCCCTCTTCAAAATAATCCTTTAACTAAAAGAGATGAAATTGTACCTTTTGAAAAAAAAATGATGATTTGAAAAAGAAACTAGCTAAAATTAATGAGGCAAAAATGGTTATTTATAATGCGTTACCACGTAAAAAATACGAAAGGATCTTTATGTGTGAAACCGCAAAAGAAATTTGGAACTCCTTACTAATAACTCACCAAGGTAATAGTCAAGTCAAAGATAATAAAATAGATCTTCTTGTTCAACAATATGAACAATTTACGATTCCGGAAGAGGAATCAATAGATAATGCTTTTGCTAGGTTTAACACTATCATCACAAGTTTAAAAGCACTTGATGAGAATTTTTCTAGTAAGAATTTTGTTAGGAAATTTCTTAGGGCTCTTCATCCAAAATGGCGGGCTAAGGTTACTGCGATTGAAGAATCGAAGAACTTGTCAACTCTTCAACTTGACGAGTTGATCGGCAACTTGAAAGTCTACGAAGCAATAATAAAGAAAGACTCCGAGATGGTCAAAGGAAAAAGAGAGGAAAGCAAGTCAATTGCATTGAAAGGTAGGAAGGAATCTAGTGAAGAGGATAGCTCAACCTCCGAGAGTGATAACGAAGAATATGCAATGGTCGTAAGAGAGTTCAAGAAATTTCTAAAGAGACGAGGAAGATTCACAAGACAACCACGAGATGAAAGAAGATCGCTTCAAAGAAATAGGAATGATAACTACGGGAAAAGAAAGTGCTTTAGATGTGGAAGCCCAAACCATCTCATTGGCGAATGTCCAAAGCCACCGGGTTATGATTACCAAAGCGCCTTTGTTAGTGGAGCATGGAGTGATAGCGACAAAGACGAAGCGGACAAAGCAAACGACGAAAAATGTCTTATAGCAAAGACATCAAATGAGGTACTTTCTGAAACCGAAAACTTTAGTGACAAAAATCAATCATTAGACGAAAAAGACCTAGATAATGAATATAATAGGTTATGCAAATTAGGTCAAAAAGTCATGGCTAAAAATAAATCACTAAAACATATTAATAATCGATTAGAAAATGAAGTACTCGAATTAAAAATTAAACTACAACATTTAGAAAAAAGAAAAGAAGTTTTTATAGAATGTAAAACATGTCTAGAGTTCAAAAATGAAAACGAAAAACTTAAAGATGAAATTTCCAAACTTGACAAATTTAAAAATAGTAGTAACTCACTTAAGAAAATAATAAGTGGTCAAGGAACTTCGGGAGATAAAACCGGTCTAGGATTCAACTCAAATAATGTTTCAACTAGTGAAAATAAAAATGTAAAGTCTGAATGTCAATCTAGTAAACAAAAACTATTAGAGTCAAAACCTAAGTATATACTTATAAAAGATAGAAAAATACCTATTGCGAGTGATGAGGAAGTAAAAAGTTTTTATAAACCATCATTAAAAGCCAAAACCGGATTTTCTAAACCGAAATTAAGATATAAAACTCCACCTCCAAATAGACCAAATAATCCTCATCCTCGGTCTAAAACCCCTCAACCTAGAAGAAATCAAGGTAGACAAAACTTTCCTAATAATAATAAATCACCCAATGTGGAATTATTCACTTCAACCAAGTTTCAACCCTTGGGGAATACTTTCACCATACATGCAAATGCAAACCATGTTTGGTTCAAACAATTTGGACAAATGGGACAATGGGGACCAAGTGGCTAAATCGTCACTCATTGAATAATTCGGAAACTCATCTATGATTGGCTTCTATAAGTCAATATATCACCTTGAAGTATTTGAAGAAAAGCTGGACACAAGGTACGTTCTCTCTTTAAATTTCATGAGTAGTTACTTCATACATATAGTCTTATTAATCATTGCCTTAGGATATGCTTAGTTTGATAGGTTGCATTGCATTCACACTTTTAGTTATATCCGTTTTATGATTTAATAAACTAGAAACCCTTTAGTTAGACCCCTAAGTATTAAATGAAGTATTCACTTTCGAACTCATTTAGCCTTTTCAAATTTAAAATGGAAATCTTCTATGTCCACTATTAGAAAACTCATGGTGATGAATTGAAATGAGTTAAGTGGATTAATCATTAACATAGAAGTAAGATTAGATTTCTCGCGTTAGAAAACTATGGATGAAACAAGCTCTCGTAGAATATGGCATCAAGTTAGATAAGTGTGCGACAACAAAGGAGCTATAGATGTTAGGTTATACCCCATTCAACACTCTCGCATCAAACATATAGAATTTCATCATCACTTCCTTATGACCATAGGATATGTAGAAAAGGGTAGCATGTGACAATAGCCTTAACCAATTCCCTTGAGCATGAGATCTTTAACAACCATTTTTTAAAATCTAGGATTAATGGTATTTGTTGTCAAAAATCTAGTATCTTTAAAAATATACAAAAACTTCACATTTTGGAAAAATGATTCTTTAGATGACTATTTCACTTTTCTATTAACATGTTTTACTATCTCATTTTTCTTCTTTATCTATGTCCATAATTCTATTTTGATCAAAGTCAAAGATTGGGAATTTCCTTTTACCCATTTTTCATAAACACATTTTTGAAATAAAACCCAATCTATTTTATTCAAATAACTTTCACATCTACATAAAAACCCACTTTCAAACATTGTTGAATAATGCAAAAAACATTTCTTTAAATCATGCATGGTGATCTCATATTTGTCATATATATTTATGTACATGACATTTATAAGTGAACTAAGTCAAATCAAGCAGACCATGGTTTGTCTATTAAGATTTTGTTTGTAACAAGTCTAGAAGTCCATGTTATCTTAAGTTCCTATTTATTGCACATAGGCACACATTAGGATCCATTAAATAGTTCATTAATCTTCCCACCTATATATAATTATGAAAATACTTGGTGTAGTGTATTGTTTCCTAGTCTATATATATTATTTGCTTGATGAGTATGTTTACATGCTAGATGAAATTACGTGTTTGCTTAATCTCTTTAATTAACATGTTTTGCATAAATATCTATTACATGCTTAATTGCCTCAAAGAGTTGGACTTGCTTGAAAATAAACCTAAAAACACAACCCTTTCTACAATTTTCTGCCAAAAACCCATTTCCAGTAATCTAGGAACCTACATATGGGCGGCCCCCTTAATGTTTAAGGTGACGGGGCCTTATTTAAGGGGACCGACCATCTGATGGTCGAAAGTGCTGTCTCCTTTTCTACTTTTTAGCCCATTTCATCCTACACTTTCCAAAATTCACTTCCAATCCGTCCAACAAATTTTATCCATTCCTTAACCCCATCAATCCTACCCTATAATCACTCCCATTCCTCATAATCTTCCATCATCTCATCATGCCATCTCTCATCAAACCAAAGCCAAAATCCTCAAGGTTAGCAAGGATGACCGAAAAACCCATTTGGAGAAGAAAACCAAACCCCCCGAAACAAGTCCATCACAACAAATGATGTGGCTAAACAACAAACACCTCCACTCAGATTTATTCTCAATTATACTCCCAATCCTCAGGCTCATTCCAAAGAACCCTTTCACAAACCTCATCGTAATAACCAACCATCCATCTTTACTCCCGAAAATACACCTTCATCTCACTCATATGATTCATATGAAGAGCATGATCAACCCAAAAACAACAATCCCAATCTCATTCACAACACCTCTCATCTTATTTAACATACCAATGAACCATCCAAAACACTCACCACTCTTAGAATATCCTCTTCTTCCATATCTCCATCATCATCCACTCATGATTACCCAAGCTCACAAATGTCTCCACCACCAAGAGTATCACCACCATCTCCCATCAACTCACATGCTTCTTCTATGTTGCATATCCAAACATCCATCCCAAATAACAACCACACTCCACCATCATAACCTTCTTCCAAACACTTGAAGTTCATTGAAGAACTTAAAGAAGCCCATGAGCTTTGTGCTCTTCTTGCCTTACACCTTGCTCAACGCAAGATTGGATCAACTCCCTTCTAGCCCTCCTTCATCACAAAATAACCTCAAACTCCACCTTCGTTCCAAACTACACATCTCAACCTCAAGCTAATCTCAATGAAACCTTTCAAAACCCTCATCATATTGGTCAACCATCCAACTTTACCTCAAACCACACACCTCAATTTCATCCACTTCCACCAAATGATCAAATCCATATTCTCACGGAAAAGGAAAGGTTCCGTAAAGATATAAACCAAATCCATGACCTTTGTGATCTCCTTGCTATACACCTCGCACAACACAACAAGGGCCAACCTCGATCCTCCATCCTCACTCTACTCAAATTGCTTACCTCACCCCCACAACTTGAATCAAGTTGATAATCATGTCAACTATTGTCCTTGTCGTACCTCCACTCCAAACTCTAGCACAACACCTCCACTAGCACAACACTCTAACCCTCAATCAACCCACTCCGCTCCAAACTCTCTACCTCCAAAATCTCCACCTCCAAAAATATACCTCTATTAGTCCAACATTCTTACCCTCACTCAACCAATTCCATCCCAAACACTCTACCAACAACCATCTAAGCATACTATATGCTTATGCTTCTCATTTTCCAAGCTTTCGTGTCGCAAGCAAGTCCGAAAGCTCTCTTTGGCAATTTAGGACCTTTAAATTAATGAATGTCTTGCTATGTGTTCTTAATATTTGTTTGCCATAATTGTTGTCTGCCATGATTATTGTTCTTATATTCCATATTTTTCTATATATGCTTGTGCTTCTAATATTTTTCTTGCAAGTATTCCATATCTTGATTCTTTGATGCCCTCAAACGAGGGGGACCACACATCAAGGGGGAGTTCTCTTTCCGACAATTTTTGTATCTAAAACTTGTCGGCATAACCTTTTTGATTCTACAAAAAGGGGGAGAAGTGAATATAAACTCACTAAATACTTGTTCAAAAATAAATGTTTGGATTTAATGAGTTTAAGTTTTGTAATCATCAAAAAGGGGGAGATTGTTGATATAAATAATGCCTAAAAACATTATTAATACTTCTTGATATCTCTATGTTTTGATAATCACAAAATGTAAACTCATTAAACATAAACTTATTAAATAAACAAGTATTTAGTTGTAAATATTCATTTCTACAACTTAATCACTTAAGGTATGAATAAACAAATGCTTAATGCATTATATGATCAAAGGAACATTTTCTTAATCACTTGATTTTTTATAAAATGACACAAACATTTTATATCTTTTAGAAAATCATTTTTGGTATTTAATAAAAATGTTTAATCCATTATAAATTTATGAATTCAAATTTTCAACCAAAAATAGCAAAAATGTTCCAGAAAAACCTTTCCCACAAAAAGACAAAACTGGGCAACGTTACAGATGGGCGGCCCCCTTAAATATACTAGGCGGCCCCCTTAATTTTAAGGGGACCGCCCCGCTCCTCCAGCTTTCCAGTTTTGCCTATAAATACTGGACTTTCCCTGGACTTTTTTTCTCACCTTTTGCACCCCCAAACCTTCTGTTCTAAATCTCTTCTTATCCTTCCAAATCCTTTCTAAATCCTTTGATCATATATTCTTAAGCATTGGTTTCCAAGTGATCCAAGCTTCTACCATTCAAGTGCAAAAGAAGAATACTCCTTCAACAATTAGGGATGAAGTATTGCAACTTAGTATTGTCTTGCTACCTAAATTGTTTGTATAATCATTCATTCATTTTTGTATAAGTTGTGTATATTTGTTAGATAGGTGTGAGCATAATTGCTTAGGCTATATTAGTGTGTAAGTAGTGAAGTTGTGAAGAAGTTAAGGTGTGTAAGTAGTGAAGGTGTAAAGAAGTAGAAGAGTACATAAGTAGTGCTAGGTTGTGAAGTAGTTGTGAAGACGGTGTGAAGAAGTCGTGAAGAAGTTGTGAAGAACTCGTGAAGCCGTTGTGAATAAGTTGTGAAGAAGTCGTGAAGAAGTCATGAAGAAGTTGTGAAGAAGTCGTGAAGCCGTTGTGAATAAGTTGCGAAGAAGTTGTGTAGAAGTTGTGAGATTGGTTCTAGCTACGATTAGAACACGACATCTAGCTTTGTGTCGTTAAACCGGTGTAAGCAAAAGTTGTGTAAGGTTTTCTCCGCCATAAGGGAGCTTGGTGACATAGTGAAGAAAACTCTCGAGTTAGGTGCTCGGGGAGTGGAGTAAGGCTAGGAAGGTGTCCTTGTAGCCGAACCACTATAAATCTTTTGTCTCGCGGCTAGATCTTTCCATCTCTATCTTTCTTTTCATTTCATTTCTTTACTTGCATTGTTTATTTAGATTTACTTATATTTGTTCATATTGTTCAAGAGTTGAGTTCACATAAATTCGAATCTAAGTTTTTTTTTTAAAGTAAACAAAGTTTTCATAATAAAATTAAAACTGCGTAAAACTATTCAACCCCCCCCTTCTAGTTTTCCACATAACCATTTAATATCCAAAAACCTTTGTAACTTATACGTTTTCTTTCTAAATCATGACGTTTTATCAACTATTTGGGAAATGGGTAAAACACCGAAACAACCAATTGATGTTTTCTTCTCGTTTTCTTATTTCATTCTTTCTTTCTTATTCTTATTTCTTCTCTCTTTCTTTATTCTTTTCTACGTATCCGTTTGTGTTTGCCGACTTTTATTATTTTAACTTCTCATATTCATACGAGTCTTAAACGTTTATTTCTTTCAAACGTCATTGAAACTAAACCTTTTCATTTCAAATATGAGTATTACTTTATAAATCACTTTCGGGTTTATTGCTGAGACATACTATTCACTTACTAGGTTGTGCTAAAGTTCACTTGCCGTGTTGTGCCATCTGATCTTGTTGTGATATCTGGTTTCTCTACTACTAAGGTGTGATTCATAGCCCCACTTTACTTTTAAATTGTTTATAAACCCATGGGGGAGATACATGCTACTTACTTTTCATGAACACAATTGTTTAAATGTATGCTTCTTCATGACTAAGATGATATTGCTAAGTACCGACCTTGCCGAAAGCAAGTCCCTCAATCATGAACCATTAATCACTTACGAGTGAGCGCGAATATAGGGATATAGGCCTATAGTATTTGACCATCCCGCCATGTTGACTAGGTCCGGTCGCATGTGTTGTACTATATTTGAATTATCAAGGTATCTGGCAAAGTATCTTCTTGAGGGCAACTATTGTATTATAAATTCCACGGTTACTGTCGACTTACGCCAATGTTATTTGGTGTCGGTTAACGTTTTGTGTGTCATGAGCTTAGCAACTGTTTGACGCTTACCTGATATTTGTATTTGTTACTTATATATTCCACACTTGAAAATCTTGTGTTCAGCTATTTACTATAAACCTATGAATTTCACTCAACCATTGTGTTGACTTTTTAGCATGTTTTATCTCAGGTAATTGATGCATACTATACTGGCACTGGGAGTGGCATGAAGATTATCAATGGCTTTCGGCTTTTACTATCTATCTACTTTTTACTATCTTTTTACTACTTTTTATCATTTGAAAAACCCCTTTGAATTGTGTCTTTTATTCCGCTACGTATGATGTTTGAGAATCTTCTGAACTCCAATGTTTATTTATAATTTGAATGATATATTTTTATTAAAACAGCTTTTTATGAGGTCATTTTCTATGATTGTGACTAGCTTACCTGAAAGTAATACCCCAAACTATGTTCCGCTGCCATATTCTGAGTTGGGGGTGTTACAGAATGGTATCAGAGCCATAGTTTAAAGAGAACGAGGTCGTACTCGACTATAAAAATTTTCCTCTTCCTTTTTGTCAAAACATTTTCACAATCGATAGCCATCAGCCCTCCGTGCCACTTCGCTCTTTTATCGTTTATGTATGCAGTCTCTCATACTATTATATACGTAAACTTTCCGCTGTTATCTTACTTCATATAAAACTATTTTTATAAAAATTTGGCTAGAATTTTTATATTTTTGTGATACTCCATGAAGAGTATCATATCTGCACCAGTCCCATCCGGTCAGTTATCAGTTGTACCCCTTGATCTCGCATTTGCACCACCAAGTCCAGAGGAGGATCCATACCCTGTTGATGCACCTCACTCTGAGGATGATGATGAGATGGAGGATGATGATGATGATAAGATGAAGGATGATGATAATGATGAGGAGGAGGATGAGGTGACCTTGGAGGAGGAGCATGAGGCTATCCCTATGCCACCTTCGCCCGCAGTGTCGGACATTACATATAAGACTGATTGTCAGGCGCATTGGGACATGCACTTGCTATTGAGGTGACATCTGAGCCACCATTAACGTTTGAGATTGGAGAGTCTTCAGCAGTGCCGCAAGTGACACCCTCAGAGCTTAGGGCTGAGCTGAGCCATTTGCGTTAGGATATCTATTGGTGTAGTGCGTCGCTACATGTCGATGTCTCGACGGTTGAGTGCGTGACAGACTAATGTTCTAGGGTTGAAGAAGGAGATTAAGGGAGATAGGAGAGCTATGGGTGACTTGTATGTTGAGTTGTATGAGCATACTGTGAGGTTGAGTTTGACAGAGAAGACAGAGACCGAGATTCAGGAGCGTTTGGTGTCGTTGGAGAAGAGGATGTCAAAGGTTGAGAAGATTGTGGAGAAGTTGGATCTTAAGACTATTTTCACTGATATTGATAGGCATCATTACCAGCGTAGCATTCAGGAGTTGAGGGATGAGATCCATGCCATACAGTGGTAGGCGTACTATGACAGGATGGCGCAATTCCGTTTCGATGATAGTGTTGATGTCTTGGCTACATACGGAGGAGACAATCAGTAGAGATTATTTATCATCTTTATTATGGTAGTTTAGTATTATAGTAGTAGTTTTCCTTGTACGTATTAAACTGACTAGTTTCAGTTAGTAGATTTTGATAAGAAACTTGTAGTCGTTTTCCATATCTTGTAAGACATATGACAAATATTGAATCTATGATGTATTTTGGTGACCTACTATTTATGATGTTGAGCGTACGCTATATCATGATGTATCATTGTGTTGTTTACTCTATCATGATTCTGTTACATTGATCAAATACTTATCGTGTAGTACATTTGTAATGATTGATAGAATTATGCCGCCTAGGAGAATGACACCAGCTAAGATTCAGAAACTGGAGGACGATGGTATCGCTGCGGCGCTTGAAGGGCAAGCGGGTGTTGGCAATCCAAATGGTGGGCATGCAGGAATGTACGTTGCGAATGAGAATCGTTTCTGTACTTATAAGGATTTCATGAATTGTAAGCCTATCACTTTCAAGGAACTGAAGGAGTTGTTGGTTTAAATCAGTGGTTTGAGAAGACAGAGTCTGTGTTTCTACAAAGTAACTGTTCTGAGGATTGCAAGGTGAAGTATGGGACAGGTACCTTAGTGGAACATGCGTTGTCTTGGTGGAATTCTTTTGTTCAAACCATAGGACTAGAAAATGCTTACAACATTCTGTGGGAAGAATTCTTAAAGGAAATAGTTAAGAAGTAATGTACTCATAGTGATGTGAAGAGATTGGAGACTGAGTTTTACTATTTGGCCGTGAAGGGTGTTGATCTTGCTGCTTATGTGCGTCGGTTTTAAGAATTAAAGGTTTTCTGTGCTTACATGGTGCCAGATGATTAGAAACTACTGGAAAAGTTCATCGGAGGATTACCTCCCAGTATTGAAGGGCATGTGACGTCTTACAACTCTTAGAATCTGGATGAGACTATTCGTATATCTGAGCGACTTTTGGATCAAGTGATCAAACATGATGCTGCTCAGAGGAGTAACAACTATGACAACAAAAGAAAGTGGGATGAAAACAAAAGGAACACCAACTACAACAACTATAACAATCGTAACAACAAAAGTAACCCTCACCACCACAACAATAACAATAATCAGTACCGTAACAACAACCATCACCATCAACAGAACAGAAGGCAGGAGACTGTTAAGGCTTATGTGGCTGCACCAGCACAAGACGGAGGGTATGCTGGGCCGCACCCATTTTGTGATAAGTGTAGATAGCATCACGCTAGACCATGCACAGCTAAGTGTCAGAAATTTCTGAAGGTTGGACATATTGCTAAACATTGTAAGAACAGAGCTGTGGCTACTGAGAGTAACACACAACCAGTGGTGACTTGTTTTGGATATGGAGAGCGCGGTCACTACAGGAGTCATTGCCCAAAGAACAACGGTCAGCGAACAGAAGAAGCTCATAGGAGAGCATATGTGATGGGCAATAGAGAGCAGCAACAGGATCCGAATGTGGTTACGAGTACGTTTCTACTCAACAATCATCGTGTTAAAGTTTTATTCGATTCTGGTGCAGATATGATTTTTGTATCTACTACAATTTCACCACTACTTGATATCACCCCTACCGCCCTAGACACTAGTTATAGCATTGAACTAGCTAATGGCAACTTAGTTGACACTTGCACTGTAATCCGATAATGTACCCTAAACCTCCTAAATCACCCGTTTAGAATCGATCTCATGCCCATTGAACTCGGAAGCTTCGACGTAGTGGTTGGTATGGATTGGTTATCCAAGCATCAGGCGAGTATTGTTTGTGGTGAGTGAGTTGTTCTTATCCCTCTCAATGGTGAAACATTGATTATCCGGGGAGACCGTAGTGGAACCCGTTTGAATATCATATCTTGTATAAAGACTCTGAAATACATCGAGAAGGGATGTCATACATTCCTAGCACACTTGGCTGAGAAGAAGTTGGGAGAGAAGCGACTTGAGGATGTACTAATTGTGCGAGATTTTCTTTAAGTATTTCCCGAAGATCTACCTCGACTTTCACCGGTTCGACAAGTGGAATTCCAAATCGACTTAGTGCCGGGAGCTGCGCCCGTAGCACGTGCACCGTATCGACTAGCACCGACTGAGATGCAAGAACTGTCTAACCAACTGCAAGAGTTGTTGGATGAATGGTTTATTCGACCAAGTTCCTCGCCTTGACGAGCACCAGTGTTATTTGTGAAGAAGAAAGATGGATCATTCAGGATGTGTATTGACTATCGTGAACTGAACAAGTTAACAGTGAAGAACCGATACCCATTGCCAAGAATTGACTACTTATTCGACCAGTTACAAGGATCAGGTTTCTACTCCAAGATCGACTTACGATTAGGTTATCATCAACTTAGAGTCCGGGAAGAGGATATTCCCAAGACATCATTTAGAACTCGATACGGCCACTATGAGTTTCGAGTAATGCCCTTTGGTTTGACAAACGCACCTGCTATATTCATGAACCTCAAGAACTGAGTGTGTAAACCATATCTGGACAAGTTTGTTACAGTCTTCATTGACGACATTTTGACCTACCCCAAGTGTGAAGAAGAACACAAGCAACATCTGACAGTAATTCTCAAGTTACTCAAGGAAGAGAAATTGTACGCGAAATTCTCTAAGTTTGAATTTTGGATTCGCACGATACAATTCTTTGGTCATGTGATTGACAGTAAATGGTTACATGTGGATCCCGCAAAGATCGAAGCTATTGATAATTGGCCAACGCCCTCTAACGTTATAGAAATTCGTCAATTTCTGGGATTGGCTGGATACTACAGGAGATTCATCGAGGGATTCTCCAAAGTAGCTAAACCGTTAACTACGTTAACTCAAAAGGATAAGAAGTACGAATGGGGAAAAGATGACGAAGAAGCATTCCAAGCCCTGCAGCAGAAACTTTGTAGTGCACTAATTTTAGCGTTGCCAGATGGAGCTGAAGATTTCGTGGTCTATTGCGATGCATCACACCAAGGGTTCGGAGCAGTTTTGATGCAACGAGGGAAGGTCATGGCATATGCTACCCGACAACTTAAGACTCAAGAGGAGAACTATACCACACATGATTTGAAGTTAGGAGTTATGGTTTTTGCACTTAAGATTTGGAGACACTATCTATACGGTATGAAGTGTACTGTCTTTACCGATCACAAGAGTCTTTAACATATTTTGGATCAGATGGAGTTGAATATCAGAAAACGAGGATGGTTGGAACTGTTAAGCGACTATGACTGTGAAATCCGATACCACCTGGGAAAAATGAACGTTGTGGCTGATGCCTTGAGCCGTAAGGAACGGTTGAAGCCACACCGAGTTCTAGCTTTGGTTTTGACAATCAATTCAAACCTTCCCGCCCAGATTCTTCTGGCACAAAAAGAAGCCGTGAACCAAGAAGACCTCAAGAGTGAGAACCTTTATGGCATGATACAGAAGAATCTTAAGAAATGTTCAGATGGAACTTTATGTTTTCAAGGAAGAAGTTAGGTACCACGTTTTGGAGGACTGCGAGACTTAATTATGCTTGAGTCTCATAAGTCAAAGTACTTTGTACACCCAGGATCTGACAAGATGTATCACGACCTCAATGAGTTATATTGGTGGCCGAATATGAAAGCCGACATTGCCGACTATGTTCGCAAGTGTCTTACGTGATCTAATGTTAAAGCCGTACATCAGAAACTGTCTAGTCTTCTACAACAACCTGAGATTCCCTTATGGAAATGGGAGTGGATTGCTATCGACTTCATCACCAAACTTCCAAGGAATTCAACCGGTTTCGACGCTATTTGGGTAATAGTCGATTGACTAACTAAATCTGCACATTTTCTACCCATCAAAGAGAACTACAGTATGGATAAGCTGACTAGACTTTACGTGAAGGAAGTAGTATCGAGACATGGAGCGCCAATATCTATCATCTCTGACAACAGATTCACTTCTAATTTTTGGCAATCATTTCAGGATATCTTTGGCACAAACCTCGACATGAGTACTGCATACAACCCGCAAACCGATGGCCAAAGTGAAAGAATGATAAAGACCTTAGAAGATATGCTTCGAGCATGTGTAATTGATTTTGGAAATGGTTGGGATACCCATTTGCCTTTGATAAAGTTTTTGTACAACAACAGCTATCATACAAGCATTAAGGTTGCACCGTTTGAAGCACTATATGGTCGAAAGTGCCGATCACCTATTAGTTGGGCTGAAGTAGGAGAAGCTCATCTTATTGGGCCGGATATTGTTCGTGAGACAACCGAAAAGATCGTGCAAATTAAGAACCGATTGCAAGTTGTAAGAGATCGACATAAGAGTTACGCAGATGTGAGGCCTAAACCACTGGAGTTTCAAGTTGGAGATAAAGTTATGTTGAAAGTCTCGCCATGGAAAGGTGTGATACGGTTTGGTAAGTGAGGTAAGCTGAAGCCAAGGTACATTGGACCGTTCAATATTTTGAACAGAGTTGGTCCTTTAACCTACAGACTGGAATTACCTCCCGAGCTTAGTAGAGTACACCCTACATTTAACGTGTCCAATCTGAAAAAGTGCTTATCTGATGAGATATCTATGATTGCACTCGACGAAATTCAGATTGATGAGCAACTGAACTTTATTGAGGAGCCCGTCGAAATTATGGACCGTGAAGTCAAGCAGTTGAAGCAGAGTCGTATTCCCATTGTGAAAGTCCGTTGGAATTCCAAGAGAGGACCCGAGTTCACCTGGGAACGTGAAGACGAGTTCAAGCACAAGTACCCTTACCTTTTCTCAACCATGACTCATAACACTAAGTGAAATCCGGGATGGATTTCCAAGTATGATCTAGCTGTTGTAACACACGGTAATTTTCCAAAACCTTTTTCATTAGCCAAATAATTATTTTTGCTTTACCTTAGCATTTAAACTTTTCTGAACTTATTTGAACTTGAGAAACAGTAGATATCTTAATGAACGTGAGCGTTATCCTTTTATTATGTCAGCACAACCTTGAAAGCATGAAACAAATTAATTTGCCAAATAAATTAAATTCGAGAAAGTTATGTGTGTTTATACTCATTTTTATCAGAAAAAATATTAAGGAAACAATGGCGCAAGTTTTGTAATTTTTCGTGTCCGTTTGGTACGTCAAATGGGCCCCGCGGTATATATTTCAAAAGTTTCACTCTTTGTCCCTTTTACCCCCTCCGCCCCTTTTTACACCCACACCCCTAACACTTTCTTTTGCCCACCTTTTGCGCCTACTATCTTATAAAACTCTTTCTTTCTCTCTCTCACCTCACTAATAACACACACACACACACACACCACTTCCTTTCTCACTCTACCATCGCTGGAACCCTAACCGGCTGCTGCCACCATCTCCGTCCAAAATTCCAGCAACATCAAATAAACCCACCATCGTGTAGATCTCGACTCCCTCTTTATTTCTGGAGCATTTGGATGTGATTGGAGCTCGTTTGACTCACCACCGTACACCACCGCCACCACCACAGTGCACCGCCACCACCACCGCTTCACCCCGCCACTCTCTCTCTCTCTTGGTATAAGTCACGCGCCCCCTTTCCTTCTTTTCTTTACTTTTATCAAAACCCTAACCCTAGTTTTCTTATAATAACGATTTTATTAATAAAACCTTTTCAAAACCTTTTGTTTTAATCCAAACCATGTGGATCTAAAGAGTTTTGCCATCGAATTGTTCGGACTCGGTCCGAGTTGCGTGACTCTCCGAGTCAACTCGCGAGTCGAGTTGACTTGGGGCGAGTTTTTGATTATTTTGTTTTATTGTAACTGGTTAATTGTTTATGTAGCTTGGATTTGGAGTTCAGCTGGATTTGGTTTCGGTTTTTGTTTCGACCGGGGGCTACGACTCACGTAGAGTTAGGCCGTTACTCAAAGTGAGTCACGGCGTAGTTTAATGTAGACTAGGTTTGGATTGTTTGATTTGGGAGTTATTTGGATTCGGTTCGGGTTTTGCGTTAGCCGAGAGTCATACGACTCATATCGAGTCGAACCGTGACTCAAGATGAGTCACGGCATGAGGTTTTGGTTTGTTATTTGTGTTTGGTTGGACTTGGTTTGGTTATTCGCGAGTCTGGATTGGTTATGTTTGTGTCCTAGCTGAGAGCTCAAAAGGCTCAATAAGTCAAGTCGTGACTCACGGAGTCACGAAAACGGTGGTTAAGTTAATTTGTATCGAGTAGTTAGTTGAGACTCACGGGAGTCTCGGCCGTGTCGTACTCAAGGTTAGAAAACCTCGAGTCAACTTTTATATTAGATTGTTTTATTTAAATTTAATTGAATGTTTATCGTTTGGGTGTTTCAGAAATATTGGATAATATGGGATATGATTTGGACATTGGACTTGGTATATTACAATAACCTTTGCTTGGATGAGATTGGACGTTATTGGATTTACGATATTAGCGATGGACCTTATGGACAATTTTGGTACTTGAGACGGAAGACGTATGTTAGACTCATAAGATTTAAGAATTTGGACCCGAACATACACAAAATGGGTCGATAAACTTGACAACAATAAATACGCGAATGATAATGTCTAATTATTTAAATTTAACTTGTAAAATGTGACGATAAAAATTATATTATTCAAAGTCGTAACGACTTGGAAATGCTTTATAAACGGACGCATCATGTCCAAATTCGATAAAACCTTTTATAACTTAATCGTTATAATATTTAATATACAAAACCTTGTAACTTATACTTTTCTTTCTAATCAGACATTTATCAACTATTGGGAACGGTAAAACACCTAAACAACCTATGATTTTTCTTCTCGTTTCTTATTTCATTCTTCTTTCTTATTCTTTTTCTTACTCTTTCTTTATTCTTTTCTACGTATCCGTTTGTGTTTGCCAACTTTATTATTTTAACTTTCATATCCACAAGAGTCTTAAACTTTATTCTTTCAAACGCCATTGAAAACTAAACCTTTCATTTCAAATACGATATTACTTTATAAATCGCTTGAGGTTTATTGCTGAATCATCTATTCACTTATTAGGTTGTCCTGAAGTTCACTTGTCGTGCGTACCATCGATCTTATTGTGATATCTTGTCTCCTACTACTAAGGTGTGATCATAGCCCCATTTTACTTTTAAATGTTTAAAAACCATGAAGGAGATACATGCTACTTATTTTTCATGAACACAATTGTTTAAATGTATGCTTTTCCAGACTAAGATGATATTGCTAAGTACCGACCTCGCCGAAAGCAAGTCCCTCAATCATGAATCATTAATCACTTGCGAGTGAGTGCGAATATAGAGATATAGGCCTATAGGATTTGACCATCCCGCCATGTTGACTAGGTCCGGTCGCATGTGTTGTACTATATTTGAATTATCAATGTATCTGGCAAAGTACCTTCTTGAGGGCAACTATTGTATTATAAATTCCGCGGTTACTGTCGACTTACGCCAATGTTATTTGGTGCCGGTTAACGTTTTGTGTTTCATGAGCTTAGCAACTGTTTAACACTTACCTGATATATGTATTTGTTACTTATATCTTCCAGACTTGAAAATCTTGTGTTCAACTATTTACTATAAACCTATGAATTTCAATTAACCTTTGTGTTGACTTTTTAGCATGTTTTATCTCAGGTAATTGATGCATACAATACTAGCACTGGGAGTGGCATGAACATTATCGATGGCTTTCGGCTTTTACTATCTATCTACATTTTACTATCTTTCTACTACCTTTTATCATTCGAAAAACCCTTTTGAATTGTGTCTTTTATTCCGCTGCGTATGATGTTTGAGAATCTTTTGAACTCCAATGTTTATTTATAATTCGAATAATATATTTTTATTAAAACGGCTTGTTATGAGATCGTTTTCTATGATTGTGACTGTTTTACCCAAAAGTAATACCCCAAACTATGTTCCGCTGCCATATTCCGAGTTGAGGGTGTTACATTTGCTTTATATGTAGTTTAGATAGTATAGATATAGATGTGTTATTTTAATTTAGGAGATTGTATAATAGATCAACACGTAACTAATATTTTCTTATCCAAATTTATTGTGGGCCGACCTATGCTAAAACATGACTTATTTCGGCTTGGAACCCTTTTGACCCAAACTTAGTTTACCCCTAAGCACCCACTTTACTTATTGTAATAATACAAACTAAAATAGTCCATTTAGTGATATTGCATCAACAACCATGAGTCCGTGACCTACTTTCTGCAATCACATGTATGTTACATTGTTCTCTAATCCAAAAAGCTAGTGTATAGTTTGGTTAATCACCTTATTCCCAAAAAGGCTAAATCATTTTCACATAAACTGATGAAAAAGTCAAAATCCCCTCTAAGATTGCCTTATGCCATCCGAATGGAAATTAAGTTTACACAAAGAATTCAAATGTTTGATTTCATATAAACACTTTGAGGCTTACCTTAACTGCAATAGTTATGGAACTCAACAAATGTAAAAGCGTGTAACTTAATTTTCTTTTTTCAACAATAATGGTTTCAGAAAGTTATTTGTTCATAGTTGGCACAAAGAGGAGGAACACATTCTTTTTTAAATATTTTCATTTCACATCATCATTAGGAACAAGGTCACCATTACCTAACTAACATATTTATTGCACTGTTACTTTTTTCACTTGCAAGGCCATTGCAACTAAAAGCAAGACTATTGAACCATATTTTTGCAAATTTTCCTTGTGAGACCTTTTGCTTTTCAAACAGATAAGCATTTTAAAATAAGCAATCCCAATCACCCCTTAATATAAAGTTGACTCCTACGCTTGTCTATGACCTATAGATTGTATAACCAAGTATAACACTTAGGATGAGATATAGATTGTCTACGGTCTGTCTAATATCCAATATTTATTAGTCTTGGCTAGAAACTTATGCTCAAACGGACTCTGCGTTTGTGTATGAACCATGCAACCATCTTAACCCTTTATACCAAGTTACAAACCCTATCAAATCTATTGTAAACCATATATTTCAAACCTTCATTAGATTTTGAAAATAGTCCACTAAAATAAGTTACATATCCTAATTTTAAGGGAAGCAACATTTTGAATAGTGTTAATTGCTTGAAAATGTATCATACTTGTCACTTTTTGTTATTGTGTGTTCCGAACTTTTTTTTCTTATTGTGTGTACTAAACTTTCAAATTTCGACTATTGTGTGTATTTTGTGACCATTTTACCCTTACTTTTTTCAAATTTTGAAGGGTAAAATGCTCATTTTACATGGCTGAATAGTCACAAAATACACACAATAATCAAAATTTGAAAGTTTAGTACACGCAATAAGAAAATAAATAAATTTCAGTACAAACAATAACAAAAAGTATCAAGTATGATAAATTTTCAAGTAATTAACCCTTTTGAAAAACAACAGAAAAATAGTCTGAAAATAACCTAAAGCTTGTATGATACAAAATTTGTTATTTTTGTCCCTAATATTCGTTTGATTCAATGTGAAGTCGTAAATGTCATTGCCCTGTATTTAGATGACAATAAAAACATAATATAAATATGGTTTGATATGTAAACGTGCTATTTTGTACTAAGATGATTACATGTTCGAGTGTACGTGGTGTAGAGAATCAATTTGATCTGATATATATTGATCCAATACAACTGAACCATTCATGTAGCAAATAGTAAAAATTCCAATAATAGGTTACCGAGCAAATATAATCATATATTCCTTCATGATTACGATTATAAAGTTCATATAGTATCCAATCATGCTCTCAATTATATACTCGTAAAACATATAACCAATCAATTTGAAACATGAAGCCTTCACTAATTAACAAAAACGATAAAATTGACTTACCTTATGATTTTTTGGGAAAAATTTGATTTACTAAACTAACGAGAACAATTAAAATTAAAGACAGATACTGAATTTGGTGTGTGCGTTGTTACGTATAGGGTTTTGGGTAAAGCAACAATTAAATATAAGATAAAAGATCATTTGAGGACTAAACATTGCTTACATACAAAGGGATCAATTCCTATCTTCCATTCATTTTGATCGAAAGGCTGAGATTAAACTTATCATTTACACTACAAGGGTATTTTTGGACTATATAAACATAATTTTTTACAACCATCTCAATTAATTCATCATTTTTTTCACACAAACAAAGTGTGTGTTTCTTTCTTCTCTCTCATCAATTCATCAATCAATCTCCTTCTTCATCCCGTACATCAATAAACCCAAATTTTTGCTGCTTAATTCATCAGTGGATCACCTTCTACATCCCGTACATCACCTAACCCTAATTTTTTATCGTTTAATTTATGTAATATGAATTCTAAGCTTAATTATAAGCTATCTGAGTCAATAAGCTCAGTTATAAGCTTACTGATTCAATTTTTTCATCTGATATTCAGGTTTTATGGATTCGCTTCAAAGTTCTGTTTCTACAACTTCTGAAGAGATCGTTGTTAATGATTCTTCTACTATTTCTGAAGAGATTGTTGTTAATGATGATGTGTCAGCTAAGTATATTGAGGAGATTGTTGCTTATGCACACGGTGATGAATCCGAAGCTATTACATGTGATATTAAGAACATGTGTGTGTGATTTCATTTTTGGTTAATCACTGTTTTTGTTTTTATTTTTATTTTTTTCATATTTGAATGCTTTGAAAACTCCAGAATCGTTTGCTACTCACTGTAATTTTGATACTCCTGGCGGAACTGTTTATTATATTCCTAAAGTTCCTGTGGACGTTTTACTAGTTAAGGGCAAAGTTTATAATTCGATTGATGAGTGCATTACTGCCTATATGAAATATGTTGCTAAAGCAGGGTTTGTGTTTGGGAAATCATGCCAGAAAAGATTGAGGAATGGTATTGCAAAACAAAAGTATTTAGTGTGTAATAGGGAGGGTTGTCCTAAGGGAATACATGTGGACACGTTAGATTTAGAGAATAGTGACAAGCAGATTAGAAGTTCCAACCTGCATATCACAGGCTGCAAAGCACGTGTTATTTTTTATTTGATTCCTGGTACTACTAAGTACAAGTTGAGTGTTTTTGATAGTATTCATAATCACGAGCTTGAACGTGAAGAGTATAAGCATTTGTCAAAGACTGAGAGGCAGTTAACCTATGCTGAGCAGTTGTTTATTGTTAAAGCTGCTAGTGTAAATATAGGTGCAACGAGAGCACATCACATCTTTACCGGTTTAAAGGGTTCTTATTTGCTTGTTCATGGTACAACTGTTGATTTTATGAACTTTTTTAGGGGTGTGAACTGCTATATAGGCGATAGTGATGCACAGATACTTATATCTAAGATGGAGAATAGGAAAAAGCATGTGGTAGATTTTTCATTTGATTATATGGTTGAAAATGCTGAGCTTTCTGCAATTTTTTGGGCTGATGAAGTTTCTAAGTACAATTACATAGAGTTTTGTGATGTTATTTCGTTTGATGCTACTTTCAGAACAAACAAGTAAGTATTTCTATGTTAAATATGAGATTTTGATTATATGATTTGCGTTTTATTGTTTAATCTATTATTTTAACTATTTTTGTTTCTTTTTCAGGTACAAAATGGTGTTTGCTCCCTTTACAGGCATAGATAATCATCAGAGGTGTGTTACAGTTGCTGCAGGGTTGCTGAAAAATGAAACTACAGCTTCTTATATATGGTTGCTGAAAGCATTCATAAAAGCATTTGGTAAGGCTCCAAATATTGTTGTTACTGATCAGGATGGGGCTATGAGAAAGGCTATTGAAGCTGAATTTGCTGGTTCGAAACATAGACTATGCATGTGGCATATTATACAAAAGCTTCCTGGAAAAGTATTTTTTCTGGCTTCTTGTTTTTTTGTTTGATTATTACTGAGTTTTGATTACTACTGAGTTTTTATCACCTGTGATACAAAATAATTTATTAGATATCACCTGTGATACAAAATAACTTATAAGGTATCACCTGTGATACATACAAATACACACATTGGTTAGTACTGCTAGTTGGTTTTAATGCTGTTCAATGTTAGTGCTTGTTGAAAAGAGTTTGTACTGCTATTGATCAGTTATTAGGAATACTTTGACATTTATCACTTGTGATAAAGCATTAAACTGTTTTTGCTAAGTTATTAGGTATCACCTGTGATACAAAATAACATATTAGGTATCACCTATGATACAAAATAACATGTTCTTATTGATTTATCACATATGATAATGCATATCTTTTTTAAATCATTTGTTAAATCACATGTGATATGTTGTTTTCAGATATGTTTAAAAATCTATGATCACACTGACTTTAAAAAGAAGTTCAATCAAATTGTATGGAATATGTATATCGGTACGGAGGAATTTGAGGATAAATGGGCTAAGTTATTAGAGGAGTTTAGTTTGCAGAATCATAAGTGGTTAACAAAGATGTTTCGTATACGTTCATCTTGGATTCCTGCTTATTTTATTGATTCCCCGTTGTGTGGTTTGATGAGGACGACATCTAGGTCTAAGAGTGAGAACGCCTTTTTCTCTCATTTTACGAATTAAGGTTCTACTCTTATGAATTTTATGAATTGTTTTGAGACGGCAATGGAAAAGCAGAGGCATATACAAGAGAGGTTAGATCATAAGACTATTGATTATGTTCCGAAGTTTAGAACCTATCTTAAGAGTGAACATCATGCATCGAAAGTTTATACTCGTCCTTTGTTCGAGTTGGTTCAAGCAGAGATATTTGTAGGCACATGGTTTTGCCAAATAGATGCCAAAAGTTTGGTTGAAAGATCTGAGGTGTCTATTATTAAAGAGACGAAATTTGTTGATGAATTTATGGAGAAGATGAAAGCTAAGAAGAAAGTTAAGGATAATGGTAAGGATAAGGATAAAGATGAAGAAGAAGAGCCAATTAACCAGTTATATAGAGTAGATGGACTGTTTAAGGTATGTTAGTTTCTTAAAAACATTGTTCTGTTTTTTCCTTTGTATTGTCACATGTGATTTTTACCTATCTTATTATTTTTTGTCCATGAAGGTGTTGCGTAACCAAGAAGATGGATCAGTTGTATGTTCCTGTCAACTTTTTGTTCGAGTTAGAATATTATGCATACACATTTTCTGTGTCTTTAAGAACGCTAACATTGAAGTGATCCCAAATCAATACATATTGAGGCATTGGACAAAGAACCTTATACCTTGACCGGATCTACACACACTCCTTGTGTTAGATGTATACTTTGAATGATGTCTAGTTTAGCACGCGGAATTTACTAGCTAGCACTTAGAAGATTTGTTTGTTTGTGTTTTGTATTAACGAATCAACAATGAATGAACAAGGAACACAATATACTTCAACTTCAACGATTCAATATTATTAATGAATAATACGAGTGATCTCCTATCACTAGGGTTTACAACCTTGAATCTTAACAAAACAATACGCACACATTCTTTCCTAAACTTTAACCTAGGCAATCCTTTTATAGACTAAGGATTCCTTTACAAGATAACTATCAACCTAATCGTATAAGATATACACAATATCTTTTCTATAATTATCTTTTACAAAATCCTAATCCGTACTAACTTCTATACTCAACCGTACGAACTGCTCTTTGTCGTCAAAACTCATCAGCAGTACTAACTTCCATCTTCAGCCGTACTAACTGCTTAAGCTTAATTCCTAACAATCCTCCCCTAAACTTATGATTTCTTCCCAAATCACTAAGTTTCTTTAAATTAAGCTTCATCTTCTATATGAGGGGGATTCTTCCAAACATCTTTCATAACTGTCTCTTACTACTTAGCTTTCTTTGTTCTGCAAGGTTGAAAATCTTTGTCACTAACAAATCTGCCATTTCAGAATCTTCTTCAACCTTCATTTTTGTATACAACATAGATGTTAAAACACTTGATCTAAGTCGATAATGTTTTTCCACTAAAATATAGATTTTTATGCCATCCTTAGTTGAAACTCTGTGCACTCCACACGTATCAAATAACTTCCAAGAGACATCTTCGATTTGTGCTTGGAATCTCCACATTGATTCTCCTCTATCAAGTTCATAAATTCTTTTCAGCTGCACCCATAACTCTTTATCTTTATCTTTAGTAGGATCTTGAACTCTGAATCTTTCTTTAACTAAGCTCCATAACTGATTAAGATCTTCCCTATCAAAACCTTTTAGTAGATCTTCAAACAGTTTATACCTCTCATTAATACCTCCAAGTCTTATGATTTTCCATCCTATCATCCTTCCATCTGTGAAAACTTCCCAGCCAATGATAGGATATTTGACTTCTAATGGTTTGATATTTGTAGACTCTGGAACTATCACCATCATATTCTTGATTTGCTCATTGGTCAAACTTTCTTCACCAGACTTCAACTTCTTTGCACTATCAAATTCCAGAACTTGTGGTTCTCTTTTCTTTTTCCTTGTGATATCCTCCTTCCTTGAAGTATTCAGTCTTGCATATATTTCATAGAAAGTCTTTTCAATCTCAGTATATGACCTTCCAGTAAAGTCACTCATCTTGTAGTTTGCTTGATTCTTCAAATAATGCTTCATGAAACTGAGTTTTTCTCACTTGGTAGGCAACTTTGTCCTGTAACCTGACTCTTGCCTTTCTCTAATTCTCTGCACTAAGTCATTCTAAGTAACTTCTTTATTCTTTGACAAACGAACTCTTTGAGTTTTTCTGACTTTTCTTCTTCACTTAATTCCTGGGCTTTAAGAATCATTCCAGCATGAGCTCTCACAATCAAATCAAAATCCAACAATATTGTAGTTGCTCATTGAACTCCTCTTGATTAATTTCTTCAGATCTTGTTCTATCCATGAATTCAGCTATATTCCTTACATCATCTGCAGCCATCTTTCTTGCTAATTCTGCATCTTGATCTATCTGAGCTTGTTCATCAGCTAAATCTTTTTCAATCATCATCCTTGCAACTTCTGCATCATGATCTATCTGAGCTTGAGTTCTTGACTTTGTTTTCTTAAGCCTTTCTAATACTTGAGCAGCTTCTTGTTCTTGAGCAGCTTCTTCTAGTGTCATAGGCTTTTTACCCTTATCTTTCCTTTTTCTAGCATATTCCTCTTCAGCCGTAATATCACCAGCTGGAACTGTCTCATGCTCTGTATCAGCAGTTGGAACTGCTTCAACAGTTGAAACTTTTTCAGCTTCTTGAGTATCAGTCTGAACTGCTTCATGTGTCTTAGCAGTTTCTTCAACCCCTATGTCAACATTACCAGAACCCATATCAAATTGTTCCTCTTCTTCATCATTTTGCCTCCCCTGAGAACCTAATACATCTCTCTTACCTGTACCTGATTTCCTCCCCTGGTTGGGAGAATCACCATCATCATTATCAAAATCATCTGAGTCATCATCAGTAGAAGAATCCAAAATTACCTTTGCCTTTTTCTTCTTTAACTGCTCTTCAAGTTTCTTCACCCTAAGAGTCAACTTGGTGTAGACATTGGCAAAATTCCTTTTGTGCACTTTGAGTTCCTCATTATTCTTCTTTAGGTCTTCCTCCAAAGTTTCTACCTTCTTAACTAGGTTGGTACACATTTCCATCAATTCAGTATGTGAAGTACTACCCTTATCACGTCTAGCTGTGTTACCTGCTAGGAGAGGTGAATCATGGGGAAAGGATCTAGGAATCACTCTAGGTGTTTCCCTTCTCCTATAAGTGATGTGAAATTGAGATGTTTGGGTTCTTTCAGCAGCTGAAGTAGATATGTGATGGGGATCAGTTGGTTGTACTGAACCTTCACCCACTTCAGTTTAAAGCATTTCAGGAAACAATGAAACTATTTCACCTTGAAAAAGCCTACTAGCCATAGCCATGTTTTGAAAAACTTTTGATTGAAGGCTAGGAGTACCAAAAATTTCTGTTGGTTTTGTAAGCAGATATGTCTTTTTATTCAAAAGATATTGAACAAACCTTGGATACATTAGAAACTTGGTTTTGTTGTTTACATTAGATGCCATACCCTCAAAAATAAATTTTGAAAAGTTAAAAACCTTGTTTGTAGACAAACAAATGAGAGCAATAGCAATATTGCTACTGAACTGCTCCCAAGCAGTCTTTTTAGGACATAAAGAATGTAAAAGGGTATGTATCAAAAATCTCCATTGAGGTGAGAAACATCCTTTTTGAAAAGTTAATTTATGTTCGGATGTATCATACCCCATTTTGGTAAGTTCTTGCCATATTTCAGTGTTGTGCATAGTATTGATACCATCTGAGTCTTTTAATTTAAGATGTCTCCTAAGTATAGACTCGGTAACAACAAAAGATACACCATCCACTTCAGAATGAATTTCTAAGTCCCCATCTTCACTAGTCAAGACAGTAACATTCTGCCAGAACTGTATGATGTGCGAGACATAAAGAGTAGGAGAAACAGTTAGAGCATACCTTATGTGAGAGTGGTTTAGAAAGTCCACAATCTCATAAAATTTTGGTCCATCTCCGTCCTTTGTTTTCTCAAGAAACGCAACCTGATTGTGACGCTTAACAAATTCCAAATTAGCCATTTGTATTGATGAAGAATGAAAGATTATAGCAATAAGATGATCGTTTAAAGTGGAATTGAGGTTTTATGTAGCCGATTGGAGTTTGAAGGTACTGTTTAGGGTTTTGCGAAATATGCGTATGAGATAAATTATCTTGAGAAATAGAATAAATAAATTTATGGTAAAAAGAAAATTATCTTCTAGAAAAATTCCTATAAGTACCTTAAGAATAACGGTTTTACCCCAACGGCTAGAAAATTAATTACTGACAGATTTTTACAACGGCTAGTTGAGCCGTACTAACTTTGTACTAACCGTGCCAACTGTTGAAAAAAATTTGTTGAGCCGTATGAACTTATTGAAAAGGATTTTAAAATACCATGGCTTAAACATAGTTTTTAGCAAACTATCAGCTATCAACGGATTTGATATGTCGTTACCAATAGTCGTTTGCTTTGGACTAGCCAACTCTTCACAGTTAGATATGGTGAGCTGATAACCAAACAATTTTTGGTAAATTGTCAACCATTAAGGGATTTGATTAGTCTTTACTAGATACCGTTTTCTCTAGACTAGTTGATTCTTATGTGGGTTAGACATGGTGAACCAATTACCATTTTTTGTATGCAAAGATCACACACTCAGCTTCAAATCACCATATAGTCCAAAACATAAAGCATTTAATTCCTTGGTGCTTATCATCCAAAACCTGCAAGTGTTAGTCCAAAAACAAAGAAACAAGCCACACAGAGCTTATCTCACAATATAAAAGTATATGACTAACATTGCACTCAAAAAGAAAAATTAATTTTCTTGTGGAACCCAAGCCAAAACAGACTTAGGCTTTCCTCTTGCATCAACATAATACATTCTTTTCAAAACAATTTTAGCACCATTAGGTTTGATGGGTCTCCAAACCCAACATGCTGATGCATTCACTCCTGTACCCAAATTTCCCTTAGCAGTGTTTTTATTAACACCAGTACCAATTACTCTGCTAGCAGTTGGAACTGCTGGCTTAGTAGTTGTTACCTTGGGTTTCCAAACATGATTTGTTACAACTGCTTTGTGATGAAAGGGTCTATTAACAGTTTTTGGTGCTGTTTTAAAAACTGGTTTTGCACCTTGAACTGTTGGCCTTGGGTTAACAGGTCTAATAGGTCTGACAGTTTGAACTGCTGGTCTAGCAGTATGAACTGCTTTGGGTCCAGACCTTAAAAGAACTGATCTAGGTATCATTCTAGTGTTTGTTGGGTGAGTGGGAGGTCTAACAGTGTTCACCCTAGGACTTGAATACCTATTTACCCATTTATCACAAAAGGCTGCAAGATGGTCAAAACTACCACACGAGTAACAAGCTTTCCTATAGCAGACAAAATCATCCCCTAATTGGTGAGATTTGAGGTCATTCCAATTCCTTTGGTTAACTCTTGGCTTGTTTGTGGTTCTATACATTTCTGCATACCTAACTGTTGGTCTAAAAGGTTTGGCATTTGATCTAGGCCTAACAGTCTCAGGTTTAACCATCTTTGAAACTTTTGGTTCCTCCACTTTAACACTAACAGGCTTAACTACAGCCTGATCACCCTCATCATCAGAAGTCCATTCCTCTATGGTTTGAGAATCTGATTCCTTAGCTAAGGACACTTTATCCTCAGAAAGTGAGGCATCACTTGCACTCTCATACACATGTTTATCAACTACATTCTCTTTAGGTTGAGGACCATATTTAAGCTCAGGTAGTTGAAATTCAGGTAGTCATGTGTGTTCTAAGTCTATGCCTGGGGGTGTTGAAATTCCTCTATAAGGAGGTGGAACTGACTTATAATCTAGGCCTGACTTAGTTTTATTGAGGATCTGACACTCAACAATCTTACTAACACCCTGTGTTGCAAATTCTAGTGTGTCAATAGTCATTTGAATGTACTCCTTTGCTTTCTTAACCTGTTCTAGCTCATCTTTCAACACACTAATTTCATTCTCTCTAAACATTAAGTCTCTCTTAACAATAATCATATCATCAGAAAACTTTGACTCATTACTTTTATAATGAATAATTTGTTCTTCTAACACAGCTAAAGCCCTCTTATGATTTGCAAAGTTAAAAGCAGTTTGGGTTAGCTCTTTTCTCTGATCCTCATATCTTTTATTAAGAGTTTCTAGATCTTTTAAAGCTTCACAAGATTTAGAACATTTAGAAACTTGTACCTCAAAGTCTGAAAATGCCATGAGAGCAATCTCTGTAGATGCTTCTGCTTCCTCCTCTGCAATGTAGCTCCAGTCAAACCCTAAGCCATCAATGGCAACCACGGCTTTTGAGCTTGAATCAGTAACCTCCACAACCCTTGACTTGCTTCCATATCCTCTGCTCTTTCCTTCTTGTTGTCTTGGCAATCTGCACTCCCTTGAATAATGACCTTTCTTGTGGCAATTGAAACACTCAATCTTGGACTTGTCATACCCTGCAACATCATTGTTGTTTATGATAATCTTCTTGCCAGTCTTCTTCAAAAATCTCTTAGCTCTCAAGCTGAGAAAAGAGAGTTACCACTTTATATCCATCTCTTCAATATCATCTTCATCAATCTCTTGAAGATCTGCATGAGTCAACATACTTCCATTGTGCTGAGTAGTCAAGAAAGCATAATAAGTATTCTCATCCAGAAGTTCATTAGTACTGCTTGAAGTGTTAGCTGTACCAATATTGGAACTAGCAGTACCAACTGCTCCAGTCATTTGAACTTCTTCATCTGGACATGAGGTACTGGGAGTTGATACAAAGGCTAAATTCCCTGAGCTTGAGCTTGAGCTTGATCCATCAGACTTCTTAACATCATGTTCAACTATCTTGAAGTTGCTATAGAAATCCATTAAGCTCATGGAATCTATATCAGGCTTGTTTTTCCATACAACCACATGCATAGCCCATTCAGTTGGTAGACTCCTCAGAAATTTGGAGTTGAGATCTTCCTGAGGCATCTCAATTCCTAGAACAGCCAATTGACTTACTAGTTTTTGAAGTCTATTAAACATATGATCTAGTGACTCGTTGCTTGCTGCTAAAAAATTCTCAAACTGTTGCTTGAGAAGGGTCTTCTGAGTTTTCTTGGTGGCTTCGTTCCCACCATATCTTGCAACAAAAGCTTCAAAAAGGGTTTTAGCACACTTAAACTTGCTAAAATTCAACAACTGATCATTGGGAATAGTCATCAGAAGCAAACTTCTCGCCTTAACATCATTCTTGTGTTGTGCCTTCTCTTCAGTAGTGGTTGGCTTAGTTTGCACCTTAGTTTCAGTGACACCCTCAACAACGGTTGTTGTAGTTGTAGGTTTGAACGAATTCCCATCCTCAATAATCTCCCAGAGAGTATAATCTTGAACTTGGAAGAACTGCTCAATTCTTAATCGCCACATATTGAACTCATTGGGTTGAAGCATTGGAAGCTTAGCAGCAATATTAGTCTGACTTGCTGTTGTCTCCATGTCTATCTTCTACTTAAACAAATTCGTCTAGATCTTCTAAACCAAAGTATCAGTAACCTGTCTCTGATACCACTTGACCGGATCTGCACACACTCCTTGTGTTAGATGTATACTTTGAATGATGTCTAGTCTAGCACGCGGAATTTACTAGCTAGCACTTAGAAGATTTGTTTGTTTGTGTTTTGTATTAACGAATCAACAATGAATGAACAAGGAACACAATATACTTCAACTTCAACGATTAAATATTATTAATGAATAATACGAGTGATCTCCTATAACTAGGGTTTACAACCTTAAATCTTAACAAAACAATACGCACACATTCGTTCCTAAACTATAACCTATGAAATCCTTTTATAGACTAAGGATTCCTTTACAAGATAACTATCAACCTAATCGTATAAGATATACACAATATCTTTTCTATAATTATCTTTTACAAAATCATAATCCGTACTAACTTCTATACTCAACCGTACGAACTGCTCTTTGTCTTCAAAACTCATCAGCAGTACTAACTTCCATCTTCAGCCGTGCTAACTGCTTAAGCTTAATTCCTAACATACATGCTTCTTTGAGGAACAAAAGGAACAGATGTGGTGAGAAGAATGATATTGTTGAGAATTATGCAAATGAGGCAAGTTCTATTGTTGATCACTGTGTTCATATGTTGAGTAAAGACGAGTCAAGGTTGTCTGCTTTTTTTGAGAAGCTGAGGTTGCTAAAGATTGATGTCGAGTCTGATTGTCCAAATCCTCCATCTAAGAACAAGCTTGATTATTTCGAGGAACTTGTTGGAGTCCCGAATCCGGCTGTAAAAACCGTTAACAATCCATATGTTTGTAACCCCAAAGGCCGTAAAAAGATGCGTATAAAAGGAGGTAAAGAGAAAGCTCTTGATAAGAAATCAAAGAACAAGAATGCATGTTCACTATGTGGAGCTAAAGAGGGTCGCAACAAGAGGACTTACCCAAAAAAGTATAGTGAAGAGGTGACTTGGATCAACCAGAGATTACAAGAGAAAAGGGTGACTTGGTTCAACCAGAGATTACAAGAGAAGAGGGTGACTTGGATCAACCAGAGATTACAAGAGAAGAGGGTGACCTGGATCAACCATAAATTACAAGAGAAGAGGACCCCATGTATCAACCAGAAATTACAACATAAGTCGTCCGCTTCTTTTTTTAGTATCTTTGTTAATTTTTAAATTTTCTAGATTATGTTGATCAAATTTGAATATCAGACTTATACATGATTGTTTGATTATTACTGAGTTTTTATTACTGAGTTTGCGTAGACTGTAGTTACCTACTTACATTATGAGGTATCACTTGTGATACAAAATAATTTATTAGATATCACCTGTGATACAAAATAACTTATTAGGTATCACCTAGTGATACATACAAAACATGGTTAAATGAATTAAAGGTGCAAGCTATAATGAAAAAGACCCAAGGGCAGAGATGGTTTGTGTGTTAAACTGGTTGAGGATGGTAGAGGTCTGGGGTTCGAGCCTAGTCTCACCCTGGGTTTCCCAACTTCCCATTTTTTGTTTTTGAAAAAATATTTTTTATGAAACTTATTAATAAGTTAAAAATGAACAACTTTTGTGAAAACAAAATTTTAATAACTTGAGAATTAAGCTAGAAAAGTCAAAATAAACAAACAGTTAACATATTAGGTATCACCTGTGATACAAAATAACTTATTAGGTATCACCTATGATACAAAATAATATATTAGGTATCTCCTGTGATACATACAAAATCACACACTGGTAATATATAAAAGAAGATTATATTCAGTTTAACCAAAAGTATTTTCAAATTCTGATTACATTCATCTGTGTAATGCCTAACACCTAGTTTAAGCATAAACCCATAACAAAAAAGAGTACAATCTCTGGCACTCGGGAATGTGGTTGGGGACCTAATAGAGCACCATCATTCTTAGGTAACCCCAAAATTGAACAATGTCCGTCACATTCCGTGGCCTGGCAGTACTACCAAACGGATTTTGCAATCTCTAATTCCTAAAACTACTTTAAGCATAAAGCCATAACAAAATAGAGTACAATCTCCGACACCCAGGAATGTGGTTCAGGACCTAATAGAGCACCATCATTCTTAGGTAACCCCAAACTTGGACACTGTTCGTCATATTCCGTGGCCCGGCAGTACTTCCAAATGGCATTTGCAATATCTAATTCTTAAACCTAGTTTAACTATCTACACTATTTTAGAAATATAAAATATGACATGGCCTACGACAGTACAAGTTTCTATACAAAAATTAAATGTCAAGTTTCTTCTGCAATCTTTCTCTTTATTGCCTCCTCAACCATTTTCTTTCCTTCTTCTTCATCTGGATTTTCGGCTGCAAACTTCAAGGCATAGTCTGACATCATCTTTTGCTTTTCATTTACTTCATGAAGCATCATCTTTGCTGCATACTTGGCTCTCAAACTGTTTATCTACATTCGATGATTTTTGTTAGTTTCTTTGAGCATGTCTATTTCCCATTTTGCTCCACCCCTTCCTTCATAATGCTCCATATGCAACATCATGTACAAACCGCAATCTATTTTTTCTTTCTTTGTTTTCCAACACATGTTTAAGATTGTTGGGTTTTTTTTTTCTGATTCATAAACTCATCTCCTTTTGGATGTAGATATGTAGACAAATGCCTTGCAAAAACAGCCCTCTGAAAATTAAATTACAAAGTGTTAATTATAGACTAGTATTACAAGTGATATTCTAAATATCATAAGTGATATTCTGAATATCACAAGTGATATTCTGAATATCACAAGTGATATTGTAATTATATTGGTAGGAATATTAATATTCATATGAAGGTTCGGTCACCCCGAGCATCTAATTAGCATTTATATAGCTCGTAGGCTTATTTATATTAGCTTAGTATTATTAGTATTAGTATTAATAGTATTAGTCGTATCTATATTTGTGGAGTGGGTCGGGGCTTTCCCCACTGTCAGCTCACTCCACAGCCCACTAGGGGCACCAATATGTAGAAGTATAAATACCCCTTCCCACACTTGGGAAGGGTTGGAACTCTTGTCACATTTCACCTACAATCTAATAGATCCAGTTTTCTCTCAAGAGTCTCCCTCTCTCTCTCTAACATCTCACTAACTCACCATGGGATTCTTGATCTTTCATGAATCAAGACCACCCGAATCATACACACAATCAAGATGGGTATGTCCTACAATTGGTATCAAGAGCCATGGTTAGATCCGGTTTGATTGTGTGTTTGTTTCATTTTTCTTTGGTTCAAATCATGTACAATCTGTGCTACTCCTCATACTGTTTTATTTTGTTTTGGTTCAATATTTCACTCATTCTTTTGGTCGAATCATGGAACAGTGCTATATGTTCACATAGTTCTTGGGCCTTAAACTCTTGTTCAAACCGTTTGTTATTGAAGTTATGTCAAAATAAAACAAATTTTTGGCTGATCTATTTTTCTTGGGTTTGAACTTCATGTCAAGAATTTTTTGTTCGAATTTATTGTTGATTGTGGGCCCATACGTTTGGTCTTGCTTCTCTTTTATTTTGGTTAAAACAGCTTGACAGCTTGTTTTGGGAAGTTTTATTTGTTTTGGTCCATCAATACCTCATCATAAGTGTTCCAACATACTGGGTATAGATCGGGATTCATGGTATGTTCACCGTAGTTCTTTGTTCAAAAAGTTTAACATGTTGGGTAGTGATGATTCGTGGTTCATGATATGTTCACCGTAGCATTTTCTGGGTTTGTGGCTTTATTTTCTTCAATGCGGTTTGTTATGAAAGAGAAAAACACAGATCCGGTTTTTAAGGAAAGTATGAAAGTGACAGCGTTGACCGGTCAAAGTTGCAATTTGTCTCAGACGCGGTTTGTCTATTGACTTACAGACTCGGTTTGTCTATTTAATCATGGACTCGGTTTGTCCATAATGTCATGAACTCGGTTTGTCCATACAGTCATGAACTCGGTTGTCCATTTACTCACGAACTCGGTTTGTCCATACTGTCATGAACTCGGTTTGTCCATTTACTCACGAACTCGGTTTGTGTTTAAATGGTGTAAACTCAGGTCAAATGTGGTCAACGAGTTATCAAACCGAATCATAGATAAAGAAGAAGATTAAGCAGTAATGACACCACGACTCCAAACCAACTAGACCACAACCTACAACCAGACTCAATCTTTTGGAGCACATCTTCATAGATCTTAAACACAGAAATTAAAAGTATCTATTGATCTCAGTTTTTCCTATTCGAGTGCTATAACAATAGCCATTGACCTCAAAAATTAGAGCACGAAAAGGAATATAACATCACTGATCAGTTATGTAGATGAACTTTTCAATATACGAATATCAAACAAAAGAACAAGAACAAGAGTGCTCATATTCTTCCTTGCCTTCGGTGTGACACAATCGAGAAAACACGTAATGGTTTTAATTTCGTGTGTTATCAAAAGTCATTCTCTGCGGGTGTTATACTAAATCCATCATAGATCTCGGTTTTAATTTCGTGTTATACAAAGTCATATCGAGACTATTAAAGTCTATCACACGAAAACTAAACCATCATCGATCAAGTTTTGAAGCTTAGCTTCATCAATATCTGAAAAAGAAGAAAGACTCATAACAATTATGTTATGATCTTTTCTTTATTTCATTGATACAAACCACAGCAAAGAAGATACATACCCGAAATGTTTTGTTGTGTGTTCACTCATTGATGATGATGAGATAAGACGAGTGGCAGTTGGATGAAAGGCAATTGGGGTCAATGAATTGTTTTGGTTATCATAAAAGGGGCGGAGTCTTCTTTCCCAGATCTAATTTTGAGATATGGGGGCTGAGTGATTTTTCTTTGAAGGTGGCGGATCATTAGAATGAGATTAGGGTTATGAGATGTTTAAGGAGTGTGAGTTAAATACCGGTTAATTAGGGTTGGTTATTTATTGGAGTGGGCTTACACTAGGTTCACCTTGGGCCGAAGTAAGTTTAATTGTCATTGGGCTGAGCTTGCGTCACTTACATGTAGTGGGACGGATTTTTGTTTATTTGGAAGTGGTTTTGGGTTGTTAATTTAATTAACAATAAGATGGTTGGACTTAATTGTTGACATAAGCATTGGACTATTGGTTGGATGGTACATGGACTGGATTGGGCCGAATGACTACTAATATACGGATTGAGCTTGTGTTACAAATACTTCAATTGACTGTCAAAATTGTTATCCGTGTAAAGAGTTAATTATATTGGATACATTTTATGATAGTATTGGTATTAAGGGTTACTCGTATGATTTGTAGTTTAAAGAGTGGTATTTTTGGTGTTACAAACTTTTCACGGGGATACACACGTCATGGCTAGTATTTGGGTTTATGAATGTCATCGGGATTACAGACTTGTGGATTTGGCAGCGTTGTCCTATTGGTACCTGAGATGTGAGTGAGCATGCAATTTGATATTTACGATTTGAGTCATAGTTGTCGAATTACAATTTGTTTAATTGCTATTTGTCAAGTTGCGCTTTGACTTGTTGCGACTTGACGGATTGCGATTTAACCAGTTACGATATGACATTGCGAGTTGACACTTGCGATTTGACTTATTGTGACTTGGTTGATTGCAATCTGACTTGTTGCAATTTAACAATCTGTGACTCGACTTGTTGCGATTTGATCAAGTTGCGATTTGACTTCTGTGACTTGAATTTCGAAGATTGGTATTGCACCTCACTCTTGGGTATTCAGGTTAATTTCATGGTTTCTCCTGTAGATTTCAGAAAATCCCGCGAAAGATTCGATTTCTCGGTTTAAATCTCAAGAGCTGTAAAATCCCGTGAAATTAATTTTGGACAAATTGGCTGGACTTAGATTTAGACATAATGAAATTTACGGGGTGTGACTAATTTTTCGGGATAAGTTTTTGCTTCAAGATCAGCAGGAATTGGGAAATTATGATAACTTGGTTGGTTTGTTAATTCACGGGTTGGTGTACTTAGTGTCACAAGCATCTCGGGGTGGATGGATGCATGATGTTTGTTGACCCTTGCTCAAGCGTATTTAAGGTGATTAGACCTGGATGTTCAAGAAGTGGATATATACAATAAAGGATGGAAGGTTGGGTATATATCACTACCTATATTTAAAGGAGTTACGTTGTTGTGCTCAATATAGGTTCTAAATCACAATTTGCAATTTAAGGTGATTAGACTTGGATGTTCACGAAGTGGATATGTACAATTAAGGATGGAAGGTTGGGTATATATCACTACCTATATTTAAAGGAGTTACGTTGTTGTGCTCAATATAGGTTCTAAATCATAATTTAGTGCAAGTTTAAGTCGCGGACTTGTTCTTTATCAAGCTTTATCAAGTGATTGTTGTTTCTCAAGCTCTTAATGGAATTGTTGTTCAAGATCTTCTCAAGAGGTAGTCATGCTTAAAGACAAGAGGTGCTTTGTGTGGAGACATGTTTTAACCTTTTACTCACTTTAAAGTCATATGCATTTCATCAAGCGGTTTTGGAATATTACGGGCTTCAATGAATTGTTAATCTACTAAACCATTGATGATGAGGAAAGCAAGGGGTTACTACAAGAGAGTCTTTATCACCATCTTCGTTGCAGTAGTTTCATTGGTTTCTTTCCATGTTTTGTGCCTGACAAATTCACAAACATCACGGACTCTCAGCTTTGGCAAAAAGGTCATTTCATGTCCTTTTTGAGGGGGAGAATTATCGCAAGTTTCCTAGAAGTTCCGTCTCCAGCGATGTGAATTTTAGCGGTTCCGGTTACAGCGGGTCAGATCGTATCGGTTCTGTCTACAGCAGTTTGATACTTACTGTTGTGCAGTTAGTTCTTGAATTTATTTCTCAGACAAATCTCAAGAACTGTAAAATCCTGTACACAGTATGACAACTATTCCACATCCAAGTAGCTGGGTCAGACAGCTTTGTTTGATAGGACTGACTATGAGTCATGGGCACTTCTAAGAACTTGCGCATGTTTCTTCTCTTTTTGGCTAGTCAACAGCACAAGATGATCACGAAGTTAATCTGGTATTCTTTATTTGTGATTGAAGTTGAATTTCACGAAGGCGTCTACTTATTTTATCTTGAAGTCGGGGTTGGTTGGATGCATGACCTTCATTGATAACTTGCTCGTTAAAATTTTAAGTTGAAGACTTGGGTTATCTAGTTACCAGCAGTCGGGGTAACTATCACTTAAGAGTCATGAGAGTACTCAGTGTCACACGTCAATGACGTTGTCGATAATCGCAAGAGGTGTTAATGTCTCATACCTTGGTTGGGTATGGAGCTCTTAGAGATTTGCTTGGAGCATTAATTCTCTACACCGTTCTTCCAACATTAGTGCAAGCTTAAGTAACAAATTTGGGGTCTTCTACTTCAGTTTTCAGTATTGGTATATCGGGTTCTCTTCATCGAGTGGTCACTAATCTATGTTCAAGGTTGGTTAGTTGGCCAAAGGTTTTAAAAGTTGTGATGTGATCTGTAATCCTCACAAGATATTCTTTACCCAAACTTATGTTCACCAAAATCTAAATCAGTCATGCCACATTCAATCTGTTACTTGCCTCACGGTTTCTTCTTGATTTTGTAAAATCCCGAGAAAGAACTTTTTTTTTCGGTTTAAATCATAGATTTGTAAAATCCCGTGATTATGGACTATGCGCTCTTAACCATGATCGGGTTAAAACCATTATCAAAGTTCAGTTAAAGCATCATGAAGGGCTAGATTTGGGCATTAACCACAAGACGTGACTACGGCGTTGATTCATTATTATTTATTTGAGGCTGAAGTGAAATTTCATGGGTGCGTGTACTTAGCATCTGAAGATATCGGGGAGGTTGGATGAAGATTCTTCGAGATCCTTGTTCGAGCTTTCAATACAATGACAAGGACTTGGATATCTAGTTATTTTTTCTTTCTCCCTATTACAAAATAACTATCATTTTAAGGAGTCACGTTGTAGTGCTCAGTGTCACACGCAGTTGTGGATATCCAAGAGGTGATGTACGTCTTATACTTGATGGTTGGTTGGTTGAAGAGTATAGAGTACTTAGGGATTCGATGTTGCACGAAGTCTCTACACCGCTCTTTGTCACGCATTAGTACAAGTTTAAGTCACAAGTTCGGGTTATATTACTTCAGTATCAAGTTCATCATATTGGGTTTTCTCCATCAGTGGTCACGACATCAAGCCGGCAGAATGATAATGGGATTGGTAACGAGTTAGATGAGAGAAGAAGTAAAGAGAGAGATGATGACGTCTGTACAAGTCAGTGCAGGCCTCGTTCTTCATCAGATGACGTCTGTACACTTCAGTGCAGGCCTCGCTCTTCAACATAATGACGTCTGAATACATCAGTTCAGGCCTCGTTCTTTAAAGATAAGAAAAGTGTACGCTTGAGTGCACTTTATCTTCAAAAGAAGAGGAATCTTCTTATTTATGGCCATTCTCATCAACAAGATTCATGCTCTTTCCGTGCTTATTCAGTCTTCAAGTGGATCGGCGCATATTGGAGTATATTTTTATTCACGTATTCAACTAAAAATTGCAGTTGACAGGCATATGCAATTTTTGAGGGGGGGAAAGGGTGAATAAACAACATGTTAGTCTTCAAGAACCGTCAAGTGGAGCTACTTACCGTTGATGGTATTCATATTCACTAGTTCAATCATCAAAAATTGCAGTTGGAAGGCATATGCAATTTTTGAGGGGGGGAAAGGGTGAATATTAATCTACATGTTGGTTGATGATTGAGAAATGGTCATACGACTCCTGAATACGTCAGTTCAGGAGTCGTGCAAACCATGGTTCTCCAACACATCTTCTTCCTCTATCAAGGTGTTGAAGAACATGGTCATGGAATGCTAATCGAGTCTCACGGGTTGGTATAATCAGCAACAATGGGTTTCTAGTCAATGCTTCAAGTACACGTCATCAGGCTACATGTACACATCATGATGATGATTCCGATTAATCGTAACCATCATGGGGGAGAGAAATGTGTACACCAAGGACGCACAGCAGGTTCACGTGATCGGGCTTAATCATATATTCCGGTGTTGAGAACCGCAGAGATGATCAGTGGTTCAACTTGTTACCTTGGTATTTACGTTTCACTGTTACGTCATGGGCTGATTAATCATAACCATCAGGGGAGAGAGAATGTGTACATCAAGGACGCACAACAGGTTCACGTGATCAGGGCTTAATATCCAAGGATGGATACATATTATATATGATCAGTGGTTCAACTTGTTACTTTGGTGTTATACTAAAGACTGAAGAAGGTCGAGTCGTCAGTCTACTCTTCATTCTCTGTTGGTGTTATCATCTCATGTGTATGCTGCGGGCTGATGGGTTATATGTAAGGTTACTGGAAGACATTTGGTGAGATGAAAATGATTGGTATTCTATTCCTCCACATTGGGCAATCTTGAAGAAGGTCGAGTCTTCAGTCTTCTCTATATTCAAGAATGTTGAGCTCTTTTCTTACAACTTGATATTTAACTTAATCCCATGACAGTTCTTGTTTGATGAGTTGTGGAGTTAAGTTAGGTTCAAGTTGTTCCGTAGTTTAAGGTTAAGTCCAACTTGATGTTAACCTAATCTCATGACAGTTCTTGTTTGATGAGTTGTGAGGTTAAGCTAGATTTCAGTTGAGGCTCAACTTAAACTACCGAAAAGATGCCTAAGGTTTTTGACGGAGTCACTCTAGGACGGGAGTGTTAGAAGATTAAAGACGGCATGCATTTGGTTATCAAAAGACTTCTTCATATTTCGGGCGTTCATCCAAAGTCTTCTTCCTATTATGGGTGATCGTCAGAGGTTGTCAGATTGGGGGAGAGCACTAATTAGGGGAGAGTGAAAAGCCAGAATCATTCCCTGATTGAAAGTGCTCACATTGCTCTTCAGCAAGTCAAGTGATGAATGCGATGAAGATTCAGAATGCTGAGGAGTAATGGTTTCTGGTTCGTATCCTTGTACATATATACTTATTCATATTTTATACCATTCTGTAAATAGAAATTTATAGAACCAGAAAATTGTATATAGAAAAATATTAAAACCAAGAAAAACCATAAAAATCAGAAAATTAGAAAATACCAAAAATAGTTTCACCTAGGCATGTCTTCTGTTTATCGATAACATTTACGGACTTAGAAATGTCATTCAATAATGGCACGGGTCTTTAAATGAAGCTCGAGCAGAAGTTAAAATGGATTATTAAAACATGTCTAAATGGCTTGCTATTACTTTAGATAGCAACCCGCGCTTCATATTGGGGAAAGCACGTCGCCAAAAAGACGGCTGTTCCTCCAACTGGGTGATGTTCACCTGGGCATGGATTACTTCATATCCATGTTTCCTGATTTGATGTACGTTTCAGTGCATCATTTCTTGTAAAAGAAGAGAAATCTTCTTAGTATAACAAATAGTTTTCATTCTATGATTCTTCTGAAAATTATTTGTGAGACACTTGGTGAATATGTGTTGTATGAAAGTTGTTTGTACTTGGATTATGCATAAAATTTGTCACTCAATCAACGACTACAAAACCTCACGACAGTTCTTGTTTGATGAGTTGTGGGGTTAAGCGTGATTTTAGTTGAGGTTCAACTAGAATACGGGTCATTGATTGAGGGGGAGAGTGAATTCAAATTTTATATCATCAAACAGATTTATTGGTTAAATCATACTTGTTAGAAATGGTTTTGTAGTTAATGGGGAATTAGTTGAAGAGGATCTTGCTTAAATATATCAAATGACCAAGTGTGTTAGTTGCTAGAAAGTTTAGGACATTATGTGCAATTTGCTTATAGTTTCCTAGCTTTATGTATCTAGAAGGTTCATTTGTGTTACTTTGGTATCCTCGTATAATCCCCAAAATGCTTTAAGACTCAAAACCTAAAAAGAAGTTAGAAAACCAGTTGTGTTTGATGTTTTTGAATACTCCACTGGCATTTGTATGATCTAAATGAATGAGTTTCAAATGTTGTTTGTCTCTGCTGCTTAATTGTTGTTGATATTGTGCATATGTTCTCAGGATTCGCTTAGGTAGATTGCTATTATGTTAGAATCATGTTCCTAAGATCCTGAATTGAATATTGAAATTCGTGTGAATTGCCATGTTCATGATTGCTATTTGCTCTTCATGCTAGATAGTGGTTTGACGTAGTTCCTGATTGGGGTTTGATTATAAAATGAACTTGGTATTATAATGTGGCAAGCTGCTGAAGGGTAGCTATCTAGGAATAGTGTATCTGTATGTATGTATATCTGTGTTGATATTCTTATGCAGATTCCATAGCCAAAATGAATGTACCAGTTCCCATTCTAACCATTTGATCAGACGCTCAAACTCTATTGATTGGCTCGGAATTCACCTCAACAACAATGTCGGCAACAACAACAACAACAACACTTTCACCACCATCACCACCATTCATCTATTTTGGTCTCGCCAAGTGGGGATCAACGACATTTGCGAAAGATTTGTTGGTGGATGGATAATTGATGTTGACCACTGACTCACTCAGAAAAGTGGGTGATTACATCATTTGAGCAAAAAGGTCAATATCATTTGTGTCATAATTGTTAACTTGTGCAAAATGAGTAGTGAATCTCCCTCTTAGATTAAGGGGGAGCAAAGTATGTTTCATCATCAGAACATGTTAAACCTGACCACATTTTCTCCCATGTTTTTCTAAATTATTTAAATCAATTGGGATCACAAATCTCAAAAGGTTTGAAATTTTTGATCGGGGAGAGAATGTGATTTAAATATGAAACCTGATGAAAATGTGATGTTTTGGAAAGTATAATGTACGCTCTCCCATATGTGCTAAACCATTTTATATATCAATGCACATATTGAGGGGGAGCAAAATGTTTTGGATGTGAATGTAAGCTCTCCAGTAAGTGCTAAACTCTTTTGTATACCAATGCACTTATTGAGGGGGAGCAAAGGATTTGGCATGCATCTTATGTGAGCACGACTCAGACTTAACAAATGAATTGACGAAACATATACTGTCATGAATCGAAAGGACATATCCTGGCCGGGTAATAATTTCAAGCTAGTCTAACTAGTGATGTAAGCGTGTCTCGAAAAGGATGTGTCTGAGTAGAGTGTACCGTTTCGAGAAACTTTCTATGGACTTGACCAGGACGGGTAATAATTTCAAGCTGGTCTAACCAGTGATGTAAGCGTGTCTCGAATCGGTCATGTTCACTGAAAGTGGATCAATTCAAAAAGTGCGAGCTCTACCTAACATGTGCAAATTTATAAAACAATCAACCGAGCACATGTTGAGGGGGAGCATTTGAAAAATATAAAACTCTCAAGTGTTTGCAAAAATGTGTTTCAGAATCATGAACACTTTGAGAAATTTTTCAAAGATTTGGTTTGGCAATCGTGGATGAATACCAAAGACCGACCATTTTAATTAATGTATGGAGTTATAAGGATGGTTAGGTTAGGCTCAAGTTCCCACGATCCCGCCAGAGCCGGAGGGATCTACCCAGGGACAATCCACTAGTTAGTGTAGAAGTCCTTAGGTATGATTAAAAGGGAGAAAAGTGTGATTAAGGGAAGAGTGCCGACTGAGATGGAGCTAGTACTGGAACAAACCCAACAAGGTACTAGTTATGAAGTCTCGGTAAGCACTGAAGGGGTTGAAGAATGAAAAAGAATTGTAAAGAGAAAGGGTGAAAAGAAATAGCCCTCCTTACAACTTAGGCAGAAACCGGGTCAATACATATGCTGTCAGAATCACTTAGTTGATTGCTGGCATTGAAGACAAAGTATCATGGACCCAGTGATACGCTGCACAACCCTCCTTAGCCACTCAAGGTCCCTCAAAGGATTCTTGTTTCAATTGTCACGGAGTTCAATACATTCCTATCGTCTCTCTCACTCCGAGTTAGATGATATTGAATAGGTGGCAGTCCTCTCCAGCCTCCGCTCACTAAATCAAAACGCACTATCGAGTCTAGAGCCACGAGATGCATAATAAGATCTCATAGGGACACGAATTACTTCTACATTGGTAGTTCAACATTAAGAACACCAGATGTAAACTTATGAGTCCTACGTAGATCTTAGCAATCTGCCAGAACATTTATGAGAGAATTTACAAATGTAATTCTCAATGATTGAATGGAAATTCCTGCCAAGGTCAACATCAAGCAGCCCTGAAAGCAGGTCACTTCGGTAGTTCTTTATGGATTACGCTTAGTGGTCGCGGCGGTTTCTAACGGTCTAAGTCGTGGAGTGATCTCCAACGACTCACCTAATCGTTGATGTGCTACGGTTCGATCTTAAAAAGCCCTCTGTGGGTTTTCGATTGGGAAATCACTATGATAAGAATAAATAGTAGGTTTCTCCTGTGTAACATACAAAGTCCGACCTGTAATATATAAAAGAAGTTTATTGTTTAACCAAGTATGCAAATTCTGATTACTTATCTGTTATGCCTTAACCTAGTTGTAAGCCTTACAAAAAGATACCAATCCTGCACCCAATGGTTGGACAATAACACCATCATCATTGTAACCCAACAATTGCATGTACCTAAAAGATCCTATTAACCAACGGATTTGCAATCTCTATTCCTAAAATTTAACATAAGCATACAAATAGTAGTACAATCTCCGGCCAAGAATGTTTCAGGACCATATAGAGCACATATTCTAGGAACCCCAAATGTTGGAATGTTAAAGTGCCCGAAGATACTTCAAATGGCTTAAGCAATATCGTAATCAAATCTATTAATGATCACACATTTTCAAAATTAAGAATATAATGGCTACGACAGTACAAGTCTATAACAAAATAAATGTAATTTCTTCTGAATCATTATTATTATTGACCTCCTTCAACATTGTTTTTCTACTTCTTCATAGGGAATTTTCGGTCAACCAAGCATATCTGAATCTCTTTTGCTTTATTTACTTCATGAAGCATCTTTTTATATTAGCTTAAAAGTTTATCTACATTCGATGATTTTTTTATGTTTCTTTATGATGTGATGTCCCATTTTCTCCACGTCCTCCTTACACAATGCCCATAGGGGCAACAAATAAAGCAATCTATTTTATCCGTTTTCCCAACATGGAAGTGTTGGGTTTTTTTGTACATTTCACTAACCATTCTAATAGGATGAGTTTTAGACCAAATGCCTTGCAAACTCCCTCTGAAAATTCAAACTTACATGGTTTTTGATCTTTACAGTGAATCAAATACATAACGATATTCAATACACAAGTGAGATGGTAATATCCGTGATATGTAATTATATTTGACACAAATAAATTATATATGAAGTATTCAATTTAGTTTTTCTTACCACAAGATCATAGTTTTCTTTGTACTTTCCTTCGTACGTCCCATCTGAATCACTGTTATCCATTATCACAGATGTTCCTTTGAGGATATTGAAAACTATTAGGTAGTAATGTTCATGTGCTATGATTGGGAAGAAAACCTGTTGTCATAAACTTATAAAAATGATGTAAGTTTTAAAATAATAGACTAAGTTCATTGACTAATTTATAAAAGTCATATGATATACCAAGTTAACGTCTTCAAATTGTAGCTTCCTTATATCATCTTCCATCTGAATTGCAATCATCTTTGCAAACTCATCATATTGTTTATCTATTATATCTTCTTTGGTAAGCATGCGTTCTCGATTATCTTGTATTATTCCCGGCAGCTGCTTGATAATTAAAAACAAGTTAAATTAAGTTAATACATAAATACATTCAATTATAATACATTATTTTTAAATTAAATTTATCTCACCATCATTGATGTATAAAAGTAATGCCTTTTGATCTCTTTCTCTGATTCCCATTCTTCGTAATTTAGGATTGAAGCAAATGTGTCAATCACAGGAGTTTCAATTTTCAATCCTGGTGCTAGTGATTGGACATTCATTCTCATCAATCCTACACGTTGGTCATTGAAAACTTGCTCTCTGTTTTTGACAATATCACAGGTGATAAGTATAAGAAACTTCATATATTATTTATTTTTTTATGTATCACATGTGATATTACTCATTTCTTTCATTTGTTAAAAAGAACATTTGAGGTATCACCTGTGATAAATTCAAGTAAAGTTCATAAAAATTTGAAGTTAATCTTACGCTTCATTTCCTTGCATACAGAAGATGCTTCTTGCCAAGAGTATTTCATCTTCTGTTAGCTCTTATGTTGTGCTGACCTTTTGGTTTATATAGGGTGATTGCAGGCACCGAGATTGCTTTTCTTCATCATTTGATTCTTTTTTTTGAATGGTTTTGACTCTACTACTGGGCTATCAAATCCTAGATCAAAGGTTAGCTGTGATCCTAGTGTGAACTCAAAATTGTGCTCCTTACTTTTATAACAAGATGGACTTGCTTGTTCCTTTTGTTTTTCTTGTTGTGAAGATGCACCTACTCGTTCCTTTTGTTTTTCTTCTACGTTTTTCTGATTCCCAAGTGTCTGCATTTCAGCTTCTTGGAAAACTTCAAGAATTCTTCATCAGTTAAATCTTCAAGCGGTTTTGAAGCCATTTTGGCTTGTTTTTGTTGTGTTTCTCTCAATTCTTTCTTAAATTCATCATTGGTTATATCTAGTAATTCCTCAAAAATAGATACATCATCATCAAGTTTTATTTGATCTTGAATTTTTTCGTCTTCATTCATTTTTTCATCTTCATTTTTTTGACTTGTTACCTTGTTTATTTCATCTTTTTTTCCTTTATCATTTCCCGGAGCTTCATACTTATATCTACTGCTGACCTCCTTGTTTTCCACAGCTACATCATTTTTGCTACTGCTCCCCTCTTTGTTTGCTGCAGTTTTATCATTTCCAATCCCTTGTGCACCTTCATCTTCATCAGAGTTTGATTCTGCATTATCGTCATTTGCGGCATCATGTTTGTCAGCTTCATCATCATCAACTATCATAGATTCTCCATTTTTATCACCATGTTCTCTATTTTCATCTCCATATTCTGCCTTTTCATCTCCATTGTTATTATCTTCATCATCACTTGTTCCAAATTTGATAGAGCTTGATTCTGTTGATAAATAGAACAGACTTCTTCCTTGGAAATTATCATTTGGGTTTCTGAAAATATACTTCAATCTTTCTCTATATTGAATAAGCCTTTGATCATTTCCAAACTTGACTATATTTTCTTTGATTATTTCTTCAAACAATTCTTTCTCACTCAAAATACCTTCTATTTTATCTTCTAACATCTGATAAATTTCCTGTAATTGAATTTAAATTTGAAGAAATCATCAGTTGTATTTTAAACACAAAACTAATTTTCTGGATATTATAATCTAATATCACTAGAGATTTCATACACTCACCTCCTTTTGAGCAGTTTCTTTTTGTTCATTTAGACATCCTATAATGTCCACCATCCCAAAATATTTTATGTAATCCAGTTCTATAGTCTCTCTACTTTTCAACAAGTTTGCATTCCAGCTTTTGAAAGCTGGTACTCTTCTTGGAACACTCATTTCATCAACCTTTGTATATTGTAAATATGGAAGCTGTTTCAACAACCATTTATCAGATAAAGCATATATAAAAAACATTAAACACATAATATCACAGATTATATTAAAAAACGTTATCAAGTTTTTTAAACCTTACTTGTATATATCAAGGGTGATACTTCATATGGTATTTTTAACAAATGAAAATAATGAATAGTATCACCTATGATACTTAAAGCAAAAATCATGTAAAAATAAAAAATATATGCAATCATAAACTTGTTATATTAAAAAATTAAAAAAAAAATAAATAAATAAATAAATAATAAATTAAAAAAAAAATATAAAAATCAGGAGATACCATCAAGAATGTTACTGGGCCGTAATAGACAACCTCTGTCCTATCCCTCTTTCTGGTTGCCCAATCATTTTTTGATAATCTTGCACATTCATATACATATCTGCACCAATCTATCTCTCTCACATCATCTTCTTCAAGAACGTTTTTCAATACCGTGGTTTTCACAACAGAGTTGCTATCACATGCTCCGAAGGTATTTGCAACTAGCATCAAAAAGTTCATTCTGAATATGAAGTCTGTGTTTCTTGTTTTTGTTATCTGTTTTGATATTGCATTTACTGTCAACTTATTTTCATCTTTCAATTCATGTTTCCATTCTTCCTCAAATCGATCATTGTTTTCTCTTTGTCCTTCATTTCTTTCTAACCTCCTTGATCCCTTTGGTATACCAAGAACTTCCTTCACCGTCTGTGGAGATATTTGTAAATTTCCCTTTGGAAGCCTAAGGTTCATTGTTTCTGTGTCCAGGCTGTCTACTACAAAAAATGCCAGCTTTGTTGGTACTTCATTTATTGGAAAATCAATAAAATCTCCGAACCCCATTTGTCTTATAACTTTCTTTCTTTCTATGCTTAACCCATGCATTGCTTCAAAAAAGGGCCTAACTGTTGCCCTTGACCTCAACGTTGTAAGCACCTTTTGTTTCTTTTTTACATTTTTATGAATCGCTTCCTTTTCTTCGTCATCTGAATTATGCTCACCAACTTTTTGATCCATTTCAAATTATTTTTCATCATTCCCAGTTTCATCTATTTTTCTTTTTCCTTTTGTTGTTTCACGCTTCTTGATGCGTGTGTGCGAGTGCTCTAATTTATACCCATGGTATGTCGTTGTGGTTTTAGCAGTATTCAAGTTTTAAATTTATATTTAGCCGACTTATCAATAACACACACACTTTAACGAGCAGTGTACCCGGTCAGTATGTATATAATGGTAAGTAGAGTGTCGATCACTAAGAATGGAACGTATTATCTAGTTATTCTAATCAGTATTTTAATATCTTAAGTTAGCTATACAACCTAATTTAACGCAAGGGGGGTTCAGCCTGAGAGACTGGCACGGTTTGGTTGCAATTAAATAATAAACTAACTAATAGGCACGAATCAGCGAATAGCACACACGTACACAGATAAATACTCGAGACAATAAGAAGACCTATCCTGATTGTTAAGTAGCTTGTCACTTGTTTTATTGCTAGTTTTATATGAAGTGTATAGTTCGATGCAACGCACCGAGATTAAGTCCTTTCTCGTTGGTTCTAATCTTATCGGCGAGTAATCCCTTAATGATTACTTATGACTATCCCATTTATCTTTCTTCCTACTTTTTTACAGACGATAGAATGCATAGGCGATCTAATAAATAGGCGAGGAAGGGGCATGGCGACCCAAGCAATGCTCAGCTAGACACAGAGGTTATCAATGCACTAATAAAAGTCACCAAAGACATCAACATATAAACTTTAATTAATGGGAAAGCAATTTTAAGGAGAGTTGAAGTGAATGATAACATAACACAAGCCCATCAATCCTGATCAATTAAAGTGTACTAATACAATAAAACAAAACTACTTAATGAATTGAATACATGCAGAACCTTCTTACAGCTCTCGTATCTTTGTTCAAGGTGTGTCTTGTGCTGCTACCGCAACTGAATTCGGCCTAGGGCTTCTGTCCTTCGAATATCGTACGTAACAAAAGTCTCTTAATTCGTCTGGTCTTTGGGGTATTTATAGTTTCTGTCTGAGGTAAGATGCGGCGCATCTAATAAGTAGATGCGGCGCATTGACTTAACTTCGCATGGGGTCCAAGATTAATATATTCAGGAATATTCGTACACCGCCAGAAGATGCGGCGTATCTTCATTTATAGATGCGGCGTAACTTCATTTATAGATGCGGCGCATGTCCTCTTGTATCTTGGATCGTATCTTGTGAAATCTTGATAGTGATGCGCCGTATGTAATAAGTAAGAAGCGGCGCATCTGGAGCAGAATAGTCTTGATCTTGTACATTTCACTAGACTCTTAACTTCTTGCTTGTTTTGCTCCATAATTAGTCCAAAATCGCCAAGTTTCACCAAATGCTTGTTTTTACCTGAGAATTACAAAAGTAAACGATTAAGTATCAATTCTCATACGTAATATAATAAAACAAGTCAAATAAATAGGATAAATGATAGTAATAAAATGTACTTATTTGAGTTCATCAAATATCCCCCCACTTGAACTTTACTTGTCCCCAAGTAAACCTTAGAATTAATCTTATGAAAATGTATCCTAAAAGATATTAGGATTTATTTTTATATTTAAGCATGTATTCATTTTGTCATAATCACACAACCAAACACTTAACGAATTAGAAGTAAAATAAAATAATTCAATAAAAGCAAATCTAATCGTTTAACTGTCCAGTCGTGACGAATATTCTATCATAAGCTTGGCAAGTATACACATCTCCCCCACTAAAGCCAAGGAATAACAAGTCTAAAGCGGTAAAAAGGGTTTGTAGGCTTAAGGGTTAATCATTCTCCTTAATCTCTATCGATCTCAAATTCCAGAAAAGGCAACAAAATCACAAATACATGATCAAATCCACGAACACGATACTTGCAATTGCTCGGTATGATCCTCCATTAGTATAAGAGCAAAAATAATCTTTCTTGTGGATTAGAACGTTTAAGCTTCATAATCGATGTATCCACAGGAAATGCAGGAATCTAAAATACCACCAAGACTTTAAACACACCTAAGTTAAGAAAGGGTCAAACTTGCATAATACATTAGTAGTTAGAAAAAATAAAACTTAAAAATAAAAATGAAAGTCATCAGGTCAGTCGATGCGCCGTATCTTATGGAAGAAGATACGCCGTATCGAGCCTGGAATAATTACGAATCAGAATAGAAGATGCGCCGCATCCTTAACCAGGGATGCGCCGCATTAAAATAAACTGATAAAAAGTTTTAAATTCGAAAAGTAAAAAATGCAGAAAAATAAAGTAAGATATGACCAGTGCAGGAGATGCGTCGCATCTTGGGATTGAGATGCGCCGTATCTGCTGCGGGCCTGACTGACTCGACACAAAACAGAATAATAAAAATTTTCTGGGTTGTCTCCCGGTCAGCACTTGTCTTTATTCAAGAGTCTTCAAGTTAGACTCACGTTCAGCTCTTTAATATCGATCATTGAAGGAGTCGGAAACATCGCGCTCCCTCATCGCCAATTCAGTAATATTGAACACTCCTTGCTCGTCCTTAATTTCCACGCCGTTCTTCTTTAATATCTGTATAAACAAAGTTCTGTCCCTTTCGGGCAGAGATGACAAAATGATTGACGGGAAATTCTTATTATCATATAGGCATAAATAAGCAAGGTGGGGTGGTAGTTCAAAAAATACATCATTATTCAAATTCATTTTCTCAACTATTCTCCTACGTTTATTAATTACTACGCAATCATACCACTCATCATCAGAATCATTAACAACATCGAGTCTAAGTTCGGTAGGTACATTAAGGTCAATAAATTCCTCAAAGTTCTCATGATTAGGATTAGTTGAGTTGTTTTGAATTAATGTTTCTCCCATTAGCCTAGCTTCAAGATCGAGGTCCATACGCTCTCTTAGTCCTAGCACATAGACACCTCTAATTATGCTTTTAACAGGATCTTGGCACTTATAGACTAGTTTATTATTCCCTACCCTTAACGAGATTTTTCTTTTAAACACATCAATCTTAGCATGGGCAGTAGACAAGAAAGGTCTTCCAAGGATTAAAGGAATCTTAACATCCTCGGGCATATCTAATATAACAAAGTCTACAGGGAAAATAAACTTCTCAATCTTAACTAGCACATTATTAGCAATCCCTTCAGGTCGTTTTACCGTTTTATCAGCCAATTCAATAAGTAACTTAGTTGGTGCTAATTTTCCTAGTCCTAGGGTAGTGAATGTCTTAAGAGGCATAACACTAACACTAGCTCCTAAGTCAGCTAACACATTATTGAAAGATATATTATTAATTGAACAAGGTAAGGTAAAACTTCCTGGGTCTTTTTCTTTATGAGGCAAGGCATTTAAGTCGGTTGCAGAGCTCTCTTCTTTCATTGTAGCCTTGATCTCCTCTTCAATCTTTGTCTTCTCTTTTAGTAGTCTCCTTAAACTGATTGAAGAATTAAAGAAAAATTTGGGTCTTGCACCATCATTACCATTCATCGATCTTCTAGGTATGTTAGGAGTGACTTCTTCAGTGGTGCTTATGGCCTTGACATTATCTCTAGGGTTGGTTTCAGTTAAGCCAGGTAAACTTCCGTATCCCCTTTCTTGAAGAACTTTGCTCATTTGACCAATTTGTTGTTCCAATGCTTTGATCGAAGCTCCTTGATTTCTTGTAGTAGTGTCCGTTGAAGCTCGGATTTCTTTGATCATAGCAGTATTCTCTTCATGTCTTTTAGCAGCATCGGCCATAATTTGCTTTAGAGTGTCATCTAAAGTCTGCCTCCTTTCTTGATAAGCAGGATTAAAGTTGTTCTTTTGATAGAATCCCGGGGTGGCTTCCCTAAATCTTCCTGAAGGTCGGAATGGTTGTCCAAATTGGGTGTAATATGCTTCTTCAAACGTCTCACTTTCATTCTTATTCGGGCAATCTTTAGTGTAGTGAGGTCCTTCGCACTTTTCACATCCAACTTGTGCAGCATACACTTTTTCATCACGCTTCTTCATCTCTCTACTAATTTTATCCAATTGAGCTTGAATAGCAGCAAACCCGTCAAAATTAGTGCTGCTCTTAGATCTAGTAGAGGTCCCATCGTGCCATTTTTGAGAATGATCAGCAGCTTCTTGGATCGCTTTCCTAGCATTGGCTGCACTCATTTGAGGCACAGCTCCCTTAGCGTCCAAGATTTGTCTAGTAGGCACGTCCAATCCTTGATAAAACAATATTATCTCCTGCATAGGGGTTAGATAGTGTTGAGGACATTTTACCAGTAAATCTTTAAATCGTTCCCAAGCTTGATAAAGATTTTCATCAGGCTCTTGCTTGAAACTGTTGATAGCCTCCATCTTTTTAGCAGTCTTAGCAGGTGGACAATATCTCTTCAGGAATTTGCTCTTCAAATCTTCCCATGTAGTGATTGAACTAGCAGGTTCATTCCTTAGCCACTTGTTAGCAGCTCCTTTTAGTGAGAGTGGAAAGATTCTTAGCATGATTTGATCGTCAGTGACTCCTTCTGAAGTAAACAAATCCGCAATCTCGAGGACCTTTTCAACATGCTCATTAGCATCCTCATGTTCCGATCCACTGAAAGCATTCTCTCTTAGCTCCTTGAGAAACTGACCCTTCAATTCAAACTTTGACTTATCATCAAACTTTGGTCTAGCAACTCCTGAAGTGTAATCAGCACGGGTTTTGTTCATGTATTCCTCCATAGTTGTGTTTTCGCCCATTGTTTCTGTTTCTTCTTCCTCTTTTTCTTCAGAAAAATAAAAAAAGCTCGAATGAACTTGAGATATCAAAGCTTTTTGTGTTGAAAAGCCTTTTAAGCGAATGAAAGACTCGTTCAGGATCTTCGAAAGGTTGAATCAAGTTCTTCGTAGAACTCCTGGTCATGCACTTCCTGAAATCAACACAAAAACATCAGTAGGGTATGCTCAAGAAAGTAATATATCAGAAAATTAACAACGAAAACGGAATACGAAAAATTAAAGTTACTGATATCTGCAAACGATGCGCCGTATCCAAAAAGTTGGATACGCCGTATCTTATAATCGTTAAAATTTAATCAGACTTTATTCAGAAAATAGATACGCCGCTTATAAATTAGAATGCGCCGTATCAGTTTAATAATCAAAAATCGATATTTATTTAAAATCAAATGCGTCATATTAACAAAAGTTAATGCGCCGTATTTTCGTTACGTTTCAAAATACAAGATTTTTGATTCAGAAGATACGCCGTATCGACAAAGATCGATGCGTCGTATCTGTTTAATAATTCAAAAACTGTTTTTAATTAAAATAATAGATACGCCGTATCTGCTAAAGCAGATGCGTCGTATCGCGATAACGTTTAGAAAAAATTTTCTATTAAAAACAGATACGCCGTATCTTGGGGAAAAGATGCGTCGTATCGAATTAATTAAACGCGTTGTATTTAAAAAAATTAAACGCAATACGCCGTATCTAAGAAAATAGATGCGCCGTATCGTTTGAATAAGCTCAGTACAACGATAGCAGAACATAGAAAATACGATAAAATAAAAACAAATAAACACAAACGAAAATAAACACAAATAAAAGCAAACAAATAACACACAAAACAAAAAATATGCAAATAATACAATGAATGCAAATTAACCTAATATACAACACAGTTAGCAGTTAGATTAAAAATTAAAAAAGAAAAACCTAATTAAAATACTAATCAAATTAACAGATAATAACAATTCACTCCCCGGCAGCGGCGCCAAAAACTTGATGCGTGCGTGCGAGTGCTCTAATTTATACCCACGGTATGTCGGTGTGGTTTTAGCAGTATTCAAGTTTTAAATTTATATTTAGCCGACTTATCAATAACACACACACTTTAACGAGCAGTGTACCCGGTCAGTATGTATATAATGGTAAGTAGAGTGTCGATCACTAAGAGTGGAACGTATTATCTAGTTATTCTAATCAGTATTTTAATATCTTAAGTTAGCTATACAACCTAATTTAACGCAAGGGGGGTTCAGCCTGAGAGACTGGCACGGTTTGGTTGCAATTAAATAATAAACTAACTAATAGGCACGAATCAGCGAATAGCACACACGTACACAGATAAATACTCGAGACAATAAGAAGACCTGTCCTGATAGTTAAGTAGCTTGTCACTTCTTTTATTGCTAGTTTTATATGAAGTGTATAGTTCGATGCAACGCACCGAGATTAAGTCCTTTCTCGTTGGTTCTAATCTTATCGGCGAGTAAACCCTTAATGATTACTTATGACTATCCCATTTATCTTTCTTCCTACTTTTCTACAGACGATAGAATGCATAGGCGATCTAATAAATAGGCGAGGAAGGGGCATGGCGACCCAAGCAATGCTCAGCTAGACACAGAGGTTATCAATGCACTAATAAAAGTCACCAAAGACATCAACATATAAACTTTAATTAATGGGAAAGCAATTTTAAGGGAGTTGAAGTGAATGATAACATAACACAAGCCCATCAATCCTGATCAATTAAAGTGTACTAATACAATAAAACAAAACTACTTAATGAATTGAATACATGCAGGACCTTCTTACAGCTCTCGTATCTTTGTTCAAGGTGTGTCTTGTGCTGCTACCGCGACTGAATTCGGCCTAGGGCTTCTGTCCTTCGAATATCATACGTAACAAAAGTCTCTTAATTCGTCTGGTCTTTGGGGTATTTATACTTTCTGTCTGAGGTAAGATGCGGTGCATCTAATAAGTAGATGCGACGCATTGACTTAACTTCGCATGGGGTCCAAGATTAATATATTCAGGAATATTCGTACACCGCCAGAAGATGCGGCGTATCTTCATTTATAGATGCGGCGTAACTTCATTTATAGATGTGGCGCATGTCCTCTTGTATCTTGGATCGTATCTTGTGAAATCTTGATAGTGATGCGCCGTATGTAATAAGTAAGATGCGGCGCATCTGGTGTAGAATAATCTTGATCTTGTACATTTCAGTAGACTCTAAACTTCTTGCTTGTTTTGCTCCATAATTAGTCCAAAATCGCCAAGTTTCACCAAATGCTTGTTTTTACCTAAGAATTACAAAAGTAAACGATTAAGTATCAATTCTAATCCGTAATATAATAAAACAAGTCAAATAAATAGGATAAATGATAGTAATAAAATGTACTTATTTGAGTTCATCACTTCTTGTCTTCAACTTCTTTCTCTTTAGCTTCTACTCTCTTTGCATTAGCTTCTTTTTCAGCTTCTTCTCTTTTTTTAGAATCTTCTTTTTTAGCCTGTGGTATAATGTAAGGAAGGTTATAGGACATTACCAATTAGTTTATCACCATTTATATTTATTGTATCACCAGTGATATTTATTAATAATAATTCATTTTTACATTTAACTAACCTGTTCTTTAGATTTTTCCTTTGCTTCTTTCTTGTTTGCTGCTTCCTTTTCAGCCTTTTCTAATTTTGCCGCCTCAAACCGTTGTTCCTTCATCAGCATTTTCATTTTCTTTTTTTCCTCCAACCTTTTTTGTTGCGCTGCTAAAAGTGGAGGCGAATGTCGAAAACGTCTTTTCTTACATCCTAATCTTAGTAACTGTTTTCTTCTTTTTGGATTTGTTTCCTCTGTTTTATGCGCTGCATTTTCATCACATTTTCATTGGACTACAATGCACTTGCAGGAACTTGATAACTTAACTTTCTAAAATGTACAACATAAGGTCTCATATCACAAAATCTAAAATCCCAAACAGTCAGTTCTACAACAAACCTTTGATATACAACATAACCTCTAATAAACAACATAACCTTTTGTCTACAACACGTTCTCTTATATCCCAGTAGATAACTTAGTCTAATACACTAATCCTCAATAATCAGCTCATTAAATCTTGATTTTTTAAAAATAATCTATAATCTATCATTGCTTCACAAAAACTTTAAAAAATCTTCATAAATTGTATCAAAAACACTTAAAAAGTATGGAAACAACTAATAAAACAAGTAATTAATTAGTCGGAAGCATCGTACCTTCATTTCGAGACTCAATAGGTTCATTTTGAATCCTTTTTTTTTTTTTTTGTGGATCTGCTTGTGCACTCGATGATTCTTGCATTTTTGTGTTATTTTTATGATTTTAACGGTTAGTTTTTATTGTTTTATGGTAGCTTTTTTAATGGTGGTTAGAGAGAGAAAATGAGTCTTTAGTTATAGAGAATTTGTTGAAAGTGAAAGGTCGAGGGTGGAGTTGGTGGGGTAAGTTTGCTGAATTGGCAAAAGTGGTCCCTCCATTTTTTTTAATCTTAAAACGTGTCTTTTTTATTCAACAATTGGTAATCATCCCTTGGATTTTTTGAAACTTTTTTTGACATAGACTTGTAAAAGGAAAACTAGGACTAAACTCAATTTGACACTTAATTAAAAATGAGCCTAAAAATTAAGTTGATAAACAAACTACTAATACTTGTGATATTATTAGTTTAATTGGTTTTTTTATAGACTTTTTTATTTTTTTATATCACTTGTGATATTATTCTTTTAATTGGTTTATGTATAAACTCTTAAGCTTTTTTTTTTGCTAAATACTTGTTGTTACACTAGCCCAATAAAGAAAAATAATTTAGGCAAGAGTTTACATAAACTGTAGTTACTTACATATATTATGAGGTATCATCTGTGATACGAAATAACATATTAGGTATCACCTGTGATACAAAAAAACTTATTAGGCATCACTTGTGATACATACAAAATCACACATTCATTAGTACTACTAGTTGGTTTTATTGCTGTTCAATGGAGCTTAGTACTGCTGGTTATCTTGGTTACTGCTCCTACTTACATTATTACTAGTGCTGCTTGTTGAAAAGAGTTTGTGATATCACACACACAAGAATTTTTTATTTTTTTTTTTTTATTTATTATTTTTTTTTTTTTGGTTTATTTGTTCTTAAAAGGTTAAAGGCTTGTATTTTTTTACTGATTGAAATTATGAGTTTTACTGATTGGTGTATTTTCTATTTTTTATTTTTGTGATTTTAAGGAATATTTTGACATTTATCTCTTGTGATAAAGCATTAAACTGTTTTGGCTAAGTTATTAAGTATCACCTATGATACAAAGTAACATATAAGTTATCACCTGTGATACAAAAAAATATATTTGTTATCACCTGTGATACATACAAAATGACACACTGCTAATATATAAAAGAAGCTTATATTCAGTTTACCCAAAAAGTATTTTCAAATTCAGATTACATTCATCTATGTAATGCCTATCAGTTAGTTTAAACATAAAGCCATAACAAGATAGAGTACAATCTCCGGCACCCGGGAATGTGGTTTGGGACCTAATAGAGCACCATCATTCTTAGGTAACCCCAAACTTGGACACTGTCCATCACATTCCGTGGCCCCGCAGTACTACCAAACAATTTTGCAATATCTAATTCTTAAACCTAGTTGAACCATCTACACTGTTCCAGAAATATAGAATACTTGAACATAAACATAAATTGTCTTGGAGAAGCATTATATAAATCTAATGCTACTTTTTTTCTTCAGCTATCTTTCTCTCGATAGCTTCTTCAACCATGATTTTCATTTGTTCTTTGTCCTAGTATTTCTCAGCAAACTCCATTGCTTTCTCTAACATAAATTGACTTTTCTCATTCACTTCATGAAAAAGGATCTTGGCAGCATACCTCATCCTCATTTTTCTTATTTGTTCCTTATATCTTGCATTTTTTTCATCTAGGATGTTAATCTTCCATTTTAGTCGTAATTCACCTTGAAACATCTCCATATGCATCATCGTGTATAAACCACAATCGATCTTGTTATCTTTAGTTCTCCATTTCATCTTTGGAACTTTAGTTGGAGCCTCTTTTATTAGTTTGTTAATGAATGGGTGGTCAACACTCATCAAATATTGTTGAAACACTCCTTTCAGCAAAATTAACAGAACATTCAAGAGATATTACTTACTACAATCTATCTCTAGTGATATTACTATGCATAAAAAATATAAGTATACAAATAGACTTTAGTTCAAGCATTTCTTACCACAAATTCGAAGACAACTTTGTATTTGCCTTCATAATCTGCATCAGATATACTGTTGTCCAGCATAGCAGCATTACCTTTCTTAAGGTTGAAAACTAGGACATAGTAATTATCGTGAGCAATTATGGGGAAGATTGCAAGGTTTACATTTCTTAATTTCTTATTTGCTTGATCCTTTTTCATCATTTTTTCAAACTTGTTATACTGCGCTTGTATGTCTTTTCTCTGCTTCATAATCTCTGGTAGCTGTTTTATCACAAGAGATAATTTAAAATCAATTTTTTTTTTTTTTTGGAAACACATAGATACTCTAGATATACATCTATTTTTGAAATTTAAATATACTAACCATTGCATCTGTTCTGAAGTAGTATCTTCTCTTGTCTTTCCCATCTTTATTGTTACTTTCTTCTTGATTCAACACTGATACAAATGCGTCAATTATGTGACTTTCTATTTCCAATCCTGGTGCAAGTGACTGCATTGATATTCTTGGTACAATTGTCTCCATCCCATCATTAAATACCTCCTCTCTGTGTTTAGTATCACAGGTGATAAATATCAGTTTCTTAAGTATGCATAGTATATCACTGGTGATAAATGTCATAACTTTAAGAGAAACATCAAATATTTAAACTTACATGATGTCTCATTCCATTGAAAATAAGTTGTTTGCCAACAGGGTTTCATGTTCTGTTAAGGGTTCCATCGTACTTGTCATCTTGTTATTATATGGTGATTTCAAGTATATTAATGGTTTCATTATCCTTTTCCATTCTTTTATTTGTTTTTCTTTGATGCTTCCTTCTGCAACATCCTTCCCTGTTCCGAATGGCTTTTGTTGAATTTTTGGTCTTTGAAATTCTGCAATTTTATCCTTTTCTGCTGCTTGTTTTTCATCTTTTTGTTTTTTGGCAACACCTTCTTTTTCAGCCTGTATTGAGTGCAAATTAAAATGGAAACAAAGAGCAATAGGTTGATAAATAAACTCCACTTGTGACATTATTACAAATTTTTGAGATCAAAAATTATTTAGATCCAAAAACATATCATGCACAATGATTTGCATATCACTTGTTATATTACTTTAACATGATAATTTAAAGTCAAAAGTAACTAATCTTTTCTTTTTCTCTTTTTTCGTTAAGCTCCTTTCCAGCTGCTTTTCTTTTCTCAGCTGCTTTCTTTTCAGTCTCTTGCTTAGCTTTTAGCTTTAAAGCTTCTTTTTGTTTTGCAGCCTCTTTCTCAACAGCTTCTTCCGCAGCCTGTTTTATTAAAAAATTAAAAACTATTAGATTGTATCACTTGAGATATTACCTTTTGTCATATTACTATTTTTGTTTTATTACCTTTTGTTCCTTCATTTTTTCTGTTATTTCATCATGTCTTCTTTTTTCAGCAGCTTCTTTTTGTTTTTTGATAACTTGTAATTTTTTTTCTTTTGCTGCATTTTCTTTTGCAGCAGTTTCTTCCGCAGCCTGTTTTAGTAAAAAATAAAGATCTATTAGATTTTATCACTTGAGATATTACCTTTTTTCATATTTCTATTTTTGTTATATTACCTTTTGTTTCTTCAGTTTTTCTTCTTCTTTTTTCTTTTTTTCAGCTTCTGCTTCTTTATCTTTTTCATTTTGTTCTTTTTCTTTTTCGGCAATTTCAGTTGCTGCCTTTTTTGCTGCCTCGTATGTTTCTTTTTCATTTTGCTCTTTCGCAACTACTTCTTTTTTGGCCTGTTTGTTAGGAATATAAATATTTAGATGAAGGCTCGGTCACCCCGAGCATCTATTTAGCATCTACATAGCTCGTAGGCTTATTTATATTAACTTAGCAATATTAGTATTAGTATTATTAGTTTAGTCGTATTTATATTTGTGGAGTGGGTCGGGGCTTTCCCCACTGTCAGCTCACTCCACAGCCCACTAGGGGCATAATATTAGTAAGTATAAATACCCCTTCCCACACTTGGGAAGGGTTGGAACTCTTGTCACAATTTCACATAGTAATCTAATAGATCCAGATTTTCTCTCAAGAGTCTCCCTCTCTCTCTCTAGTTCATCTCATCTCTCTAACTCTAAACCATGGATCTAATCTTCCATGAACCAAGGCCACCCGAATCATACACACAATCAAGATGGTTATATCCTACAATTGGTATCAAGAGCCATGGTTAGGTTCGATTGATTGTGTGTGCCTAGATTTGTGGTCTCTATTTTATTTGTTTGGTTCGAACTAATTTTTTACTAAATCTGTGTTGCTCAAAATCTGATTTGCTTCGAATCATTTTTCTTTAGGCCATAGGATACGGTGCTTTGCAGTCTCAATATTTGGGCTTTTAATATGTACGAACTTGGTGCCTTGTAGTTTAATGTCATATAAACACCACTTTGGTGGACAAGCTCAGTGTGTGGTTTGTATTTTGCTATTCATGTTTGTCCTATCTTTCTCGCTCTAATTTTTTTTCTTTCTTTCGAACATCACTTTGGTTCACTTGTCAACTTGTGGGTTATACGCTTACTGGGTAAGGAATTGGAACTTAGATGTTCATGTTTATTGAAGTTGGGTTGCTTGTTTAAGGAGTTGGTGTGCTCACTTTAATTGTTACATATCTTTGCGGTTTTACAAGTCCAGTTGGTATTCTGCTTCTTGTTTTGCTTGTCAAGATTATTTGAAGTTGAAAGTGTACATTTAAAAAGTGTGTTCTTGGTTGCTGTTTGTGTAAAATGATGGTGTTCATTGATGCGGTTTGTGTCACATGGGATTGGTGTTTGGCTGTTTGCCAAAACTGGAATAATGACAAAACTGGTGATAGTGACATACAGTTTTGCAATGGTGCGGTTTGTGTTCTTACAAGTATGCGACTTGTGTGCTGATTGAATTGTGAGCTGGACTTGTTTGGAGTGTAGCCAAAATGGGATAGAAGACAAAAGTGGTGATAGTGACTGCGGCGTGTACGCGGTTTGTGTCCACGCGGTTTGTCTCTGCAGCGTGTATGCGGTTTATGTCTACGCGGTTTGTCTCTGAGGCGTGTATGCGGTTTGTGTCTACGCGGTTTGTCTCTGCGGTATGTATGCGGTTTGTCTAGACTGTTTTTCTGTGCTGTTTGTCCACCAGCTGCTAACACAATATGATAGAACAAGAAGAAGCAAAAGTCATTGCACAATATTTTTCACAAACTACAACATATCTTCTCGACACAACAACAACGATTTCACAGTCAAACACAAACAAACTACTCCTCGACTCCAACACTAGACTCAAATTAGAACAAAAGATCTCAGCTCATTATTTCTTTCTTTTCGTGATATGCAAAGGACCTTCATGACTTCTCAAAAGTCAAACACACGAAAGAAATAATCAATCATCATAGATCTAATTTTCGAAGATTATACTTCATTAATATCCGAACAATTAAAAGAAAAATCAAAACAATAAAATGTTTCAATCTTCCTTTTGATTCGGTTATGAAAACACATGAACCACAACTAAAAACAAAGGTAAATCAGAACCTACCTGAGACCCAATTAAGGATCTTGAATCATCGAAACTAAGAACTATACGAGGTCTTGGAGGTTATTAAAGCTCGATTTCTGTCTGATTCTAAAGGGTTGGTTCACGTTTGTGTACTTGGTATATCGTGCATATAAGATTAAACATGAAATATGTGAGATTCGTGTTGTTTTTCCACGTATAGTAGGAGGTTTGACAATTCTTTTAGAATTAGAGAGATGAAGATGGGACTGTGTGATGAGGTGAGAGTAGTGATGGTTGATGGGGGCGGATGAAGATAAGTTTAAGAGTGATGTGATTAGGGTTTGTTTGGTTCGGCTGTGTGATGGAAGAAGGAGGCGTCTGATTATGGTGAATGAGATTAAGGTTAGATTTATTTGGGATTAAGTGTATGTTATATACACAAAGTTGTGGACTTATGACCGGGTTTAGTTTTAATAAGTGTTGACCTACGTTGGATTGGGCTAACTGTGGGCTTGAACTAGGTTGAGCATGGGCCGAGTTTCTACAACATGACGTTGGGCTGAATTTTTGTTTACTCGAGTTTAAGCAATATTTGTAGTAGTTAAATATTTGAATTCACTTGAGCACTTTGAATTCACAACTAAGAAACATAGGAGTAGTGCTTTGCTTACTCGAGATTGTGAATTGACTTGGGCAAATGAATGTCTACGGGATTATTGTGTTGTGGATTTGGCAGAATTGTTCTACTAGTGCCTACGACTTGAGTGAACCTGATATTTAATCTTTGCAATTTGAGTTATAGCTGACAAATAACAATTTGTTTAAATTGCAATTCGTTAAAGGTGCGTGTTGACTTGTTGCAACTTGACTAATTGCAATTTGACCAGTTACGATTTGACGTTGCTAGGTGACACTTGCGATTTGACTAATTGTGATTTGGTTAATTGCAATCTGACTTGTTGCAAGTTGACAACCTGTGACTTGACTTGTTGCGATCTGATCAAGTTGTAATTTGACTTCTTTGACTTGAATTTTGAAGATTAGTATTGCAATTCACTCTTAGTTGTTCTTGTTAATTTTACAGTTTCTCTTGTAGGTTTTAGAAAATCCCGCGAAAGATTCGATTTCTCGGTTTAAATCTCAAGAGCTGTAAAATCCCGTGAAATTAATTTTGGACAAACAGGCGGGACTTGGATTTAGACATAATAAAAATTACGGGGTTTGACCATTTTTTTGGGGATAAGTTTGTGCTTCGAGATCGGCAGTAATTGGGAAATTATGGTGACTTGGTTGGTTTGTTAAATCACGGGTTGGTGTACTTAGTGTCTCAAACATCTCGGGGTGGATGGATGCACGATGTTTGATGACCCTTGCTCGAGCGTATTTAAGGTGATTAGACTTGGATGTTCAAGAAGTGGATATATACAATAAAGGATGGAAGGTTGGGTATATTTCATACCTATATTTAAAGGAGTTACGTTGTTGTGCTCAATATAGGTTCTAAATCACAATTTAGTGCAAGTTTAAGTTGCGGACTTGTTCTTTCTCAAGCTTTATCAAGTGATTGTTGTTTCTCAAGCTTCTAATGGGATTGTTGTACAAGATCTTCTCAAGAGGTAGTCAGGCTTAAAGACAAGAGGTGTTTTGTTTGGAGACGTGTTTTAACCTTTTACTCACTTTAAAGTCATACGCATTTCATCAAGCGGTTTTGGCATATTATGAGCTTCAATGAATTGTTAATCTACTAAACCATTGATGAGGAGGAAAGCAAGGGGTTACTACAAGAGAGTCTTAATCACCATCTTCGTTGCAGTAGTTTCATTTGTCTCTTTCCATGTTTTGTGCCTGTCAAATTCACGCTCATCACAGACTCTTAACTTTGGCAAAAAGGTCATTTCATGCCCTTTTTGAGGGGGAGAATTAGGCGTGTTTCCTAGCAGTTCCGTCTCCAGCGATTTGAATCTTAGCAGTTCCAGTTTCAGCGGGTCAGATCATAGCGATTCAGGATTCAGTGGTTCAGTCTACAGCAGTTTGATACTTACTGTTGTACAGTTTGGTCTTGAATTTATTTCTCAGATAAATCTCAAGAACTGTAAGATCCTGTACACAGTACGACAACTATTCCATGCACTGCACCTGATAACATCCAAGTAGCTGGGTCAGACAGCTTTGTTTGATAGGACTGACTATGAGTCAGGGGCACTACTAAGAATTAGCGCATGTTTCTTCTCTTTTTGGCTAGTCAACAGCACAAGATGATCACGAAGTTAATATGGTATTCTTTATTTGTGATTGAAGTTGAATTTCACGAAGGCGTCTACTTATTTTATCTTGAAGTCGGGGTTGGTTGGATGAATGACCTTCAATGATAACTTGCTCGTGCGTAAAATTTAAGTTGAAGACTTGGGTTATCTAGTTACCAGCAGTCGGGGTAACTATCACTTAAGAGTTATTGGAGTACTCAGTGTCACACGTCAATGACGATGTCGATAATCGCAAGAGGTGTTAATGTCTCATACTTTGGTTGGGTATTGAGCACTTAGAGATTTGCTTGGAGCATTAATTCTCTACACCGTTCTTCCAACATTAGTGCAAGCTTAAGTAACAAATTTGGGGACTTCAACTTCAGTTTTCAGTATTGATATATCGGGTTTCCTTCATCAAGTGGTTCCTAATCTGTGTACAAGATTGGTTAGTTGGTCAAAGGTTTTAAAAGTTGTGATGTGATTTGTAATTCTCACGGGACATGCTTAACCCAAACTGAGGTTCACCTAAATCAAATCTGTCATGCCACATTCAATCTGTTACTGTCTTACGGTTTCTTCTTGGTTTTGTAAAATCCCGCGAAAGAACTTATTTCTCGGTTTAAATCATAGATTTGTAAAATCCCGTGATAATAGACTATGCGCTCTTAACCATGATCGGGTTAAAACCATTATCAAAGTTCAGTTAAGCATCATAAAGGGCTAGATTTGGACATTAACCACAAGACGTGTCTACGGCGTTAATTCATTATTATTTATTTGAAGCTGAAGTGAAATTTCATGGGTGCGTGTACTTAGTATCTGAAGATATCGGGGAGGTTGGATGAAGATTCTTCGAGATCCTTGTTCGAGCTTTCAATACAATGACGAGGACTTGGATATCTAGTTATTTTTTTTCTTTCTCTCTTTTACAAGATAACTATCACTTTAAGGAGTTACGTTGTAGTGCTCAGTGTCACACGAAGTTGTGGATATCCAAGAGGTGATGTACGTCTTATACTTGATGGTTGGTTGGTTGGTTGAAGAGTATAGAGTACTTAGGGATTCAATGTTGCACGAAGTCTCTACACCGCTCTTTGACACGCATTAGTACAAGTTTAAGTCACAAGTTCGGGTTATATTACTTCAGTCTCAAGTTCATCATATTGGGTTTTTCTCCATCAGTGGTCACGACATCAAGCCGACAAAATGATAATGGGGTTGGTAACGAGTTAGATGAGAGAAGTAGTAAAGAGAGAGAAATGACGTCTGTACACATCAGTGCAGGCCTCGCTCTTCATCATTATGACGTCTGTACACTTCAGTGCAGGCCTCATTCTTCATCAGATGACGTCTGTACACTTCAGTGCAGGCCTCGGTCTTCATCATTAGGACGTCTGAATACCTCAGATCAGGCCTCGCTCTTCATCAGTATGACGTCTGTACAAGTCAGTGCAGGCCTCGCTCTTCATCATAATGACGTCTGTACACTTCAGTGCAGGCCTCGTTCTTCAAAGAAAAGAAAAGTGTACGCTTGAGTGCACTTTATCTTCAAAGGAAGAGGAATCTTCTTATTTATGGCCATTCTCATCAACAAGTTTCATGCTCTTTCCGTGCTTATTCAGTCGTCAAGTGGATCGGCGCATATAGGAGTATACTCTTATTCACTTACTTAATCAAAAGTTGCAGTTGGCAGGCAGATGCAACTTTTGAGGGGGGGGGGGGAAGGGTGAATAATTCTACAGGTTGGTTGATGATTGAGAAATGGTCATACGACTCCTGAATACGTCAGTTCAGGAGTCGTGCAAACCATGGTTCTCCAACACTACTTCTTCCTTCGTCTTTCAAGGTGTTGAAGAACATGGTCATGGAATGCTAATCGACATAGTCTCACGGGTTGGTACAATCAGCAACAATGGGTTTCTAGTCAATGCTTCATGTACACGTTATTAGGCTACATGTACACATCATGATGATGATTCCGATTAATCGTAACCATCATGGGGGAGAGAAATGTGTACACCAAGGACGCACAGCAGGTTCACGTGATCGGGCTTAATCATTTATTCCGGTGTTGATAACCGCAGAGATGATCAGTGGTTCAACTTGTTACCTTGGTATTTACGTTTCACTGTTACGTCATGGGCTGATTAATCATAACCATCAGGGGAGAGAGAATGTGTACATCAAGGACGCACAACAGGTTCACGTGATCAGGGCTTAATATCCAAGGATAGATACATACTATAGATGATCAGTGGTTCAACTTGTTACTTTGGTGTTATACTTAAGACTGAAGAAGGTCGAGTCGTCAGTCTATTCTACATTCTCTGTTGGGAGTTATCATCTCATGTGTATGCTGCGGGCTGATGGGTTACATGTAAGGTTACTGGAAGGCATTTGGTGAGATAAAGATGATTGGTATTCTGTTCCTCCACATTGGGCAATCTTGAAGAAGGTCGAGTCTACAGTCTTCTCCACAGTCAAAACATGTTGAGTTCTTTTCTTACAACTTGATATTTAACTTAATCCTATGACAGTTCTTGTTTGATGAGTTGTGGAGTTAAGTTAGGTTCAAGTTGTTCCGTAGTTTAAGGTTAAGTCCAACTTGATGTTAACCTAATCTCATGACAGTTCTTGTTTGATGAGTTGTGAGGTTAAGCTAGATTTCAGTTGAGGCTCAACTTAAACTATCGAAAAGATACCTAAGGTTTTTGACGGCTTTACTCATGGGCGGGAGTGTTATAAGACTAAAGACGGCATGCATTTGGTTACCTAAAGACTTCTTCTTATTATGGGTGTTCATCCAAAGTCTTCTTCTTCTTCCAATTTTGGGTGATCGTCAGAGGTTGTCAGATTGGGGGAGAGCACTAATTAGGGGAGAGTGAAAAGCCAGAATCATTCCCTGATTGAAAGTGCTCACATTGCTCTTCAGCAAGTCAAGTGATGAATGCGGTGAAGATTCAGAATGTTGAGGAGTAATGGTTTCTCGTTCGTATCCTTGTACATATATACTTATTCATATTTTATACCATCTTTGTAAATAGATATATAGAAAATCTTGCTAATTGTAAATAGAGAACCGTAAAACCAGAAAATCCCTAAAAATTGAAAAATAGAAAATACCAAAAATAGTTTCACCTAGGCATGTCTTCTGTTTATCGATAACATTTACGGACTTAGAAATGTCATTCAATAATGGCACGGGTCTTTAAATGAAGCTCGAGCAGAAGTTAAAATGGATGGTTAAAACATGTCTAAATAGCTTGCTATTACTTTAGATAGCAACCCGCGCTTCAAAATGGGGAAAGCACGTCGCCAAAAAGACGGTTGTTCCTCCAACTGGGTGATGTTCACCTGGGCATGGACTACTTTATATCCATGTTTCTTCGATCTGATGTACGTTTCAGTGCATCATTTCTTGAAAAAGAAGAGAAATCTTCCTTGCATATAAATAGTTTTCATTCTGTGATTCTTCTGAAAATTATTTGTAAGCCACTTGGTGATTTTGTGTTGTATGAAATTTGTTTATTCTTGGATTATGCATAAAATTTGTCACTCAATCAACGACTACAAATCTTTAACTAGGTCATTGATTGAGGGGGAGAGTGAATTCAAATTTTATATCGTCAAACGGGTTTCTTGATTAATTCATGATTCTTAGAAAAGGTTTTGCTGTTAATAGGGTATTAGTTGAAGAGGAAATTGCTTAAATATATCAAATGACCAACTGTGTTAGTTGCTAGAAAGTTTAGGACATTATGTGCAACTTGCTTATAGTATCCTAGCTTCATATAACTAGAAGGTTCATTTGTATCTCTTTGGAATCCTCGTTTAATCCCCTAGATACATTAAAACTCAAAATCTGAAAGAAGTTAGAAAACCCGATGCGTTTGATGTTCTTGAATGCTCCACTGACATCTGTATGATCTAAGTGAATGAGTCTCAAATGTTGCTTGTCTCTGCTGCTTAATTGTTGTTGATATTGTGCATATGTTCTCAGGAATCGCTTAGGTATATTGGTATCATATTAGAATCATATTCCTAAGTTCCTGAGTTGAATAATGATATCTGTGTGAATTGCCATGTGCATGATTGGTATTTGCTTTTCTTGCTAGATAGTGGTTTGACGTAGTTTCTGAATGTGGTTTGATTATAAGATGAACTTGGTATTATAATGTGGCAAGCTGCTGAAGGGTAGCTATTTAGGAATAGTGTATCTGTATGTATGTATATCTGTGTTGATATTCTTATGCAGATTCCATAGCCAAAATGAATGTACCAGTTCCCATTCTAACCATTTGATCAGACGTTCAAACTCTATTGATTGGCTCGGAATTCACCACGACAACAATATCGGCAGCAACAACAACAACAACACCGTCATCACCACCACCACCTTCAGTGAAACAAAGCAATATTTGTTCCGATCTCGTCAAGTGGGGATCTACAATTCTTGGACGTTCTTGTTGGTGGATGGATAATCGATGTTGACCAATGACTCCTTCAGAGAAGCGGATGATCACATCATCTGTGCAAAAGATCAATATCATTCGTGTCATTAACAATCACTTTGTGTAAAATTAGAAGCAGTGAATCTCCCTCTTAGATTAAGAGGGAGCATAGTATCTTCCATCTTCAGACTACATTAAATCGGACACATTTTCTCCCACATTTTCTAACTTATTTAAATCAATTGGGATCACAAATCTCAAAAGGTTTGAAATTTTTGATCGGGGGAGAGAATGTGATTTAAATATGAAACCTGATGAAAATGTAATGTTTTGGAATTAAATGTTAGGCTCTCCCATATGTGCTAAACTCTTTCGTATATCGATGCACATATTGAGGGGGAGCAAATGGACAAAAAGGATTTGGCACCGCATGAGATCGTGACTCAGACGTAACCAATGAATTGACGAAACCTATACTGTCATTGATCGAAAGGACATATCCTGGCCGGGTAATAATTTCAAGCTGGTCCAACCAGTGATGTAAGCGTGTCTCGAAAAGGATGTGTCTGAGTAGAGTGTACCGTTTCGAGAAACTTTCTGTGGACTTGACCAGGCCGGGTAATATTTTCAAGCTGGTCTAACCAGTGATGTAAGCGTGTCTCGAATCGGTCATATTCACTGAAAGTTGATCAATTCAAAAAGTACGAGCTCTACCAAACATGTGCAAATTTATAAACCAATCACTCGAGCACATGTTGAGGGGGAGCATTTGAAAAATATAAAACTCTCAAGTATTTGCAAAAATGTGTTTCAGAATCATGAACACTTTGAGAGATTTTTCAAGGATTTGGTTTGGAAATTGTGGAAGAACAACAAAGACCGACCATTGTATCTCATATATTGGAGTTATAAGGATGGTAAGGTTAGGCTCAAATTCCCACGATCCCGCCAGAGCCGGAGGGATCTACCCAGGGACAATCCACTAGTTAGTGTAGAAGTCCTTAGGTATGATTAAAAAGGAGAAAAGTGTATAAGGGAAAAGTGCCGACTGAGATGGAGCTAGTACTAGAACAAACCCAACAAGGTTCTAGTAATGAAGTCTCGGTAAGCACTGAAGGGGTTGAAGAATGAAAAAGAATTGTAAAGATAAAGGGTGAAAAGAAAGAAGCCCTCCTTACAACTTAGGCAGAAACCGGGTCAATACATATGCTGTCAGAATCACTTAGTTGATTGCTGGCATTGAAGACAAAGTATCATGGACCCATGTGATACGCTGCACAACCCTCCCTAGCTACTCAAGGTCCCTCAAAGGACTCTTGTATCAATTGTCACGGAGTTCAATACATTTCTATCGTCTCTCTCACTCCGAGTTAGATGATATTGAAAAGGTGGCAGTCCTCTCCAACCTCCGCTCACTAAATCAAAACGCACAATAGAGTCTAGAGCCATGAGATGCATCATAAGATCTCTTAGGGACACGAATTACTTCTACACTGGTTGTTTAACATTAAGGACACCATTTGTAAACTTATGAGTCCTACACAGATCTTAGCAATCTGCCAGAACATTTATGAGAGAATTTACAAATGTAATTCTCAATGATTGAATGGAAATTCCTGCCAGGGTCAACATCAAGCAGCCCTGAAAGCAGGTCACTTCGGTAATTCTTTATGGATTACGCTTAGTGGTCACGGCGGTTTCAAACGGTCTACAGTCATGGAGTGATCTCCAGCGACTCACCTAATCGTTGATGTGCTACGGTTCGATCTTAAAAAGCCCTCTGTGGGTTTTCGATTAGGAACGGTCTTGGTAAGGATTAGAGAGAGTTTCCACACTATGCTGTTAACAATCTCGAAGTCCAAACCTGTAAGTACCGGTCGATTTGTTGCTAACTGTCTTATGCAGGAACTTCTGGCGGTTGTAGCTGTGGAATGCTGTAGCTGGTTGCAGAAAAGATGCCAATCCTCTACCACATGTGCACACTACATCATCATTGTTATTCAACAATGTCATGATCACCCAAAAGACCTTCAACACAGCTTCTGCAAACTCTGATGCTGAAGATCATGACGCCAAATAGTGTGAGCATGTCGGCTTGAAGATTTACACATCACATGGAAACATACTCCTGAAAGATGACATGGAAACAAATGTTGGATGATAAAGTCGAAGAATACTCAAAGATCATCCAAGACAATCAATCAGTCATCAAATGATTACTGCTGGATACACAATGCACAAAGATACAAGACTTTGAAGAATCAAAGACTACGAGCTATAAAGACAAGTTCAGAAGAAAGAATGCTAGAATTCAAATTATTATTTCCGGGGTGACCTCCCTTAGGGGGAGATTGTTAGGAATATAAATATTCAGATGAAGGCTCGGTCACCCCGAGCATCTATTTAGCATCTACATAGCTCGTAGGCTTATTTATATTAACTTAGCAATATTAGTATTAGTATTATTAGTTTAGTCGTATTTATATTTGTGGAGTGGGTCGGGGCTTTCCCCACTGTCAGCTCACTCCACAGCCCACTAGGGGCATAATATTAGTAAGTATAAATACCCCTTCCCACACTTGGGAAGGGTTGGAACTCTTGTCACAATTTCACATAGTAATCTAATAGATCCAGATTTTCTCTCAAGAGTCTCCCTCTCTCTCTCTAGTTCATCTCATCTCTCTAACTCTAAACCATGGATCTAATCTTCCATGAACCAAGGCCACCCGAATCATACACATAATCAAGATGGTTATATCCTAAACTGTTTTTTAAATTAAAAAAATAAAAAAAATTAAATACATATAAGCATTTTATCACTTGTTGTATAAGCATTTTATCACTTTTGATATAACCATTTTTAAATCACTAATATCTTACCTTTTCGGCATGCTGTTTCTTCTTTTGTTGTTCTTGGTTTTCTTGTTCTTCATCCAATTTTTCTCCTTCCTTGTTGATTGCTTCTTTTTTACCTTCATCTCCTCCATCATCATTTCCTCCATCATAATCATTTCCTCCATCATTATTAGTCCCACCATCTTCTCCATCACTTGCCTCTTCATCATCTCCTCCTACATTAAGATCACCCCCACCATCTGCTCCATCATCATCACTTCCATTACTTCTTTTACTAGTTCCTGCCTGATCATCCACCACTCTCCCAAATTCATCAGTTTTTATTCCTATTCTGAATTCCGTATTGAACCTTTCTAAAAACATCCTTATCGTTTCATCCCCTGGGTATATCTCCATGCTAACTTTGATAGTAGTCTCTAATTCTTTTTTCTGACTTAAAACTCTATTAAAGTTTTCTTCTATTGTATCATATACCACCTGTTTTTTAAATTTAGAAAGAAAAAAAAAAAAAAAAAAAAAAAAAAAAAAAAAAAAAAAAAAAAAAAAAAAAACCGTAAGCATTTTTCACTACTGATATAAATTAATCTTTTAATTTATCACTAGTGATATCTAACCTGTCTCTGCTTTTGAATTTCTTTTTCTTCATCGTCATCATCTTCTTCGATGACTATCACTGATCCAAACTCTTCTCTATTCATTTCCATGTCCTGCCTTTCCTCCAATAGCTTTGTGTTCCAATTCTTAATGGCTGGTCATTTACGTGGCACATTCATTTGTTCAAATTTCGTGTAATGCAAGTAAATGAGTTGTTTTCAATGAAATGAAACTCTTATTAAAAAACTATTAGTCAATCTCTGGAGATAAATTCAAAAATGCACTTGTCTTCACAACTGCATTTACAATTTCTCTTTTTTAGATAGAAACACAATCTATGCAATTTTTATTTGTAAAGGTTTATTAACATAAACTAACCGTTTAAAGCTTCTATCGTATCCAGTTCCTCATAAATATCAGCTCTACATTTTTTTCAAAAAAGCAAAAATTTAATCTCTCATGTTAAACAAAAAAATATACACTAAAAATCACATCAGATATACTAGTTATCAGTATAAGTAGTGATATACTACCCAAAATTGAATAAAACCACTACAACTGTTTTTATGTGTGTTATATCACATGTGATACATATGACCTGTGTTATAACACAGGAATATACTACTTATCAGTACAAGTGCTCATCATCACGGATATTTTATCACAGGTGATATACTACCAAAAATTGAAAAAAACCACTACAACTGTTCATAATAACCGATGTTATACTACCAAAAATCGATTAAGATAACTACAACTGTTTTATCAAAAGTGATATTCTACCAAAAACTGAACGAAGTCACAACATTCATCACAATCTCTTAAAACTCAAATAAGTACATAATCATAATATGCATGACAGTATCATATCAAAAATCAATTAAAAAATACAGAAAAATCTTCATATGTAGCAATAAAATTCATAAAATAAGTACAAAATCACTAGAAATACTATTAAAACAACTAAATAATTAGTCGGAAGCATCGTACCTTCATCTCTAGTAGGTTCATTTTGAACTGTTTTTTTTTTTTTTTTGTACATCTTCTTGTGCACTCGATGATTCTTGCATTTTTGTGTTGTTTTTAAGATCTTAACGATTAAAAATGGTTAGTTTTGATTGTTTATGGTAGGTTTTTTAATGGCGGTTAGAGAGAGAAACTATGTTTTTTTTTAATAGAGAATGAGATGAAAATGAAAGGTTGGGGGTGGGGTTGGTGAGGTTAGTGGGCTAAGTTTGCTGAATTGGTAAAGGTGGTCCCTTAGTGTTTTTTAATCTTAAAACCTGTCTTTTTAATCCTTTGGCTTTTTGAAACTTTTTGACACAGACTTGTAAAAGGAAAACTATGACTCAAATAAATTTGACACTTAATAAAAAATGAGCCTAAAAAATAAGCTCATAAACAGACTACTAAGACTTGTTGATGGAATTTTACATTTTTACTTCTTCCATTTCTTTTTTATTCTACTTTACGTACTTTTTTTATATAACTTGTAATATTATTCTTTTAATTGGTTTATGTGTAGAATTTTAAGCTTTTTTTTTGGCTAAATACTTCTTCTTACACTAGCCCAATAAAGAAAAATAATTTGGGCATAATGAGCAGCCCAAAGAGTTTGCATAAACTGTAGTTACCTACATACATTATGAGGTAGCACCTGTGATACAAAATATTATATTAGGTTTCACCTGTGATACAAAATAAGTTATTAGGTATCACCTGTGATACATACAAAATCACACATTCGTTAGTACTGTTAGTTGGTTTTAATGCTGTTTAATGGAGCTTAGTACTGTTGGTTATCTTGGATACTGCTCCTACTTATATTATTAGTAGTGCTGCTTGTTGAAAACACTTTGTGATATCGGAAGACACATGCAGCAAGATTTTTTTTGTTTTGGTTTATTTGTTCTTAAAAATTTACAGGCTTGTATTTTTTTACTGATTAAAATTATGAGTTTTACTCATTGGTGTATTTTTTATTTTTTATTTTTGTGATTTTATGGAATACTTTGACATTTATCACTTGTAATAAAGCATTAAACTGTTTTGGCTAATTTATTAGGTATCACCTGTGATACAAAATAACATATTAGTTATCACCTGTGAAACAAAAAAACATATTAGTTATCACCTGTGATACATACAAAATCACACAATGGTAATATACAAAAGAACCTTATATTCATTTTACTCAAAAGTATTTTCAAATTCTGATTATATGAGACCGGCGACGGTCGCCGCATTGCAGGCGTGCCTTTTTTTTTACCGAGGTAATTTTGTATAAATAAAGTAGTATGTTTAACTGTTGTAAGATATCAAGTAATGTACGCTTGGATTTGCGTATAAATACATAACAAATATACACATAACAAATATACGTGCCTATTGGCAACATTGTGCGGGTTTTGTTTGTGAATAATGAACTGGAAATTAAGTATCAATTTGAACATATGCTTCAAATTTTTCGTGTGCTTCAAGTATTGGTAGTGTTTTCCTCAAACTCATAGTCAAATAAAAACGAAATTGAAAACTGCAAAGCTGACATGTGCGACTTTCCTGTTGAGCAAGTGCTTCTATCCTTTACAGCATGTGCTTTCACTCCTAATGGTTTTGAAATGAAATGCATGTTCATTAGTAAGTTTGACATAAAAACTTTTACACACATTTGTAAAATAACTTGTCACTTGATAAACCTTAAACCGTATGAAAATGCTTGGACCATTTTTCAAAATCTAGATTAAACCATCATGATCATTGACCAATATCAATACTAATTTCAACTGCATATCTCATCTCTTTAACAGGTTTATCCTAATTCCAATTACTAATAAGAACACAACGAATATATAAAAAGGCTGTTATCCCACATTACTTAACATACTAAGAAAACATGAAAAATAGGCTAAAGATGCATACATGGATATTTATAGATAGGTACGTAATAAGGACCGTTTCACAGTAGCTCATTTACCGATTGATATTTGATAACCTGCAGGAAAAGAAAATAAGTGAAAAATAAAGAAACAAATAAAAAAAGGCCATGTAATATATTCAAAACTGTATCGTTAATTTTACCAGCCAAAATTGCAGTTCCTATGTTTCGGCTGGCCAATGTATAAAAGTTGGTAGAAATTTATATAGACTGGATGTGCGTTAGTTCACTTGGACTTTATACAGTGGTCTTGGACAGATGGACTGCCAAGCTATTGGAGTAACAAAATAAACTCATTTGGCTCTGATGAACTCAAATAAGTACATTTTATTACCATCATTTATCCTATTTATTTGACTTGTTTTATTATATTATCTGTGAGAATTGATACGTTAATGTTTACTTTTGTAATTCTCAGGTAAAAACAAGTATTATGTGAAACTTGGCGATTTTAGACTAATTATGGAGCAAAACAAGCAAGAAGTTAAGAGTCTACTGAAATGTACAAGATCAAGACATTCTGCTCCAGATACGCCGCATCTTACTTATTACATACGGCGCATCACTATCAAGATTTCACAAGATACGATCCAAGAAACAAGAGGACATGCGCCGCATCTAAGAATGGAGTTACGCCGCATCTTCTGGCGGTTTACGAATATTCCTGAATATACTAATCTTGGACCCCACGCGAAGTTAAGTCAATGCGCCGCATCTTACCCTCAGACAGAAACTATAAATACCCCAAGACCAGACGAATTTCAAGAGCCCTAGTTTTAGAAGACCGAAGACCACAGAAACCTAAGGCCGAATTCAGTCGAAGTAGCAGCACAAGACACACCTTGAACGAAGATACAAGAGCTGTAAGAAGGTCCTGCATGTATTTAATTCATTAAGTAGTTTTGTTTTATTGTATTAGTAAACTTTAATTCATCAGGATTGGTGGCTTGTGTAATGTGACAACGGAAAGGTTGCACTCCCTTAAAACTGCTTTCCCATTAATTAAAGTTTATATGTTGATGTCTTTGGTGACTTTTATTAGTGCATTGATAACCTCTGTGTCTAGCTGAGCGTTGATCGGGTCGCCATGCCTCTGCCCTCGCCTATTTATTAGATCGCCTATGCATTCTATCGTCTGTAGAAAAGTAGGAAGAAAGATAAATAGGATAGTCATAAGTAATCATTAAGGGTTTACTCGCCGATAAGATTAGAACCAACGAGAAAGGACTTAATCTCGGTGCGTTGCATCGAACTATACACTTCATATAAAACTAGCAATAAAACAAGTGACAAGCTACTTAAGTATCAGGACAAGTCTTCTTATTGTCCCGAGTATTTATCTGTGTATGTGTGTGCTATTCGCTGATTCTTGCCTATTAGTTTAGTTTATTATTTAATTGCAGCCAAACCGTGCCAGTCTCTCAGGCTGATCCCCCTTGCGTTAGATTAGGTTGTATAGCTAACTTAAGATATTAAAATACTGATTAGGATAACTAGATAATACGTTCCACTCTTAGTGATCGACACTCTACTTACCATTATATTCATACTGACCGGGTACACTGCTCGTTAAAGTGTGTGTGTTATTGATAAGTCGGCTAAATATAAATTTAAAACTTGAATACTGCTAAAACCACAACGACATACCGTGGGTATAAATTAGAGCATACGCACGCATGCATCAAGTTTTTGGCGCCGCTGCCGAGGAGTGAATTGTTATTATCTGTTAATTTGATTAGTATTTTAATTAGGTTTTTATTTTTAATTCTAACCGCTAACTCTGTTGTATATTAGGTTTAATTGCATTCATTATATTATTTGCATATTTTCTGTTTTCGTGTGTTTTTATTTTCTTTTATTTGTGTTTATTTTCGTTTGTTTTTATTTGTTTTTATTTTTCGTATTTTCTGCATTCGTTGTACTGAGCTAATATAAACGATATGGCGCATCTATTTTCTTAGATACGGCGTATTGCGTTTAATTTTTATTAAAAACAACGCGTTTAATAAATTCGATACGACGCATCTTTCCCCAAGATACGGCGTATCTGTTTTTAATAAGAATTTTTTTTTTCTAAGCGATAACGCCATACGACGCATCTGCTTTAGCAGATACGACGTATCTATTATTTTAATTAAAAACAGTTTTCGAATTATTAAACAGATACGACGCATCGATCTCTGTCGATACGGCGTATCTTCTGAATCAAAAATCTTGTATTTTGAAATGTAACGAAAATACGGCGCATTAACTTTTGTTAATACGACGCATTTAATTTTAAATAAATATCGATTTTTGATAATTAAAACTGATACGGCGCATTCTAAATTTATAAGCGGCGTATCTATTTTATGAATAAAGTCTGATTAAATTTTAACGTAATAAGATACGGCGTATCCAATTTTTTGGATACGGCGCATCGTCTGCAGATATCAGTAACTTTAATTTTTCGTATTCCGTTTTCGTTGTTGATTTTCTGATATATTACTTTCTTGAACATACCCTACTGATGCTTTTGTGATAGTTTCAGGAAGTGCATGACCAGGAGTTCTACGAAGAACTTGATTCAACCTTTCAACGATCCTGAACGAGCCTTTCATTCGCTTAAAAGGCTTTTCAACACAAAAAGCTTTGATATTTCAAGTTCATTCGAGCTTGATTATTTTTCTGAAGAAAAGAGGAAGTAGAAACAGAAACAATGGCGGAAAACACAACTATGGAGGAAATACATGAACAAAACCCGTGCTGATTACACTTCAGGAGTTGCTAGACCAAAGTTTGATGATAAGTCAAAGTTTGAGTTGAAGGGTCAGTTTCTCAAGGAGCTAAGAGAAAATGCTTTCAGTGGATCGGAACATGAGGATGCTAATGAGCATGTTGAAAAGGTCCTCGAGATTGCGGATTTGTTTACTTCAGAAGGAGTCACTGACGATCAAAATCATGCTAAGAATCTTTCCAATCTCGCTAAAAGGAGCTGCTAACAAGTGGCTAAGGAATGAACCTGCTAGTTCAATCACTACATGGGAAGATTTGAAGAGCAAATTCCTGAAGAGATATTGTCCACCTGCTAATACTGCTAAAAAGATGGAGGCTATCAACAGTTTCTAGCAAGAGCCTGATGAAACTCTTTATCAAGCTTGGGAACGATTTAAAGATTTACTGGTAAAATGTCCTCAACACTATCTAACCCCTATGCAGGAGATAATATTGTTTTATCAAGGATTAGACGTGCCTACTAGACAAATCTTGGACGCTAAGGGAGCTGTGCCTCAAATGAGTGCAGCTAATGCTAGGAAAGCTATCCAAGAAGCTGCTGATCATTCTCAAAAATGGCACGATGGGACCTCTACTAGATCTAAGAGCAGCACTAATTTTGACGGGTTTGCTGCTATTCAAGCTCAATTGGATAAAATTAGTAGAGAGATGAAGAAGCGTGATGAAAAAGTGTATGCTGCCCAAGTTGGATGTGAAAAATGCGAAGGACCTCACTACACTAAAGATTGCCCGAATAAGAATGAAAGTGAGACGTTTGAAGAAGCATATTACACCCAATTTGGACAACCATTCCGACCTTCAGGAAGATTTAGGGAAGCCACCCCGGGATTCTATCAAAAGAACAACTTTAATCCCGCTTATCAAGAAAGGAGGCAGACTTTAGACGACACTCTAAAGCAAATTATGGCCGATGCTGCTAAAAGACATGAAGAGAATACTGCTATGATCAAAGAAATCCGAGCTTCAACGGACACTATTACAAGAAATCAAGGAGCTTCGATCAAAGCATTGGAACAACAAATTGGTCAAATGAGCAAAGTTCTTCAAGAAAGGGGATATGGAAGTTTACCTAGCTCAACTGAAACCAACCCAAGAGATCATGTCAAGGCCATAAGCACCACTGAAGAAGTCATTCCTAACATTCCTTTTCCTTGAAGACTGATGAATGGTAATGATGTTGGAAGACCCGAATTTTTCTTTAATTCTTCAATCAGTTTAAGGAGACTACTAAAAGAGAAGACAAAGATTGAAGAGGAGATCAAGGCTACAATGAAAGAAGAGAGCTCTGCAACCGACTTAAATGCCTTGCCTCATAAAGAAAAAGACCCAGGAAGTTTTACTTTACCTTGTTCAATTAATGATATATCTTTCAATAATGTGTTAGCTGACTTAGGAGCTAGCGTTAGTGTAATTCCCCTTAAGACATTCACTACCCTAGGACTAGGAAAATTAGCACCAACTAAGTTACTTATTGAATTGGCTGATAAAACGGTAAAACGACCTGAAGGGATTGCTAATAATGTGCTAGTTAAGATTGAGAAGTTTATTTTCCCTGTAGACTTTGTTATATTAGATATGCCCGAGGATGTTAAGATTCCTTTAATCCTTGGAAGACCTTTCTTGTCTACTGCCCATGCTAAGATTGATGTGTTTAAAAGAAAAATCTCATTAAGGGCAGGGAATAATAAACTAGTCTATAAGTGCCAAGATCTTATTAAAAGCATAATTAGAGGCGTCTATGTGCGAGGATTAAGAGAGCGTATGGACCTCGATCTTGAAGCTAGGCTTATGGGAGAAACATTGATTCAAAACAACTCAACTAATCTTAATCATGAGAACTTCGAGGAATTTATTGACCTTAATGTACCTACCGAACTTAGACGCGATATTGTTAATGATTCAGATGACGAGTGGTATGATTGCATAGTAATTAACAAATGTAGGAGGATAGTTGAGGATACAAATTTGAATAATGAGTTGTTTGTTGAACTACCACCCCACCTTGCTTATTTATGCCTTTATAATAATAAGAATTTCCCGTCTATCATTTTGTCATCTCTGCCAGAAAGGGACAAAACTTTGTTTATACAGATATTAAAGAAGAATGGCGTGGAAATCAAGGACGAGCAAGGAGTGTTCAATATTACTGAATTGGCGATGAGGGAGCGCGATGCTTCCGACTCCTTCAATGATCGATATTAAAGAGCTGAACGTGAGTCTAACTTGAAGACTCTGGAATAAAGACAAGTGCTGACCGGGAGACAACCTGGAAAATTTTTACTATTCTGTTCTGTGTCGAGTCAGTCAGGCCCGCAGAGGATACGGCGCATCTCAATCCCAAGATGCGACGCATCTCCTGCACTGGTCATATCTTACTTTATTTTTCTGCATTTTTACTTTCGACTTTAAAACTTTTTGTCAGTTTATTTAATGCGGCGCATCCCTGGTTAAGGATGCGACGCATCTTCTATTCTGATTCGTAATTATTCCAGGCTCGATACGGCGTATCTTCTTCCATAAGATACGGCGCATCGACTGACCTGATGATTTTCATTTTAATTTTTAAGTTTTATTTTTACTAACTACTAATGTATTATGCAAGTTTGAACTTTCTTAATTTAGGTGTGTTTAAAGTCTTGATGGTATTATAGATTCCTGCATTTCCTGTGGATAAAACAATATGAAGCTTAAACGTTCTCATCCACAAGAAAGATGATTTTTGCTCTTATACTAATGGAGGATCATACCGAGCAAATCTCAGGGGAGTTTTTCTGTTCTAATTCTTTTATTTTCCAGTTTTTAACCTTTGATACAAACAACGAGGACGTTGTTTAACTTAAGTGGGGGGATTGGAGAATTAGAACACTTACTTGTCCTAAACTTTTCAAAATATGCTTAAAATGTGCTTAATATATCAAAATTTAAAATTTTTTAGCATGTTTTTGTTTAAAGTCTAAGTTGCATAGCTGCACACATGACGTTATTTTCAAAAAATTGTGATTTTTCAAAAATTCACAAATCTATGAGTGTGCCGGTGACTTGTAAACTTTAGAACTTGGCTTGTATACTATTCGAGACCACCATAATAAGTATTATTGGAATGACTTGTCTAAATTGGTAAATTTCTAGGATTACACCCAAATAGCCTTTATATGTTATGTGTTATTAGCTAACTACACTGGTTAGTTAACCCCCGTATAACCCTTTTGTTACTCTCACTTTTAGAGTAAGATACCCCTAGAAAAACACTCAGAGCCATTCCTTTCGTTTCTTACACCTTTGTTAAAATGTTTCGTTACACCCTTACACCTTAGCCTACCCTGTAGATTAAAATCCGTGGTTGGTTAATTGCTATAGGCAAAGTGTGTTTCCTTACATTACCTGTGTTCGCGTGCGTAATTCATTATCTATGGTTAGGTCGGGAAATTGCACAATGCAATTGGAGTGAAAGTAAATATTGTATATCTTTGAGTTTATTTTTCGTGTGTTTACTACTTTCACTATTACCGTTATTTCTGAATTCATGAAAAGTATGGAAAAATTATCCAAGTTATCATTATAGTGATGTGGTGAAATTTTACACATCTATGTTTATGTTTAAAGTTAAAAAAAAAAAATAAAAAAAAAAAAAAAAAAAAAAAAATCGAAAAAAAATAAGAAAAGAAAAAGAAAAAGGAAAAGTTGGAAGTTTGTTTTTACCAACTTATGTAAAGTTTTGTATTAAGTGGTTGATATCACCACTAGTTGTTGTATATTATATCTATGGATTGAATGGGAGTTGAACGTTATGGGAACGCCAACTAAAGGTTATTCTTTGATTGAGATCTTGTTGAGTATAATTCGTGTCTACCTAAAGCGTGTGTTTCAAGTGTTAAAGCGTGAGTTGTTCGATGATATGAGTCTTATTCATGGGATGGTTGGGATAGTAATTAACCACACTTAAGATTTTAATTTATCTGTTTTGTTTATTTTTCATTTTACACCAATTTATATCCCGAATATTATCCATACCCTATATTATTCTTTATCCAAACCTTTGATTTATTGAGATTAGGGATTTGAGCAATCTTAAGTATCGTAGTCGTGGATTCGGCGATGTATTTATGATTTTGTCGCCCTTTTTGATATAATATTATTGGTGACGATTACTTGGTCCTATCTTTAGCCTATTCGAGTTTAGGATTTGAGCAATTGCAAGTATCGTGTTCGTGGATTCGATCATGTATTTGTGATTTTGTCGCCTTTTCTGGAATTTGAGATCGATAGAGATTAAGAAGAATAATTAACCCTTAACCTACAAACCCTTTTTACCGCTTTAGACTTGTTATTCCTTGGCTTTAGTGGGGGAGATGTGTATAATTGCCAAGCCTATGATAGAATATTCGTCACGACTGGACAGTTAAACGATTAGATTTGCTTTTATCAGAATATTTTTATTTTACTTCTAATTCGTTAAGTGTTTGGTTGTGTGATTATGACAAAAATGAATACATGCTTAAATATAAAAATAAATCCTAACATCTTTTAGGATACATTTTCATAAGATTAATTCTAAGGTTTACTTGGGGACAAGTAAAGTTCAAGTGGGGGGATATTTGATGAACTCAAATAAGTACATTTTATTACCATCATTTATCCTATTTATTTGACTTGTTTTATTATATTATCTGTGAGAATTGATACGTTAATGTTTACTTTTGTAATTCTCAGGTAAAAACAAGTATTATGTGAAACTTGGCGATTTTAGACTAATTATGGAGCAAAACAAGCAAGAAGTTAAGAGTCTACTGAAATGTACAAGATCAAGACATTCTGCTCCAGATACGCCGCATCTTACTTATTACATACGGCGCATCACCATCAAGATTTCACAAGATACGATCCAAGATACAAGAGGACATGCGCCGCATCTAAGAATGGAGTTACGCCGCATCTTCTGGCGGTGTACGAATATTCCTGAATATATTAATCTTGGACCCCACGCGAAGTTAAGTCAATGCGCCGCATCTACTTATTAGATGCGCCGCATCTTACCCTCAGACAGAAACTATAAATACCCCAAGACCAGACGAATTTCAAGAGCCCTAGTTTTAGAAGACCGAAGACCACAGAAACCTAAGGCCGAATTCAGTCGAAGTAGCAGCAACACACCTTGAACGAAGATACAAGAGCTGTAAGAAGGTCCTGCATGTATTTAATTCATTAAGTAGTTTTGTTTTATTGTATTTGTACACTTTAATTCATCAGGATTGGTGGCTTGTGTAATGTGACAACGGAAAGGTTGCACTCCCTTAAAACTGCTTTCCCATTAATTAAAGTTTATATGTTGATGTCTTTGGTGACTTTTATTAGTGCATTGATAACCTCTGTGTCTAGCTGAGCGTTGATCGGGTCGCCATGCCTCTGCCCTCGCCTATTTATTAGATCGCCTATGCATTCTATCGTCTGTAGAAAAGTAGGAAGAAAGATAAATAGGATAGTCATAAGTAATCATTAAGGGTTTACTCGCCGATAAGATTAGAACCAACGAGAAAGGACTTAATCTCGGTGCGTTGCATCGAACTATACACTTCATATAAAACTAGCAATAAAACAAGTGACAAGCTACTTAACTATCAGGACAGGTCTTCTTATTGTCTCAAGTATTTATCTGTGTACGTGTGTGCTATTCGCTGATTCGTTCCTATTAGTTTAGTTTATTATTTAATTGCAACCAAACCGTGCCAGTCTCTCAGGCTGAACCCCCTTGCGTTAGATTAGGTTGTATAGCTAACTAAAGATATTAAAATACTGATTAGGATAACTAGATAATACGCTCCACTCTTAGTGATCGACACTCTACTTACCATTATATTCATACTGACCGGGTACACTGCTCGTTAAAGTGTGTGTGTTATTGATAAGTCGGCTATATATAAATTTAAAACTTGAATACTGCTAAAACCACAACGACATACCGTGGGTATAAATTAGAGCATACGCACGCACGCACGCATCAGGCTCATTCATATCTGATAACCTTTGTTACATGATACCTATTTCAAGACAAAATAAATTTACTCGCTTTGACTTAATTTCAACAATAGCTCAAGCAAGTTTTATCTTTAGTCTATCTAAGATGTTGTATACTTTTATTGATTTAATACCTTGAAGAAAGTTTCCTAACTGATATACTTGAATGACTTGAACTAACTTGGTCGTAGGTCTTATCCTCATCATTCCAAATGACTATAGAAAACAACCGCATTTGCTTCCTCAACACCATCTCCTCCCTCCAACCCTTAAATATCTTCTACTGAAAGGCTTCCTTCAGATAGAATCACACAGAACAAATTACACAATTACAATAAAGGAAAATAGATCACCAAACAAAAAAGTCTTTGGTTATTTTTCAATCATCTGCTATTGTTGGATAAAACAGCAGTAAAGGAGTAAACTGGATATCAAAGTTTACCTCTAAGTAGATCTCGACGTGGTAAATTCGATGTTAATCATAGGATATTAGCTTTTGAGGCAGCCGTCACCGTACCCTTTATTTCGCGTTAGTGCTGCTGGCTTACAGGCTTCTGCACCCTGATCAAAGACATAATCAGCAACCCACATTAGTAGAAACCGATAAACATAGCTTCACGAACGCTACCTTGTTCTTGGTAACAATGAGGTAGTTCTGGTAGTGGTTTTTGTTCTAGATTGAAAACAAAAGACTGTTTAGTATTTTAGATGCGTAAACTACCATCGGTATCATTTTTTGGTGACTCACTGTTCCATAAAACATATATTGATTTTAGTGATTCTGCATCTTTACAATTTTGTGACAATATTGCCCAAATATGTATTAATAATTCAGTAACATAACAGCCCTAAACCATTTTTATGAATGACATGACCCCTAATTTGTTACCTCATATAACTCAAATCCACTCGGTCATGGACTGTTCAAAGCACAGTGAGAAATAATGAGATAAACTAATATTTAAATGTCTAGTAAGCAAAAAAAATGCCAAAAAAAAAAAAAAAAAAAAAAAAAAAAAAAAAAAGGTTTTAAAAGAGTAAAGAATATAAGGCAATAAGCACACAAAAAGTATCCAAAATAGCTTATAAAATCACAAAAGAATATAAACCAATAAGCACACTTGGTTGTATAAGCACTAACCAAACACCCACTAATTTAGGCTACCACTAGCTCTTAGAATCTTCGAGCGACTTTGCATAACAGCAGTAATTCCAACCTATCGGTAAAAACGGAATGTATATCGGCTGGTGTGTAAGATATAAGATATCTAGATATACCTTTCATGAAAGATTTTAAGGCATAACTCTCTGCTCCATCATCTTCTGATTTGATATTTAGTGCAGCTGTCGCAAGTTCACTCTTACATTCATGAAGAGCCTTAGTAATAAGCGTTGCAACCTTCAAGAAAATCTCAACAAATTAAGTATTTGGATACACTGAGAGTACTTACTTTTATAACTAATACAATTAGTATAACAGTGGAATAACTATCTCATAAGAAAGTCTAATGCAAATACGGATTTCAAGCAATCTAATGTAAATATAAATCATTAAATCTTTGACCCTTTAGTTCATCGTGTGGGCATTCAAGTTTATTCTATATTAGAGGGGTAAAAACGAGTATCTCGAACAGAGCATTTTTCGAGTATATACCTCAAATCTGTAACAGGTATCTGCAGCAGTTATGTTCAGCTGTGCCATCCAATCTTAACAGCTACAAAATATGCACAAATATGTAAGTTTACGAAAAGATGCTAGAGCACAATGGCCAGTAAACTGTAAACAAAATAAACAATATAAAATACTATTCAAATAAAGCCTAAAGATGAAAATAATAGACCAACTATACTGTGAAATATTCAAAAGAAATTAGTGGCCAAGATATAAATTGAAAGGACCACAATTCATATAAAACTGAATTATCAGATCATTAAAACAGTAAGAAAAATACGAACCCGGAGTTAGCTTGCAGTGGCCTCTTCTCTCTGTTAAGATTGTGCTCATTATTAAGGGCTGAGCAACTTCATTATGACCAGCCTATGCAAAAGCTTTGGTACCCAATGCATTAAAGAAACTGAATACTCGCCCTGTTGTGGAGTGAGCTTTGTATGAGTACTCCACGTACGGCTGTGCACCTGTAGAGTAACTGTATCACATAAATTGTGTCAGATTAGTAAATTCTACCCATTTATGAATGAATATCTCAATTTGGGTTGTGTTTTATCTCAAACGAGTCAAAAGACATAACGTTTAGCTAAAAGAGACATGTCAAATAGTGTGAATGTACAGGTCAAATATCTTATCCTTCCTAAATAATTGTGTAACAAAAATGTGTTCTAATCACATTATTGCTTATTAAAAGTACGACGTGCTTATTTCATTTCGATAGAGTAAAAAGATAGTGTTGTGGTTGAGGGTAAAAGTTGTGTACTTGAGCTTAATGTCCATGCAAGGGTCCGTGCAAACCAAATCATGAAATTTCTTGAGGGATTGTCCTCCACTAACCATATAGACAATGTTGACCCCAACTTCAACAATGAGCTGCTGCGGAACCACAATGTAAAGACCAAGTTCAAACAAATTCAGAAACCAAATATGTAGATGTACATAGCAAATATTTACTGAAAAAAATAAAATTAGCTTTCGAAATACAAGTTACCGAAGGATCCTAAAAAATGATGTTGTCGTAGATGTGCAGCAGCATCCTGCAACTTGCGTGCGCTATCCGAATTGGATGCTGTGCAAACTTTGTCGATCACACGCCTCGTGACACACCGTCTGGTAGAAGCAAAGCGTAGCTGATTATCATTTGTTAGTACTTTCTCAATTCTGTCTGCAAGCTGTTGTTGTTGATAGCCTGCAAAAAGTACACACACCACATGATTTAAAATGGAAAACTAAAAAAATGTGGAAAAAAAAAGCGTTACTTTCCTGTACATAAAACCTCTAAACTGAGATGTATTTTTATTTGGTTACTGATCTTATGACTTTGTTGCCACCAAAATAGGCTGGAAAACATGCACATTTCATGACCAATACATAATACATTGACACCGAAAAAGAAAAGCTTAATACTAATTTGAAGTCGGTGAAAACAAACTTACCACAATACTCAGTCCATCAATACTTTTATCAAGCACCTTGCCAACACTAATTCTACCTAGTTCATCCATCAAATTACAAAAGAACATGTAAAAGCAAAAAAAAAAAAAAAAAAAAAAAAAAAAAAAAAAAAAAAAAAAAAAAAACACATTAGGAAAGGTGTTATAACAAAAAATTCATACCTGCACGCGCCGGCGATGCTGTTGCCCTTGGTATGGGGCGTGTTTTTCGATTCATCGTTTGCGGTACTCTAGCTGGCTGTGTAGCTGTTGCTGGTGGTTCGGATGTGCCTGCGACGATGACAGTAACATGAGAGGTTTGATAAGAGGCGTCTAAAATGAAATGACAAAGAGCCACATTGTCATTAGACATATGAGTGTACTAAAAGTAACAATAGTTGTCAATGGCTGAACGGATGATACATGAACCGAAACAAGCCATGAGGTGGCTATATAAGAGTCTGAAAATAAGGTTAAATGAGCTTTTCCACAAAGAATCTTTTCACTTTTAATTAAAAAAACATAAACCTAGAACCAAAGCTTCTATAAGGTGGCTATATAAAAGTCTAAAAATAAGCTGAAACAAACATCCCATACCAATTCCAAATCCACATTTATGCTTATATCTAACCTAACATCCATTTTTTTTTAATTTTTTTTTATTAATACAATTTTAACAACAACAAAATTATAACGAAACAGAAACATAAGGCATAAGCACTCAAAACATTAAAAAATAGCAAAATATCATAAACCCACATCAGAAATTGTGCAAAATACAATTAATTATCATAAAGCAACAATAATCTAACGAAGAACAAAAACCCACAAATCAAAATATTTAATTTACCTGTTATTGGAAGTGGGTTTGCAAATTTAGGGCGCCATACGCCCACCTTGGTCGCAAAGACAAACCCCATGTAGCTTTGGTGAACGATTTTAAAGAATAGCAAGAATATTGTCTGTTTGTGTAAGATATGTGTGTTGTGAAAGATCTGTGTAGATTTGTATAGAACAAACCGTACCGGAAGAATATATCCGGCTATTTTTTGGCTCATTGTCACGGATTGGGTCAAAAGGGAGCAAAACGGGAACGCAATTGGAATAAAAAATGTTCGGCCAAATTTGGCGGGAAAAGTGTACTGTTCATTAATGAACAGTTTTTCAACAATGAAAAGGGGCCAAATACGGCGTCGTTTCCGTTGTGATTTAATATATATAGTAATTCATCTGTCTAATGCCTAACACCTAGTTTAAGCATAAAGCCATAACAAAATAGAGTACAATCTCCGGCACCCGGGAATGTTGTTCGGGACCTAATAGAGAACCATCATTCTTAGGTAACCCCAAACTTGGACACTGTCCGTCACATTCCGTGGCCTGGCAGTACTACCAAATGGCTTTTGCAAAATCTACATATTACTTGAACATAATAAAGTCTACATTACTTAATATACAATAGTTGAACATAATAGTCTTTAGAAATTAGTTTGTACTTCTAAATCTTCCATCAGATTGCACTTCGAACATGTTCTGCAACCTGTTCTGCCTTCCTCTTCTTTATCCCTTCTTTTATCATCTTCTCCTTTAATTCATTGTTTGAGTATGTCTCTGCAAACGCATGTGTTTCGTTGCTGATCTTTTCTCGGTGAATGTTCATTTCATGCGTTAGCATCTTGGTGGCATACTTAATTCTCATTCTTATTATTACATTCTCCTGTTCTTTACCTTCTCCTGGAAACTCCAGTTTCCAGTTTTTCTCAGTTTCTCCATCGTATTGGTCCATATGCATCATTACAAAAACTCCACTATCAATGACATTCTTTTTGGTCCCCCACTTTAGCTTCATCACTATTGTCTTTTTTGTTGCTATCTGAGAAGCCTTTTTGTGCTTGTGGGATTCTAAATATCTTGAAAATAGTTTTTTCTACACAAAATAGAAAATTGAATTTATTAAAGACAATTTATTTAAGCAGCATGCATCATTATTTTGGAGTATGATATATGATTCTCAAAAATATTTTACAAAAACATTAGCATGTCAAAGGCTTAGCCGCAGGCATAACCTCTGGCTAAAGCTGAAGGCTTAACCGTAGGCATAGCCTTCTAATCTCTAATTATTTAAGCAGCACGCATCATAATTTAAGCATAGTCTTTAATTACTTACAAGAACATCACATTCCTGCGAGTATTTGCTTTCATATGTCTACCCTGAGTTGGAGTTGTCTATGATGACAGAAGTGCCTTTGAAGAGATTGAAAACATCCAGATAAAAATGTTTATGTGCGATTATTGGAAAGAATGCCTGTATTAATTGTAAACAAAAATTAGATTCATTTTAATACAAATAAAACACATTTGTTTTTCATAATAATTGAAATAATTGTTACCAATTCTACATGTTGCATTGATTCGTCATCTGGATTGCCTTTAAACACAGGTTTCAAGTTTGAACAAAAATCATTATACTGCTTCTCTTCATCTTCCTTTTTCGCTTCCACTATTTGTCTTGTCTGTTTTTATAAATCAACATATGTTATAAGAAACAAATTAAGATTTTAGTAATTAAGTTCTAATTTTTTAGGTACTTACCAGTGTTCCTGTATGAAAAAATTGTTTCATCCTTGATCCATAGTTGTTGATTATTTCTTCATAGTTTAAAACTGCAGCAAAGCTGTCAATGACACTAGCTTCCACTTTTAATTGTGGTGCAAGTGTTTGCATGTGGTCTCTGATAGTTGCTGCCTCCCATGCCCATTCTGTTTCAAACATAAAATCGCTATAGAAAAAGATAAAGCATATTTAGATATATTGTTAACACAATTTCATTTTTTTTCCCATATGATTGTTTAATAAGATAAAGCAGACTTACTATGGATCTCCTTGCATTGAAAATAAAGCATCTGTTACCATCACTTCATCCGGATTTATTGGAATTTTTATGTCAGTTTTCCGGTTCATATATGGTGAAACCAGAATTCTTTTTTGAACCACGTCTATTTCCTCAATGTCATCATCACTATCACTTTCATTTTCTGTTAACACAGTTTCATTTTCTGTTTCTATCTCACTTTCATTTTTTGTTTCTTCCCTCGTACTTTCTTCTTCATTCTGAGTTTCTTCGCTCCCATTTTCTTCTTCATTCTCAGTTTCTTCGCTCGCATTTTCGTCACCATTGACATCATCATCTTTTTCATCTTCAGAGTCTCCTCCTCTGGGATCATTTTTGCCAAAATCACTACCATCATTGTTGTCGTCATCATCACTGTCTTTTTCTTCATCTAGATCAAAATATTCGACATTGAACATTGTCTTGTATTTCTTACATAACATGTTCATCATTTTGTCCCCCTTGAACTTCTGCATACCATCTCTTATCGTCTCATTTAACTCTCCTTTTTCTTTTGAAATTATTTCAAATTTCTCTTTAATTTTTGCATAAAACTCCTGTAAAACGAGCAAGTTGGATTAGTTTTTTAATCTATATTCAAAATTATATGTGATACTAGTTATCAGTATAAGTGCTCATTATCACAGGTGATATACTACCAAAAATCAAATAAAACCACTACAACTGTTTTTATTGTGTTATATCACCTGTGATACATATGACCTGTGTTATATCACAGGTGATATACTGCTTATCAGTACAAGTTATCATCATCACAGATGTTTTATCACAGGCGATATACTACCAAAAACTCAAAGAAAATCATGACATTTATCACTGGTGATATACTACCAAAAACCCAAAAAAAAATCATAAAATTTATCACTGGTTATATACTACCAAAAATTGAAAAAAGTTAAAAGTAACATCTCTTGTTTCTAGTCTTTTAGGAGGCAATGGTTCATAGTAAACATCAGCTCCCTTGTATAAATCGAGACCAATTTGATCTTCCTCTGGATCGTACTCTCCATGATGTTCCAGCTTTCCTAAGCATTTGCCTTTTGTTTCCATGCCAATCCTCTTCTTCATTTCTTGACTGTTCCAGCTTCTTATTGCTGGACGGTGATGGATTACTGGAAACCTTGGGCAGTTGGTTGTGTCCAAGTAGAGCAGCTTTTTTATACAAAAAATAAATTTGTGTTAGATTATAATATTTGTATGATATTGAATCACATTTGATAAATTTATAGAAACATGTAAAATAACTTACACATAAGAAGGTAATGGGCCCATAGTAGTAGTTTCTGCCCAACTTCACCTTATCCCAATTTTGCTTACTTATTTGTAAGCATTCCAGTATGTAACCACACTAGTCAATATCCAATATATCATCATCTTCTTTGACATGCGTTAGCACTGTTGGTAGCACCTTTCCACCATTGTCTATTGTTCCCATCGTGCTAGCAAACAGAGTCAAGAAGTTTATTATGAAGATGAAATCAGCATCAAATGTGTTTGATATCTCCATGGATATCGCCGGTGGTGTAATTTTTCCCATATGAGAGTACTGGTTTTTCCATTCTTGTATGAAAGCATCATCAGGCTCTCTTTCATCTAGGTCTTGTAATTTCTTCTTTCCCATCGGGACACCTAGCATATCATTTATTTTTTATCTTGTTGCCTTTATTGATCATTTTTCCAATCTTAGTTCCATGCTTGGTGGATGGAATTTTTCTATCAGATGGTACACTAAAGGACCTGGAAGTTCAACTATTGGAAAGTTGATGAATCTCTCAAAACCAATGTCTTTCAAGCACTTCTTTCTTGCATCTAATAAACCAACCATTGCATCATATAGAGCTTTAGGTGATGATCTGATTTTGCAGCTAGGATACATCACATTTTTTTTGGTTTTTTTTCCCTTTTTCCTTTTTGTTTTTTCATTTTTTTATGTTTAATCTTGACAATTTCCTCCTCAGAATCTTTTTCTTCATCAGTTTCCATTCTTCTTCTTTTTTGTTAGTTTTTTAACTTTCTCTCTCTCTCTCTCCTTCTCCTTTTTATCCTCCTCCTTCTTTTCAGCTTCTTCTTTTCTTTTTTTTCATTATGTTTCTTTTGACTATAGATCTGCATACCTGCTTTACTCTTGTGTTCTTTTGTCCTGCAACAGGTTTTTGTTCTGATGTGGATGTCGCTTTATCATCTGCATTTTTAAAACACATATTTTTAGTAATTATGTACAAGCAGACCAACTATCATACATCATCATCTTTTGTCAAAGTCTTAGCCGCAGCGATAGCCTTCAGCAAAGCCAAACTAACCTAATGAGTTTTACTGATTGGTCTATTTTTTATTTTTTATTTTAGTGATTTTATGGAATACTTTGAAATTTATCACTTGTGATAAAGCATTAAACTGTTTTGGCTTAGTTATTAAGTATCACCTGTGATACAAAATAACATATTAGGTATCACCTGTGATACAGAATAACATATTAGTTATCACCTGTGATACATATTAGTTATCACCTGTGATACCGACTGAATCTATCTATAAGTGAATATTTTTCAATATCATATGTGATATAGATGTCAAGCCAAACAAAATTTGAAACGCTGTGTTTATGCCATTTAGATGAATCCGACTTCTGCATTTTAGCCTACACCTTCATCCAAACTGAAGGCATAGGATTCAGCTATGCTTTCGGCTAAGCAGCATCCTACGTGTTTGTTTATTCCAAAGGTGTAGGATGCTGCTAAGCCGCATCCTACGCCTTTGTGTATGCCGAAGGCATCTAATATGTATAAGCCATAGCCTAACGCATCTTCTGCGACTAAGCCGCAGCCGATGCCTTCGGCGAAGCTGAAGGCGTCTTCTGTGGCTTAGCCGCAGCCGACGCCATCGGCGAAGCCAAAGGCGTCTTCTAGCTTAGCCGCATAAGACACCTTCAATAAATGCTTCTAATCTGTCTTTTTATTTCAATATCATCATCTGAATGTATCTATAAACTTTGAAAACCTAATTTCTAGTTACGTTTTTCTTCATAAAATCACGATAACTTCCATAAACATCCATTAATCAGTGTAAAATCATAATATCTTCAATATAATCTCAATAAACAGTACGCATCATTATCTAATCGTATATGATAGTAACAGATAGTAAAATAGTTTTTTAAAGTGTTTCAGTATACCTGAAATCGGTTTGTTGACATGTGTTTTCTTCATCCTTTTCGCCGGAGATTCCATTTTTTCCGATGGAGCGGTGAAATACGTAGAGATATGGCGTTTTTTAGGACTAATTTTGATTAGCTTTTTTTCTGTGAGTAGTGTGTATTTTTAGTGTATGTTTGTTGAGAGATATTATGAGACGAAGTGAGCGGTTAGGTGGTTTGTGTTTTGTTGTAAGTTTACAAAATTGCCCCTCCGTGTATTTTTTTTAGTTGATCTCAGCCATTGATCAAATTTAAATCAATGGATGGGAGTTGTCCCTTGGTATGTGAGCTTTTTATAGTTTGTAGAATAACTTCACTCTAAATATAAACAAATGATTAATTTTGGATATTATAATTGTTAGGATTACTTTTAGAAAAAAGTTATAGAAGTGATGGTCATTCAATATTTAGGAACTATGAAACGTTTATATGTAATATGTAAGAGTTTAGTAATGGGCTATATGAAGTAATCTAATAGGCTACTAGTATAGTCCATATAGGTTAAGTCTTATTTAGTCAAGCCCAAGTGAAACAAAGCTCAACCCAAGCCCATAAGGCTTTGGAGAGTATATGTAAGTAAACAAGTCTCACTTGTTTGTGTGCTTGTGTATGTTTCTAGTGTGTGATAATACAAAGACTCCTTCCATCTCTCTCCCTCTCATCCATCCATCACCGCCACTCTCCATCACCACCACCACCACCATGAACACCATCAAGTCACCATGTTTATGTGTAGTTTGTTGATTAGAATGGGAGCCTACAATTGGCATCAGAGCCACATGATAATTATTGGTTATATTTATAGGTTTGTTAGTTTCAAATTGGCAGTTTTCGAAAACGCAGTAATACGCAAGTTTTTGAAAAAACTATCTAATTCTTAAATCTTAGAACTAGTGGTTAGATTAGTTAAAGGTTTGAACTTTTGAGTAGTTTTAGTAGTTACCTAGCTATTTATCTAAGAAAAACCCAAAAAGATTCACAAAAGAAGTTAATTTTAGAAATTATTAGGAAGTTACTGTAGCAGAAAAGTTTTCGAAAAATTGCAATCTTCAAACGTTTTTGAAAAATTCAAGTTTTATCGAAATCTAGGTGGCAATACTTTTTAGTTGGAGTTCCACTACCTGCCTGACGTAGGATTTCGAATACTTTTGGTTTCGAGTAATTTTGGTTTCGAATACGTTTGGCTTTTCAATTAATCATACGTGGCAGTTTCGAGTAATTTAGTTAGTTGAGATTCCACAACTTAGGTGATGTGTCATTTCGAGTAAAAGTTCAGAGTTTCGAGAAATTTAGGTTTCGAGTAAAATTAGAGAAGTTTCGAGGAAAAAAAATAATAAAAAAAATAAAAATAAATAAACCTTATTTTTAGGCAAGAACCTTTTCAACCTAAAGAGTTTCGAGAACTTTTCACCATCATTAGATACCTTTCTATTAACTTAGAACGTTTCGAGAAATTCACTCTTTGAGAACTTTGCACTTCGAGAACTATGCACCTTCGAGAACTATTGGGACTTCGAGTAATTATTGGACTTTTGTGGAATAGAAACCTAACAACCTAAAAGCAAAAATTTCGAATAAATTTAAACACATTCTAAGAAACTTTAACCAACTTAGAATTGAGTAAAAGTTTTCGAGAACCATTATCCTTCGAGAAATTTTTGTAAAATCGATAACACGTCATCAATCCAAAATCAACCTACACAATGTCAACTCAACAAGATATTTACGCAGCGGGTAATGAAAATCGTTCTCCTATGCTTGAGAAAGGTGGGTATCTTCAATGGCAAATTCGAATGCTTCGCTATCTAAAAAACAAGCCTAATGGAAAACTCTTGATCAAATCCATTATGGAAGGACCTTTTAAGCCTCAACAAATCCAAAACCCTGGAGATCCTAACCTTACACCACCAGTTTTACCTCACCTTCGTGATCAAACAGAAGCATAATACAGTGAGGATGACAAACTTCAAATTGAAGGTGATGATATTGCTATGCACTTCATCCAACTAGGATTGTCACGAGATATATTTGTTGCGGTAGATAGCTGTGAAAGTGCTAATGCAATGTGGGAAAGAGTTCAAAGATTATGTCATGGAACTGAAATTGGTAAGCAGGATATGGAGAATAAGCTGTTGACTGAGTTTGAGAAATTCACATCTACACCAGGAGAGACCATTGAATCTTACTATCATCGCTACTGTACTCTTATGAACGAGCTTACAAGAAACAAGTTGACTCCTTCAGTGATAGTTAGCAACATCAAGTTCCTTAACAATCTTCAAGAAGAATGGGTACGATATGTCACTATAGTTAATCAAACCAAGGACTTGCATGCTGTGAACTTTGATCAACTCTATGATTTCTTAAAGCAAAACCAAGCTGAAGCAGATGAAGTAAAGAAAGAGAAGATGTTGAAGAATCATGATCCACTAGCATTGATTGCTAATACACCAACAACCATACCTACTTATAACACACATCAACCTTCGTCTTCCAATAACAACTTCATGCAATAAAGAATTCCTCAAAACCATATTCCACAACTCACTCCACAACAACCGATACAACATTACCAAGTTGCTGACAACACAGTTCTTGATTGTGATGAAGGCACAAAGGCCTTGACAGAAACTTTTACCATGCTATCTAAAGCATTCAACGTTCGCTACAACAAACCAACTAACAACAACTAAATGATATCATCAAATACTCGTAATTGGAAAATTGCACAACCGGGTATGCATATGGATCAAGAAGGACACTTGGTTACAGTTAATGGTAATCAACAAGGATATGATCAGGGTATCCAGATGGGAAATCCAAGGCAAAATGTGGGTCAGTATGTTGGGAATCAGAAGAATCAAAATATGGGAAATCAGAATGGGAATGTTGCAGCTCACGTAGTTGGGAATATGGGAAATGCTAATAAGGGAAATTAGATTCGGTGTTATAACTGTAAGGGTATTGGACATTATGCTAGGAATTGCACTGTTGGAACAATCAGAAAGGATGCTAGATACTTCCAGGAAGCTTTGCTATTGGCTCAAAAAGATGAAGCGGGGATACAACTCACTGCTGAAGAACATGATTATTTGGCGCTGGCTGACAGTGAAGAGGATACAGAAGAAGTTAATGCAAATTGCATCTTCATGGAAAACCATCAAGTTTCATTGTATGACAATGAGGCAGTCACAGCTCCCGTCTATGACTCAGATGGACTTTCAGAAGTACGTAACTATACCACATGTAATGATATATATGATATGTATACTCATGAGACACCGCATTCTGCGACTACAGAATCCGTTATGAACACATATGTGGAGGAGGAGATTGATAGCAATATTAATTCTAGCACTCCAGATATGGATTCGAATGGAGTCTCAGAAACCCAGAATGTAGTGAATGATGAGCAAACTCGTGCTTACTTTGAATCATTACTTCAAACATGTAGTTCAGAAATTGAGAAAGTTAAATTGCACAATCGCGAGGTTACAGACGCGAATGTCAAGTTAACTGCTGAGCTTGAGAGATACAAGGAGAATGAAAAAGTCTTGATTTTAGCAAACAAAGAGTGACAGAATTGGAAACCGGCTATCAAAACTCCGTGCTAAGAGAAAAACAACTTCAAATTAAGTTTGACACTCTAGATGTCAATTTAAACAAAAAGATTAAGGGTGTGTTTGTTTCATTAAGATGTTTTAGGTCTGAATCTGACTACCACATCTTACCTGTAAGAGGTGGCTAGAAAGTCTAAATCTGAATGAAATAATGTTTGTTTTTTTATAATTGTCCGAATGATTTTAAGTGCTCGTTTCTGCAATTTATTTAAGTAACTTATGTAAATATGAAACAAGACTTTTTATCATAAATATAACATGGTTAATAAACCATCAAATATATTATATTAACACGAGTCTTCAATCTCTTATCGAGTAAGAGGCAGTAAGACAAGTCCCCCACCTCTTACTGAGTAAGATGTTATATGTCTAACTAGGTCTGACTCAAAAGAAAAAAACAAACAAGCAAAACGTTTGACCACCTCTTACTGGTAAGAGTAAGAGGGCTTGTAAGACTTTTTCTTAAAAAAAACAAAAACACCCTAAATCTTTGAATGAAGAAATCTTTGTTTTGAAAAACCAAGTTTCTAAACACCAAACAACTTGTTCTAATCTTGAAAAAGAAAATAAAAAGTTGAAAGCTGAATTTTCCAAACGCGAAAACGATATTCTTGATGAAATACTTGAAAAGAATGATGAAATTCTACAATTGGAAAATTTGCTTATTAAAACTGGACACTCTCAGCAAACAATCAACATGATTATGAAAAACAAAGATCCAATTTTGCACACTGCTCAAAAAATGGCTCTTGGTTGTGAAAACCCTTGGAATCTCAAGAAAGCTCAGAAAGCTCAAAATGTTATGTATAATGGAAATGCTTTGTATGAGAAAAATGAACCCATTTGTGTTACGGACTCAGATGAAACATTGGAACATGCATAGGAGAGTAGATCAAAAATGAAACAAAAGACCCTAGAAATAAAACTCATAGATTATAAGAAACTCAATGAGATTTCGGGAATTACTTTTGTTCCACCAAAACAGAATTCAACAAGTGTTTTCAAAAAACCAAGTGTTTGAAAACAAGTTTCAAAACCAATAGTTGTCTCAAAACATCTTTCAAAACTTGAACAAATTTCCTCTAACAATACTTTTCACACAAGTGTTGCAAAAGGATTTATTGATGATGTCAAAACGAGAATTGAGCAACTTCAAAGGACTGTTGAATAAAAAACAAGCCTTACAATAAACACTTGGAATTCGAGTTTTCAAAATGAAACGAAAAAGATTTCCGATACTGATATTGCTACTCCATTAAATAACATCTATGTGAGAGTAATTCATTTTGAAAAAGAACTTTTCAAAGAAACAATGGTCTTCATTCAGTAACACAAATCCTTAGTGAAAACTACTAATGAGACTCTTGAAAACATCACTGAATTGGAAAATTTAAATGACTCTCTCCTAGAAGCAGTTATGACCACATATATAAAATGCTTTTGACATTGTTTCAAAATATGAAAATGCTTTTATAAAACTTGAAAGCGAAAACTTGTCCTACTCTAGACAACTTGATCATAAAAATGAGGAATGCAAATATGACAAAATGTCGTATGAGCGTACTCAAAAGGACTTGAATGAGCAAATCAGTTTTTTAAAAGAACAATTGGAAAATCAAAATCGGAAGGGTGTGGACACTCAAGGTGACAAAACCTTGAATAAGGAGAAACAACAAGCTTTAAAACCGGTTGCAAAACCAAAAATGTCTATTTCGATGTTTCCTCCATAAGACAATGAGCCAAATGTTTTCACAACTCAAGTCACTCCACAATCCTTACCTATTCATAAAAGTAAACATTCAAATGCAAATAAAGCAATTGATAAGACTCCAAAAGTTTTAGCACCTAGCTTTTATAGGATTAGTACAAACATTACGTCTAATTCCACATCTAAACAATATGGAACAAATGACATGAGCTTACTTAAGAATCCCAAAGTGCCTAGGAAAACTGATAATACGTCTTACTCAACTAAGTGAATTCCAATGAGTTTACCTTAACTTCTACAGAAGAAAGCACACCTAAGAGCAGCAAACCTCAGCCTAGACGCAATCTAAGGAACAATAGGGTCTTGCCTGTTTCTAAGAATAGTCGCATGCATAACGTAGAAGAAGTAGAAGCATAGCATAGGAATTTACCGCTTTATACCATAAGACATAATTCATCGGGATATTCTGTTAATCGTACTCATGCTAATGATGAATGTGTGTCTACTCTGTCGAACGTTAAGACAAAACAGAAAGATGTTCCTACTGGAATGCGTGCTAAACAAATAGGACATATAGTTGCTCGACCTAGATCACCATCTAGTGCCTCATCAACTAGTAGTTGCCTAAGTTGGAGACCAACTGGTAAAAAGTTCACTGTACTGAAGCGCAGAGGGAAGAAAATTAACATTAGGATTAAACCCCCAGAACAATTCTTTGACTGTTATGAATCTTTCAACACTAATCAAAAGAGACCTAAATCCAAAAGTTTTCCACATATAAAATCTTCTGTTTTCTATAGGTTATCGAGATATGTCTTTGGATCGCCGACTCGGGTTGCTTCAAGCACATGACCGGAAATTTAAAGCTGCTGATCAATTTCGTGTGGAAATTCATGGGCACTGTACCATTTAGAAATGATCACGTAGCAGTTATTCTAGTTTATGGAGATCTTCAATTCGGAAACTACTTGATAACACGTGTGTATTATGTCGAAGGTTTGGGACACAACCTATTCTCTGTTGGACAGTTTTGTGATGCAGATTTGGAAGTCGCATTTAGGAGAAATACGTGCTTTATTCGGAATTTAGAAGGCGATGACCTACTCACAGGCGATCGCGGCACCAACTTGTATGCAATCAGTACTTCCCAAATGGCCTCCACTTCACCAATTTGTCTCATGACAAGAGCATCCGAAACTCAATCATGGTTATGGCACAGACGTTTGCCTCACCTCAACTTTGACACACTCAACAAACTTGCAAAATACAATGTTGTCGATGGTCTTCTAAAGTTCAAATACAGAAGAGATCATTTATGCCCCTCATGTAAGTTAGGAAAGAGCAAAAAGGCATCATACAAACCCAAAACTGTAACTAGTTTGGAACAAAGGTTACATACGTTGCATATGGATCTATGTGGTCCAATGAGGATTGAAAGTATAAACGGGAAGAAGTAGATTCTAGTAATCGTCGATGACTATTCTAAATATACTTGGGTAAAATTTCTGAGATCAAAGGACGAAACACCAGGCATCGTCATCACCTTCTTGAAACGTATACAAGTCCTTCTACAAGCTCCAGTCAGGATAGTTAGAACGGATAATGGCACAGAATTCACTAATCAAGATCTACGGCAATACTTTGAAAGAAGTCGGAATTACTCATCAAACTTCGGTCGTGCGTACACCACAACAAAATGGAGTCGTTGAACGAGGAAATTGTACTCTTGTCAATGCCGCTCGCACGATGTTGATCTATTCTAGTGCACCTTTATTTTTATGGGCTGATGTTGTTGCAACTGCGTACTTTACTCAAAACCGATCTTTGATCCACACCCGTTTCACCAAAACACCCTATGCACTTGTCAACAACAGAAAGCCTGATATCTCATATCTTCACGTGTTTGGCGCCTTGTGCTATCCAACAAATGACAGAGAGATTTTGGCAAACTGAAACCTAAAGGTGATATTGGAATCTTCATTGGCTATATAAAAAACTCACGAGCATTCAGAATCTACAATCGAAGAACAAGAAGAATAATGGAGACAATGAACGTGAAATTTGATGAAATTTCACAGATAGCTTCTGAGAGACTCGCTCTAGAACCCGTGCTTAACTCGATGGCTTCTATTTACAACATATTAGGACCTGAGCTTAACACTAAGACTTCTGGATACTTCAGTTCAGGACTCGTACCTAAAGAAGCTCAAACAACAAATTGTGATAAGCCTAAAGATCAAGAACTGGAAAACTTCTTTGAATTAATGTTTGATGAATATCATGGTGGAAATTCGACAAATGCATCAACACATCATTCCGCCGCACCCACTCAACAAAATCGAAAACCACAACCACAAGATGCATCAACCACCATCGAAGAAGAAACACCAACTACAACAAACTCATCTACATCAACTACACAAACGCCAGTCATTGAAATCATTCTACAACAAAATGTTGAACAAGAGCAAAACCAACAATCTCAAGATGAACAAACACCAATCCATAACAATAAATAGTTAGAAGAATTCAACAATCCATTTACTAATCAAGCAACAGGATCTGCAGAGTCATCTTCAAGGGCTAACAATACAGATTTGGTAACTCAACGGTATCCTTCAGAACTAAAATGGACAAGAGACCATCCAATCCACCAAGTGCTCGGCGATTTACAATAGCCAGTAATGAAGAGAAGCAAACTAGCAACAGATCCAGAACTTTATATCTTTGCACTTGCTATATGCATGGATGAAGAACCAAAGAACATTTGTGAAGCAATGGTGAATGATTGCTGGATTGAAGCGATGCAGGAAGAACTTCTACAATACCAAATACATGACTCTTGGGAAAAAGTTGAACGACCGATCGACAAACCGGTTATCAATCTCAAGTGGTTACGGAAGAACAAAAGAGACGAAAAAATGACTGTAATTCGCAACAAAGCTCGTCTAGTGGCCAAAGGATATTCTCAAGCAAAAGGGATAGATTTTGAAGAATCATACGCGCCAATGGCAAGACTAGAAGCGGTTCGGATATTTCTAGCCTATGCAGCTCACAAGAACATCACGGTATATCAAATGGATATCAAGACAGCGTTCTCTAATGGCACTATTAAGGAAGAGGTTTATGTGAGTCAACCCGAAGGCTTTGTTGATATGGAACATCCAAACCACGTCTATCAGCTAAATAAGGCAATCTACGATCTAAAACAAGCTCCACGAGCATGGTATGATGAACTATCTTCATTTCTACTTCAGAACAACTTCACAAAAGGTATTTTTGATCCAACACGTTTCACACAAAAATACCACAATGACATCTTGATCGCTCAGATTTATGTGGATGACATCATTTTTGGCTCCACTAATCCAAAACTTTCAAAAGAATTTTCAAATCTAATGAAGAGCAGATTTGAGATGTCAAGGATGGGGGAACTAAAATATTTTCTTGGACTTCAAATTCATCAAACCCCAACTGGTATCTTTCTAAATTAACAAAAATATACCTTAGAAATCTTTAAGAAACATGGAATAGACAAATGTGATCCTACTAGTACCCCAATGGCTACTGCAACGAAACTAGATTCTAATTTACACGGGAAACTAGTTGATCCGAAATTACATCGGAGCATGATGGGTTCTCTCATGTATCTAACAGCCAGTCAACCCGACATTCATTTTGTTGTATGTTTATTAGCACTATTTCAGGCAAAGCCTACAGAGAATCACCTCAAAGAGGTAAAAGGAAACTTTCGATACCTTCGTATGTCCGTCGACATGGGTATTTGGTATCCGAAAGGATCTGGATTCGATCTCATGGCCTTTTCAGATGCTGACCATGCAGGTTGTAGAGACACAACAAAAAGTACGTCAGGGGAAGCTCAATTTTTGGGAGAAAAAGTAGTAAGCTGGTCTTCAAAGAAACAAGATTGTACTGCACCTTCCAATGCAGAAGCTGAGTATGTATCTCAATCGGCATGTTGTGCTCAAGTACTTTGTATGCGCACACAGCTCAGAGATTATGGCTTTAACTTCAACAAAATACCTATGTATTGTGATTCGAAGAGCGCGATTGCCATCTCATGCAATTCTGTACTACACTCACGTACAAAACACATCAACGTTCGTTACCATTTCATCAAGGAGCATGTGGAACAAGGTACAGTTGAACTATATTTCGTGAGGACTGAATACCAACTTGCGGATCTATTTACTAAAGCCCTTCCAAAAGAAAGGTTCAAGTATTTAGTTAATCGAATTGGAATGCGAAGCCTAACTCTAGAAAAGTTAGAGAGTCTTCTCGAATCATCTTAATATTATCAAAAACAAAAAGAATTCGCTTATATGTACATACTTTTTGAAAACAAAATACAAAATTTGAAAAACCCATAAAAACAAAATACAAAAATATAAAACTTTGAAAAAATCCAAAAAAAAGAAGACGACAAAAATACAAAAAAATCAAAAAATTCTCAAAAAATTAAAAATATTTTCATTTTTATTTTTATTCTATTTTTATCAATTTTTTTTTCATTATGATTTGCACATATAACAGTGTATAACTCGCACTTCAACGTGAAATCTTTTCAAAGAAAGTCCGGGTATATCACCTCAAAAAGATTTCAAAACAAGGACTTCAAAATGACTTGGAGTTAAATGACTGACTGTAACTCGTACTTAAATACAGCGAATTTTGTACTCATTTATTACATTCTTTGCTAAAAAGAAAAAATGAATTGAAATCTTCTTGATTTTTGGAAAATTTACTCAAATTTTTTTGATTGTCAAAATATTTTAAAATTTTCAAAATTCAAATGACTTCTAAGTATTTCAGCTTAGAACTCGTACTTCAAGAAAAAATCTTTTTTAAACTATGTTCGAGTATAAACAAACAAAAAGATTTTAGAAACAAAACTCATTTTTATCCGATGACTTGTGTATACATCAGTACACAACTCTGGCTTTTAACAAAAGAAATTCTTTTCTATTTGAAAAACATTCTTTTACAAAAGAAAAGATTTCAAAACAAAAATCCATCTTTAGCACCTATTCTTGAACAAACGTTTAACACAAAGAACTTTTTAGTCTCTAAGTGTGAAACAAAATTCTTACTGTGGTTAAAGATAACTCTCTTCAAAACTTTCAAACGATAGACTTTCGATAAAATCATTTCGTTAGTTATATCAGAATGCTTTTATGAAGAAAAGGGAGTATAAACTTTTTAAACAAGTTTTCATGCTTAAAAATCCGTTCGACTCTCCAAATGCTTTTCAAAAACATCGTTGATATTAAAAAATATCATGATATGCTATTTTTTTAGGGGGAGAAAAACGTGATTGAAAAGTGATCTTACGAATTCGTGATATGATATGAATCTTAAAACATTCATTTAGCTCAACTCAAATGTGATTATCTCGAATAGACTTGCACCGCGACGGGTAATAATTTAAAGTTAGTTATTAGAGTCAGTCATCACCTAAAAGCTGATGATGTATCTCTTTAACTAGTCCACGTAAACGTGTCTCGCAAAGTCTAGTCTTATTTGAATAATTCAAAAATTTAAAGGTGTTTTTACTCTAACCACCATGTGCAAAAACTTACAACTGGTAACAAGAGCCTTACGTGTATCGTGAAGCAATTGTTTTCAAAATCTTTTCAAAAGCACATGTGTAGGGGGAGTAGTTCTACAAAAAGAAAACTTTCGATGTGTGATCAAAACAAGTTTTTCATAAACACATTGATCGAATTTCAAATTGATTTATGGCTGTAAAACTTTCAACAAACCAAAACCAACTCTTATCCTTATGAAGAAATAAGGAGGTTAAGTTTAAGTTTTATCCCATGATCCAGCCAGTGCCGGAAGGATCTACCCATGGACAATCCACTAGTTAGTGTAGAAGTCCTTAGGTATGAGCAAAAATGGAGTAATTAGGAAAAAGGGAAAGAAGGGGTTAAAGAATTAAAAAGAAAAGTTAATGAAAGGTTGAAAAGAAATAGCCCTACATAAACTTAGGATAGAAACCGGGTCAATACATAATCTATCTATAATCATAAAGATGATTAAGATATTGAAGACAACACATCATGGACCCAGTAATGCAATGCACATCCCTTCCCAGCCACTTAAGTTTCTCTTAAAAGATACTTGTTTCATTTCTCACAGAGATAAACACGTAATCTATTGACCTCTCACTCCGAGATGTGTTACTATTGAAAAGGTGGCATCCTGCTCCAGCCTCCGCTCACTAAATCAAAATGCACAAATTGAGTCTAGAGCCAATTGAGATTCAATCTATAAAATCTCTTAGGACACATTCCAAAATCTACATTTGTTGTTCAACATTGAGAACGCAAAATGTATATCTTTAGAGTCCTTCACAGGTCATAGTAATCTTGCCAGAACATTCACGAGTGGTATTACTTATGTGAATCCACAATGATCGAATGGAAACCCTGCCAGTGTCAACATCAAATAGCGTTGATAGCAGGTCATTTCATTAATTCTTCATGAATTAAGCTTAGTGGTTAACAATTGAAGTGAATTCTCAAAGAAGAAGCTCACTATAATCAATTGGAGTTACATGATTATGAACTAACCTTTGTATGAGGGTACAAAAGTTGACATCACATGACGTGAAAAACCACTTACATCGACATCTTTCACCATCATAAACTTATACATGCGCTACAAACAACATCATCATCAAAAGCTCAAATCAGGAAAAGTTCAAGACAAAGAAATCAAGATAAAGACAATGTTTATTCAAAGTTGAAGATCTAATCAAACCAAGTCAAGAACATATCCAAGAACTCAGGAAAAGTTCAAGACAAAGACATCAAGATAAAGACAATGAACCATCAAAGTCAAAGATCTAATCAAGCAAAGTCAATAACATATCCAAGCAAATGATGAAAGCTCAAGGATGAAGATCAAAGCTATACAAGACGTATGATTATGATGTGAAGACAAAGACTAAGTCGAATTTGAAGATTACCGATCAAGGCAAGAAAAGACAACAGCTCTACATCACGAGATCACAAAGCATGGAAAAGAACAAATAATAAAGTCTCATCTAAAACAACGTTAAAAGTTCAAAGAGCAAGAGTAAAGAAGACCAATTCACAACAACTCATCTAAGAAAACTAAAGAATGACTCAAGAATGACATCCCTTAGGGGGAGATTGTTAGCATTACCTTTAAAAGAAAGTTATAGAAGTGATGGTCATTCTATATGTTAATACAAATAATGTCAAAAACGTTATTTGCATTATTCAGACTCTATACGTTTTGAAAATCACAAAATATAAAAACGCGATACGTAAAACTACATTTGATAAATTTTTAACCAAGGAAAATCGTTTCGACAACCTATCGACTACAACATCACTTTAGGTATGAACAAACACAATACCGACATTAGTAAAGTAATCAAAGATTTTATTTTCTAAAAATTTCACATTTTTAAGTGACAAACATTTTTACTAAAGTATTTTTGTAATTAAAAAGAAATGTTTAATTAAAGAAAATAAATTTGAATTTCAAATATCCCAACAGCTAGTTTTCCCACCTAAAACCAGATAATTTTTTCACCAGATAAACTTTCACAACATCAGGACAAAAATAGGAGAGTATGTCGGACGGTCCCTTAAACATGGTAGCGGTCCCTTATATCTACGGGACCGTTCAGTATTTAAAGGACCGTCCCCCGCTCCTCCTGGTGCCTATAAATACTTTACTGTTTTCTCAGAAAAACCAATCCTCTTTGCACAAAAATATTTTGTTCTTTCTTCCTCCTTTCTTTGATCACTATAACATGTCGGTATGTGTTTATAAGTGATCCCGTTACCCTCTATATCAAAGTGCAAGAGAATAACACTCGTATTCATCAAGAAACGAAATGTTAAAGTCATCACACACAAACATAACTTGTGTTACGATTCTCTTCTTCCCCCCAAACTCTCTAAGTTGTATATATTGTAGATTTGTGTATCCGACTTGTGTGTGAGTCGTGATTAGGTGTGTTAGGAGAAATATGGATAAAGTGTAAGTCCGTGAAGTGTTTTATCCAGATTAGGACTTTGTGCAAGTCGGTGTGTCGGTGTGTGTGAAGACTTGGACTTGGTGTGAGTTCGAGAAGTGAAGACTAGGACCTAGTGATGGTTCGTGAAGACTTGGATCGGGTGAAGATTCAATTGGATGGGGTAATCATCCGTGTGAAGATTTGTACGAGGTGATCGTCCGTGTGAAGACTTGGATTATGTGTAAGTCCAAGTGGACAAGAGTGCTTGTTCGTGTAGCCACGTAGGCTTTGTGTAGATTGGTTCTAGCTAGGATTAGAACCCAATATTCTGCTTAGTGTCGTTAAACTTGGTGTAAGCTTTTTGTACGGTTTGCTCTGCCAGAAGGGAGTGTGTTGACATAGTGATTGTAACCTCTCGAGTGTGGTACTCGGGGAGTGGAGTAGGGCCAAGAGTGAGCTTCGTGCCGAGCCACTATAAATCTCGGCGTCTCTGTGTGGTTGTGTACTTCATTTATCTCTTGTATTTACTTTACTTACTTTACTTACTTTACTCGTTATTATTATAGATATCACATAACTATCCAATCTAATGGTTATACAAAAAGAACATAAAAGAGCCAAAAATCTTTTAAAACGTAATTCTAAATGGTGAAACTATTCAACCCCCCCTTATAGTTTCTACAATTGGTATCAGAGCAGATCACTCAAGAGATTTAAAGTATATTGTACTTTAAAACTTGAATCGATCTATGGAGTCTGAAAGATATCTAGAAAGGCGTTCTTTGAAAGAACCACCATTTTTCGAAAAAAATAATTTTATTGAATAGAAAATAGATTTGAGAGTTATGTGAAATCAATAGATCAAGATCTTTGGCATGTCATTTCAATTGGTGATTTTCAACCAATGGAAACAAATTTTGAAAATCAAAGTGATTATTTCAAACGAAGGTTTTGTAAAAACATTGAAGCCAAAATAATAATTTATATAGCCTTGCCGAGAGTTGAATATGAAAGAATATTTTTGGGTTAAACGGAAAATGACATTTGGAAAAATCTTTTAAACTTTCATCAAGGAAATTTTCAAGCTAAAGATAACCATATTGATCTTGAAAATACACATGAACAATTTGTCACTTCTGAAGACGAATTAGTAGACAGACATTTAGATAGATTAAATACAAATGCTACTAGTTCAAGTGTTTTCAATGAAGGTAATGCCGACGAGGACTATATGAGAAACTTACGAAGAGAACTCATTAAATAATCTTGGAGTGATACGGATGAAGAAGACATCGTGCACTCTGAATGCGAAATAAGCCAAAAGGTTGAAATTTCAATTGAAGTACACTCTGAGTTAGAACACTTTTGTTATGACTCATTTATTCTAGAATTTTCAAAATTAAAAAATGAGTTTAAACATCTATGTAACATAAGTCGAAAACCATTTTTCCAAAAATGAATCACTAAAATCTTTTGAAAGTAATTTTGAAAAAGAAATCATTTTGGAAGATAAAATGTCTAGACTTGAAAGTGGAATAGAAATTGATCTAGAATGTAAAGTGTGTCAAGATTACACAAGTGAAATTAAAAAGGTTAACAAAAGGGCTAATATACTAACAAAATTTCAAAAGAGTTCTAAATCTCTTAAAGATTTACTAAATAGTCAAAAGGCATTCGTAGATAAAACGGGCTTAGGTTTTAATTCATGTGAGTCATCAACAAGCAAGTTAAAACAAATTAAATTTGTGAAACCTCTTAGACAAAGCTAAACTAGTTGTTTAGATAACTAAATATCTTTTAAATAATGATCATCACTAATGAAAGTCAAGAAAATCATCTCTAATTAAAATTGTCTCAAAATTGGAATAAAATGTAAAGGGATACTTTTTCTCTTTATCGACATCCTCACCATGTGCATGTAAATGCAATGGATGTTTTTTACTAACCATCTTGGACCCATGAGAAACTAGGTACCAAGTTTTCTTGCAAGTTATGTCTTTAGATGCACGAGGGAAACAAACAATTGATATGAATGTACGTTCTTATTCTCGACGTACGCGTGAAGACTCATCTACAATCAAATCCTACATCACGCACAACACCTCTCACAGTAAGGTATCCTTAGGAATAGCTAGCTGCAAAGGTATGCTCTCTTAAAACCTTGACTGTCTTGTTTGCTATATGCCTATATGCTATGTGCTTATTTGTTATGTGCTTGCTTGCTATATGCTTATGTGCTACATGATGATTAAGTGTTAGTAGTTGTGATATATAAAAATTTTGAACTAGACTTTATGTCTAAATGCTTATCCTCGACGGGATCCAAGCAAATATTTGGAAATAATGGTCTTACCACAACCATTATAAATAGCCGACTACGCATGTCAATCAATCACTATGGATGATGCACACTCCTAACTTCCTCGACATCTCCTCTCTCTTCTAATTCTTGTATATGACTTTTTCTTGTCTCTTCTCGCCATAAACATGATTGACAGTTATAAATAGTGTAGTATTCGGTAAAGCCGAGGTCGTCCCAAGAGCTATGAGTATCTGGATTTTAACTTAAGTGTATGTCACGTTTTAAAAGGGGTTTATGATTTGTTTGATTAATTAAACTAATAACATAAATGAAATAACAAAATTAAAATGAAGTTGTGAATAATATGGAGAAAATGTACTAGCCTAGTTGTTATCCTATCATGCAATGACTATGTTTTCTACTTAAGCCTTCTACTGCTTCAAGTGGGGCATAAATATCACTAGACTCATGGGTTAAATTCGCCTAGCCTATCTCCCTAGAATCCTCTCTAGAATCAAAAGCACTACCTTCTGTAATAAGCGGAGTTGCAGGTAGACTAGTTCGAGTCATTAAGTGCCACTACATGTTAGATTAATTCTTTGTGTGATCCGGTCTCTCGGAACTTAGACCACACATCTAACTTCTTAAGTTTATCTAACTTGGCCGGTGATCCTATGGAGCATTCTAAGTCCACTCGCACACAATAAATGTTGGTCGTCCTATTACAATACAAATCTTGCCAACACCTTGCAACTTATTACATTAGGGTCATGGGCTAAATTCTTCCTAATGCAACAAGTACAACCGACCTTCAAAACTACCGAAACTAGAGGATCTAACGAATAACTAAGCATGCACACACTAGAAGCAATATTAAAAGCATAAAAACATAATCAAAACAAGAAAGGAATCATAACTAGCCTAGCTCCAAAGGTGCTTAGCCAATCATATTCAAAGGTACAAATGATTCAATGTTTTGCATGATAAATGAAGACATGAATTCGAAATGTAAAATAAATATGAATCGCTAAAATTTATTGATGTTAAGGCGTGATTTCTCCCTTGGAAAATACTCTGTATGCTGCTGTGGATCGTCCTTGTGGAACCCTACTTCGTCCCTTTATGAGTTTTGGTGTGAAATATATCCCAAAAAATGCAGGAAATAGGGCTGGTATTTATAGGCCCTTCAAGGCTAAGGGGTAACCTTGAGTTATGGTTACGCCATAGCTAGTGTAATCCTTGGACGATCTTATCCAATAGTGGTGGTTACGCCATAACTTAGATGGTTAGTTACGCCGTAATCTTAGGCGGCCACAACTACGTCGTAATCTTCATGTATGGCTACACCGTAATCATATTAGGGTTTTCATTTATGCCGTAGTCTTCTTTCGTAGCTACGCCGTAATCTCATAAATATCTTGAACCCCGTACTGTGAACCTACTACGCCGTAACCTCTTGCATTGGTTATGGCGTGACCTTCATACACACAAAATTTCTTCTAAGTCTTGAAACTATTACGGCATAACTTTATGTGGTAGTTACGCCGTAATCCTTAATTAGCATTGACTTAGTCTTCATGTTTGAATTCATAACTACGGCGTAAATGGAGAAAATTATGCCGTAACTTATTCTCAGCATACTAAGTTGTGTATCTTTGTAAGTTCTTTTCCAATTCCGTGTCTCTTTTACTCCTATGCTCATTTTCAATCTGGAAACGAAATATAAAGATATCAAAGCATATATCCATATAAAACGATACAAATAATGAGCATATTAGGGGGAAATTGACACTTAAATATTAGGACTATTTGATGTAATCAAATATTCCCCCACTTGAATTCTACTTTCCTTCAAGTAGACCTTATTAGAATCATTTCTAAAAAGATATCCCCCAACTTATTCGGGAAATATGAGATTCAAAATTTCCTATGCTAGAATTTTCAAAGCCGAACACCTCACGAAATGGGAAACAAACACTCATACTCTCTCTAATCTAAGTGTCAATTTTGGGGTGATCACTCAACGCACAGTCATAGCATGTATTCTATCATAGGCTTGGCGGTTACACATATCTCCACCACTAGAGCTAAGGTCAAAACAATCTTCGAAGGCAATATTGGGTGAACAAATTATAAGGCTAGGGTGTAGTGTCGTTACTAGCATACTACGGCGAAGGCGACAAAGACCGTCGATACATGACCAGAACGCTGGCCAAGACACCAATGACTGCTCGAATCCCTCACCTAAGCATGCTTTACGACTAAAAGGTAGGATAAGACATGGGATACACATAAATTGTGAAAAATGAAAAATAATAAGCAAATAGTCTTATCCTACAACGAAGTCGTCACCGCCCGCCGTCTATCCAAAATTCAAGCTTCAATACGCAAAAACCGGATCATAATGCAACAAGTAAGTGTGCCATTAGCGGACGTCATGATGGGCACACTACTTGGTCTTTATCAATATGTTGGTGTAAACACGTCACCAACTCAATTCTTCAAATGTGATCGATGTGGCCTCCTCGATACTAAATTTGATAAGCTCGAAACTTGGTGCTTCATAACATTGCACCATCAATACTACTATATACAAACAGAAAGTCACATTTTTTTAATCACTACAAGAATAATAACATCCCCCAACTTGATAGAACTTATGCACGCCATCATCAATTAAGTTCTTGGATCGTTTTGAGCCTTAGGGTTTAACAATAACAATAATAATATGCAGCGGAATAAAACAAAACAATTGTTATTGACACAAAGTTTTTCTTCATTATCACAATCAGCCTCAATATAACACGGTTACTCAACAGTAACAGGGATCAAGAGATCCTTGAGGCTACGAACAAACTTGTTTAGGCGTTTATAAGATCACGCCTAAACACACACACACACCTTTAGCTAGACGTCTACATTGGAAGACCTATGTAAACTACGTACCTTGCCTCTCTTTATATAATAGAGAGTGCTAGGGTTTACAAAGAGATAAGACTAAATAATATAAAATCGTTTCTACATAATAAGTTATTTCCTGTATCTTTAATCATTGTAGCTTTCTCTCTTTGTCATATTAAGTCCCTCTTGTTTCATTCTTGGTTGTTTTGTCTCATCAAATTAATAAACCCAACAATCTTCCCCTATTTGATGATGACAAAACAAACACCGTCTTGTACGAACTTCCCTAGACGAAGTAGCAGAAGTTGAGATGTGATCATCTCCCTGAATGAAACAAATCTGTCTTCCCCTTAATCCATGCCATGCCACCACATTATTTCTTCCCCTTTTTGTTATCAACAAATAGAGAATGAATAAACCGTAAAAACTTCCCCTCGATTGATGCATGTACATAAAATGATTCTTCAAATCTGTAGGCTTTATATACTGTTGAAGAAAAATAATCATCACCAATTTGATGTTGAAGTAGAAGAAACCAACCTTGTGTCCTATGCCTTGTACTAAATACGACTTCGAACGTTATACTTAACGTATAGGGAGACCGCAATCTCTTGGCAACAACCACTGAGCACTACAATGTAACTCCTTCAAGTGTTTTGTCAATTCGTAGTCACTTGAACGAACAAACAAGTTACCTTTAAAGTGTAACACCCACCTCAAGATATAATAAGACACAACCTTGATAAATTCCACCGCATCATCAAAGAAATAATAAATAATCTTCTCCTCCAATAAGAAAATTAATGCGAGCCTTTAAAACCTTTAAGAACAAAAACCAAAAACAATCTTCTTCGTGTGTGTGAACTTCCCCTGTGTGTGTGTAAACCAATAACCATACTTACTTCCCCTCACTGCTCGTAAATAATGCAACTATCAATCACGTAAACCCAGCAATAACGAAACAGCAGAGAGTAAGTCCAGCAGCAGAGTCAATATGCGTATCAGCAGAGTTAATTCACATCGAACAGCAGAGTCATATAACAAAACAGCAGAGTAAAATATATGCAGCAGCAGAGTAATAAGCGTACCAATGATCCCACGTGATATCAACAATCTCATTAATGCTACTTTATCCCAAATCTGTTCCAAATCGTGTACTTTCACTGACCAATGATGAATCGATATATCCCACAAACAAAAGACGACAAATCTTTCGCTTATTATACCGATTGATATACAGATTAATTACACCAGCCCCACTTGATATCTTTAATATAATAGTCGAACCATGTTCACCAATTGACTTTCCACCGATTACTAAATACGAGATATAGCTGCGTCTAATTACTATCTCCACTTAGTATAAGACGACAAATAATCAATTAATAGGTACGAGATTACTTTTTAAATATAATCGACTCGTGTGAAAATTGAATCTTTTCCAAATCAGTACGAGATTACTACCCATGTGCAGAAGACGAATTAATAAACCGACCAATCACACTTTAATAAAATAATCGACCAATTAATAAAGATTCGAAATCAATACCAGATCGCATCGTCCAATTAAAAACGATCAACAACAGCAGCGTTTTGTCGCTTTTTATTATTTATCGCCAAGTAGATGTATCACAACAGCAGAATAAAATGTTATACCTTTTTCTCCGAATCTGCTTCATCTTCAACAATAAAAACTTTGTGAATCCCTAGGTAACGAGCTCCCCAAGCTCTGATACCACCTGATAGAACTTATGCACGCCATCATCAATTAAGTTCTTGGATCGTTTTGAGCCTTAGGGTTTAACAATAACAATAATAATATGCAGCGGAATAAAACAAAACAATTGTTATTGACACAAAGTTTTTCTTCATTATCACAATCAGCCTCAATATAACACGGTTACTCAACAGTAACAGGGATCAAGAGATCCTTGAGGCTACGAACAAACTTGTTTAGGCGTTTATAAGATCACGCCTAAACACACACACACACACCTTTAGCTAGACGTCTACATTGGAAGACCTATGTAAACTACGTACCCTGCCTCTCTTTATATAATAGAGAGTGCTAGGGTTTACAAAGAGATAAGACTAAATAATATAAAATCGTTTCTACATAATAAGTTATTTCCTGTATCTTTAATCATTGTAGCTTTCTCTCTTTGTCATATCAAGTCCCTCTTGTTTCATTCTTGGTTGTTTTGTCTCATCAAATTAATAAACCCAACAACTTCCCCAACTTGAGATGAATCAATAGAGAAAATTGGGGGTCTTCAATGACTTCAAATATGTTTCGACGTAGGCAGTGATTTCGAATCTCTCTACTTAACCTTAAATAAGAAACGGCGATCTGTCTCCCAATCATAAACAAGACTACACTGTGTAGCTAAGCAATAGGAATGTATCGAAACAAATTTTCGATATAGTGGTATGTAAATAAAAGAAAGCTCTTAAATCTAGTAGGGATCTTATATAGATGAGTGCAAACAAAATAACGATCAAAAATTCGATGTTGAAGTATCGATAACAACACTTAAACACTTGTGTCTATGGCTTGTTAATCCTAGAATATTGCCTATTGAATTGTCTCTTCAAAGTATCAAGCTAACTCGACACATACTTCTTGGTCTCAAAATCTGTAAGGCAAGTTCTAAAGTTTACAACTCTGGCCACTATATTTGGTGCATTTGGGTAAATAGGGGGAAACTGAAAGGACTAAATCTCAGCATGAAATCAAGGGTTAAATGCTCACTAAGGTCTATTCTAGTTAGGTTAAGAAAAACATTGTCAAAATTTACAACTGTCATAAATTTATTAAAATAAACTAGAAAAAAAAATGAGGGCAAAAGTTCTTTATAGTTCAACTCAAACATCTCCTCCTTGATGTACAAATCCCTTTTGTACTAAACAATGAAACAATACTCCGTAACAGCAGAATTGGAACGATAATCCTGAAATTTGCTCCAAATGAAAGAAGTCACGTTGAATAGCGTGCTCATCTGCCATCCATGAGCAATCAATCCTGAATCATGAACTACAACAAGCATAAATCTAAAAAATGGAAGAGGAAAAAAAATCAGACATAAAAACTACTCACTTTCGTAGGATATCATGGTTGCATTTTAGCGTAAGCGACAAGCCTTAACCACTCGGTGTCCAATCGGTTGACGATGATCTCGTGATGGTTTACAGTGAACACCCACAAAGTTCTTTAAAACAAAAAGTTATGATGTGTAAGTTTAAACATAATTGATACAATACAGTTACGGCTAATTGCTATTCGATTACATTAATAGCGTAAACCTGGGATTCTCCGATATCAGGAGGTGGTTCGGGTAACCAGGTAACTGGTTACGCATGATGCTTCAGAGAATGGTTCTTATAGACTGGTTTCTCTCTGTGAGTCTACGATCTCCTTGCTCCATTTCCTGCAAAATATAAAAACAATAACAGACCGACCAATATACTATTAAAATGAGAGAGAAAGATAGTTTGGTTGTTCCAAAAGAGCACTTTGTTTACTTATGAGTCTTTAAGTTAGACTCAAACCACGGTCATCAATGGTGTTGTCATCTGTGGAGTAGTAATTCAAGTTGATCCATTAATAAGTTCTCAATCCTCTATAGACTTGTCTCAAGCATCTAAACAACACCTTTAGAACCTTTTTATTTTTGTTGGGATTATCAAACCGATTGGTTTATCTTCATTGCTCATTCAGATGTGGCTCGAACTAATGACAATTGTCTTTAGTCAAATGTTTAAATGTACTGTCTCGGCATTTGAAGATTTCTTGTCGTTGCCATTTTTCACCAACATTCCTTTTTGCACATCTTCTCTAAACCGGTCATTGTCTTGATAGGTTTTCCAAAATTACACGGTTAACCATTTTCACGAAATCACTTATGTCACTCAAAGTCTACAAATATATAGACTCAATGAAAGTGAATATTAGTGCACTCAAGGAAGTCTATTTCTTTATTAGGGTCTTATCATAATCTACAGCACTCTTTAACATAAATTCACTTGTGAGTTGTGTCAACAAAAGGATGGAATTCTGAAACCAATTGTATGACAGTGAGATATATGTTTTTATGTTAATCCTTGTACCATTCATAGTAAACAGGTTGACTAGGTGTGAAGTCATTTTCCCGTGTTACCTTGCCAGGACATATCGTATCATTGTGCATCTTCCGCCTCATATATCCCCCATCATTGTTTTTTGTACTCAACAAAAATCTTCCAAGTCTTATTCAATTCGCGTTTCTTGGACCTGATTTAAACACATAACCTTTTAGGGGATTAAAATAATTTTGTTAGACCTAAGTTATAATTTCCCCATCAACCTCAAGGGTATATTCTTGCATACACATACTTAGTATGGCAGTGCAAGCAATAGGTCTTCCAAATATAGGGATTTTGTATCTTCTTCATTTCTATAAAATAACAAAATCTACGGAGAAACAAACTATCAATTTTCACTAGAACATCTCTATGATTCCTTAGGGATTGATGGATTTGTTACCATTTCAATTTCCATTATTGAATTGTCTTCAAATTCCAACCTAGACCACACAACACATAGAATGGCATAAGCATCTAATATTTGCCCTAGTGGCTAATCCATCTAATTCAGATTTCCGATAAGACATGGAAGATGAAACTTCTGGTCAGAGCACTAGCAATTTGCTCACGAGCTATCTCTCCAAGTACCTTTTTATGAATAATCATGCAAATGAATTCTTAAATGTCATATTCTTATTGAATAATAAACTAGAAAAAAAATGAGGGCAAACAAGTTCAAGTTATAGTTCTACTCTCGTCCCCCCCACTTGAAATGTACAAAGTCCCTTTTGTACTAAACATGAAATAAATAAGCGGTAAAAGCAGAATTGGAACGAGAACTCCCCTGAAATTTGCTCCAAAATGAAAGAAGGATCACGTTGAATAAGCGTGCCTTCGTCTTGCCTCCATGAGCAAACTTCAAATCCCTGAAATCATGACACTACCAACAAGCATAAATCTAAAAAATAGAAAGGAAAAACAAAAACACATAAAAACCTATCTCACTTTCGTAGGAATCATGGTTGCATTTAGCGTATGCGACAAGCCTTTTAAACCACTCGATGTCCCGAGTGGACGAGTGAAGTCTCGTGAGGGTTTACAGTGAACACACCCACAAAGTTCATTTAAAACTAATACAAGGTTATGATGTGTAAGTTTAAACATTAAATCTGGATACATAACAGGTTACGGCGTAATCTCATTACTGAGTTACGCTGTAATTGCGTAAACCTGGGAGTTCTCCGATATCAGGAAGATGGTTACGGCGTAACCAGGTAACTGGATTACGCCATGACTGCTTCACAGAATGGGTTCTTTAGACTGGTTTCATCCTCTGTGAGTCATTACGCAATCCTCCTTGCTCCATTTCCTGCAAAATATAAACACAAACACTCCAGACCCAACTATACTAATAAAAATGAAGAAGAAAAGGATAGTTTGGGTTGTCTCCCAAAAGAGCACTTTTGTTTATTTTATGAGTCTTTAAGTTAGACTCAAAGCCACGGTCACCAATGGTTGTTTGTCATCTCGTGGAGGTAGTAATCTCCAAGTTGTATCCACTTAATAAGCTTCTCATCCCTCTTAGACTTGTCTCCAAGCTCTAAACAACCCTTATAGAACTCTTTTATCTTTTGGTGTGGATATTCATAACCATTAGCTTTATCTTCATTGCTCATGTCTAGGAGTGGCCGGACTAAGATCAATTGTCTCTTAGTTAAATGTTTAAAATTTGTTACTGTTCTCGGCATTTTGAAGATTGTCTTGTCGTTGCCATTTTTCAACCACACCATTCCCTTTTTGACATCTTCCTCTAAACCGGTCATTGTCTTGAAAGGTTTTCCAAGAATTACACTGGTTAACCTATTTTCCACGAACTCACTTATGTCACTCATAAAGTCTACAAGGAAAGTATAGACTCCAATGAATACGTGAATATTAGTGGCAACTCCAAGGAAGTTATTTCCCTTATATTCGAGTTCCATCATCATAATCTGGTTACAGCACTCTTTAGACATAATATTCACTTGTGAGCTTGTGTCAACAAAAGGATGGAATTCCATGAAACCAATCTTGTATGACAGTTGAAGATTATAATGATTTATGTGGTGAATCCTTGTACCCATTCCAAAGAACACAGGTTGACCTGTTGGTGAAGTCATTTTCCCGTGATTACCTTGCCAAGGGACCATATCGACTTCATTGCTGAAATCTTCCAGCCCAATTCCTAACCCATCATTGTTTTCTTCATACTCAACAAAAATGCTTCCAGGTTTTCTTCAAATTCGCCTGTTCCTTGGACCTGATTTAACACACAAACCTTTTTGGGGATAGAAATAATTTTGTTAGCCCTAAAAGTTATAATTTCCCCCATCAACCTCAAGGGTCATTTTCTTGCCATACACATCAACCTTAGCATGTGCAGTGGCTAGCATAGGTCTTCCTAGAATAATAGGGATTTGGTCATCTTCTTCTATTTCTAAAATAACAAAATCTACCGGAAAAACAAACCTATCAATTTTCACTAGAACATTCTCTATGATTCCCTTAGAGGATTGCATGGATTTGTCTACCATTTCAATTTCCATTTTGATAGGTCTTAAACTTCCAACTCCTAGACACAAGAACATAGAATAGGGCATAATACTAATACTTGCCCCTAAGTCTGCTAATCCATTGCTAATTTCAAGTTTACCGATAAGACATGGAAGAGTGAAACTTCCTGGGTCCAGAGCACCTAGCATTTAGCTTCACCGATGCTATCTCCTCCAAGCTACCTTTCTTATTGATTAATTCCTGCACAAATTGAACTTCTTTAGAATTATTCTTAATTGAATCAATTAAAGGTAAATTAACCGGAAGAGTTCCCAAATCATCGTGTAGGAGTTTTTCTTTTACAAGTCTCCTTTTTACTTTCAAGGAGAAAGTAGTTGGTTCACTTGCAATTCCCTCAGTTGCTACTAACTTAGTTTCTCCGATCATCACCGTATTGACAATTTCTTCATCAACTCTTTCGTTCTGCCGGCTCAAACAATCTTTTATGGCTTTTGCGTATTCTTCCACCTTCTTTTTGAGGTTTTTAATCCCGATGTCGTGAGCCTTGAAGGATGAAACAGTGCTTTCAACAAACTTTTTCAGCATTTCTTCCTCCCGTGCTTGCCTCTTGGTAGATTCCTCCGTGTACTTCGACACTAGCTCTTCAATGCAAACTCTTTCTTTTGTAGCAACCATGCTTTTCACTTCCTCCTTCCTTTGTGCCTCCTCAGCCCTATTTCTTTCCTGTCTTCTTCTCTCAAATTCCAGCCCATAATCTTCACCTTTCTTGACCATAGTCTTCATAACCTTATGTTTAAAATTATCCCGAGGTCCATATCCAGTCTCAACATGCCGCTTGTGACAGTGGTCAGCCATCCTTTGAGAAGAATCCCAGGCTTTATCTGGCGTCATTCCCAGAATTGGTCTTTGAGAGTCAAGAAGTTGGCAAGTCTCGGCATCTAGACCTCTGTAAAATATGTAAATCATTTGATGTCTATTGAGGTCGTGTGTTGGGCATCGGTAAAGAAGTTCGTTGTATCTTTCCTAAGCTTGATATAACGTTTCTTCTCTTCCCTCAACAAAATGGTGGATATCCCTAAGTAATCTAGCCATCCTAGACGGTGGACAGAATTGTTGCACAAATGCATTTCGGAGGCGATCCCATGATGCCTTTGAATCGGAAGGAAGTTTACAAAACCATTTCCTTGATGTTCCGGTTAGGGTCATCAGAAATACCTTGAGCATAAGTGAATATCTTGAGACGTTGGGGACATTAAAAAGACAACATAAGCACATAATCTCCTCCACATGTTCCTGAACATCTTCGTCCTTTTCTCTAGAAAATTGTTTGTTATGTAATTCTTGGATGAATTGGCTTGGAATCGAAAATCCATCAGTCTCAGGGTTAAGTGTTGTATCAAAATTTCTTTTACATTTCACTTTTCTCCTACCCAAATATTGTTCCATGGTAAGTCCGTTAATGTTGGGTTCTACATTTGTTTTGGGTCCAGAATCAGAATGCTCAGATTCGTAAAATGAGAAAATGTTGTGGACCGAGATTGGGGTGTTGTTTCTTTTAACCCAAAATTGCCTTTCCGGATTGTCGTATGGTGTGGCAAGGAAAGGTCTGGAACTCCGAGTTTTGTATCCTGACATTTGAAAAGATTAGAGAAAGAATAAAACAAAAATAAAAGTTGACTTAAAATTAAAAACCCTAATATAGCTCCCCGGCAGTTGGAGTTCCATTTACTATCTTTTATGGCTAGCTCTTCTTGATTCATCTTCAGATACGCATCTTCAATGTCCTTCTTTTTTCCCTCTTTTAACGGCTTCAATTTGAAGAAGGTCTTGGTTAGCGAAGCTGTCCACGATGATGGTGGATCACGAGAGGAGGAGGATGATTTCTTCCTGGCTGCGTCACGACCTTTTGGTTGTGATTCTTTAGTATCGTCTTAATCTTCAGAATCATCCACGTCTTGAAAATTCAAGGGACCTTGTGTTTACCCCGAGGTTGTTGTAGAGCCCTTTGATTTCTTCCGACTATTCGTTCGTATAGCATGCCCCTCCGTCTTCCAAGCATCATGATGCCTCAAAATTTTCCAACATTCCTCAAAGTTGAAATCATGACCGTAAATCACACGGTATTCTGTCAAAGTTTTCTCCCTATCATAAGCATCATTCTCACCACTACCATGGTTATGCTTGATATTATCCATGATAGCAGCAAAATTTCCAACCCTACTTCGAATCCTATTCTTCCATTTGGTGGTGATAGAGTCGTACGTTCTTCGTGAACCGGTTTCATTTTGAAAATACGCTATCACCTCCTCCCAAAAGCGGTGCTTGTTCATAGCGTTTCCTCGCTTGGAGTTTTCTGACACATAAAACCAAGCTCTACAAAGTGCGATCTCTTCCGCCTTTGTCCATGGTGCCTATTTTTTTGCCGGTTCGGCTTTCTTGCCTTTGTCCATCGCCTTTGTAGCACGTCGCAAAGCAGTCCTTGGTTCGATGGGTGATGTCTCTTCGACATTGTCATCGTCTTCAACAGGGAAAGAACCGTGGTACGAACCATGGTAAGAACCGTGACCCGAACCTTGCCCCATCAACGCATCTTGACTCGGATATTGTGGCGTCGAATGGTCTACCATAAAATCCTCCAAATCCATATCAAGATTAACATCCCAAGTGGGGAATAATCTTCATACGGTTGGGAAGAATTCAAGAAATCCATGTTAGGCCGATACGACGACCCACTTGGTTCTTGGTGAAAATCCGTATTAGGACGATACGGTGGAACATATGGACGATTAACGTAAAATGGGTTTTGATTTTGGTTCGGTTGTGGTAGTCGTTATGGATATTCAAAAGAGGGTGCACGAAATCGAATACCCCGATGTTGTGGTGGTGTTATGCTGGTTAGTTCAAAGTTGTTTTCCGGCGAGAAATTCAAATTCGTGGCATTTTGGGGTAGTAGGGATCGTCGGTATTTTGATGTGGGAGTGTTTTTCTTTGACATGATGAGAAGTTGTTTTTGGATGAGAAGTTGAATATGGATGAGAAGTTGTTTGAATTATGTTTGAAATTGTGTGTTTAGAAGTGTGTTTGAGGTTGGTATTTATAAGGTCAAAAAAGTTTTTTTTTTTTTTTTTTTTTTTTTTTTTTTTTTTTTTTTTTTTAATGTAACTGTTAAATGGTTTAAATATCACATAACTATCGAAACTAACGGTTTTACAAAAAGAACATAAAAGAACTAAAAATCTTTTAAAACGTAATTCTAAACGGTGAAACTATTCAACCCCTCCCCCTTCTAGTTTCTACACTATATTTAGGAACTATGAAACATTTATATGCAATATATAAGAGTCTAGTAATGGGCTATAGGAAGTAATCTAATAGGCTACTAGTTTAGTCCATATAGGTTAAGTCTTATTTAGTCAAGCCTAAGTGAAACAAAGCCCAACCCAAGCCCATAAGGCATCGGAGGGTATATGTAAGCAAACAAGTCTCACTTGTTCGTGTGCTTTTGTGTGTTTCTAGTGTGTGATAATACACAGACTCCTTCCATCTCTCTCTCTCTCTCTCTCTCTCTCTCTCTCTCTCTCTCCCCCTCTCTCTCTCTCATCCATCCATCACCGCCACTCTCCATCGCCACCACCACCACCATGAACACCATCAATTCACCATGTTTATGTGTAGTTTGTTGATTAGAATGGGAGCCTAAAATAATCAATCAATAAGTCAAGAACATACCATCGATCCATGGCTTTAAGAACTTTTTGTTTGGGTAAAAGGTAAAAAGACCCGGTAAATATATTACTCCAAAAAACGTTTAATTACAAAGGATATGGGTGATTTCCCATATCTCAGCCCGTTACATAGGCGGAAAAGCTTAGATAACAAGACACTTCATATTCTCTAAACAAGAAAATGAACCACCGCTCATAAGATAACACTTGATGCCTAAGAAAACAAAATTACTTCACTATAATAGTCAACTTACATGTTATCTTGAAATAAAAAGATGTCATAGCCACATCATCAATTCCAGCATTAGGCATTTGTTAGCTAAGAGTAACACTACTGGGAGGAATATTAAATGACACACAAGTAGGTCTACTGCTCCCAAAAGTAGACTTATTAGACGTACCAGTAGCTTACTCCCAAAGATAGATGTATTCGTACAAGCAGTAGGGGAACCAGTAGTCTTACTCCCATCATTAGCATGTCCAGTAACCTCAGAAAGAGGAGGGAAATCATAGGGAGTAGAATAACTTACACCACCAGTAAACCACATGGCTTCTTACACATCCAATACGTTACTACTAGGGTTCATTGTTGATCGATTCAACTCACCAAAGCTAGTAGCAGTAGCATAAATCTGACTAGCATCATTACTCATACCATGAGTGAAAACAGGTCCATCCATCCTGTTTGCGGATGGAATTGAGCCTCCCACCTCATTACTTCTGTGGAAAACTAGAAGGGGGGGTTGAATAGTTTTATGTCTTTTTAATTTTTGTTGTGAAAACTTTGTTTACTTTTTAAAACTTAGATTCGAATTTATGTGATCTCAACTCTTGAACAATATGAACAATATATATATATATATATATATATATATATATATATATATATATATATATATATAAGCAAATATAAATAAGCAATGCAAGTAATGTAATAAAATGAAATGAAAGATAGAGATGGAAAGATCTAACCGAGAGACAAGAGATTTATAGTGGTTCGGCTACAAGGACACCTTCCTTGCCCTACTCCACTCCCCGAGCACCTAACTCGAGAGTTTTCTTCACTATGTCAACAAGCTCCCTTATGGCGGAGAAAACCTTACACAACTTTAGCTTACACCGGCTTAACGACACAAAGCTAGATGTCGGGTTCTAATCGTAGCTAGAACCAATCTCAAAACTTATACACAACTTAATCACACCTTCTTCTTCACGACTTCTTCACTATGACTTCACAACATAGCACACCCTATGTACACTTCTACTTCTTCACACCTTTACTACTTACACACCTTAACAACACAACTTCTCTACTTACACACTAACCTATCCCAAACAATTATTCACACAACTATCTAACAATAATACTCAAGTTATATACAAATGTATGATGACACAAACAACTTAGGTATCTAAGTTGCAATACTTCTTCTCTAGTTGTTGAAGGAGTATTCTTCTCTTGCACTTGAATGGAGGAAGCTTGGATCACTTAGAAACCAAATCTTAAGATTATATGATCAAAGGGTTTTTGAAGATATGAAATGAGATCTATAACAGAAAGTTTTAGTGTGCAAAAGATGAGTATAAATCCAGGGGAAGACTGGTATTTATAAGCAGAAAAACTGGACAGCTGGAACCTACAGGAGCGTGGCCGGCCCCCTTAAATAGGGGGATGGTCCCCTTAATTTTAAGGGGGCCGCCTAGCAAAATTAAGGGGGCCGCCCAAGCCGTTCGTTGCCCAGTTTTGTCTTTTTGTGGGGAAGGTTTTTCTGGAACATTTTTACTGATTTTGGTTAAAAATTTGAATTCATAAATTTATAATGAATTAAACCTTTTTATTTATTACCAAAAATGTTTTTCTAAAAGATATAAAATGTTTTAGACATTTTATAAAAAATCCACTTATTAAGAAAATGTTCCTTTGATCATATAATGCATTAAGCATTAGTTCATTCATACCTTAAGTGATTTTAGTTGTAGAAGTGAATATTTACAACTTAGTACTTGTTTATTTTATAAGTTTATGTTTTAATGAGTTTACATTTTGTGATCATCAAAACATAGAGATATGAATATATAATGATAATGTTTTTAGGCATTATTTATGTCAACAATCTCCCCCTTTTTGATGATTACAAAACCTAAACTCATAAAATCCAAAAGTTTATTTTTGGACAAGTATTTGGTGAGTTTATATTCACTTCTCCCCCTTTTTGTAGAATCAAAAAGGTTTAGCCGACAAATTTAGACGTGAAATTTATCGGGACGAAAACTCCCCCTTGATGTTTACTCCCCCTCGTTCGAGGGCACCAAGGAGACGAGCTATGGAGATCTTGGCTGCAAAAACAAGTTAGGAGACACAAGATATATACATTGCAAAAATATTTAGAACAACCAACTAATTTATTCATGCATTCAAGATGATCATATATAACATATGAAGCATCATTACATTACATAAAATGCTTAGAACATAACGATTACAACATAACTAGAAATACTAATGGTCCTCATATTGCCAAAGAGAGCGATTGGACTTGCTTGCGACACAAAAGGGTGAGGGATTTTATTTTGAGGCGGAAAGCATGTGGATGGGTTTTAGTTATGTGATGGTGAGGGAAATGGAGCGGATCCAGTGATGTTATATCGTTGTAAGGAAGGAATGGGATGAGGACGAGTGAGTAGATATTCGATCCAAGAAATATCTTCACTTAAGTGGAGAATTTGTTTTTGAAGGAAGATGCAACAAGGGCAATAGTGGGTGTGGTTTGTAACTTGATCCAAGTTAAGAGAGTGGGGTAGGAAATTTGAGTAAGGTGAGGATGGAGGTTGTCCCTTGTTGCGTTGTGTGAGGTGCATAGCAAGGAGATCACTAAGATCATGGATTTGGTTAATCTCTTCATGAAGCTTTTGCCTTTCATGAATGGGGATTTGGTCATTTGGTGGAAATGGATGGTATTGGGGTGTATGATTTGATGTTTGACCAAGCTGATGAGGGTTTTCAAGGATTCCATTGAAGTTGGTTTGATGTTTAGGGGAGTAGTTTGGAATGAATGTGGATGTTTGGCCAAAATGATAAGGTTTGTGAAATGGTTCAATAAAATGAGGTTGTGATCTTGGAGAGTAGTTAGGGATGAATGATGATGGAGGTGTTGGTTGTCTATTAGCACCATTTGGGATGGGCTTGTGGTGAGGGTGAGGTTTTCTTTTCCACCCGGGTTTTAAGGTCATCCTTGCTAGCTTTGAGGTTTTTGGTTTTGGGTTGATAGGAGAAGACATGATGGGATGATTGAATGTGGTGAGATATGGGGTTATTTATAGTGGAGGATTTGTGTGGTTTAGGAATGGATAGGCTTGTTGGGTGATTAGGACAAAATGTGTTTGTGAATTTTGGGGAAGTATAGGATCAAATGGGCTAAAAAGCAGAAAAAGATTATGTGAACCCGTCCAGCAGATGGCCGGTCCCCTTAATTATGGGCGGTCCCTTTAATAATTAAGGGGGCCGCCTTATGAATTAAGGGGGCCGCCCATCTAGTACCTTTCTGGGTTCCAGAAATGGGTTTTTCTGCAGAAATAGGTGAGGATGGCTATGTTTTGAGCTTCTGGTTTTAGGCAAGTCCCACTCTTTGAGGCAATAGAGAAACATATTAAGCATGCATGGCATATAAGATAAACAAATAAGCAAGCAATAAGTTATATCTAGCAATTTAGAGAATTAAGGCAATTAATCATCTAAGGCAAGGGTAATGGAGCAAAGGCACTAGAAACTAATGGGAATAGGTGATGGAACAATTGTGAGGATGTGATTAATAAGCTTGTTCTAGTGTGTGCCTATATACAACAAATGTGGAGATGTGATTGTTTCGACTTCTAAATGCAAAAATTTCCTAAGAAACAATCCAAGGTCTCCTTGATTTGATTTTGCTCAATATATGAATATCAAAGATATATATTAGATTATATACTTTGACAATTCATGTGAGATCTTATGCATGAAAAAAAAAATGTTTTTAGCATTATTCAACAATGTAAGGAAAATGGTTTTCATGTGTTTTCCTAGATGTGAGAACGATTTGTAGAAAATAGATTGGGTTTTGTTCATAAATATGTTTATGCAAGAAAAATACTTCCCAATCTTTTGTTTTGTGCAAAACAGATTCCTAGACTCAGATGAGGGAAAAAAAATAAAAATAATTTTACAGACTGATGGCCAGTCCCCTTAATGACAAGCCGGTCCCCTTAATAATTAAGGGGACCGCCTTTATAACATTAAGGGGTCCGCCCATCTAGAGAAAAAAATTGTATCAAATGCAGAAAATTTAGTCAATTTGTTCCATCATCCCTAGGCCTAAACGTAAGTGGTTAAAGAGTTCACGCTTAAGGGGCTTAGTGAATATGTCTGCTAAGTTATCTTCCGATGCAACCTTTTCTATAGATATGTTTCCTTTTTGAACGTTATCGCGGAGGAAATGGTGGCGTATTTCTATATGTTTAGTCCTAGAGTGTTGAACGGAATTCTTACTTAAATCTATAGCACCTTTGTTATCACACATAATTGGGACATTATCTAACCTAATGCCATAATCTACGAGAGCTTGTTTCATCCATAGTGCTTGTTGACATGCCTTTCCAGCGCTTACATATTCGGCTTCTGTGGTAGAAATAGCAAGAGTGGTTTGCTTCTTCGAGAACCAAGATGTTAGACAACATCCCAGAACGTGCAAATTCCGCTAGTGCTTTTTCTATCCACGTAGTCTCCCGCATGATCCGAATCTGCATAGACGATGGTTTCTATGCCGGATCCCTTAGGATACCATAATCCTAAGTGTATAGTGCCTTTAATGTATCGAAGATACGCTTAACCGCTTCTAGGTGAGAGGTTTTGGGATCCTCTTGAAAGCGAGCACAAAGGCAGACACTAAACATGATATCCGGTCTACTTGCCGTTAAGTATAGTAAACTACCTATCATTCCTCTATACTTAGTGTTTTCTACGGACTCACCCTCTTCATCTCTTGTGAGTTTTACTTCTGTAACATCGGTGTTTTCATGGGCTTAGCGTCTTCTAATCCAAATTTCTTAAGCATTTCCTTAATGTACTTAGATTGATTAAAAAATATTCCATCTTCTAATTGTTTTATTTGTAATCTTAGGAAGAAATTAAGTTCACCCATCATACTCATCTCAAACTCATCATGCATGATTTTGGAGAATTCATCACACATATCCTGACAAGTCGATCCGAATATAATGTCGTCGACATATATTTGGACAATGATGAGATTTGGGCTTTTCTTTTTCGTGAAAAGAGTGTTATCTACCATTCCCATGGAATAATCATGTTTAATAAGAAATGCTTTTAATCGATCATACCAAGCCTTGGGAGCTTGTTTGAGTCCATATAAAGCTTTCTTGAGTTTATAAACATAATCAGGTTTTGCGAAGTCAATGAATCCTGGAGGTTGTGCCACGTATACCTCCTCATTGATAAAACCGTTAAGGAATGCACTTTTCACGTCCATTTGAAATAACTTAAAATCTAGGGCGCATGCATAGGCAAGTAGTATTCTTATAGATTCTAATCTAGCTACGGGGGCATAAGTTTTGTCATAATCAATTCCTTCCTGTTGATTATAACCTTGGGCAACTAACCTAGCTTTGTTCCTAGTAACTATTCCATTTTCATCTAACTTATTTCTATAAACCCATTTAGTTCCTATGATGGTCATGTTCATGGGATTTGGGACTAGTTCCCAAACGTCATTAGTCTTAAATTGATTTAGTTCTTCTTGCATAGCCATAACCCAACTTTCATCTTTTAATGCCTCATTTATATTTTTAGGTTCTATAGTTGATAGGAAACAAAAGAAGTTATTTTTATCTTGAGCTTGTGATCTAAGGGTTCTTTGATTTAGGTTTCCTATTATATTATCTAATGGGTGTGATTTAGATTCCTTAACATTTACAATTTCGTTATCTCCTAATGTTATATCAACATTATCATCGCCTAAGGGTTTAATTTTACTAACCTCAATAGCTTCTTCTTCAACTAGGTCATCATCTTCTAGGGGCAATGTCTTAGGTGGTGGTGGAGTTTCATCAAATGTTACATTTAAGGACTCTTCTACTTTCATAGTGTGTTTATTAAGTATTATGTATGCTTTACTATTTTGTGAATACCCTAGAAAGATTCCTTCGTACGACTTAGGATCAAACTTAGTAAGGTAATCTTTTGTATTGAGAACAAAACATTTGCTCCCGAATACCCTAAAGTAATTTAGATTAGGTTTTCTACCTCTTAATAACTCATATGGGGTTTTTCCTAAAATTCGCCTAATTGAGACTCTATTTATTATATATGTCGATGTATCTACGGCGTGACACAAAATTTTTGTGGGATAGATTGTTCATTTAGCATTGTTCTACTCATTTCTTGTAATGTTCGATTCTTTCTTTCTACTACCCCATTTGATTGTGGAGTGCGAGGAGCGGAGAAATTGTGAGATATCCCATTTAAATCACAATATTTTCCGAATTGCACTTCGTTATCAAATTCCCGACCATGGTCCGTCCTAATTGATACTATAGAACATCCTAATTTATTTTGAATCATTTTACTAAATATTTCAAACTTATTAATGGCTTCGGTTTTATCACTTAAAAATCTAGTCCACATGTATCGTGAATAGTCATCTACAATTACTAAGGTATAACGATTACCTCCGTAACTCCGCACAGCGGATGGACCAAAAAGGTCCATGTGTAATAATTCTAGGCATCTAGTAGTGGAGACTATATTCTTAGCTTGGTGACTAGCATGTGCTTGTTTTCCTATTTTACATGCATCGCAAAAGTGTTGGTCATATCTTAGGTTAGGCAAGTTTCTAACTAATTCTTTAGAGGCTAGGGATTGTATTTGTTGCATATTTGCGTGACCTAATCTTCTATGCCACAATGTAGAGTTTTCATCTAAGGTTGCTAGACATATTTTATCTTCCGGTTTATTTCCTAGTTTCATAACATATACGCCACCTTTCCTAATTCCTCTACCTATGACCTTTCCGTCCTTAACTATTTCGCTATCTTTACTTGTAAAAGTAACCCTACACTTATTATCACATATTTGTCCTATACTAAGCAAGTTATATGTTAAATTATCTACATGCTCAACATTACCAATAGTTCCGTTGTATGCCTTGTAGGAGGAGAATAGCTTCCGGTTTCCCGTCATGTGCTTCGAGCATCCACTATCCTTAATCCATTCGTCGGGCTCCAAATTTATCCCTAGACATATTTCATCGGTGGCTTGAGCTACAAGGCACTTTTCGTCTTTTGCTTTGTCCGCTTCATCTTTGTCGCTATCACTCCATGTTCCACTAACAAATGCGCTTTCGTAATCATAACCCGGTGGCTTTGGACATTCGCCAATGAGATGGTTTTGGCTTCCACATCTAAAGCACTTTCTTTTCCCGTAGTTATCATTTCTATTTCTTTGAAGCGATCTTCTTTCATCTCGCGGTTGTCTCGTGAATCTTCCTCGTCTCTTGAAGAATTTCTTGAATTCTCTCATGGCCATTGCATATTCTTTGTCTTCACTATCGTCACTTGAATCGTCATCATCACTAACCTCCTTTTTGACTTTTAGCGCAAGAGTTTTTATTTGATCTTTCTTACTCTTGACCGTTTCAAAGTCTCTTTTTATAATTTCTTCATGGACCTTCAAGTTGCCAATAAGTTCATCAAGCGATAGCGTCATCAAGTTCTTTGATTCTTCAATAGCCGTGACCTTCGCGCGCCATTTTGGATGCAATCCCCTAAGAAATTTCCTTACACAATTTTTGCTAGAAAAAGTCTCATCAAGTGCTTTTAAACTTGTGATGATTGTGTTTAATTTAGCAAATGCATTATCAATAGATTCCTCTTCAGGAATTGTAAATTGTTCATATTGTTGAACAAGAAGATCTATTTTGTTATCTTTGACTTGACTATTACCTTGGTGAGTGATTAGGAAAGAAACCCAAATTTCTTTTGCGGTTTGACACATAAAAATTATTTCATATTCTTTGCGTGGTAACGCATTATAAATTACCATTTTAACCTCATTAGTTTTTGCTAGCTTCTTTTTCAAATCATCATTTTGTTTTTCAAAAGGTACAATTTCATCTATTTTAGTTAAAGGATTATTTTGAATAGGAGGAAAATCACCATAGGTAATAACATGCCAAAGATCAAGATCCTTTGATTTCACATAAGTTTCGAATCTATTTTTCCAATAAAAAAAACCATCACTTTCAAATAGTGGTGGTCTTTGCATAGATTGCCCTTCTAAATATTTTAAAGATTCCATAGATCGTTTCAAGTTTTAAAATAGAGTTTATTTTAAAAATCTTGTTTAACCTGGCTTTGATACCAATTGTGGAAAACAAGAAGGGGGGGAGGGTTGAATAGTTTCATGTCTTTTTAATTTTTGTTGTGAAAACTTTGTTTACTTTTTAAAACATAGATTCGAATTTATGTGATCTCAACTCTTGAACAATATGAACAATATATATATATATATATATATATATATATATATATATATATATATATATATATATATATATATATATAGACTTTCTTACGAGAACCATTTTATCTGCGAGAACTGAGAGAACCACAAAAAACATACATGCACGCCTTTTAAAATAAAATAAAAATACATGCAAATCATCAATAATCGTAAGTATCCACCTATGTTCTTCAATATCATCATGAACTCATCCTCTTTTTTCACAAAAACCTTACACAAGGCCGCAATATTGTCGTTGCACGCCTTATAAGAACATACATGCACACCTTCAAAGAAAAATGTTGTATTTCCAATTTCTTATCAAATTCTTTAGAACAACTATATTTTTTTAAAAACATATATGTTGTTTTTAGAACATATGTGCAAAAATACAATTATTGAAGGCGTGCATGTATGTTTTTGGTGGTTCTCTCAGTTCTCGTAGATAAAATGGTTCTCGCAAGAAAGTCTCACTATATATATATATATATATATATATATATATATATATATATATATATATATATATATATATATATATATATATATATATATATATATATAAGTAAATATAAATAAGCAATGCAAGTAAATGTAATAAAATGAAATGAAAGATAGAGATGGAAAGATCTAACCGAGAGACAAGAGATTTATAGTGGTTCGGCTACAAGGACACCTTCCTTGCCCTACTCCACTCCCCGAGCACCTAACTCGAGAGTTTTCTTCACTATGTCAACAAGCTCCCTTATGGCGGAGAAAACCTTACACAACTTTAGCTTACACCGGCTTAACGACAAAAAGCTAGATGTCGGGTTCTAATCGTAGCCAGAACCAATCTCACAACTTATACACAACTTAATCACACCTTCTTCTTCACAACTTCTTCACTATGACTTCACAACTTAGCACACCCTATGTACACTTCTACTTCTTCACACCTTTACTACTTACACACCTTAACAACACAACTTCTCTACTTACACACTAACCTATCCCAAACAATTATTCACACAACTATCTAACAACAATACTGATGAACTCAAATAAGTACATATTATTACTATCATTTATCCTATTAATTTGACTTGTTTTATTATATTATGTATGAGGATTGATACTTAATCGTTTACTTTTGTAATTCTCAGTTGAAAACAAGCATTTGGTGAAACTTGGCGATTTTGGACTAATTATGGAGCAAAACATGCAAGAAGTTAAGAGTCTACCGAAATGTACAAGATCAAGACTATTCTGCTCCAGATGCGCCGCATCTCACTTATGACATGTGCCGCATCACTATCAATATTTCACCAGATACGATCCAAGATACAAGAGGACATGCGCCGCATCCTATTATGGAGTTACGCCGCATCTTCTGGCGGTGTACGAATATTCCTGAATATTATAATCTTGGACCCCACGCGAAGTTAAGTAAATGCGCCGCATCTACTTACTAGATGCGCCGCATCTTACCCTCAGACAGAAACTATAAATACCCCAAGACCAGACGAATTCCGAAGCTTTTAGGGTGACACATATTATATCCGAAGACCGAAGACCAGAAACCTAGGACGAATTCAGTCAAGGCAGCAGCACAAGACACACCCAAATCAAAGATACAAGAGCTGTAAGAAGGTGCTGCATGTGTTTAATTCATTAAGTAGTTTTGTTTTATTGTGTTAGTAAACTTTAATTCATCAAGATTGGTGGCTTGTGTAATGTGACAACGGAAAGATTGCACTCCCTTAAAACTGCATTCTCATTAATTAAAGTTTATATGTTGATGTCATTGGTGACTTTTATTAGTGCATTGATAACCTCTGTGTCTAGCTGAGCATTGATCGGGTCGCCATGCCTCTGCCCTCGCCTGTTTATTAGATCGCCTATGCATTCTATGGTCTGTAGAAAAGTAGGAGAAAGATAAATAGGATAGTCATAAGTAATCATTAAGGGTTTACTCGCCGATAAGATTAGAACCAACGAGAAAGGACTTAATCTCGGTGCGTTGCATCGAACTATACACTTCATATAACACTAGCAATAAAACAAGTGACAAACTACTTATCATAAGGACAGCCCTCTTATTGTCTCAAGTATTTATCTGTGTACGTGTGTGCTACTTGCTGATTCGTGCCTATTGGTTTAGTTTATTATTTAATTGCAACCAAATCGTGCCAGTCTCTCAGGCTGAACCCCCCTTGCGTTAGAATAGGTTGTATAGCTAACTTAATATATTAAAATACTGATTAGAATAACTAGATAATACGTTCCACTCTTAGTGATCGACACTCTACTTACCATTATATTCATACTGACCGGGTACACTGCTCGTTAAGTGTGTGTGTTATTGATAAGTCGGCTAAATATAAATTTAAAACTTGAGTAGGCATTAAAACTGCTAAACCGCAACGACACACGACACGCATCAAGTTTTTGGCGCCGCTGCCGGGGAGTGAATTGTTATTATCTGTTAATTTGATTAGTATTTTAATTAGGTTTTTAATTTTTCTAACCGCTAATTTTGTTGTGTATTAGATTAATTTGCATTCATTGTACTATTTTGCATATTTTCTGTTTTTGTGTGTTATTTGTTTGCTTTTGTTTGTTTTTATTTTTGTGTGTTTTTATTTGTTTTTAATTTTTCGTATTTTTTGTGTTCTGCTATCGTTGTACTGAGCTAAATCGAACGATACGGCGCATCTGATTTTTCAGATACGGCGTATTGCGTTCAATTTTTATAAAATACAACGCGTTTAATTAATTCGATACGACGCATCTTTTCCCCAAGATACGGCGTATCTGTTTTTAATAAGAAATTTTTTCTAAATGATAACGCCATACGACGCATCTGCTTCAGCAGATACGGCGTATCTATTTTAATTAAAAACAGTTTTCGAATTATTAAACAGATACGGCGCATCGATCTCTATCGATACGGCTCATCTTCTGAATCAAAAATCTTATATTTTGAAACGTAACGAAGATACGGCGCATTAACTTTTGTTAATACGACGCATTTGATTTTTAATAAATATCGATTTTTGATTATTAATAAATTGATACGGCGCATCCTAATTTCTAAGCGGCGTATCTATTTTCTGAATTAAGTCTGATTAAATTTTAACGATTATAAGATACGGCGTATCCAACTTTTTGGATACGGCGCATCGTCTGTAGATATCAGCTATTTATATCCGTTTCTATATTCATTAATTTCTCTTCTAGCGAACAGATCCTACTGATGCTTTTGTGATTATTTCAGAAGGAAAATGGATGGATTCGGAGAACTAATTGACTTCGAATTCGAAGCCAACTTTATGAATGATATATTAGTGCATGATAAATCACCCGAACGTTACGATGGGGACTACATTGAACTTAATGACCTTGATGGACCATTGGAATCCAATGACCTAATCATGGACGATGCGGGATCTGAGTTAGAAGAAGGAGAAATTGTGGATAGTCCAAAAGTCAACGTTATTAATACTAGGAATTACGATGAATTTGAGGGATATGATGGTTCTTGGGATTACGGTAGAAAGATCCACGCCAATTGTGCTTACAATTTGCAATTCCCATGCATGATTGGGTACAAGTGTATTGACGCCAATTTCTTTCCTATTTTCCCAATCAATGTCATGTCAAGAAGCTTTTACAATTCTATTATGAGAAATAAAGTGGAGCATAAGGGAAAGATTGTAGTTGGAGCCTTCATTAATGTCCCGATCTTCGTAGGACGCTTTACTATTGTAACTGAGTTCGCCGTTGTTGAAGACATGAATGCCTATCGTGACAGCAATGTGGGTGACGTGATTGTTGGAAAACCATTTTGTAGGGAGATCACTATTAATGCAAAGCGATTTGAAGGAAAGATCACCTTTCAAAGTGGAAGCGACATTATCACTTATATGATGCCCCGAACTCACCCTGGGTTTAAACATGCTACTAATAGGGTCTGCTACAAATTCTCTCCATTCCTTTTTATTAGTAATGATGACATACAGAGAGGGATTGAGTACCCATATCAAATGATGGAAGGATTCTATATAGGAGTTTTGAATTTGGGACCTAAATATATACATGACGAATTAGTTGCTAAATGGATCCTACGTGGCAATGTAGGAATAAATGATCGATACTAAAGAGCTGAACGTGAGTCTAACTTGAAGACTCTGGAATAAAGAGAAGTGCTTACCGGGAGACAACCCGGATTTATCTTTTAATTTTCTGTTTATGTGTCGAGTCAGTCAGGCCGCCGAGGATACGGCGCATCTCAATCTTGAGATGCGACGCATCTCCTGCAATGGTCATATCTTATTTTATTTTTCTGCATTTATTTTAATTTCCGAATTTAAACCTTTTTATCAGTTTATTTTAATGCGGCGCATCCCTGGTTAAGGATGCGGCGCATCTTTTATTCTGATCCGTATTTATTCCAGGCTCGATACGGCGTATCTTCTTCAATAAGATACGGCGCATCGACTGACCTGATGATTTTCATTTTTAACCTTTATGTTTTATTTTTTCCTAACTACTAATGTATTATGCAAGTTGAACCTTTCTTACCTTAGGTGTGTTTTGAAGCCTTGGTGGTATTATAGATTCCTGCATTTCCTGTGGATACATGATTATGAAGCTTAAACGTTCTAATCCACAAGAAAGATGATTTTTGCTCTAACACTAATGGAGGATCATACCGAGCAAATCTCAGGGGAGTTTTTCTGTTCTAATTCTTTTATTTTCCAGTTTTTAAGCTTTAATACAAACAACGAGGACGTTGTTTAACTTAAGTGGGGGGATTGGAGAATTAGAACACTTAACACTTACTTGTCCTAAACTTTTCAAAATATGCTTAAAATGTGCTTAATATATCAAAATTTAAAATTTTTAGCATGTTTTTGTTTAAAGTCTAAGTTGCATAGCTGCACACATGACGTTATTTTCAAAAATTGTGATTTTTCAAAATTCACAAATCTATGAGTGTGCCGGTGACTTGTAAACTTTAGAACTTGGCTTGTATACTATTCGAGACCACCATAATAAGTATTATTTATATAATTGGAATGACTTGTCTAAATTGGTAAATTTCTAGGATTACACCCAAATAGCCCTTATATGTTATGTGATATTAGCTAACTACACTGGTTAGTTAACCCCCGTATAAACCCTTTTGTTACTCTCACTTTCAGAGTAAGATACCCCTAGAAAAACACTCAGAGCCATTCCTTTCGTTTCTTACACCTTTGTTAAAATGTTTCGTTACACCCTTACACCTTAGCCTACCCTGTAGATTAGAATCCGTGGTTGGTTAATTGCTATAGGCAAAGTGTGTTTCCTTACATTACCTGTGTTCGCGTGCGTAATTCATTATCTATGGTTAGGTCGGGAAATTGCACAATGCAATTGGAGTGAAAGTAAATATTGTATATCTTTGAGTTTATTTTTTTCGTGTGTTTACTACTTTCACTATTACCGTTATTTCTGAAGTCATGAAAAGTATGGAAAAATTATCCAGAATTATTGTTTTGGTGATGTGGTGAAATTTTACACATCTATGTTTATGTTATTATATAAAATTAAAAAAAAAAAAAAAAAAAGAAAAAAAAAAAAAAAAAAAAAAAATCGAAAAAATGAGAAAAGAAAAAGAAAAAAAGAAGAAAGTTGGATGTTTGATTTAAACCAACGATGTAAATTTATGTAAGTGGTCGATATCACCACTATTTGTTGTATATTATATCTATGGATTGAATGTGAGTTGGCAGTTATGGGAACGTCAACTAAGGTTATTCTTTGATTAAGATCTTGTTGAGTATAATTCGTGTCTACCTAAAGCGTGTGTTTCAAGTGTTAAAGCGTGACTTATTCAATGATATGAGTCTTATTCATGGGATGGTTGGGATAGTGATTAACCACACTTAGGATTTTAATTTATTTGTTTTGTTTATTTTTTTCGTTTTACACCAATTTATATCCCAAATATTATCCATACCCTTTATTATTCTTTATCCAACCAAACCTTTGATTTATTGAGATTGGGGATTTGAGCAATCTTAAGTATCGTAGTCGTGGATTCGGCTATGTATTTATGATTTTGTCGCCCTTTTTGATATATTATTATTGGTGAAGTTTGGACCTATCTTTAGCCTATTCGAGTTAAGGATTTGAGCAATTGCAAGTATCGTGTTCGTGGATTCGATCATGTATTTGTGATTTTGTCGCCTTTTCTGGAATTTGAGATCGATAGTGATTAAGAATAATTAACCCTTAAGCCTAAAAACCCTTTTTACCGCTTTAGACTTGTTATTCCTTAGCTTTAGTGGTGGAGATGTGTATACTTGCCAAGCTTATGATAGAATATTCGTCGCGACTGGACAGTTAAACGATTAGATTTGCTTTTATCAAATATTTTTATTCTACTTCTAATTCGTTAAGTGTTTAGTTGTGTGATTATGACAAAAAAACGAATACATGCTTAAATATAAAAATAAATCCTAATATCTTTTAGGATACATTTTCATAAGATTAATTCTAAGGTTTACTTGGGGACAAGTAAAGTTCAAGTGGGGGGATATTTGATGAACTCAAATAAGTACATATTATTACTATCATTTATCCTATTAATTTGACTTGTTTTATTATATTATGTATGAGGATTGATACTTAATCATTTACTTTTGTAATTCTCAGTTGAAAACAAGCATTTGGTGAAACTTGGCGATTTTGGACTAATTATGGAGCAAAACATGCAAGAAGTTAAGAGTCTACCGAAATGTACAAGATCAAGACTATTCTGCTCCAGATGCGCCGCATCTCACTTATGACATGCGCCGCATCACTATCAATATTTCACCAGATACGATCCAAGATACAAGAGGACATGCGCCGCATCCTATTATGGAGTTACGCCGCATCTTCTGGCGGTGTACGAATATTCCTGAATATTATAATCTTGGACCCCACGCGAAGTTAAGTAAATGCGCCGCATCTACTTACTAGATGCGCCGCATCTTACCCTCAGACAGAAACTATAAATACCCCAAGACCAGACGAATTCCGAAGCTTTTGGGGTGACACATATTATATCCGAAGACCGAAGACCAGAAACCTAGGACGAATTCAGTCAAGGCAGCAGCACAAGACACACCCAAATCAAAGATACAAGAGCTGTAAGAAGGTGCTGCATGTGTTTAATTCATTAAGTAGTTTTGTTTTATTGTGTTAGTAAACTTTAATTCATCAAGATTGGTGGCTTGTGTAATGTGACAACGGAAAGATTGCACTCCCTTAAAACTGCTTTCTCATTAATTAAAGTTTATATGTTGATGTCATTGGTGACTTTTATTAGTGCATTGATAACCTCTGTGTCTAGCTGAGCGTTGATCGGGTCGCCATGCCTCTGCCCTCGCCTGTTTATTAGATCGCCTATGCATTCTATGGTCTATAGAAAAGTAGGAGAAAGATAAATAGGATAGTCATAAGTAATCATTAAGGGTTTACACGCCGATAAGATTAGAACCAACGAGAAAGGACTTAATCTCGGTGCGTTGCATCGAACTATACACTTCATATAACACTAGCAATAAAACAAGTGACAAACTACTTATCATAAGGACAGCCCTCTTATTGTCTCAAGTATTTATCTGTGTACGTGTGTGCTACTTGCTGATTCGTGCCTATTGGTTTAGTTTATTATTTAATTGCAACCAAATCGTGCCAGTCTCTCAGGCTGAACCCCCCTTGCGTTAGAATAGGTTGTATAGCTAACTTAATATATTAAAATACTGATTAGAATAACTAGATAATGCGTTCCACTCTTAGTGATCGACACTCTACTTACCATTATATTCATACTGACCGGGTACACTGCTCGTTAAGTGTGTGTGTTATTGATAAGTCGGCTAAATATAAATTTAAAACTTGAGTAGGCATTAAAACTGCTAAACCGCAACGACACATCACGCGCATCAAATACTCAACTTATATACAAATGTATGATGACACAAACAACTTAGGTATCTAAGTTGCAATACTTCTTCTCTAGTTGTTGAAGGAGTATTCTTCTCTTGCACTTGAATGGAGGAAGCTTGGATCACTTGGAAACCAAAGCTTAAGATTATATGATCAAATGGTTTTTGAAGTTATGAAATGAGATCTATAACAGAAAGTTTTAGTGTGCAAAAGATGAGTATAAATCCAGGGGAAGGCTGGTATTTATAGGCAGAAAAACTGGACAGCTTGAACCTACAGGAGCGTGGCCGGCCCCCTTAAATAGGGGGGTGGTCTCCTTAATATTAAGGGGGCCGCCTAGCAAAATTAAGGGGGCCGCCCAAGCCGTCCGTTGCCCAGTTTTGTCTTTTTGTGGGGAAGGTTTTTCTGGAACATTTTTACTGATTTTGGTTAAAAATTTGAATTCATAAATTTATAATGAATTAAACCTTTTTATTTATTACCAAAAATGATTTTCTAAAAGATATAAAATGTTTTAGACATTTTATAAAAAATCTACTTATTAAGAAAATGTTCCTTTGATCATATAATGCATTAAGCATTAGTTCATTCATACCTTAAGTGATTTTAGTTGTAGAAGTGAATATTTACAACTAAGTACTTGTTTATTTTATAAGTTTATGTTTTAATGAGTTTACATTTTGTGATCATCAAAACATAGAGATATGAATAAATATTGATAATGTTTTTAGGCATTATTTATGTCAACAACTTCCATCAATACTATTAGGGTTAATAGCCGGTTCAAGAACAGATTCCCCAAGGCAAGTAGTATTAGTTGGTATTGATTCAAACATGTTTGCTACAATAGCATAAACGTAGCCAGCAGATCCATGTCCACGGTTTTTCAAAACCCTGGAAGCTTTTCGTAGCTGAGTAACATCGGACTTATCAGCATCTTGTCCTTTTAAACGATTCATGCGAGCATTAAATTCATTAACATTAACCACAGGACGTAGCAAAGTAATGTTTTCCTCTCCCAACATCGACATCACAACAACCCTTAAACCCTTAACACGTTAAATCACACAGAGAAAAAAACAAGAAGAATATACATCAATCTTCAAAGAAAACGATTTAAACCCTAGTTTAATAACTAGGGTTTATAAGCCATAAAGCGTAATGATTAAACCATAATGATGGGATCAGACCAATGATTGAGTAATTAATGCTGGTGTTCAATGAATAATAAATAAACCCTAAGCAGCGATCACAAAAAACCTTAAAATGAATTAAAAAATCCAACCGACTCCACAACCAAATTAATAACAAACTACTAGACCAGGAATAAACACAAAGTGTAGAATCAAGATTTAATAACTAGAATATTAGAAGAATTGAAGTGGAGATCGACCGAAGATACGTCGGCTTAGGGATAAGATAGAATCGCCAAAGTCACCAGACAAAGGGTGGGAGAGTCGCATGGCTTTAAGAACTTATGGTATTGTGTTTTGAGGAAATTCAGTAGTAATCTTTTTGGATGATTTTGTCACGATGATTCCAATGATTTGGGTTGTTCAATTATTTTGTATGTGTTTTTTTCTCTTTTGGTTAGGGTTTTCTTTTGTGTAAAAGAATGAGCCCCTTAATTATTCACATCTGGCTACATGTCAATTAAACAATTACTATCAACCCCATGTGTATTTTATTTTTATTTTTAATCTACTTTTAATAATGAAATTTTAAATGTTTCACCAAATTGTATTCAATTTAGATATTTTATTAACCAATCAGATTGCTCGATTTCACCTACGTGGCAAAATTAAGCTCTCCTATTATTCCAATTATTTTTTCAATAAGAATGTTTAGAAAAAATCACTCTGAAATGATGTAATTCTTTTATTATATAAATATAAAAGATGTCATAAGAATAAACTATAAGGCTAGTCACAGTCGATGACCAAAATGACCAGGGTCAGCGGCTGCCACGTTAGTTTTCTCTCTCCGGGGACCAGACATGACCAAAGTGCCACATTCGATAACCGACTTTTTTTTTTAATCAAATATTAAAAAAAAAAAAAAAAAAAAAAAAAAAAAAAAAAAAAAAAAAAAAAACAACCTTAAAATTCATTAAAAAAAAAACATTACAATACTAAATTAAAAATACGATAGCGGTTACAAACGTAAACTAATCATCTAAGTTATAGCGAGCTTTGATAGATGCCTTAAGCTGCTAAAACTCATTTTGGTGTTGTTCGGGCAAAGTTAGGTCGATTTTTGAGTAGTAGAAGATCAAATCTTGCTCCCATTTTTTTATGTCCATGATTTCGACTTATTTTTGTTGGAGTTCCATTTTCAATCTTTTTATGGCTAGCTCTTCTTGCTTCATCTTCAGATACGCGTCTTCAATGTCCTTCTTTTTTCCCTCTTTTAAAGGCTTCAATTTGAAGAAGGTCTTGGTTAGCGAAGCTGTCCACGATGATGGTGGATCACGAGAGGAGGAGGATGATTTCTTCCTGGCTGCGTCACGACCTTTTAGTCATGATTCTTTAATATCATCTTCATCTTAAGAATCATCCACATCTTGAAAATTCGAGGGACCTTGTGTTTACCCCGAGGTTGTTGTAGAGCCCTTTGATTTCTTTCGACTATTTGTTCGGATAGCATGCCCCTCCATCTTCCAAGCATCATGATGCCTCAAAATTTTCCAACATTCCTCCAAGTTGAAATGTATGTCACTAATATCTCAAACACACACACGATATGAAAGCTAAAATTCGATCTACTACTATATATTAAGCTACGAAAAGGAAATAAGTAAATAAGCTAATAAGCAATACGAGAAGAAGAAGAGAATAAGAGAGAATGGAAGGCTTTCAATAATCGAATGTTACAAGAACAAAGCTTACGCAAGATGCATGAAAAACCAACATGAAATGAAGAGCCCTTGCCTTCTATTAATAGGCAAATACTTAGGGCGCCTCATACTTACTTGTTTCTAGAAGGATTAGCCGGTCCATGGGCTACTAATGGACCGGACTCTAATTACAAACAATATAGCCCAAATAAGCAACATATTTATCGCATTTGATCAAGACTTGAATATTACAAAACGTGTTCCTAACAATCTCCCCCTAAGTCTTGATCATCAATGTTGCTTAACGTCTTCTTTGCTTCTTTGGCTTCTGACATCTTTATAATCTTTGTTTCTTTGTTCTTGTTCTTAAGATGATATGATGTTGTCTCGAACTGCCAATCTCCAACGTCTTCTTGTCTTCTCCATCATGCTCATATATCTTTGACTTGTTTTCTGCAACATGTTCTCATTTTTTTTTCAATCTTAAAACTTGAGAAAGGTAGAAGTGCTTGAACTTTTTAATTTATTGTATCATATGTTGAACTTTTGATGTTACTGAGTCTTTGAGAGAACATTTCTTCAAGATATGAACATGATGGAGTCTTGATGGTCGAACTCCAGCTCCTCAGCAGCAACAGCAGCATCAGCACGAACCAACCGGTACTTACAGGCTCAGACTTGAGATCGCCAACAGCATAGTGTGAAGACTTTCTTAAATCCTAACCCAGACCGTTCTGAACCGGATTCCCCCGAAAGGGATAACACGGACACACCGAAGTGCACCCACGATTCAGTGAGTCGCTGGAGATCACCCCACGACTGTAGACCGTTTGGAGCAAACACTAAGCGTAACTCACAAGGAGTTACCGAAGTGACCTGCTTTCAGAGTTGTTTGATGTTGCTCTGGCAGGATTTCCATTGAATCATTGATAATCACAATTGTGACTTCTCTCATGAATGTTCTCGGCAGATTGCTAAGATCTGCGAATGACACTTTCTTAATTTTACATCTGCTGCCCATGAAGTTGAACAGCAGAGTAATACTAAGTGTACCTAAGAGATCTTTGATGAATCTCATGGCTCTACACTCAATTAGTGCTCATTTGTTTGGTCGTCGGAGGCGTGGAGCAGATTGCCTCCTTTTCAATATCAACACTCTCGTAATGAGAGGTCAATAGATTATGAAGGGTTCTCCGTGTGAATGAAACAAATGTCTTTTGAGAGACACTTGAGTGGCTTAGAAGGTTTATTAGTGCGTCACTGGGTCCATGACGTCTTTAGTCTTCAATACCGGTGATGCTCATCAACCAGTAGATTATTAATTGAACCCGGTGTCTGCCCTAAGGTTGAACAAATGGAGGGCTATTTCTTTTCACCCTTTTCTTTGCATTTCTTTTTAATTCTTCAACCCCTTCTTTCTCCGTTCATTCATTTTCTCCTTTTTATATCATACCTAGGACTTTCTAGTTCTAAACTATTGGTATTGTCCTTGGGTAGATCCCTCCGGCTCTGGTGGATCATAGGACGGTTTTCCCTAACCTTAGTCACCTTATAACTCCATGACTATCCTAATGATGCCATAAAACCAAACTATTGAAAAATATCTCAAAGTGTCGATAATTTGTAAAGACATTTTGTTGACACCTTGAGGTTTTGATGATTTTCAGAAAGTCTCCCCCTTAACATGCGTGCATAAGTAATAAGTTTGAAATTTGCACATGCCGGAAAGAGTTGGCACTTTTTGAATTGATTGACTTTCAATGAATCTGATCGTCGCGAGACACGCTTACATCACCAATTAAACTGGCTTGAAATTATTACCCGTCCAGATCAGATTCAAAGATTATCGCTCGAAATCGGTACATTTTACTCAGACACGTCCTTTGCGAGACACGCTTACATCACCAGATAAACTGGCATGAAATTATTACCCGTCCGGGACATGTCCTTTCGACTACTGTCTTTTCCTATCGTCAATTCGAGGGTCAATTCTGAGTTTGAGCACAAGAGATTCCAGCAAAGAGACACCATATTTTAATCATCTTTTACTTCTCCCCCTCAAAAATAGCATACTCATGATGTTTTTGGAAAACGTTTATGATTAAAATATGCTGTTTTTGAGTTTTAGGGAAGAATTTCAAGAACATTTATAATTCTTTGAACAAAGATTATATTTTTCAAATACTCCCCCTTAATAAGGGAATAATTGTCCTTATGAGCAGAATGTTTGAAAAAAAAAACTTTAGAAAACATTCTGGTTTTAATTCTGCTCATAAGTAAGAAGCTTTCGCTCCTTTTTCAGGATTGAGGCACTGAAACGTACCTCAGGGTCCTTTCTTTGAGGTCCGGGTTGTACACTGTTATGTGTGCACAAGCCGTAATGCATAGGCCAATATGGAAAGAATAATGATATAAGAATTATGTAATATGAGAATATATTCTTACATCAACCGCCTTTGCCAAAAGTTGAGAATACTGGGTCAGTCCGCTGAAATAGTCTGATAGCGAAAGGTGGACGACCCCCAACATAGCTTTCTAACCTCCTCATCTGATCACGATGATATAATCGTTCTTCAATCTTCCGAACAAATTCCTTAACTTGTCGCACCTCCTTAGAATTCCATCTTCTTGATTTCCCCAACGCTGAATCTCGAACCCGATTAGCTAACCCATCACGTACACTCTTTAAGGTATCGTCACAGAACTTATGAATTTCATTGAATGCCATGAAACAGTGGAAATCTGTTGTACTTCTGTAAATGAACCCCAAGGCTGGACTAAGTAGCATGGTGTATTGAGGGTCCTTTTTGCTGTTGAGTAGGAATTTCGGTTCAACAAGGTTTAGCTTCGTCTGATAACTTTCGACACCTAGCTGGAGATCTTCCACACGTTCTTTGATGATTGTTCTCCTGATGTAGTGACAGAGAGAGGTACTGAGTGCATATCGAAGCTCGTTTGTCAGATGTTGCAGTTTGCCTTGGACTTTCATCAGATACATGTCTTCGATATCATTCAGGTTCAAATCAGGAAGATCAGCCTCAGAGAATGTGTAGAGATTGTTGTCAATTCCTTTTACTGTGATCTCTTCGAGAAATATATAATCACATCTTCTGGATCCGCTCACATTGATAACGGCCACTATTTTGAGATCACTGTAAACTGGTTCCCGTGATTTCTGGAGAGCAAGTTTGTACTTGTACCAGCTTTGTCGTTTAGAATACCAGTGATGAATCCCCAACTCTGCATCACGATCATATTTCACGAGCTTTTTAACTAACAGATGTCTGTTAATAGCTTCCTCTTCAATGGCTGACTGTGTGTAGTGAGCAGCTGGTGTGAAAGTAATTGACGTAGCATACTTTGTCTTCCCTTGTGCTCCGTTCTTTAGAAGTTCCAGATCGTTGTTGAAGAAAGCTTGGAAGGGAATTTCTGAGTGGTGAGATCTTCGTATCACGGGAAGCGGCTTAGTCCAATCAGTGATGAAAGGTCGGTTCTTGCCAACTCCCCTGACTACGTCTGGATTAGCCCAGTCGAAGTCACTTGACATTGCGCGTGCAATGTTTTCAAGATGATATTCAAGTTCGGCTGCGCTGTTGGATTTATCTTTCAGAAGAATGAATGCATCGTTCTTGATCCGACGAAGTTCCCGTTTGGTCATCTTCTTAATGTTAAGACTTCTTTTGATCTCTTGAGTAACAGCAAACGTGCTATCTTCAACTCAGGAAGCTTCTTTAGTCGGAATCTGAGCACTTGCCAGATGATCAAACCATTCATTACCTAGCTCATCCTTATCATTATCAAGCCAGGTGACAACAGTTGGTTCATTAGATGACTTCTTGCTGCGTGATGACTTGGATTTGGAGGGCTTTGGTTTTGGTGGTGACGGTGGTGAATGCGGTTGATCGTCTTGCGGCTGAAATTCCATAACTTCAGCCGTGAAATGCTCATATTGATGTTCGGTTTCATTAGGACCAGATGATTGATGTTTTGGAGGTAGAGATGATGTTGTTCTTCTAGTTGGCTCCTGAATATGAATCCCATACCCGCTTTTGTGTTTCTTATGTTCAGGGTTTGGGTCCTGATCTTCCTCGTCATCTTCTCGTATACGTTTCCCTTTGTCAGCAGCTTCCTTGCACGATTTCTTCTCAATGTGTGCTTGAAGAGCCGCGATCAGGTTGATTTCTTCTTGAGAAGGAGAGGTGATTTCAAAGAGTCTGTCGAGAAACACAAGCTCGATATATTCAGTGGTGAGATCTTGAAGCGGTTTGGTTTGGGAAGAAGATGAGACGGCTTCTTTGATTTTGTCTTCAAGTTGTGAATCAATATGCTCATTTATATTTTGCTGAAGATCAGGAAGAAATTGCTTGACAAAATGCCTTGTCTTACGTGTGATATGATCTTTGATATTAAAACCAAGGAATTCATCTATCTTCTTCTTACTTTCCTGCATCTCTTCCACTTGCTGAGACAAGTTCTTGACTAAACTTTCCATTTCAGCCAATTTTGTTGTTGCTTGTCTGTCTCGTTGTGCTTGTGCTCTCTTTACTGCTTGTTTAAGTTTCTTTGCTGCAGGAGACACAACTTCAACTTTTGTGACATGGACGATTCTTCTTTTACTCTTTCCTTTATAAGCCTTTTGAATATTCTTAGAAATAGCTGCTTTTGATTTAGGTGATGAAGATCTTGAAGATGATGGTGTTAGTGAAGGAATTTGTTCATCAGATTTAGCTGTTGAGTCCTTATGAGGTGAGGGTGGAGGTGTTGGATTCTCAGGAGGTGATCCAGGAGGTGTCTTGGGTGATGAAACAGAGGAGGGCTGAACTGGTGGTTGTTCCTGTTGCTGTTGAGGGTTACTAACGACCATAGCCAGTTCAGTTGGAGGAATGGTATCTTTAGATATGGTTGTGTCCTTTGGAGGGGAAGGAGGAGGTGTTGGAGTGTGAGAACGAATGTAGCTATCTGCTTCCAGGTTAGCTTGAACATCCTCCTTACGTTTTCTTTCTTCTTCCTCTTTTCTTGCCTGTTCCTCAAGAACCATGGCAGCTTTAATTGTTTTATCTCCCAGAATGTCCCTTTCTTCTTCCATGTTCCAATCTTCTGTATTATCGTTACGTGGTTGTCCTCCTTGATTTTCTTCAAACATAGAATCAGAGATTTCCTTGTCAGATAAAACAATATTGCTATCGAGATCCTTTTCCTTCTCTTCCTGAGTCTGTGCTCCCAAGTCGGGTTGATAAACCGAACTTGTGTGCTGAGAAGAGACTGATTCAACCTTATCGAGTTGATTAATCATATCAGGCTGAACCTTGGTTGATGCAGCTCCAGATCCTCCGGGTTGATTAACCGGATTTTCTTGGGTTGAAGCAGCTTCATGAACAGTTTCTGATCCTCCAACTCCATGTATTCTCTCATACTCCATCTATTGCTCCAATACTTTCCTTGCCCTTCGCTCTTCATCTTCCTTTAATGACTTGAGACTCTGCTTTTGTCCATTTTCTTGAGAGATCTTATTATGAAGTTCTGCCTCTTCAACAGTTATAAAGACATGTTCTTCTTCAGATTCAGATGATTCAGAGTCAGATTCAGTATCTTCATCAACGATTCTATTCGGTTCAGGTTTTGGTTGGGGTTTGCTTGGTACTCTCCTCTTGATGACAATAGTTCGGGGATGTCGTTTCTTTGGTTCAGAGACACTTGATGCACTACTCGTCTTAGTCTTACTTCGAGAACGAGTCTTAGAAGATCCTGATTCTTCAACTAACTTAGCAAGACCCACACGACTTTCACGAAATACCTTGTTTAATCAATATATGCCTTAGTTTCTTTTACCTCATTCATCATCAGAAATTCTGGCAATCATGCACCTTAATTGTTTGCGTGTGCTTTCTTTTGGAAAGTAGACTTTGCTTAAGGTTTTATCCATACTGTACTCATGAACCTCTTGATCAGTTGGACGCTTATCAAGGTCTTGATGTTGATCAAGTAGATAGCTAATGAGAACCTTGGTATATCGTACAAATGGAATTTTCTTGGAGGTTTTTCGCATTAAGTACATTATGTCTTCCCAAATGAGAGCAGCAAAGTCAATTGGTTCCTGGTTCACAAATCCCCATAAGACTTGAAGATGAGAAAGTCTTGGATGCTCAAACCCACTATCTCTTCCAGATATGAAATGGGTTATGATGAAGAAGATAGTCCTCCAGGGTTGAGGAATGTATCTAGCATTGACTTTGGAGATTGTGGTTAATGGTGTATCTGGTTGAACATCATAACCAATGTCAACCAGGAATTGCATGATTTCAGACTCTGAAGGTGTCGGGTAAAATTGTTTAGAAGTTTCAGGTGCATCTGGAAGTTTTAAGGCTTTACGGAGTGTGGCAGGTGTGACTCTGATTTTCTTACGATCCAGTGTACAAGTGAAATACTTGTCATCATTACCTTTTGTAAAGGTATCCCAGAATTGATGAATGTATAGTTCCGGAATGGTGTCCAAGCTATCAAGAAGATCTCTACACTTATGAACTTTGAGAATCTCCACTGCAATCTGGCAGCTTGAGTCAGAGCACTTGATCTTGTCCAGTTCTACACGTGAATTGTTCTTTCCAATTTCCAGTGAATACCCGTGAGGAAAGACTTCATCTTTGGTGAGAGCAGGAAGAGGTTGTTGTTGTGAAGTCGCCATTGATGTGTTTCTGAATCAACAATCATATACGAATATACAGAATGCATGTTTGTTAGAAATTGTTAGCTTAAGAAGCAACACATGGCACCCTATTTGCATTTATGATTGGTTGTTTCATGCTTGATCAAAGAATTTATCAAGAGTTTGCCAAATTCTATAAAATTTGATGAATTTCGATAATTATAAAAGGATATAACTAAGGAAATTGATTGAATTCTATGTCAGATCACAATTGCGATAATTATGTCAACTGCGATAATTATGTCAACTGCGATAATTTATGCAACTGCGATAATTATGTCAACTGCGATAATTATCCAATCAAGATAAGTATCTCAATCAAGATATGTATCCCAACTGCGATAATTATCCAACTACGATAATCATCCCAACTGCGATAATTATGTCAATCAAGATAAGTATCCAACTGCGATAATTATCCCAACTGCGATAATTTTGGCCAACTTCGATAAACTCTTATACAAGAATTTACGATGATTTTGTCGATGAACAGTCACTCAGATCTTATCGTGATTCATTATAACTTATGATTATTAACCTCAGATTAGTTCAAACAAATTTTATGACTATTTTGAGCATTTATGCTAAGTTATAACACAAACGAACCACAACATCGCAAAAATCAAACTGCTCAAATTCGTGTTCTTCATAAACCCTAAAACTTAATAGATTCACTTAATGTGTTTCTGGGTACAATCCAAGCATGCCAACATTCAATTAAACATCAAACAACAACATTCCAATAGACAAATTACACAATAACACATACAAAAAGTTTTCCCCAAATCGTTGCTTAAACCCTACAATCCAATTAGAACAATTTGTGGTTTCTGGAAGTAATTAAGCAATCAATATAGGTTTATAAACAATGTATAAGCATTATCGTACAATTGCTTTCAACACAGACACTCTTAATCCTAAATCCCCAATTTAACGTAAAACCCTAGAACTAAATATTACAATTTTGATTGTTCTAGCCGTTGGATCATGATTCTTTTCAAAACCATCTTTAACAATAAAATGTTAAGCATAAGAATACTCACAAATTTCAAGGATCTTGATCGGATATGCAGAATGAATGATAACCGTTGATGATGGTGGGTGGGTGATATTAAATTCGGTTGGTGAGAATGTCAGTTGAAATAACTGCGGTGAATTAATGTTTTGACCTTTTTATATCTTTTAATTAACTTTGCAATCTTGACAACTTTAGTCCCCTAACCTTGATGCTTTGTATGCTAAGTCCTAAACCACCATCATGTAAGCACTAAGTCTTATTTTTGAAATTTAAGGCACACAACTTTTCATATCTTACAATCTTATCACCTAAACTTGTGCAGCAACAATATTCTGAAAATATGCAAGTACAATTAAAAAAATATTGTGGTAAAAATTATCTCCCCCTCAACAAGTGTTCAAAAATAATTTAAGACATTGTAAAAGTAAACAACGTGTTGGATGAGGGATTGTACTTGCATTATATATATATATATATATATATATATATATATATATATATATATATATATATATATATATATATATATATATATATATATATATATATATAGTGTGACTTTCAAACGAGAACCATTTTATCCGCAAGAACTGAGAGAACCACCAAAAACATACATGCACGCCTTCAATAATTGTATTTTTGCACATATGTTTTCAAAACAACACATATGTTTTAAAAAAACCATAGTTGTTCTAAAGAATTTGATAAGAAATTCGAAATACAAAAATTTTCTTTGAAGGTGTGCATGTATGTTCTTATAAGACGTGCAACGACAATATTGTGGCCGTGTGTAAGGTTTTTGTGAAAAAAGAGGATGAGTTCATAATGATATTGAAGAACATATGTGGATGTTTACGATTATTGATGATTTGCATGTATTTTTATTTTATTTTAAAAGGCGTGCATGTATGTTTTTGGTGGTTCTCTCAGTTCTTGCGGATAAAATGGTTCTCGTTTGAAAGTCCCCCTATATATATATATATATATATATATATATATATATATATATATATATATATATATATATATATATATATATATATATATATATATATTTAAAGAGAGAATGTATTTACAAAGATAGTTTGGAGATGTTTGACGATGTTAATTGTTTTTAAGAAACTTTTCCAAATCATTTGGTGTCAAACATCTCATACCAATCCGGTGAACCAGATCCACAAATCTTGCATGAGGCAAGGCTTTTGTGAACAGATCCGCCAGTTGGTGTTCAGTTCCTACAAAGTATAATTCAACTCTACCCTTTTCCACGAGTTCCTTGATGAAATGGTATCGGAGATCAATATGCTTGGACTTCGAATGTTGTACTGTGTTGCATGAAATGGTAATGACACTCTTGGAGTCGCAATACATCGGAATCTTGTTGACTATATAGCCGTAGTCCATTAGTTGTGATCTCATCCAGATGACTTGAGCACAACAGGCAGACATGGCTACATACTCAGATTCTGTTGAAAACAGTGAGGTACAATCTTGCTTCTTTGACTGCCAAGATACGAGCTTGTCACCTAAGAATTGAAATCCCCCTGATGTACTCTTGCGTGTGTCTAAGCATCCTGCATGGTCAGCGTCTGAAAATGCAACAAGTTCAAACCCAGAATCCTTTGGATACCAGATCCCCAAATTAATGGTTCCCTTGATGTATCTAAGGATTCTTTTTACGGCTGAAAAATGCCGTTCAGTCGGTCTAGACTGATACCGAGAGCAAAGATATGTGGCAAATACAACATCCGGTCTGCTAGCTGTGAGATACATGATCGAGCCAATTATACTACGATACTTCGTAGGATCAATGGGTGTCCCATGTATGTCAGCATCTAGCTTTGGGGATGAGGAGGACATTGGGGTATTATAGGTGTCACAGCTGGTCATACCATGCTTTTTCAGGATTTCCTGAGCATATTTTGACTGACTTAGAAATATACCACGGGGCGACTGATGAACTTGCAATCCTAGAAAGAATTTAAGTTCACCCATCATAGACATCTCAAAGTTTTGTTTCATCAGTTTAGAAAAAGCGTTTGAATATTTTTTATTGGTTGAACCAAAAATAATATCATCCACATAAATTTTAACAATGAGAATGTCTTCCTCGTGTGTTTGTATAAATAAAGTCGGGTCAACAGTTCCAATGGTAAAATGATTAGCAAGGAGAAATGCAGACATTTTATCGTACCACGCCCTCGGAGCTTGTTTAAGGCCGTATAGGGCTTTCTTAAGCCGATATACATGGTTTGGATGATCTGGGTCGACGAAGCCTTCTGGTTGTGACACGTACACCTCTTCTCGGAGTTTTCCATTGAGAAATGCCGTCTTCACATCCATCTGATAGACTGTGATGTTCTTGTGGGCTGCATATGCCAGAAACATTCAAACTGCCTCAATCCGAGCCACTGGAGCAAACGATTCCTCGAAGTCAATTCCCTCTTCTTGGCTATACCCTTTTGCTACCAGTCGGGATTTGTTACGAATCACTGTACCATCTGCATCCAGCTTGTTCTTCCAAATCCATTTCAATCCAACAACATAAACTCCATCTGGTCTTTCAACTAATTCCCAAACTTCCAAACGTTTGAATTGTTCCAGCTCTTCTTGCATGGATTCAATCCAGTTGTCGTATGTAAGGGCTTCTTTTATGTTTTTAGGTTCAGATTGACAGACAGTGAGTGCATACATGCAATGTTCACTATCTGAGTGAAGTTTTTGTCTTGTGATGACTGGATTGTTAGGATTGCCAATTATATTTACCAAGGGATGATCTCTTGTCCATTTGTGGGTGGAAGGAAAATGTTGAATGTTGTTTTGATGAGATGACGGGTCCATATTGCTCGAAGATGATTCCCCTATGTCTGGAATGGTTGGTGGTGGAGCAAATGGATTGAAAAATGCATTCCCGTCATAATCAGAAGGTGTGGGAACTTGGTTAGAAGTGGGGGAAGAATCTTCAACTGCAGGTGGAGGTGTTTGATCCATAGATGATGAAGGTTCAGGTTGAGGTGCATTGGTATCAACTGCTGTAGTGGTAGTGGCAGATTGATCAGGTGCTTGATTTGGGAGTTGTTGAGTAGCGGAACTGGTGGAAGCATCTGATGCACTATTAACACGAACTTCATCAAACATTGGTGCAAACAAATCTTTCAGATATTTCCTGTTAAAAGGTAAAGGTGCAGCCGAAGATTCAGGGAAGTTTAGACGGTTATGTACGGGTTCTAAGCGGTCTTGCTCAGAAGCCATTTCCGTGAGTTCATCAAAATTTGCGTGTATAGTCTCTTGAATTTCCCCGGTCCGACGATTCCAAATTCTGTATCCCTTAGAATTCTCACAGTAGCCAATGAATATCCCGATGTCTGCTTTAGCCTTAAGTTTACCAAGATCATCTCTATCATTCTTTGGGTAACACAGTGCTCCAAAGACATGAAAGTAGTTGATATTTGGTTTTCTGCCTTGAATAAGCTCATATGGAGTTTTGTTGTATCGTCTGTTGATCATGCCGCGGTTCTGGGTATAACATGCAGTATTAACAGCTTCAGCCCAAAGATAATCTGGTAATTGAGCATTGATCAACATTGTTCTAGCTGCTTCCACAAGCGTACGGTTTCGTCTTTCAACTACACCATTCTGTTCGGGAGTGCGAGAAATTGAATATTGATGAACAATCCCATGCTTCTCAGTGTATTCCCGAAGGGTTTGATTCTTAAATTCAGTGCCGTTGTCTGTTCGAATAATCCTGACGGTGTTACGGACTTGAACTTGAATCTTCGTGAGAAACGTGATGACCATTGAAGGAACTTGATCTTTTGTCCGAAGAAAGTAGACCCATGTCCATCGTGAGTAGTCATCAACTATTACCAAAATGTACCTTTTCCCGTTAATAGTTTGAACCCACATTGGACCACACAAATCCATATGTAGCAGTTGGAGGACATGATCTGTGCTGTGTTCTGTTTTGGGAGGAAAGTGAGCACGGTGACTTTTCCCTTGTTCACATGCAGAACACAAATGATCTTTGGCATATCGGAATTTGGGTAACCCGTCAACCAATTTATGTCTTGCAAGGTCAGTCATGGTTTTAAAATTGAGATGAGACAATCTTTTATGCCATAACCAAGCCTTGGTGGGATTAGCTTTGGAGAGTAAACAGATAGGTGATGAAGCTGTCATGCCTTCAAAGGATATGGTGTATAGACTGGTTCTGCGTCTCCCTTTCATCAAATCATTTCCTTTAAGATCACGAATGAAGCAAGTCTTTTCCCTAAATGCTACTTCTAAATCTCCATCACAGAATTGTCCCACTGAGAATAAATTGTGACCAAGACCTTCAACATAGTATACACGACTGATTTCGATGTTCCCATTAACATAATCTCCATAGCCCATTATTACTGCGAAGTGATCATTCCCGAACCTGACCGTTCCGATGAACTTTGCGATAAAGTTTGTAAGAAGTTTAAGGTTGCCGGTCATGTGTCGGGAACACCCGCTATCAACAATCCATAGGACAATTTGGATCACCTGCATCACAAACATTGGAAACAGGTGGAGAATTGGTAACGGTTGGATCCGTTGGGTTAGTAACACAAGAGGTAATTATCTTTGGTAACCATTTAAATCCTGAAGTGTTTTGTAACCAACATTGCCATGTCCAACTAGTCGCAGCTTTTTTCCTAATGAATGCACTAGGTGATTTGGTTGTCTTAGGTTTGGCTATGGGTATTTCAATGGTTTGCTCAGAAACAACTAGTGGTGGTTTCCCTAAAATGGACTTGGCAACAGTTTTGAGTTTAGAGGAAGAGCCACTAGTTCGTTTCTTTTTACGTTTCAACAAAGTTTTAGCAATGCAGTTTTGATGATCACCAGATAATATACTAGCATGACAAACAATACAACTAGCATCAACCAAAACATTAACATTATCATTCATAGATTCAACATTTGTTACATCATTCCTAGAATTAGACTTAGCTAAGGTCGATTCTATTCCTGACATTACATCTGTGTTATTCAAACTACTTTCTTGAACTTCTGAAGACATGATCCATTCCTAGACTTCCTGATTCTACTCTTCTGTTGTTTCTTGGGAGTCGTGGAACTGCTAGCCTTAGAGATAGTATCTAGTCCTATGGAAGTAGAACTGTTTGCATTAGTGGTTGAGTCTGATGCTTGGGTAACTGCTTTGTCTACTACATACATCCCTGGGGCAATCTTATGAACATTTGCTTTGCCTTTGTCTAAAACTCTGATTTTCTTCTTCAGATCAACAATGATGTGTTGGAATTCTTGATTTTGTGAATCTAATTTTCTGTTGAGGCGGACTGTGTCATTTCTGTTTTGAAGAATTTCATCTAGTTCCTTTTCATTTTCAAACAGTTGAAGTCTTAAGAAGGCCTTTGTTTCCTTATGTTTTTCAGGAACATGACTGTTTTGAAATGATAAAGATTTAATTAGATTTTGAAATTTTAGTTCAAATTCAGCATTTTGATTTTGACACCAATCAAGCCTTTTTTGAAGATTAAAAACTTTGTTTTCCACATCATTGTTGATTTGTCGAAGATCCTCATTCTCTTTAACCAAATTTTCTATCTCCATTTGCAACATCTCAACTTTGACAGCATTATCTTTCACAAGTAATTCATTGCATGACTCATAAAGCGAATTCATAATCACAGAAACAACGTCATAACACAAAACTTTTTCTAAAAGTCGATCATTTTCTTTTTCTAAAAATTTCTTTTGAAGTTTTTGACGTTGAACCTTGTCATCTTTAGCTTTGAAAATGGATTTCATAGATGCTACATCCGTGTATAACTCATCTTCCCATTTTGTTGCGCATTTCTTCAGATTTCTGACATGAGGAAGAATTTTCTTTTGAAGAATCTCTTTCTTTTCTTTTTGAACAGGAGAAAGAAAAAAAGAGACAGGAATTTGAGAACTAAACTCAATTTCATTCTCCAAATGAGAAATGTCGTCCATAAATGTCTGAAAATATCGAAGAACCTGACATTTTTTAGGCATTTGTGGATCAACAAGATCCTCTGTCAAACAATCTTTGAATTGTGCAGCAGTTGTGGGGACAGAAGTTATAGACGAAGGAGCATTTATGTTTGTGTATGTTAACGTTTGTTCTGGATGGTCCTTAGGAGGGACAAATGATTTGCTCAAATGAGGTCGTGCATTATAATCATAATGTACTCTTGAAAACTCTTTTTGTGAATTTGATCGACCCTCAATCTTTTGTGCAAGAAAATCAGTTTCTTCATCAATAGAATACATAACAACACGTTGAAAGGTATCATCTAACAAAAATGTTGCATTGTATAACTTAGGATTGTCTTTGAGTGCTTTGTGTGAATTACGGGGTGTGTCACTTCCAAGTGCAAAACTTACTCCTTTAGGACTTGGTTTCACAGTTAGTTTTTGAATTTGTGTTACAGAATTACCCGTTTTATACACAACATTTTGAAATTCTTTGAGTTTGGTTTCCAAATCCAGAATTTCCTCAAGATATGAGTCAACACGTTTCCTAGTGGCTTGCTTTTCGTCAAGAAGATCCTGCTGAGATGTTGAAAGCTCAGATTGAGTTTTTAACAACTCAGAAGTTAAAGCATCAATTTGTTTTTTGAATTCAAATTGATCCTTTTCTTTTTGAGAGAGAAGCTCAGCTTTGTCAACGGTTAGCTCACGAACTTGACTTTCTAAATTTTGAACTTTTACGTACTCTTGTTGAAAAGCAATTTCAAAACCTTTTTCACGTTTATCTTGTTTAAGATATCCCGAAAGTTGTAGTTTGTAGCACTCATTGTCCTTCGTTAACATTGCAATCTTTTCTTTCAGATTATTATTGATTTCATTGCATTTTTCAATTTGTGATTGGGTGGTCATTAACAAGGCCTGAAGCTCTGAATCTTGATCAGTTAAAGGATCATTTTGTTCAAGATGATCCAAGTTGTCATCGTCAATCGAATCATCAAATGAAACGACGGTTTTATCATCATCAAATGATACAATAGTGTTTATTTGATCATCTGATAGAGATGAGAATGATGAATCATGCTGAACAGAATTGTCATTTGTAGATGAAGATGCAGATGGTGAAGCAATTTCATGTATAAGACATTGTGGATCAGGTACCTGAGATAGACCATCGGTGTCATAGACCGGGCCTGTCTCGGACATGTTCATCTCTTGCATGTTTGCCATGAGCATTACTGCATCATTTGCCTCAAGATCTTCCATCTCATCATCAGATGCAGCATTTGCCATGAAGCTTTGCTCATTCTGTGTCACCATTCCTGCTGCCTTTTCATCTTTAAGAGCCATCAAGAGAGCTTCCTTGTGATATGAACTGCCCATAGTACGAGGCTTGGGACATGCATTTGCCATGTGACCATTCCCACCACAGTTGTAGCATGTGATTGAAGTATTTGCAATGCCTTTCTGTGCATTCCCAGTCATCTGATTTCTGCTCTGAGTATTACCCACACTATTCCTGTTACCCCCTGCTGAATTGAACCTATTCCCTCCTGACTGAAACCTTTGAGACCCGTAGTTTCCACTGTTTCCTTAACCATATCTGCCCGAAGACCGATTCTGAATTTCCACTCTGCCATCATTAATAACAGCTTGATTCCTGGTGTTGGAAGATGAACGAAGACGGTTGTTGGATTTGGTGAACCTGCCAAATGCTTTAGCAATTAATCCAAATGCTTCATTAAGAGAGTTGAATGCATCCTCCTCTTCATCATAATCAGCGTTTGAGTACAACATGGAATCTAAGTTGTTATATGGAACCATTTGATTGTCAGAGTATTGTGATGGTGCTTCATATGGGATGATTTGGTTAGAAGGTTGTGGTGGAAAACTTGATTGGAAAGATGATTGACCAAATTCCTGGTTTGGTAGTGGAAAGTTGGATTGAGCAACGAGAGCAAGTGAGTTAGGTGTTGGTGCTGGGATGAAACCTCCTCGTGCTGCAACTTCCTTATCTACCTCAGATTGATGTTGTTTCAGAAAGTCATACATGAGTCCATACTTGACCTCACCAATCTTCTTAGTTTGCCTGACAAATGTTGCATATTTCTGCCATTCTGGTCCAAGGCAACCCAGAAATTTTGAATTGATAGCAATCTTAGGTAACTTGATGTCATGACGATCGAGGTCATTTACAACATTTGTGAAACGGTGGTAGTATGATTCAATTGTCTCCCCTGGTTCCATGATGAAATTGTTATATTCCATGTAAAGCTTTGACTCAAGGTCTTCTTGATTTAACTCAGTCCCTTCCATGAGAAGATGCACATGTTCCCACATGTCTTTGGCAGTCTTTTGAGCATCAATACTTCGGTAAATAGGATTAGGAATCCCCTGAAGTATGTAAGACATTGCCAATTGATTTGCCTCTTGTTGCAGTGTTTGTTCATTTGTGTAGTTAGCGACAGCAATGGGAGTTGATGTTTCATCTCTTTCTGTAGTTCCTGGAACAACATTTACTGGAAGTGGAAAGGGTCCTTCTTCAATGACTTGCTTAAGATATTTCCCATGGGGTTTACGAAGTTCAATGAATCTGAGAAATCTACTTGCCCACTACACATAGTTACCAGGTGTCAGCATAGGTGGAGTATCCTGATTCCCAGCTTCATGTCGGGATTGCTGACTGCTGATTGCCTCACACATCTTGTTAAACCAATGTGGCTCTCTGGAGTAGGATGGATTGTTCAGCATTTGATTCTGTTGCATGATTTGTTGTGGGGATACTTGTGGTGGAGAGAGAAACTGATGCTGTTGCACGAATGCTTGTTGTTGTTGATACTGAGGATGAAATTGTTGTTGTTGAGGATATTGCTGTAGCTGATAGTAGTAATTGAAGTGAGGTGGTTGAGACATAACTGGATCTTAAAGATAATTAAGATATGTGTTGATGAGTTATGTTAAGTTGGTTTGGAAATCAAAAGATTTTGTTCAACTGCGATAAGTACTGTTCACCAAGTGCGATAAGTTCAGTTCACCAAGTGCGATAAGTACAGTTCACCAAATGCGATAAGGACAGTTCATCAAGTGCGATAAGTATAATTCACCAAATGCGATAAGCTTCAATAGCGATATCGATAGTAGAAAATGCGATAAAACTAGAAAGTGCGATAAACAATGACAAATTTGATATGTTATCTTAAAGTGCGATAAGTTATAGAAAAATGCGATAAAATATCAAACTGCGATAAGATAAGATAGCAAACTGCGATAATTTATGGCAATTGCGATAGTTTTATCTCAATTCCAAGTTCGATAATTCTCAACTCTTGTACAAGAGAAGAGAAGCAACCAAGTCGAAGTATTTTCACTTTCTAATACAAGAAAGTACAATACTGAGTCCCAATGCCGATAACTGAAGATCTGCCAAATGCGATAATACCCTAACTTATCTTGATTCGAACTGCGATAAAACCCTAACTTATCTTGATTCGAACTGCGATAAAACCCTAAGTTGTCGAACTTCACTCAGAAACCAAAAATTTCACTTTTCATCAACTTTTCCAATTCGCTAATAATACGGATTACACCAAATCGTCCAAATAACCAATAAACCCGATTGTTTTTTACTTTAAACGATTAGTAATCACAAGATTTAATGAAAATTAAGCTTGTTAACGTAGAAAATATGAAATTTGATGAAGATTTGTGAAATTTTAACGATATCAAAGCTACTTTTTCAACACAAACGAGAGTTTAACGTTAAGTTTTGAACAAAACCTTACAAAATCTATAAAACCAACGTAGTTAAAGATACGAATGACTCAAAAACACGATCCTAATTATCCCTTGGCGAATGATACCACTTGTAGGTCACTAATATCTCAAACACACACACGATATGAAAGCTAAAATTCGATCTACTACTATATATTAAGCTACGAAAAGGAAATAAGTAAATAAGCTAATAAGCAATACGAGAAGAAGAAGAGAATAAGAGAGAATGGAAGGCTTTCAATAATCGAATGTTACAAGAACAAAGCTTACGCAAGATGCATGAAAAACCAACATGAAATGAGGAGCCCTTGCCTTCTATTAATAGGCAAATACTTAGGGCGCCTCATACTTACTTGTTTCTAGAAGGATTAGCCGTTCCATGGACTACTAATGGACCGGACTCTAATTACAAACAATATAGCCCAAATAAGCAACATATTTATCGCATTTGATCAAGACTTGAATATTACAAAACGTGTTCCTAACATGAAATCATGACCGTAAATCACACGGTATTCTGTCAAAGCTTTCTCCCTATCATCAGCATCATTCTCACCACTACCATGGTTATGCTTGATATTATCTATGATAGCAGCAAAATTTCCAACCCTACTCCGAATCCTATTCTTCCATTTGGTGGTGATAGAGTCGTACGTTCTTTGTGAACCGGTTTCATTTTGAAAATACGCTATCACCTCCTGCCAAAAGCGGTGCTTGCTCATAGCGTTTCCTCGCTTGGAGTTTTACGACACATAAACCCAAGCTCTACAAAGTGCGATCTCTTCCGCCTTTGTCCATGGTTCCTGTTTTTTGGCCGGTTTGGCTTTCTTGCCTTTGTCCTTCGCCTTTGTAGCACGTCGCGAAGCAGTCCTTGGTTTGATGGGTGATGCCTCTCCGACATCGTCATCTTCTTCAACAGGGGAAGAACCGTGGTTCGAACCATGGTAAGAATCGTGACCCGAACCTTGCCCCATCGACGCATCTTGACTCGGATATTGTGGCGTCGAATGGTCTACCATAAAATCCTCCAAATCCATATCAAGATTAACACCCCAAAGCAGGGAATAATCTTTATACGGTTGGGAAGAATGCAAGAAATCCATGTTAGGCCGATACGACGACCCACTTGGTTCTAGGTGAAAATCCGTATTATGACGATACGATGGAACATATGGACGATTAACGTAAAATGGGTTTTGATTTTGATTCGGTTGTGGTAGTCATGATGGATATTCAAAAGAGGGTGCACGAAATCGAATACCCCGATGTTGTGGTGGTGTTATGCCGGTTAGTTCAAAGTTGTTTTCTGACGAGAAATTCCAATTCGGGGCATTTTGGGGTAGTCGGGATCGTCGGTCTTTTGATCTGGGAGTGTTTTTCTTTGACATGATGAGAAGTTGTTTATGGATGAGAAGTTGAATATGCATGAGAAGTTGTTTGAATTGTGTTTGAAATTGTGTGTTTAGAAGTGTGTTTGAGGTTGGTATTTATAAGGTTGAAAAAGTTGTTTTTTTTTTTTTTTTTTTTTTTTTTAATGTAACGGTTAAATGCTTTAAATATCACATAACTATCGAAACTAACGGTTTTACAAAAAGAACATAAAAGAACCAAAAATCTTTCAAAACGTAATTCTAAACGGTGAAACTATTCAACCGCTCCCCCCTTCTAGTTTCTACACTATATTTAGGAACTATGAAACGTTTATATGTAATATATAAGAGTCTAGTAATGGGCTATAGGAATTAATCTAATAGGCTACTAGTCTAGTCCATATAGGTTAAGTCATATTTAGTCAAGCCTAAGTGAAACAAAGCCCAACCCAAGCCCATAAGGCGTTGGAGGGTATATGTAAGCAAACAAGTCTCACTTGTTTGTGTGCTTGTGTGTGTTTCTAGTATGTGATAATACACAGACTTCTTCCATATCTCTCTCCCTCTCTCTCATCCATCCATCGCCGCCACTCTCCATCACCACCACCACCACCATGAACACCATCAAGTCATCATGTTTATGTGTAGTTTGTTGATTAGAATGGAAGCCTAAAATAATCAATCAATAAGTCAAGAACATACCATCGATCCATGGCTTTAAGAACTTTTTTTTTGGTAAAAGGTCAAAAGACCCGGTAAATATATTACTCCAAAAAACGTTTAAGTACAAAGGATATGGGTGATTTCCCATATCTCAGCCCGTTACATAGGCGGAAAAGCTTACATAACAAGACACTTCATATTCTCTAAACAAGAAAATAAACCACTACTCATAAGATAACATTTGATGCCTATGAAAACAAAATTACTTCACTGTAATAGTCAACTTACATGTTATCTTGAAATAAAAAGATGTCGTAGCAACAAGTAGGTCTACTTCTCCCAAAAGTAGACTTATTAGACGTACTAGTAGCCTCAGTAACCTTAGTAAAGTTAACAGTAGAGTCATCACTAGGCTTACTCCCAAAGATAGATGTATTCGTACAAGTAGTAGGGGAACCAGTAGTCTTACTCCCATCATTAGCATGTCCAGTAACCTCAGAAAGAGGGGTGAAATCACAGGGAGTAGAATAATTTACACCAACAGTAAACCACATGGCTTCTTACACATCCAATACGTTACTACTAGGGTTCATTGTTTATCGATTCAACTCACCAAAGCTAGTAGCAGTAGCATAAATCTGACCAGCATCATTATTCATACCATGAGCGAAAACAGGTCCAACCATCGTGTTTGCGGATGGAATTGAGCCTCCCACCTCATTACTTCCATCAATACTATTAGGGTTAATAGTATTAGTTGGTATTGATTCAAACATCTTTGCTACAGTAGCATAAACGTTGCCAGCAGATCCATATCTAGGGTTTCTCAAAACCCTAGCAGCTTTTCGTGGCTGAGTAACACCGGACTTATCAGCGTCTTGTCCTTTTAAACGATTCATGCGAGCATTAAATTCATTAACATTAACCTCAGGACGTGGCAAAGTAATGTTCTCCTCTCCCAACATCGACATCACAACAACCCTTAAACCCTTAACACGTTAAATCGCACAGAGAAAAAAACAAGAAGAATATACGTCAATCTTCAAACAAAACAATTTAAACCCTAGTTTAATAACTAGGGTTTATAAGCCATAAAGTGTAATGATTAAACCACAATGATGGGATCGGACCAATGATTGAGTAATTAATGCTGGTGTCTAATGAATAATAAATAAACCCTAAGCAGCGATCACAAAGAACCTTAAAATGAATTAAAAAATCCAACCGACTCCACAACCAAATTAATAACAAACTACTAGACCAGGATTAAACACAAAGTGTAGAATCAAGATTTAATAACTAGAATATTAGAAGAATTGAAGTGGAGATCAACCGAAGATACGTCGGTTTAGGCATAAGATAGAATCGCCAAAGTCGCCAGACAAAGGGTGGGAGAGTCGCATGGCTTTAAGAACTTATGGTTTTGTGTTTTGAGGAAATTCAGTAGTAATCTTTTTGGAGGATTTTGTCACGATGATTCCAATGATTTGGGTTGTTCAATTACTTTTTATGTCTTTTTTTCTGTCACACCCCCAAATTATCTGATTTGCAGCGGAATGAAATTCCAGGGGCGTGACTGACATAGCACCATAGTTACAGTTATATTGAACGACCTAAAGTTTCGTTTAGAAAACGCGTCGTTTGATTAATTAAAACATTCAGAGTTTACAAAAGTTGGTCCCAAAAGATGTTTCATGTTTTCAGAAATCAGTTCATACAAATCAAACGAAAATTAAGTGCATAAACTATAGGGTGAGACACGTCGACTCCGCGACTCCATGATATGCCCTTATGCAAGCCAACATGTGATACGTTAATTACCTGAAAATACATTGCTAAAAAGGGTCAACAAAAATGTTGGTGAGTTCATTTGTTTATGTAAATGAAATGTTTCTACGATAATCATAAGTATAAAGTGTATGACAAATGTCACATAAAAATAATACATTAGCTCTTAAGCTCATGACCCCGAAGCTAGACTGAAATAAATGCCCCAAAAGGGAGTGTTTTGCCAAACACTCTGAATGATTGAAATGAAATGCGTTCGTTTGACAAGTTGGCGCTACCAACCCACCCTCAATAGATCTATCCACTCACCTTCGCTTGCTCACAATTAACGGTCCATGATAAATAAAAGGGGACTTTAAATTGGCAATGATGGTAACTTAAGCAATGTAAATGAGTTTGATACTTTGGTCCGTATGAAAAATGGTGCAATGTATTCTCCCCCGAGAATTTAGAAATCAAATAATAAATTTAAAACGGGGCTATGAAAACTCACCTGATATGATAGCAACAATGATAACAGTGGATGTGATGAAATGAGGCTCGGTCTCTAACCGCGACCTATTATGAATGATATGACCCAACGTAAGCAATGACATAACGCAACACATGCAAATACGTATGTTAACGATATCACTCGATACTTTTGAAAATAACGTTTATCGACGAAAAATACATTTTTGACGTCTCGTTAAGTTATAAACTACTTTTCATGTAAATATGTTGAAATGGTACTCCATGATCTTCGTTTGATGTTCTATCGGTGAATATAATGTTTTCGCCGCAAAAATAACACTTTTCCATTACTTGTGAAAGTATGTCCAAAATGGCCTCGTAAAATTAGTCGTGAAATATTGTACGTTAAGTGTTAGTGATCAAACTCGACATTTTTAAAAACCTTGCAACATAATCTTAATATCGTTTCATTTGACTTTTGATCAAACGTGCCTCGATCATATAGAAAATTGGCTATTCAACTTAGTGACTTGTAAAAATACTAGTTTCTATACTACACTTTATTTTTTATATAATGCTGTCAAAATAGTTTTATGAATCGTCGGCTTCAAACGTGCATATCTCGGTCGTTATAGGCTCATTTTCTACGTTCTTTATATCCACGGGTTCGTACAAATATGAACTAACATATTTTCAGTCGGTCGGCTAGTCTAGATCACGTCTAACCCCTCGTTTTGTCCTTTGAAGTTCGGAAAAACAGCAAGCTATTTTCAGAAATTTAGTTTTCGTCGTCTAACTTTGAAAAATCATAACTTTCTCATCGTAAGTCGGTTTTTACTCATTCTTGCGGCCACGGCTTCTTTTTTGAAAGAACTTTCTGAATATGAAGGCCAAAATATCCCCTGAGTTACTGAGTTTTCCAGATTTTCCGTTTAAGGACAGTAGCTATTATATAGTTGTTAAAACTCATTTCTATGGTTCAAGGCTTGATCATACCACTTCCAATCAACACCACAAGTACTCTAATCCTACCATACACCTTCTTAAGGTGTCATGGGGTCCTAAACATCACCAATCATGATGGGTTTCATGAGAATGTTACTAAAATGTATAGATCTAGTGTTTATAGTGAAAATGGATATCAAGTGGTATATGTAACATATATTTTGTATGACTAGCTATTAATAAATATTGATAATACATCAATATATAAATAAAATGAAAGTATGAAATGATCAAAATGGGTTCTTGAAGCTTACTTGAATTATAGAAGAGTTTTGGAGAAAAATGTCTAAGAACCTAGGGATTTTTATTTCAAAATCCTAGCTAGGAAGGCAAATGAGACTTGTTAGTAACTTGATCTATAAAAAATGATGGATTGATCTTGGTGTTCTTGGTTTGGCCGAACAAGGAGGAAGAAAAAGAGAGAATATGTGTCTTATTTTGCTAGTTGATTTGTAAGAATGATGTGTTTAGGAAATTAAATCAAAAGAATGGTTACTTGAAACATTAATGGGTTTTGTTTTATTAATCAAGTGCTAATGAGAAATAGGGAGCTAGGAGGGGCGGCACATGGAGCAAAAGAAAGAAGATTTGATGTGTAATTAAGGAACTTGTCCCATTTAAATAAGTACTAGTTGTTTGATGTATACATTAGGTGTTATCGGGTACCGAGTTAACTAGAAATAAATCTTGACGAGTTAAAATAAAATACGACAAAATTGTAAAAATTGTAAAATCATATTCCTTGCAAGAATCGGGTGTTAGAATAATTATCGTGTTGAAATATCGCAAACCGACGGAGTTATAAGCTCCTAACGGAAAATATAGCAATTGGTTTAAAAACACCGGGTAAAGTAATAATATAATCTTTATATTATTATAATTAGCATGAAAATATATTATGATCATAGTCGGGAGTATTGGGTATAATGTTATTAGTAATGACTGAGTTGTAACGTTTAATAAATAAATGAACATACGTTAATGAAAATCACACAAACCCGTGCATGACCTAATATGATATTGATGTTACTGATGATATGTAGACTACTCTAGTCTATATGAAGTGTCCTTACTGATGATGCATGAATACGCAGCTAAACCTTACTGGTTACGCAAATTTGAATACCCGTAAACCTAGTTTACGTAATGATGAATGAAAATCATGAATAGTGGTTTCCCTCCGGAAATGAATAGTATTTCGTGAATAGTAAAATTTTTTGACGACTTCTCAAAGTCTCAAACTGACTTCAAAAATGATGAATAGCGAAATGATGAATAGTGATCGGTGGATAGTAAATGATGAATAGTAACTCATGAATAGTAACTCATGAATAGTAATTTGTCGAGGTTTGGAAAATGACCTGAAATTGTGATTTGTCACAGTCGCCCACACAAAAAGGAATTCAGTCCCTGAATTCAGCTGGTGTTGGTCTCTGGAGTGGACTTGGTGAAAAGGTGTGGGTATTTGAGCAGCATCTGGTCTTCTCGTTCCTAAGTAAACTCAGGACCTCTACGAGAATTCTAGCGAACTTTCACGATCAGAATTCGACTTTGTTTCAACTGTTTGACCTCACGGTCCATGATTTCTGCTGGTTCCTCCACAAAGTTAAGCTTATCGTCGAGCTGAATTTCTTCCAATGGGATTACGAGCTTTTCGTCTGAAAGACATTTCTTGAGGTTTGAGACATGAAACGTGTTATGTATGCTGCTGAGCTCTGACAGAAGCTCAAGTTTGTGTGTTAGTCGGCCGATTCTAATTTAGAATCTGAAATGGTCCAATATACCTAGGGTTCCATCTCCCGTGTTTCCAAAATTGTGACATGCCTTTCCAAGGCAAGGCTGTCAATATAGTTCGTTCTCCAACTCGATTCCTAATGATTTGCTGCTTAGGGATACCTATTCTCAATGATTTTTGCATCCTGAACTGACCTAACTTTTCTATTGTTCACTTGTTGCTTGTAACTAATTCTTGACTTGTACAATTTCCTTTGTTGTTTCACAATTGAGTTCTAGACTAGTGAACTGGACTTCCCGATTTTGGTCTGTCAATAGGTAATTGGTACCTCAACCATATGGTGTCTTAAAGGGATTAATGGCATATGGTTGGCTCAACCATTTCTGAAATCAATCACACATGCCTTGAGCATATCTTCCAATGTTTGAATCGTTCTCTCGCTCTGACCATCGGTTTGAATCTTGTAATGTTTGCCAGAAGTTTAAAGTAAAGCGACTATTACGTCTGAAATGATAGAAATGGGTGCACCATGTTTTAAGGCTATTTCCTTGACGTAAGGTCTGGTAGACTGATCCATAGTATAAGTCTCTCTGATTGGAATGAAATGGGCTGATTTGGTGAGATGATCGACGATTACCCAAATAGCGTCAAATCCGCCTGATGTTTTGGGAAGTTCAGGGACAATCCCATTGTAATGTATTCCTATTTTCATCGGGGAATCTCTAGTTGCTGAAGTAATCCTATTGGTTTTTGATACTCGGCTTTTACTTTAGCGTAAGTAAGGTATTTGCTAGCATACATAGCTATGCCTGCTTTCATATTCGGTCATCAATAAGGTTTCTTAAGATTCTGATACATCTTATCAGAATCTGGGTGAATGGAGTACTTTGACTTATGTGATTCGTGCAATATCAACTCACGTATTCCACCATAAAGAGGTATCCAGCTTCTATCCTTGAAGCATAATACTTTGTCTGACCTCTTTACTAAATCATTTGCATCCTTTGGCATTCCATAGGGTTTTTCGTTCTGTCAGTTTTCTTCTTTGAGTGCCTCGACTTGAGCCTCGAGAATTCGTGATGGTAAAGGTGAAATGATTGTCATTCCCAATGATCTGACTCTCAAAGGCTTGGGCATTAGCTTTCTGAATTGTCCATTGGTTTGATGATGGTAGAGCGTGTGTATATCTGATTGGAAAGAAAATATCTTAAGGGGATTGTCAGAAGTTTGAGGTGCATCGTCTATCCTTTATTAGGATCCTTTGAAATGTGTACAACGTGTCTCGTGTGTTACACCCCGTGCCCGCTTAGACCAAAAATTAAAATTTTTACGCGGAAATACTTGAACTAAAACTGACCTTGACTAAAATCCATAAACATTCATACCTTGACCCTATTTTTAAATGAAACTAGACTCGATTACCTTCAAAACGACATGTGACACGACCCGTGACGACTTACGGATTAAAAGATACGATTTTTCAAAGTTTACCAAAAATCTATCAGACACCCTCCATCCGATCGGATCGCCAGCCATCCGAACGAATGGATTATTCTGTCCAGATTTTGCATTTCAAAATCCCCGCTTGGAAACCCGACTTCCCGAACTCGAAACTTGACCAAACATTCCAGATTTAATTAGTATATCAATGGGCTTATTTTCATACAAAAACATTTACCATTTGACCCTCGGAATAGTACTTTACAAATTAACGGGTTATGCACTAAAACCCGTTTTGACCCATTATCACCCCAAACCATTCATATCACTTCATTTTTACACCAAACTTGACCAACTTCATTACACTAACATAAAAAACATGTTCCATAGATACTTGACCCGTTTACTACCCAAAATGGGTACATTTGTACTTTTGCCAAACACTCCTTTAAACATTGACCCCAACACATTAAACACACTTTGACACACCGTTGACCACCCAAACTTTACGACGACCTTGACACACATTATGCAAATCATAAAAAAGACTCTCGGGGGTACAACCTTGTCTTGAGCTCGGTATTCTACCTAGCTCCTAATGCTTATTTTCTTCCGAACCGCTTTACAAGTCCTTAAGCCATAATTCAAGTCAAGTCATCTTCATCGCAATTAGACTACAAAACATTGGACACTTAAACCGTAAGCACGAATGCTTAGTAAGTAAAACGGACATAATATAACATTATACTTCATTCATACATTACGCATCTTAACCAACAATCCGTTAACACATTAAATACAACACATAACTTAACCACTTAAGCCATAACCTTTCTCTCCTTAATACACCCTTATCTAACACATCAATTAGCCTTATACTTACTTGCACATAACATCATCATACAAACCATTCATAAATCTTAACATATAATAACACATAAACACATAATGTATGGAAATCACCATAACATCATCTTATAGCCGGTTTACTTACCTTAGCTCCAAGCTAAGAGGTCACCTATAACATCACCATCATCATCTTCATCCTTTATCATCATCATCATCATCATCATCCTTTATTGTTAAATTAAAACCCATGAAAACACAACACCATAAATCAAGGGTTTACACAACCCATCTAACTTACCCATAGTCCTTTCCATATAATCATATGATCATACTTTGATCATATGATGAAACCCACTTTAATCATAAACCCCAACCTCATTATCATCAAAATAGAGAGAATACTTATTGGGAAAATCATTGGTAGGGATAACATATGGGCATTTGATCTCCATTTTCTTCATCCTAAACCTTCCACTAGTTTTCCCTCTCTTTTTCCCTCCTCCTATAACCGGACCAACAACACCCTTCTAATAATTGGGTGAAATATCTAGAATTTCCTAGATAAAGCTAGTTAGGTAGCAACTTTGGCCCTTTGGCACCTTAAGCCCCTCAAGTCTTATCCTTTCTATTTTAGCCACAATACTTACTATAACATTTTTACCACAATGGCAACTTAGGTCCCTTTAGTTATACATCACATTTTACATAACCACTTTAGTCATATTTTGACTATTAGGTTTGACCACAACGCAACATTCGTTGACTGGCCAATCACGTAAGGTCTTTATCCATTTTTATCTAGGGTGGGGTCCAAGTACCCGGGAAACGGGTCTAACAATTCTACCCCCTTATTTAGATTTCGTCCTCGAAATCTATCGTCTATTATTAACAAAAACTTAGTCACATAATACACCTCATTCCTAACACTTTCGATTCTTAGCTCATTTAGTTGCAACGATCTAAGTGATCATGCAACTCTATGCATACTATAACACATCATATGACCTTAGTCCACATTACTTCCCGCTTACTTCTATACCCTACAACTCTTGCTTAGATTACTACATAATACGAGACATACTTACTATAACTAGTTATCATTTCAATCCGTTCTATTACCGCTACATCACATTTTCACTTGCTTTATTCTCTATTCTCATTCTTTAACTACTTGATACTTGAGAAAACTTACGTTATTTAACTTTACATAAATACGCTTAGCTAATAATTTCACATCCAATCAACACCATTTATCTGTTTCTTTTACGCTTTTACAATTACTTCATTTATTCTACTTCTTTCTTCCTGTCCTTTTCGCTTACCTTTATAAGTCCTATGGAGAGTTACATGAATTTGCTTTATATCGTCATACCTTAACATTCACCATCACATTCTCATGACACTTATCATCACTTCTTTCCATTACTCATATTTCATACCACGCCACAATTTGTGTATTATAACATTTTTAAGCATCATTACAATTCTTTTAAATTATTTAACTTATACTTAACACGCAACACAAAGGTTCTCATAAGTCTCACTAAAAGATATACTCAAATTTTTAACCCTCCTATCTTAGTCCTTATAATTCCTAACTAATTTTAAACTTCCGCTTTCTACTTCCCTAACCCTACTCGTGCCATATCGGCAACACATAAGCCCACTCGTTCATACTTTCTCATTTATATGGAAAGGCGTCCCCATCAATGTAAATCAAGAAACATAAAGTCATGATTTTATATATTTCCAACATAACACAAGTACTCCTATTTCTAAATTTAACTTTTATTATCTCATCCTTTTTATACTTCCCATTTCCTTTTTAGACTTGGATCCGTATCATCAACACATTCATTATGGGGAGATTTTTATTGCTAAGGATGTAGGCAACCCCATTGCCGATGAAGGCAACACGTTTTATCCTGAAGGATCTTTAACATATCCCGAAAGATTTCTTAACATTCATTGACTTGGTCATCCCAGAGGATACCACCTTTAACATTCATCCCGAAGGATACCATCTTTAACGTTCATCCCGAAGGATCATTAACATTCATCACTTTACCACTTTCACATTTTAACATCGGATCCAAGCCATTAACATTTTATCCTATACACATTATCTCATCCATTTTATTTAGTGAAGGCAAGCGCATAGAGCATATGAACCTGCTTATTAAAGTTATACATTTCTATGTGTCTATCATCTTACATTCTAAATCCGCATTAATCATTTTCACCTTCTTACTTTACCTTTTACTCTACCCGAGTCTTCCACTTTTAAACCTTGCATAGGTAAATTTTCATTCATTCATTAGCATCATTTATTTTTCTTGCACATCTTGAGTCACTTTCACATTCTTATCTCGTTTAATTTTTTTTCATCACATCCTCTCGTTTAACTCATCACGTTTTATTATTCAACATTTTCGTCATAATAATCACCGCTAATGGAGCACATTAGCCGTGACATAATAATTTCCAAACAACACTTTAACCTCATACATACTCATCTCATTCCCTCTTACGTTCTTAGCTCATCGCCTTCTTATTCTCATACCTTATCTCATTTCTTAAATTATTTATGTATTTAAGCGATATTATTCTATCCCGCCATTTACATATATACCTTTCATAGGTCAATAACTTTAACATCTTCATTAGCATTACCTTTTCTTTTCACACATCCTATTTACATAAGTTTGTTACATTTACCGCACAATGTCTCATTATATTCTTGCTCGCATGCTTAACTTGTCTCATTTGATCATTAGCGTTTAAATCGTGCCCTTTTATCTTGTCATTACCTTACCAACACACCTTACTTTAATCCTATAAATTTTACGTCATGTTAAGCATATCATTTACATTCTTAACTTATCGTATTTAATTTCTAGCACTCAAACTTTTTCATTTAATTTCCATCCTTTATATACCCCCGCTTTATCGCAACTTTTCTTTCACACTTTACCCTCATGTACTTTACCTTACCGTTACCCCGTCTCTATACCAATTTAACTTTAGTCCTTAGTCACTAGATTTAATGAGACCATACGTTAGTCACAATTCATGCCATCCTTTCCTATCCTCATTCTTTAACCCTCAAGTCATCAAACACCTTATTATTAACTCTTAGTTTCATCTTGTCTTTTCACCCTATACGTTAGTACACTCAATATCATTACGATCCATACTTAAAGCGTCATTACTATATCTCATTCGTTTTCCTTATGTCAACAAAACTTTAACAATTAGCGTGTCAATTCCATCTTATCATTACACATTATAATTTAGTACACTTTTTGTCATCACGATCCATTATTTATGCGTTAATACCTTAAGTTACTTATTAACCCCATCTCTAATACCATTTAGCATCTCTCTTCACATCTTGCTATTGCTATTCTTCTATAACACACAATCTCGTGTTGTTTACCATTACGTTGATCCACTTACTTACACATATACAACCCAACTATAAACTTATTCTTACGTTCGTCAACAACTCGCTACGTGTCATCTTTATTTTAGACAAGTTCTATATAATGCTTGTCCATTACAATTTACACATTTTCTATGTGTTCTTACAACGCACTTTTACTATTACTCGTCAACCCCATGTTGACCATATTCTCAACTTATAATATCACTTCATTTTAGTCTATTCAACTTTTATGCATATAAACCTTACATAGGTTTATTCTATAACATTCTCATTAATCTTATCATGCACATTTCAAATATTTTAACATGGTTATATTCATGTTTTACAATTCTTTCTAACACATTTCATATCACTTATGACTTCAAGCGCAATCTATATCTCATTTATTACTTTCACTCATCGCTTAATCTTTTATTAATAACACATTTTACTATTCATGTTATATATGCAACATGATCTCATCACGTCTTAACTTCGCACTTCAACTTTCTCATTTTAGTTTTTTCGTATAAGAGTTCGTGCCTTCAAGCATCTAATCGTTATTATATCATTTGTTTCCTTTTAATCATCAACTACGAGCATACTTTATTATTCATTTCTTACTTTATTTCAAGTTTTCAAAGCATCTATGCTTCATCAAACACTTCTCATACTTATCTTATTTCATAAATCAATGTGTTCTTTTTAACTTTTCCGACCACAACTAGGTCAACACATGTATATTGCAATTATACCTTATATTAGATCTAATTCATACTTCACACAACTCCTATTATCAACCACATTAGCTCAAAAATCATTATTCGCACATAACGTTCAAGTCTCACATAATACGCATTCCAATGCATCTATCATACTTCATACACTTCTATGCATTCATGCTATCAAGCATAATCTTATTCTACTTAGACATATAACCAACTACCGTAAACTTAACATCGCATAAACGATAACACTTAACATTTAACACTTGTCCAAAAGTGTTTTAACATTTATAATCATAGTCAACTCACATAGTCTATAGTTCATATATCACCTCGCATAATCAATCTATGTCTAAGCATCAACAGTTTAATTAGCCGCAAGCAATAGCCTACCTTATAACTAAGGCATCATATAACTTTAATCTACTCACTAACCCATCTCCAATATCACTTAGTATTTCCACTCGCATTCCATTACTATTTCTCTATCATACATTCGCATAATCACAAAATAAACACCGGCACCAAACGAGGTGCAAAGCTAACTAACTATTCAAACACTTCAAGTCCTCCATGGACTTCTATCACATATACAATAACACATAACACACATTCCTCACTTATCATCCTTAAGCTCATCTATCATAACACATAATTCATCTCATACTAAACTATTACTTTCCGCATTACTAACACTTACGTTCATGGCTTCTACTAGTGGTTTAAGACTAGGCAATCCTATAGTGGAAACCTAATTCACTTAAACCGAAGCTCTGATACCAAGTTGTTACACCCCGTGCCCGCTTAGACCAAAAATTAAAACTTTTTACGCGGAAATACTTGAACTTAAACTGACCTTGACTAAAATCCATAAACATTCATACCTTGAGCCTATTTTTAAATGAAACTAGACTCGATTACCTTCAAAACGACATGTGACACGACCCGTGACGACTTACGGATTAAAAGATATGATTTTTCAAAGTTTACCAAAAATCTATCAGACACCCTCCATCCGATCGGATCGCCAGCCATCCGACCGGATGGATTATTCTGTCCAGATTTTGCATTTCAAACCATTCATAAATCTTAACATATAATAACACATAAACACATAATGTATGGAAATCACCATAACATCATCTTATAGCCGGTTTACTTACCTTAGCTCCAAGCTAAGAGGTCACCCATAACATCACCATCATCATCTTCATCCTTTATCATCATCATCATCATCATCATCCTTTATTGTTAAATTAAAACCCATTAAAACACAACACCATAAATCAAGGGTTTACAGAACCCATCTAACTTACCCATAGTCCTTTCCATATCATCATATGATCATACTTTGATCATATGATGAAACCCACTTTAATCATAAACCCCAGCCTCATTATCATCAAAATAGAGAGAATACTTACTTGGAAAATCATTGGTAGGGATAACATATGGGCACTTGATCTCCATTTTCTTCATCCTAAACCTTCCACTAGTTTTCCCTCTCTTTTTCCCTCCTCCTATAATTGGACCAACAACACCCTTCTTATAATTGGGTGAAATATCTAGAATTTCCTAGATAAAGCTAGTTAGGTAGCAACTTTGGCCCTTTGTCACATTAGGCCCCTCAAGTCTTATCCTTTCTATTTTAGCCACAATACTTACTATAACATTTTTACCACAATGGCAACTTAGGTCCCTTTAGTTATACATCATATTTTACATAACCACTTTAGTCATATTTTGACTATTAGGTTTGACCACAACGCAACATTCGTTGACTGGCCAATCACGTAAGGTCTTTATCCATTTTTATCTAGGGTGGGGTCCAAGTACCCGGAAAACGGGTCTAACATCGTGACAAATCCTACAACGGTAGGTTTCTTCGAAAAGGTGTTATCGAAGAACAAAGCTATGGTAACGGTTTCTGATTCCTTGTGCCCTGCTCTAACTGATATTAAGACATGTGTCTCTCTTCACCTAAGATTCTTGGTCTTTATTGCTAAAATTCGCGCTATTTAATAGTTTTTCCTTAGATCTCCTTCGTCAAAAGTTTCCCATGCTATGTTTGTCAATCACAAGATCCTAAATGTATGAAGTGTCGTAGTATGGTGATTGGTTTTCAAAATGTGACTCGATATGGAGCGTTTTGATTGAAATCTTCCTCTGAACAATTAATTTACAAGTTTGGAGTAATGAATCTTACAACTTGAATAAATGGATTCCACAAGTGTGAATAAATGAAGTTTTATGTTTGAATGAATAAACCTTTCTTTCGATACAGAGTGTTTTCTTTGTAATCTTCCTTTGAACCAATGGATTTACAAGTTCGAATAAATGAATTTATAGGTTTGAATGAATTTTCTAAATCTGAACAAATGAAATTTCTCTCTCAATATGGAGCGTTTTGTTTGAAATCTTTTTCCTGAATAAATGAATTTTTCAAGTTTGGATAATTTCAGTGGTTATGCAAGTTTGGACTGTTTTCAAATACGACCAAAGATTTTAGAGATAGGTTTTCGACATGACGTGGATAGGAATGTCTTAGTAAGTTTGGTGTTAAATAATGTCTATTGGTTAATCTTGGGTAAGACTTGTGGGTATGTATATCCAACTTGCTTGATCCTTTCTAAACTGGATCATGACTTAGGTTCGTTGTCCTACTTGGTCTAACTATTACTTCTGAAATGATAGGATTTGGTGACTATGCCAACTATAGTGATTTAGATTGCCTCGTGAGATCTTATGTTTTTCCGTTGCGATACGAATCAACTTACTGTATATTTCTCGTCCTTGTTTGTAGTTTCGTAATCCTTCCATTGTTTTATTAGGTCATGGAATACTCTTTTTGGATAGAAAATCTTTCCTAGAAAGGTCAAGGTTGAAATTCCAACTTAACGGTTGAGTGAGTAATATGTGGTGTAGGCATCTAGTGAGGGTCTATCAAAAGGGATGTTTATGAAGAATTTACTTGTTTACAAAGCTTTTGAATGAAATTTGTTACTATGAACTTTTGAAAAGATGATTGTTTCTTTCATGGCATAATCCTCCCTGAATTAGACATAGGTGATCAGGTTATGTAAAATTGAGGGCAAATGATGCGATGCTCGGTTTAGTCAAGGTAGCCTTATATTTCTCAAAAGTTTTAGATGATGTTCAACGTGTTGTTTGGTAAAATAGTAGTAAATAGTTGGTAGAACGACAAAAAATCAATTTATAAGGCGGTAGTAACGTAACTTTTTTTTTTAGAATGTTGTGAAATTATTCCCTGAGATGGTAGTAAAATAACTTGAGGTAAGGTTATGTGAAACAGTTTTATAAAGTGGCAGTAATATATCTTGTAACAAGATTGTTGAATGGGTTATAGGACGTGTATGGAACATCTTACGGAATGGTAATAGTCTTTAATCAGGGGCGAAATTTACCTAACTCCTACTGGGATAGTGGTATGGTGTTGCGATATGATTGAAAATTGGGCAAATGGAATAGGAAATGAAATAAACGAAAATTGTGCTCATGGTGGAGATGCTAAAAGATAGGGATTACATTAGATAGAAGAGTACATGGTACAACGAGGTTACAAGAAAGTACTTAAGATAGATTACTTAAAGAAATACAACTCTAGCGGGCTCCATCTATGGTTTATTATTAAGGCATAAGTTCCTTGTGCTTAAACATGGTTGTCGTCCTCAATGTTGTTGATGTCCTGGCAAACTCCTTCTCTGGTGATATAAGCTCTCCCAAGAGCTATTTCACCCTGACTCCCGGTTCCTTGGCTCCTCTGTTTTGGACAATCACACCTGTAATGTCCTATCTCCCCGCAACCAAAACATGTCACTGGAGGTTTCTGATTTCTGGCAGTGATTGGAAAATTGCATTTGCTGATTGAGTGACCACTCCTCTTACAGTTGCCACATGGAGAAGGACAATACCCTGGGTTATGATGACTTTGACACTTGTTACATTTGGGTAGGGTACCTCTGTAACCTTTCTTTCCAGTTGGCCCAATAGGACAGGCTTCTACCACTCCTTGTATCTTAGATGGTTGTTGTGCAGTACTTCTTCCTTGGTCGTTGTGGTTGTCCCATTTTCATTTATTGTTGTTATTGTTCCCTACGGCCTTGGTGTGAGCTATGTGTTCCTCTGCCTCGTTCGCCATAAAGACAGCTTTAAACATGGTGTCAGGTTCTGATAAGGTGACCAACATCCGAACTTCAGGGGAGAGTCCCCCGATATACCTCTCAAGTTTCTTGCTTTCTGGTTCCTCCATTGCAGGGCCTAGTCGTGCTAATTCGTAAAAACGTTTAGTATACTTGGCAACATCATCTCCTACCATTGTAAAGTCTAGGATTTCCTGTTCCATTGCTTGTATTTTGCTTCTTGAACAATATTCTAAGGTCATCATCCTTCTTAGTTTCTCCCAAGAGATTGAGTAAGCAGCGTCGACCCCTACTTTCTGAACATGTTTAGTCCACCATTCCTGGGCATGATCCCGAAAAGTGCAAGTAGCGAACTTAACTTTATCTTCCTTGCGACAGTTGCCATTTTGAAATATTGTTTCTACTTCTCTGAACCATTTGTAAAATCCCTTCTCGCCTTCAGTTCCGCTAAAGGTGTGGGGGTTGCAATCCATAAATTCCTCATGGGTAAGATTTTCGGCGAAGGCTGTCACTATGTTCTTGGCAATGAGTTGCTCAACGGTGACTTGTGTCATGTCTGGAGTGGCTTGCTTTAACCTAACTTCTTCAACATCATAAGAGACCATGAGAATTTATAAGTAGTAAAGATCATCATACTCACATATATGCAATCATGACACGTATAAATGGAATGAGATCACAACAAGGTGCAATCACGAAATACCATAAATATAATCATAACACCCGTGGGTATATACCATGAAAGTTTCGGTTTACATGAACCGATATCATAGATAGCACAACCATATCCATGTAGTAGAGTCAATACTTGGTGATTTCGTTGTACAACAATCAAAATACTACAAGTTTCTTTGAACTACGCCACACAATCCGTGGCTGGGATAATAGTAAAAGCTAGTAAAGACATAAGTCTAGTCTAGAGGCTTCCTGGATTGCGGCATCTTGGGGTTGAGATGAGTCATGATGTGGGGTCTGAAGTTGTGCATCGATCATGTCTGAGGTAGTGTCGATTCCAAACCATTCTTGAGGAATCTGCTGATGTTCCTGTTGAGTCGGTGGTCTTGGTATTATCCACAAAGTGTCATCTAGCTCCCGATATGTGGGGATGGAAAAGGGGAATGACGATGGTGGTAGTGGGATTGTAGGGACAGTCTCTTGAATTCCAAAGGTCTCAGTGCCATATCTGGTAGTCTCTCCTAAGTCTTGCTCAGGTAGTGTTAATGTCTCAAATAGATGAAAATTATCACTCAATAATGGTGAGTGATATGGAAATGTCGAGGTATAGGAAGGTGAGAGTGGTGATGTCGGTGTATTAGTGAATGAAAAAGCATCCTCGATAACCGAGTCTGCTGGAATGATAATAGGGTGATTGGGTGAAGACATCTCAGTGACAATCGACGTAAAATGAAAGTGAATAACACCTCACATTATGCGAGTTATGATGAAATGATGTATGTATCAAACCGCATGTATAGTGAATATGCACTTATGATGAAATGGTGAGATGCTATGATGATGTGGTTATAGTCTAGGGTCAATGATACAACCTAGTTCGCTATAACCTTTGCTCTGGTACCAATCTGTCACACCCCCAAATTATCTGATTTGCAGTGGAATGGAATTCCAGGGGCGTGACTGACATAGCACCATAGTTACAGTTATATTGAACGACCTAAAGTTTCATTTAGAAAATGCGTCGTTTGATTATTTAAAACATTCAGAGTTTACAAAAGTTGGTCCCAAAAGATGTTTCATGTTTTCAGAAATCAGTTCATACAAATCAAACGACAATTAAGTGCATAAACTATAGGGTGAGACACGTCGACTCCGCGACTCCATGATATGCCCTTATGCAAGCCAACATGCGATACCTTAATTACCTAAAAATACATTGCTAAAAAGGGTCAACAAAAATGTTGGTGAGTTCATAGGTTTATGTAAATGAAATGTTTCTACGATAACCATAAGTATAAAGTGTATGACAAATGTCACATAAAAATAATACATTAGCTCTTAAGCTCATGACCCCGAAGCTAGACTGAAATAAATGCCCCAAAAGGGAGTGTTTTGCCAAACACTCTGAATGATTGAAATGAAATGCGTTCATTTGACAAGTTGGCGCTACCAACCCGAACAGAGGCGTCACCCTCAATAGATCTATCCACTCACCTTCGCTTGCTCACAATTAACTGTCCATGATAAATAAAAGGGGACTTTAAATTGGCAATGATGGTAACTTAAGCAATGTAAATGAGTTTGATACTTTGGTCCGTATGAAAAATGGTGCAATGTATTCTCCCCCGAGAATTTAGAAATCAAATCATAAATTTAAAACGGGGCTATGAAAACTCACCTGATATGATAGCAACAATGATAACAATGGATGTGATGAAATGAGGCTCGGTCTCTAACCGCGACCTATTATGAATGATATGACCCAACGTAAGCAATGACATAACGCAACACATGCAAATACGTATGTTAACGATATCACTCGATACTTTTGAAAATAACGTTTATCGACGAAAAATACATTTTTGACGTCTCGTTAAGTTATAAACTACTTTTCATGTAAATATGTTGAAATGGTACTCCATGATCCTCGTTTGATGTTCTATCGGTGAATTAAAATTTTTTCGCCGCAAAAATAACACTTTTCCATTACTTGTGAAAATATGTCCAAAATGGCCTCGTAAAACTAGTCGTGAAATATTGTACGTTAAGTGTTAGTGATCAAACTCGACTTTTAAAAACCTTGCAACATAATCTTAATGTCGTTTCATTTGACTTTTGATCAAACGCGCCTCGATCATATAGAAATCGGCTATTCAAATTAGTGACTTGTAAAAATACTAGTTTCTATACTAGACTTTATTTTCTATATAATGCTGTCAAAATAGTTTTATGAATCGTCGGCTTCAAACGTGCATATCTCGGTCGTTATAGGCTCGTTTTCTACGTTCTTTATATCCACGGGTTCGTACAAATATGAACTACCATATTTTCAGTCGGTCGGCTAGTCTAGATCACGTCTAACGCCTCGTTTTGTCCTTTGAAGTTCGGAAAAACAGCAAGCTATTTTCAGAAATTTAGTTTTCGTCGTCTAACTTTGAAAAATCATAACTTTCTCATCGTAAGTCGGTTTTTACTCATTCTTGCGGCCACGGATTCGTTTTTGAAAGAAATTTCTGAATATGAAGGCCAAAATATCCCCTGAGTTACTGAGTTTTCCATATTTTCCGTTTAAGGACAGTAGCTAATATATAGTTGTTAAAACTCATTTCTATGGTTCAAGGCTTGATCATACCACTTCCAATCAACACCACAAGTACTCTAATCCTACCATACACCTTCTTAAGGTGTCATGGGGTTCTAAACATCACCAACCATGGTGGGTTTCATGAGAATGTTACTAAAATGTATAGATCTAGTGTTTATAGTGAAAATGGATATCAAGTGGTATATGTAACATATATTTTGTATGACTAGTTATTAATAAATCTTGATAATACATCAATATATAAATAAAATGAAAGTATGAAATGATCAAAATGGGTTCTTGAAACTTACTTGAATTATAGAAGAGTTTTGGAAAAAAATGTCTAAGAACCTAGGGATTTTTATTTCAAAATCCTAGCTAGGAAGGCAAATGATACTTGTTAGTAACTTGATCTCTAAAAAATGATGGATTGATCTTGGTGTTCTTGGTTTGGCCGAACAAGGAGGAAGAAAAAGAGAGAATATGTGTGTTATTTTGCTAGTTGATTTGTAAGAATGAAGTGTTTAGGAAATTAAATCAAAAGAATGGTTACTTGAAACATTAATGGGTTTTGTTTTATTAATCAAGTGCTAATGAGAAATAGGGAGCTAGGGGCGGCACATGGAGCAAAAGAAAGAAGATTTGATGTGTAATTAAGGAACTTGTCCCATTTAAATAAGTATTAGTTGTTTGATGTATACATTAGGTGTTATCGGGTACCGAGTTAACTAGAAATAAATCTTGACGAGTTAAAATAAAATACGACGAAGTTGTAAAAATTGTAAAATCATATTCCTTGCAAGAATCGGGTGTTAGAATAATTATCGTGTTGAAATATCACAAACCGACGGAGTTATAAGCTCCTAACGGAAAATATAGCAATTGGTTTAAAAACACCGGGTAAAGTAATAATATAATCTTTATATTATTATAATTAGCATGAAAATATATTAGGATCATAGTCGGGAGTATTGGGTATAATGTTAGTAGTAATGATTGAGTGGTAACGTTTAATAAATAAATGAACATACGTTAATGAAAATCCCACAAACCCGTGCATGACCTAATATGATACTGATGTTACTGATGATATGTAGACTACTCTAGTCTATATGACGTGTCCTTACTGATGATACATGAATACGCAGCTAAACCTTACTGGTTACGCGAATTTGAATACCCGTAAACCTAGTTTACGTAATGATGAATGAAAATCATGAATAGTGGTTTCCCTCCGGGAATGAATAGTGTTTCGTGAATAGTAAAATTTTTTGACGACTTCTCAAAGTCTCAAACTGACTTAAAAAATGATTAGTAGTAAAATGATGAATAGTGATCGGTGAACAGTAAATGATGAATAGTAATTTGTCGAGGTTTGAAAAATGACCTGAAATTATGATTTGTCACATTTTTTTTTTTGGTTAGGGTTTTCTTTTGTGTAAAAGAATGAGCCCGTTAATTATTCACATCTGGCTACATGTCAATTAAACAATTACTATCAACCCCATGTGTATTTTTTTTTCTTTTTCAAATCTACTTTTAATAACGAAATTTTAAATGTTTAACTAAATTCTATTCAATTTTGATTTTTTATTAACCAATCAGACTGCTCGATTTCACCTACGTGGCAAAATTGAGCTCTCCTATTATTCCAATTATTTTTTCAATAAGAATGTTTTGACAAAATCACTCTGAAATGATGTAATTCTTTTATTATATAAATATAAAAGATGACGTAAGAAAAAACTATTAGGCTAGTCACAGTCGATGACCAAAGTGACCTGGGTCATTGGCTGCCACGTCAGCTTTCTCTCTGCGACGACCAGACACGACCAAAGTGCCACAGTCGATGACCGACTTTTTTTTTTAATCAAATATTTAAAAAAAAAAATTAAAAATTAAAATTTATTAAAAATAAAAACATTACAATACTAAATTAAAAATACGAAAGCGATTACAAAGGTAAACTAATCATCTAAGTTGTAGCGAGTTTTGATTGTTGCCTTAAGCTGCTAAAACTCATTTTGGTGTTGTTCGGGCAAAGTTGGGTCGATTTTTGAGTAGTAGAAGATCAAATCTTGCTCCCGTTTTGTTATGTCCATGATTTTGACTTATTTTCATTGGAGTTCCATTTTCCATCTTTTTTATGGCTAGCTCTTCTTGCTTCATCTTCAGATATGCGTCTTCAATGTCGTTCTTTTTTCCCTCTTTTGACGGCTTCAATTTGAAGAAGGTCTTGGTTAGCGAAGCTGTCCACGATGATGGTGGATCACGAGAGGAGAAGGAAGATTTCTTCCTGGCTGCGTCACGACCTTCTGGTCGTGATTCTCTAGTATCGTCTTCATCTTCAGAATCATCTACATCTTGAAAATTCAAAGGACCTTGTGTTTACCCCGAGGTTGTTGTAGAGCCCTTTGATTTCTTCCGACTATTCGTTCGGATAGCATGCCCCTCCGTCTTCCAAGCATCATGATGCCTCAAAATTTTCCAACATTCCTCCAAGTTGAAATCATGACCGTAAATCACACGGTATTCTGTCAAAACTTTCTCCCTATCATCAGCATCATTATCTCCACTACCATGGTTATGCTTGATATTATCCATGATAGCAGCAAAATTTCCAACCCTACTCCGAATCCTATTCTTCCATTTGGTGGTGATAGAGTCATACGTTCTTTGTGAACCGGTTTCATTTGGAAAATACGCTATCACCTCCTCCCAAAAGCGGTGCCTGTTCATAGCGTTTCCTCGCTTGGAATTTTTCGACACATAAACCCAAGCTCTACAAAGTGCGATCTCTTCCGCCTTTTATCATGGTGCCTGTTTTTTGGCCGGTTCGGCTTTCTTGCCTTTATCCTTCGCCTTTGTAGCACGTCGCGAAGCAGTCCTTGGTTTGATGGGTGATGTCTCTTCGACATCGTCATCGTCTCCAAAAGGGAAAGAACCGTGGTACGAACCATGGTAAGAACCGTGACCCGAACCTTGGCCTATCGACGCATCTTGACTCGGATATTGTGGCGTCGAATGGTCTACCATAAAATCCTCCAAATCCATATCAAGATTAACACCCCGAAGTGGGGAATAATCTTCATACGGTTGGGAAGAATGCAAGAAATCCATGTTAGGCCGATACGACGACCCACTTGGTTCTTGGTGTTAATCCGTATTAGGACGATTAACGTAAAGTAGGTTTTGATTTTGGTTCAGTTGTGGTAGTCGTGATGGATATTCAAAAGAGGGTGCACGAAATCGAATACCCCGATGTTGTGGTGGTGTTATGCCCGTTAGTTCAAAGTTGTTTTCCGGCAAGAAATTCAAATTCGAAGCATTTTGGGGTAGTCGGGATCGTCGGTCTTTTGATGTGGGAGTGTTTTTCTTTGACATGATGAGAAGTTGTTTATGGATGAGAAGTTGTTTGAAATTGTGTGTTTAGAAGTGTGTTTGAGGTTGGTATTTATAAGGTTGAAAAAGTGTTTTTTTTTTTAATGCAACGGTTAAATGGTTTAAAAGTCGGTCTAATTTTAGACCGACTTTGGTTTTGGTTTGCAATCAACCGATATTCGACCTCATGTCCACATTCATGTCGACCGATTTGGAGATCGGTCAAGATTGTTGATCGACCGATATTTTCTAGTCGAGTGTGGCCAGCCTAACAGTTGACTTACATGTTATCTTGAAATAAAAAGATTTCGATTAAATTTTTTCCTAAAAAACCGAATTTTTATTGTTCTTAAACTCTTAGGGTCACCCGACACAACAATTATAAAAGTGTCCCAAGTAAAGACTTCTATATTAAAACAAAACGGTGGCCGAAAAGTCGAACTTGTGAGAACATAATCAAACGAGGAGTAATAACTCATAATGGATATCTATCATGACATCCATGAAAACCGTAGAATGATTTGCACATGTTTAAAACGTTAGTCATTGCACCGATATCTCTCATGATTGTAGAACTTTTGGTCTAGAGACTAGAAACATTGAACTTGTCAAATAAGACATGCTTCAAAGTAGCAACATGTGCAAAAAAATAGACAAACACTTAGGAAAAAAATGTCTGTATCATGGCCTCATGGGAATCACTCACAAATATTTATGAAAAAAATACTTATAAATTTCGAAAACAAAATGATTACACGGGGATGTAGACTAAAGTACTAAACGTTAGGGGTGGCAATTACTAACACGACACGAAACACGATCCAATATCGACACGAAAATAAACGGGTTAGGTTTCAGGCTAAGCAAGTTCAGGTCGAAAATAGGTTGACACGACTCACCTATTTAATAAATAGGTTAGGTTTGGATTGAGATTCTCAACTCGATTCCAACCCGTCAATCCGTTAAATTAGAAATATTAAATGTTAGAAGTTATGTGTTTAGTTTCATTATTGCAAGACCCAACTATTTTGTGTCTCTATCTTATGATATCATCGATTTTCAAAATATTTTGTAACCGTATATGCGTATGTGTCAGAATATTTATCGTGCCGCTTACAAGGTTTCAAATATACACCTTATTATATTTAATATATCCCATCAAATTCATATTCGAATCATAAACGAGTCGACACGACTGACGCGTTTGATAAACGTCTTTAGTTTATGGTTGAACTTCTCAACTTGATTAACTAAACATGCCAGATATAGGTTGAGATGTTTAAACTCGTCAACCCGGACACGACCAAAGTTACCACCCCTACTAAACGTAAACAATTACATATATACCTACTAAAACTTTTATATTTGCATATATATATAACAAAACATGGTTATACAACATTATATTATGCATTCAATGAAACAATATGTAAATATTCATGTTTAATGGGTATATATATGTAATATCCCCATAGGGAAGAGATCTCAAATATCCGTAAAAAGGATAAAAAAAAAAATTCTTTTAAAAGTTCTCGAAAAAAGCCAAAAAATTTTCACAAGATCGAATATATTGGTGCATAACAAAGTTGTGAAAGAAGTTTTTCTAATTTTATGTTTTTATATGTTTTTTTTAATGCACAAAAAACAAAATGCAAAAAGTCAAAAGAAATTGGGTCCAAAAACGAATTTTTAATGCACAAAAAATTAACGATTTAATGCCAAAACGTTTTTTTCATAATTATTTTTTGGCAAAACTATCCACTTTTAGAAAAACTTACTTCACAATTTTTTTTATCCACCAACATACTCGATCTTGTGAAATATTTTTGAAATTTTTCGAGAACTTTTAAAAAATATATAATTTTTTTTCATCCTTTTTACGGATATTTTTCTTTTGTTTTTAACTTTACCATATCCCCATAAAAGTTAAGTGTGTTAAAACTAAAAAAAATTAAAAAAATTAAAAACCTTGTATGAGTTGTATCCAAAAAGATGCGAATGTTTGCAGTGAGTCGTAAGAAATAAGAATAAAAAACTTTTTCTTTGCAACATATTCTCTTGAAAAGTCTTTGAAAAGAAGGATAAAATCTGAAGATTACTGCCCCATGAAATATATAAGGATGACCTCATGATCCCGTAAAAATAAAGAAAAAGCTTTTTCTTTAAATGTTAAAAAGCATCTTTAGTCTAACACGTGCTTTTATTCCTTTCAATTTCGCTGCATCTCATGTCTAATTATTCTTTTCTTTCACAGCTTACCCAAATATTTATCCTAGTTTTAGTTTTAAAAATCATTCAAAATAACAAAACTAGGTTTCAATTTTTATTTAATTCATCGTATATTCATTCAATCAAAAATAGGGTTTTGCCTCAACGTAAAATCATTTTCAAGAATGTGAAGTTCATCAAAAATAAGGTTTTGCTCAAAGTGAGGTAAAATGAAACAACTATAACAAATCTTGATCAACAAAGCATAAATTAACATTAGTCCCTGTGGTTGTGACTCATAACGGGTTTGGTCCCTGAGACTAACTGGTTTAACAGGTTTAGTCCCTGTGGTTGCGACCCATAACGGGTTTAACAGGTTTAGTCCTTAAACTTTTTTTCTAACAGATCCAGTCCCTGTGGTTGCGACCCATAACGGGTTTGGTCCCTGAGACTAACTGTCGTTAGTTTTTTCCGTTAGCTAACGACCATTTGAAAAAAAATTTGCACCGTTAGTCCTTTATACTAAAGACCGTTTATACTTAACTCAAAATTTGCTTTTTTTTTTTTTCTTCTAAAAAAAATGGTTTTCTTATAATTTTTTTTCTTCTGAATATCTTTAAAATTTATACACGTTTTTATACATATTTTTATACACGCTTTCATACACACATTTTTATACACACATTTTTTATACACACGTTTTTATATACATGTTTTTATACACGCTTTTATACACATGTTTTTATACACGTTTTTATACACATTTTTATACACATATTTATACACATATTTTTATACACGTTTTTATACACATGTTTTTTATACATATGTTTTTATACACATACTTTTATACATGAGTTTTTATACACACATTTATACGCACATTTATACACACATTTATACACATATTTTTATACACACGCGTGTGTATAAACGTGTGTATAAAAACATGTATAAAAATATGTGTATAAAAATGTGTGTATAAATGTGCGTATAAATGTGTGTATAAAAACGTGTGTTTAAAAACATGTGTATAAAAAACATGTGTATAAAAACGTGTATAGAAATATGTGTACAAAAATGTGTATAAAAACATGTGTATAAAAACTTGTATAAAAACATGTGTATAAAAAACATGTGTATAAAAACGTGTATAAAAATATGTGTATAAATGTGTGTATAAAAACGTGTATAAAAACACGTATATAAAACCGTGTGTATAAAAAATGTGTTTATGAAAACGTGTATAAAAATAGTGTATAAATTTTAAAGATATTTGGGGGAAACAAATTATAAGAAAACCATTTTTTTAACTTTTTTATTTTTTGTAATTTTTTAGGGAAAAAAATTGAGTTAAGTATAAAGGACTAACGATGCAAATGTTTGTTGAAAACGGTCGTTAGCTAACGGAAAAAACTAACGACAGTTAGTCTCAGGGACCAAAACCGTTTTGGGTCGCAAACACAGGGACTGGATCCGTTAAAAAAAGTTTAGGGACTAAACCCATTAAACCCGGCAGAACACAGGGACCATTTATGAAATTAACTCTTAACATTAATTGTTCATCTTTTATGTGTTTCTAAAGTTTTTATCATAAAATTTCAATCTAGTCAGGTGTTCGATGAAATGTCTTAATAAAGAAATTTTGTAATCTTACAGTTTGAAGATGTTAATTAGAATATAAATGTTTTAGTAATTCATAAAAGCTTTTATGTATGATGAAAAAAAAAATTATGATGAACAAAACTTTGATATGCAATTGTTCACCACACACTCATCATGTGTAATTAAAGAAAACTCAGCAAAGAAGTTGTTCATCAAAAAATGCGTGAGAAACAAAATTGTTAATCAAGTAAATGTTCATCAAAAAATATATTTAACAAAGAAGTTGTTTATCAAAAACTTGTTATGTTCATCAAGGAATATAAAATGTGTGTAATGTTCATCAGTTTTTTTTATGTCCATCAATATACTGCGAGGATGTTCATCAGTAAAAAATGTTCATCGTTACAAAATATTCATCAATATCAAGTTGTTTATCAATACTTGAAGTGTTCATCAATATTTCGCCTAAAACGGATAAGAAATGACACATGTCAACACTTGATGACTTTTAGAAGGAAAAAACTTTCCATTTAATACTCTTCCTATGAACGATGCATATAAACTATCGTAATGAATGAATAAAGATCTTAAACTAAAAATAGCAAAAAGAAACATTTCAAACTCTATTTTTGAAGAAGATTCTTTAATTTATCTGTAATCAACAAAACAAACAAGAGATATCTCTATTCACACAACAATTACTTTCTAATAAAGGCCGAAAGAGATACCTCTATTCACACAACAATTTCTTTTTAATTCTTTGAGTTTTTTCGAGTTATTCTACAAACCAAAGATTCCTCACATATCAAGGGACTCATCCCCACCATCCATCTAAAAATAAATCAATGGTTGAGATTAAAAGCATTTTAATATTTCACCCATTTTTTATAATTTAATTATCTCTTAAACCGTTAATCGTTAAGCGAAAATAATTACACCATCGCGACGAGCATTTAATTATCTTTCTATAGACGGGCACTTTAATATACTTTCGACAAAAAAAAAAAAAATCATTTTTTTCACGTTTTTTTTCGTAGCCGAAAAAATCATATATGATATATCATATATGATATATCATATATGATATTACATATCATATATGATATCTAATATCATATCATATATGATATGTAATATCATATATGATATGTAATATCATATATGATATGATATTAGATATCATATATGATATGTAATATCATATATGATATATCATATATGATTTTTTCGGCCACGAAAAAAAACGTGAAAAAAACGAAAAAAAAAAATTTGTCGAAAATATATCAAAGTGCCTATCTATTGAAAGATAATTAAATGCTCGTCGTAATGGTATATTTTTTTTCGCTTAACGATTAACGGTTTGAAAGATATTAATATTTGAAAAAAAATGATGAAAGTGGGTTTTTTAAATTGTTGGGATTAATCTCATCCATTAGATCAAATAAAGATGGAGGGTGGAGATTAGTCCCTTGGTATGTAAAAAAGTTTGGTCCTCAAATGATCTTAAACCATTTCTTTTTAATTCTTTTTGTTTTTTCGAAATGATGGTTATGCTTTGCGAATGACATCTAGTGTTGAGGTAATTAATCTGTATGTTACAACTTACAAATATTTAGTTTAATACCAATTGGATAATTTATTTTTCAAGTACACTACTTATATACTTTCAAGTGCGACGGGGCTTTGTCATAAATCTTACTTATTATGTTTTGATATTAACTTGAAATGGAAGATTCATTCAAGTATAATACTTGATCAAATTATATAAACATATAGTATTTTACAAAAGTTGTTTGTAGCGTATAAAAATGGTTAGGATAGTTTTTAAACTTATGAGATGACAAAAACAATAAATGTTGTGCATGATAATAAATTAGGTTTAATTTGATTAGTATATGATTTATAATAATAAAGATTGTGATGAAAAACTCACAAGTAGATAAATATATTACAAATAGTTATAATTATTAGAATACGAGTAATGGCTTTTCACAAATACAAGTAGATGTTAATCTTAAGGAAGGAAGTTAACTTGTCAATAATGACCACATACTTAAGACTAGTCTTGGAACACATTCCTTCAAAATCAAAAGTTTTTCAAAACATCACCCACGAATTCGAAATGATCCGCGGATCCAAAGGATCCGTATAAGATCCGTTAGTGGTAATTGGGTAACAGAAGAGTATGGATCCACGAATCTTTGAAGGATCCGTGAACCATTAGGATTCGTGCATCTAAAAACGGGCATAATACCCTTTTTCATCTTTACCAATTACCACTAAGTATAAGTGTTGAAGATTACTTACACATGCATGTTAGTAGAGTGACATAAATAAAAATAATATCTTATTGATGATCATGCATGTCACACTTTGTGAAAATCATTTTTATATATGAGCACGTATTGAAATTATCATAACATACATTTCAAATGCTCATATCATTTAGGAAACACATGGTGTTTAGAAAAATATCATGCATAAGAAATCATGTATTAGTTACTAGATATAATGCCCGCGCACGTGCGAGGTTTTTTCTAATCTTTTAAATAAGTTATTATTTTTAATTTCAGGTTTTAATTATTTTTTTGATAAAATAATTAGTGGTTATATAGGGCTTTATTTTCAATAAATTTTTACACGAAATTTTATAAACCAAGATATACGATTAAGATGGCTCAAGTATATGTTGTTAGAATTCTCGTAAACTTACTATGATTTTTTTTAATAAAATTTTAAAATTCTGGCTGTTGTGAGGTTTTTTTATTTTTTATTTTTTATGATGTAACCAAAATGTATTTTTTTCTTTTAAGATTTGAATAAACTATTAGATGGCTTAGTGATTAAAAGTTGTTGTGCTAATACCTGTAGTATGTTGATATAGTTTTTTGTGTTTTGTTAAGTGGTTCTTAAAAAGATATGTCATTAGAGTGAGAAAAGTTGCAGCTCCAAAATACAATGTTGCAGCCTCGATTATACCGATTCCAATAGACAAAACTAAAGTTGTAGAGACTGAGGGTAATTGCTTTCTTCTTTCTGCAAGATTATAGTTTTCTTTCAATATCCTTTGCAAACATAAATAAAAACCGAAGTAAATCTTTTATATAGAAAATAATCAAACCGATTTATGACTACATAAACATAATCATACAACACTACTCACTCAAAAGGTGAATCAAAACTTCAACCACAAAGTTCACTAATTCAAACAAAACAAAAGCAACATGTGGAAACATAGTTCGTCCATAAAGCTCAGTACCTTCTACTTCATAGAAAAATCTATATATCCTTAGTAGCTTCAATCTAACACATTTTTATTACTGCATTCAAACAAATGGAATCACATTAATTTCTTTAAATTGAACATAAAATAAAATACCTTTTTGGATTTAATACTTAAAAGTTTGGTTTTGACCCCTATATTATTGTAGATTTACCCCCATCTTTTTAAAGTTTTCTTTTTTCATATTTTTGACACATCTAATTTTGTACCCACTTTTAAGTTAAAAACGAATTTATAGTTTCTTTTTGCCTAATTAGGAAAATTTTAAGATTTTTTAATTCAAAATCTTTTAAATAAAAAATAATAATAATTTGATTATTACTTAATAAGGTATGATTTGATTTTTTTAAAATGAAAAAGTCCCCACTAGGGGTTTTGTTTTATTATATAAAAGATTTACACTTGCTAAAATATTGATAAAGGATAATGTATATCATATGCATCTCACTATCTTTATGTAACATGAATGGTTATGTTACTAAAGAATACATTACACTTTGCTTGTCAAAAGTTCTTAATTTATAGTTATTAGAAATAAAGACAGCCTACTATATTTATTATGAGTATCATAGGCTCCTTGTTAAAATTAGTTGTGCATGTACAAGTGAACTTTATTCATCATATCATACACACAAATACTTGTTGCATTAGTTAACTAAACATGCATAAGAGTGATAGTGTTATCCTTTTAGACAATCTTATATATTGAAAGATACAATATGTCTCATTACAATCTTGCATTAGAATAATACGTCGCACATAGGTTTCCTACATGCACAACTTTACCTTGCACATGGTTAAGGTTAAAACATACATATAGCTAACATGTACTTTAGAATATCTAATCAAATTAAAAATAGAGCCTACATTAGATCTATAGAGGTAAGTAACCTTAAGTAACCTTAATTAAATTCTTTTTTTGGTACAAATCATAGATAATAGCATTGTTAGAACACCCTAAGTATAGAATATTCTACATTGTTACAAAATGAACACATCTCTATATCTTATAAGAAGTAGTCATAATAAAATCATCTATAGAAACTCAACATGCAAGATAACTTATTAGAAATCATCCATTAGATCATGCCATATATCATCTAAACCAAACAACCTCTAAATCCCAAACACAAGATCGAAACATCTTGCTAGGATAATGCGTGAGATATAGAATCTCCACCATCTGACATTATAATGTTGTTAGTTGAGTCACATTAGGCCTAGTTTTTTCGGACAAAGCTAAAATATCATCTTTGCTCTTCGATAGGCAAATATATAAATACGATTCTTTCTAATGTGAGAATGGATACTGGAGAACCTATCGCACTAGAAACTCAGTCTTACCTAATGGCTGAATTTCTTCCAGGAGAGAAGTTGATGTGTGGTATCACTCGTAAAAATTATCATTTTTAGCTTTAATTGAGCACCACTAGTGATCGTCTCATAGCCATTCTCTCACATGATAAAATATTTCTTCCTATATATGCATAAAGTTTGTATTACGTTAGTGAACTTTGTTTCTCATTAGGAATACAAATTAAATGAGTAGAAAATAAGATTTTCCTTTGCCAATCAAGAATACTTACATCTCACATATGTGTTTTAAAGTATCATAATAATAACATGTACTTGTGTAATATGAATATTTGACTTTATGCTAACTATGTATACAATGACTTTTTGTGTAATAGTAGAATGCGTAAATGTTAGAAAGGTTATGTCTTTATTTAGCAATTCCGAAATAATATCTTTACGTCTATCAAAATGAGACATGCTTTTGAATATTAGATTTAAAAATATTTTGCATGAAATTTGCATTTGAAGTAATCATGTTCCTTATGTGGCATTTAACATCATTAACTTGTTAGTTGTACACCCATACTATGCTGTTTCGATGCGTAATGAATTGTGTATGACAATCAATTTAGACGATATATAGTTCTACACATTGATCACTTTAATTATTGTGTCAATGCATGTCTAAGTGCGATTACATGCTTCAATAACTATAGCATGTGTCTCATGCATTAAAATAGTTACCTCATGACACAAGAAACTCAGGTTACCGTGGACCTGAGACCAACAAGTCTAATTGAACATGAGCTGCAAAATACAAGGTTTGTAATGAATACTTATGACGTATACTTATTGCTTTACTAAGTTTGTTGTCTATTTATTACTGGCCAGAAGATAAGATGATGCTGATGGTTTATTGTTTTAATTCGCAGATTACAAAGGAACATAGCAAACGAAACATGTGAAGAAGTACAAGTCAACCTAACAACTGTTTTGAGTGCTAAAAGGCTAGAAAATGTAATACTCTCTCCGTCTCAAAATTATTGTTAGGAGATAAAAAAACACAAAGTTTAATAAAAGTGGGGCTATTACAATATTTAACCACACAAAGAGAATATTTCCTCATAAAATTCTCTTTTTTTTACGGAAAAAATAGAATGTGGACAATTATTTTGGGATATCTCAAAAGGAAAATATGAACAATAAATTTGAGACGGAGGGAGTAACAAAGAGTAACAAGGTATGTTAAATAAATAAAAATCTCAAACAAACACTTTACATTCATTTTATAAAAGTACATTCGACTCATATCAATAATTTTGTTGTTCTTCTATATATTCAGATGCCAAACAAAAGAGACATGCAAAAAATAAAGGGTTAATTCTACATATAGGTAACGAACTTACCTAAATTTCTAATGTTAGGTAGTCGACTATCGAAAATACTAAGTTAGGTAACAAAACTTGTTGCATCGTTCAATGTTAGGTAATATGATGACGTGTCGGTTAACTCCTAACGAGATACTAAGTTAGGTAACAAAACTAGTTGCACCGTTAGTCCTTTTCTCCGTTATCTCCTAACGAGATAGAAATGGTTTACACCGTTAGTCCTATGGGTTAACTCTATTTGCACCGTTAGTCCTTTTTTACGTTTTCGTCCGGTTTTTTACGTTTTCGTTCGATTTTTTACGTTTTCGTCCAGTTTTTTACGTTTTTGCCCCTTTTTTTACGTTTTCGTCATGTTTTTTACGTTTTCGCCCGCTTGTTTACATTTTCGTCCGGTTTTTTACGTTTTCGTCCGGTTTTTTTACGTTTTCTTCTGGTTTTTAACGTTTTCGTCCCCTTTTTTACGTTTTAGTCCCGCTTTTTTACGTTTTCGTCCGGTTTTTTACATTTTCATCTGGTTTTTTATGTTTTCGTCCGATTTTTTACGTTTTCGTCCGGTTTTTTACATTTTCGCCCGCTTTTTTACGTTTTCGTCCATTTTTTTACGTTTTCGTCCGATTTTTTACGTTTTCGTCCGGTTTTTTACGTTTTGGTCCCGCTTTTTTACGTTTTCGTCCGATTTTTTTTACGTTTTTTTTCAGGTTTTTTTACGTTTTCGTCTGGTTTTTTACGTTTTGGTCCGATTTTTTAACGTTTTCGTCCAGTTTTTTACGTTTTCGCCCGCTTTTTTACGTTTTTGTCCATTTTTTTACGTTTTGGTCCGGTTTTTTACGTTTTCGTCCATTTTTTTACATTTTCGTCCGGTTTTTTACGTTTTGGTCCCGCTTTTTTACGTTTTCGTCCGGTTTTTTACATTTTCGTCTGGTTTTTTACGTTTTGGTCCGATTTTTTTTACGTTTTCGCCTGCTTTTTTACGTTTTCGTCCATTTTTTTTACGTTTTCGTCCGATTTTTTACGTTTTGGTCCGGTTTTTTTACGTTTTCGTCCCGCTTTTTTACGTTTTCGTCCGATTTTTTTACGTTTTTTTCAGGTTTTTTTACGTTTTCGTCTGGTTTTTTACGTTTTGGTCCGATTTTTTAACGTTTTCGTCTGGTTTTTTACGTTTTCGCCCGGTTTTTTACGCCCGGACGAAAACGTAAAAAACCGGACGAAAACGTAAAAAATCAGACCAAAACGTAAAAAAATGGACAAAAACGTAAAAAAGCGGGCGAAAACGTAAAAAACTGGACGAAAACGTTAAAAAATCGGACCAAAACGTAAAAAACCAGACGAAAACGTAAAAAACCTGAAAAAAACGTTAAAAAATCGGACGAAAACGTAAAAAAGCGGGACCAAAACGTAAAAAACCGGATGAAAACGTAAAAAATTGGACGAAAACGTAAAAAAATGGACGAAAACGTAAAAAAGCGGGCGAAAACGTAAAAAAATGGACAAAAACGTAAAAAAGCGTGCGAAAACGTAAAAAACTGGACGAAAACGTTAAAAAATCAGACCAAAACGTAAAAAAACCAGACGAAAACGTAAAAAACCTGAAAAAAACGTAAAAAAATCGGACCAAAACGTAAAAAAGCGGGACCAAAACGTAAAAAACCGGACGAAAACGTAAAAAATCGGACGAAAACGTAAAAAAATGGACGAAAACGTAAAAAACCGGGCGAAAACGTAAAAAACCGGACGAAAACGTAAAAACCGGACGAAAACGTAAAAAACCAGACGAAAATGTAAAAAACCGGACGAAAACGTAAAAAAGCGGGACTAAAACGTAAAAAACCGGACGAAAACGTTAAAAACCAGAAGAAAACGTAAAAAAATGGACGAAAACGTAAAAAACCGGGCGAAAACGTAAAAAACCGGACGAAAACGTAAAAACCGGACGAAAACGTAAAAAACCAGACGAAAATGTAAAAAACCGGACGAAAACGTAAAAAAGCGGGACTAAAACGTAAAAAACCGGACGAAAACGTTAAAAACCAGAAGAAAACGTAAAAAACCGGACGAAAACGTAAAAAACCGGACGAAAACGTTAAAAACCAGAAGAAAACGTAAAAAACCGGGCGAAAACATAAAAAACCGGACGAAAACGTAAAAAAAGCGGGCGAAAACGTAAAAAAAAGGACGAAAACGTAAAAAAAACGGGACCAAAACGTAAAAAACCGGACGAAAACGTTAAAAACCAGAAGAAAACGTAAAAAACCGGACGAAAACGTAAAAAACCGGACGAAAACGTAAAAAAGGACTAACGGTGCAAATAGAGTTAACCCATAGGACTAACGGTATAAACCATTTCTATCTCGTTAGGAGATAACGGAGAAAAGGACTAACGGTGCAACAAGTTTTGTTACCTAACTTAGTATCTCGTTAGGAGTTAACCGACACGTCATCATATTACCTAACATTGAACGATGCAACAAGTTTTGTTACCTAACTTAGTATTTTCGATAGTCGATTATCTAACATTAGAAATTTGGGAAAGTTCGTTACCTATATGTAGAATTAACAAAAGAGACATGCCAAAAATAAATGGTAATCACAATAACTGAAGATTCCAAAGACGAAAAAGAAATCCAAAATATAACCATGATCTAATGGTCATACTTTATTCATAAATTATTCATCTATAAGATTATAACCAGCCACCAATAAACTCATAAAAATAAGAGTAAACTACATTTTTGGTCCTTGTGGTTGTACCAATATTTCACTTTTGGTCCAAAATTCAAAAAATGTTCAATTTTGGTCCAAAAGTACACGTGGACTTCAATTTTGGTCCAATTTCTAACCTAGTTAATGGTCGTTAGTCTTTTCAGTTAAGTACGTTGCACCGTTAGTCCTTTAACCTAACGGTCGTTAGCAATGTTTGCACCGTTAGTCCTTTCAGTTAAGTACGTTGCACCGTTAGTCCTTTAACCTAGTTAATGGTCGTTGAGTCCGTTTTTCTTCCGTTTTCATACGTTTTCGTCCGTTTTTCTTACGTTTTTTCCGTTTTTGTCCGTTTTTCTTACGTTTTTTACGTTTTTATCCGTTTTTCTTACGTTTTGTCCGTTTTTCTTACGTTTTTGTCCGTTTTTCTTATGTTTTTTTACGTTTTTGTCCGTTTTTATTACGTTTTTTTCCGTTTTTGTCCGTTTTTCTTACGTTTTTGTCCGTTTTTCTTACGTTTTTTTTCCGTTTTCATACGTTTTTGTCCGTTTTTCATACGTTTTTGTCCGTTTTTCTTACGTTTTTTCCGTTTTTGTCCGTTTTTCTTACGTTTTTGTCCGTTTTTCTTACGTTTTTTCCGTTTTCATACGTTTTTGTCCATTTTTTTTGTTTTTGTCCTTTTTTCTTACGTTTTTTTCCGTTTTTCTTACGATTTTGTCCGTTTTTCTTACGTTTTTTTCCGTTTTCATACGTTTTTGTCCGTTTTTCATACGTTTTTTTTCCGTTTTTGTCCATTTTTCTTACTTTTTTTTTCCGTTTTTGTCCGTTTTTCTTACGTTTTTTTCCGTTTTTTCCGTTTTCATACGTTTTTGTCCGTTTTTCATACGTTTTTTCCGTTTTCATACGTTTTTGTCCGTTTTTCTTACCTTTTTTCCGTTTTCATACGTTTTTGTCCGTTTTTCATACGTTTTTTCCGTTTTTGTCCGTTTTTCTTACGTTTTTTTCCGTTTTTTTTGTTGTTTTTCTTACGTTTTTGTCCGTTTTTTCTTACGTTTTTTCCGTTTTCATACGTTTTTGTCCGTTTTTCTTACGTTTTTTAATTTTTTTTTAAATTCGGATAAAATTTTTTTATTTTTTTTTTTTTCTTTAAATTCGGACAAAAAAAATTTTTGAATTTTTTTTATTTTTTTTTAAATATTTGGACAAAAAAAATTTTGATTCTTTTTTATTTTTTTAAAAAATTCGGACAAATTTTTTTTTATTATTTTGAATTTTTTTATTTTTTAAAAAAAATTAGGACAAATACAAAAAAAACGTAAGAAAAACGGACAAAAACGGATAAAAACGGACAAATACGGAAAAAAGTAAGAAAAACGGACAAAAACGTATGAAAACGGACAAAAACGTAACAAACGTAAGAAAAACGGACAAAAACGGGAAAAAATGTAAGAAAAACGGACAAAAACGTATGAAAACGGAAAAAACGTAAGAAAAACGGATAAAAACGTAAGAAAAACGTATGAAAACGGAAAAAACGTAAGAAAAACGGACAAAAACGTAAAAAAAAACGCATGAAAACGGAAAAAAACGTAAGAAAAACGGACAAAAACGGAAAAAACATAAGAAAAACGGACAAAAACGAAAAAAAAACGTATGAAAACGGAAAAAACGTAAGAAAAACGGACAAAAATGTAAGAAAAATGGACAAAAACGGAAAAAAACATAAGAAAAACGGACAAAAACGTATGAAAACGGAAAAAACGTAAGAAAAAAGGACAAAAACGTAAGAAAAACGGACAAAAACATAAGAAAAACGGACAAAAACGGAAAAAAACGTATGAAAAACGGACAAAAACGTATGAAAACGGAAAAAACGTAAGAAAAACGGACAAAAACGTAAGAAAAACGGACAAAAACGTAAGAAAAATGGACAAAAACGTATGAAAACGGAAAAAACGTAAGAAAAACGGACAAAAACGAAAAAGAAACATAAGAAAAACGGACAAAAACGTAAGAAAAACGGATAAAAACGTAAAAAACGTAAGAAAAACGAACAAAAACGGAAAAAACGTAAGAAAAACGGACGAAAACGTATGAAAACGGAAGAAAAACGGACTCAACGACCATTAACTAGGTTAAAGGACTAACGGTGCAACGTACTTAAACTGAAAAGACTAACGACCATTAACTAGGTTAGAAATTGGACCAAAATTGAAGTCCACGTGTACTTTTGGACCAAAATTGAACATTTTTTGAATTTTAGACCAAAAGTGAAATATTGGTACAACCACAAGGACCAAAAATGTAGTTTACTCTAAAAATAATAGGTAAACAAGACAAAGCAAAATAAATGCTTCGAAAACAAACATGATGTCGATGAGGACTCATATGAAAAAATGGAATAAAGTCATGTGAGGTTAAAAACAAACAATTAGAGGTACACTGTACTCATTTTTTAAACAAAATACTTTAAACATAACGTACTACCTAATTATTTGATGTATACTGTTTTAAACAGATTTCCGACCATTACAATTCCTCGATGAGGATACAAGTGCAACATCAAACAATACATACAAAGAAACAACAAAGAGCAACGTACATCTGATCAAGAATGAAAATCATTAAAATAAATGTTATAAACACCACAAAAATAATATAATTACAACCTATAAAAAAATTTAATACTAACAAATTTAGAAAAATACCTCGTGCATACACGAGTATTATAACTGGTTTATACTACATATAATAAAAGGATAGCAATGTTGAAAAATGACTAGAAAAATATAAAATTTATTCACATTATTTAGGCAACAATATAAAATGACTATGATGTCTTGTATAAACAAACTCACTAATCCATTAATTTGCCATGGTTCATTTTCTTGAGTTTCTTTATTTATAGAGTAAACTCCAAAATACATTCATGTGGTTTATCTCATTTCGCACCATACATCCCTCTCGAAAAAGTTGCAACATATACATCACTCCGTTAGTAAAAGTTAACCTATATACATCTTTATGTTAAAATAAGGACAAACGGCGCAAATCATTTCTCCGTTATCTCTTAACGAGATAGAAAATATTTACACCGTTAGTAATCTGGGTTAACTGTATTTGCACCGTTAGTCCTTTTAACGTTTTAGTCCATTTTTTTACGTTTTCGTCCGTATTTTTACGTTTTCTTCGTCCGTTTTTTACGTTTTTGTCTCTTTTTTTACGTTTTCATCCGCTTTTTTACGTTTTTGTCCCTTTTTTATGTTTTCGTTCATTTTTTTCGTTTTTGTCCCTTTTTTTACGTTTTCGTCCGTTTTTTTACGTTTTCGTCCGCTTCTTTACGTTTTCGTCCATTCTTTTACGATTGTGTCCATTTTTTTACGTTTTCGTCCTTTTTTTACGTTTTTGTCCTTTATTTTTTACGTTTTCGTTTAATTTTTTTCGTTTTCGTCCGATTTTTTAAGTTTTCGTCCGCTTTTTTACATTTTCGTCCGTTTTTTTACGTTTTCGTCCGTTTTTTTACGTTTGCATCCGTTTTTTAAGTTCTAGTTCATTTTTTTTGGTCCCTTTTTTACATTTTCGTCCATTTTTTTACGTTTTTTCTATTTTTTTATGTTTGTGACCGCTTTTTTTACGTAAAAAAGCGGACAAAAACTGACGAAATCATAAAAAAATAAACGAAAACATAAAAAGAGGTGCAAAAACGGACAAAAACGTAAAAAAAGACAAAAACGTAAAAAAGAGGACGAAAACGTAAAAAAACAGACGAAAACGTAAAAAAATGAAAGAAAAAGTAAAAAAACGGACGGAAACTTAAAAAATGGGCAGAAACATAAAAAAGCGGACGAAAACGTAAAAAAGGGGACGAAAATGTAAAAAAATGGACGAAAACGTAAAAAAGCTGACGAAAACGTAAAAAAACAGACGAAAATGTAAAAAGAGGACGAAAACGTAAAAAAGCTGACGAAAACTGACGAAATCATAAAAAAAGGGACGAAAACGGAAAAAAACAGACGAAAACATAAAAAAGCGGACGAAAACTTAAAAAAACGGACGAAAACGTTAAAAAACGGACGTAATCGTAAAAAAGCAGACGAAAACGTAAAAAACGGACGAAAACGTAAAAAAGCGGACGAAACCTTAAAAAAGCGGACGAAAACGTAAAAAATGACTAACGGTGCAAATACAGTTAACCCAGAAGACTAACGGTGTAAATATTTTCTATCTCGTTAGGAGATAACGGAGAAATGGTTTGCGCCGTTTGTCCTTATTTTAACGGAGGGATGTATATTGGTTAACTTTTACTAACGGAGTAATGTATATGTTGTAACTTTTTCGAGAGGGATGTATGGTGCGAAATAGGGTAAACCACAGGGATGTTTTTTGGATTTTACTCTTATTTATATATTAAAATAAACACACAAAATGGGAGGCTAATTTGAAAAAAAAATAATAATAAAATAAAAAAAAATAAATAAATGGGAAAAAAAATACAACTTTAAAAGACATAGTCAGACAGATTAAGCAATGTGAATATGTTTTAAAGGTAATTTAGTAATTATCTTATACTTAATTTTTCATGAATAGCATCCCTCCATTACTATTTCTTAAAGTTATTTAAACCAAAAATCTTCACCATCCTTAAGGTTATCATCAAGCAAAGTGTGCGATCGAGAAAATTGGTCGTCGAACAATATACTATCGAAAGACATTTAATCGCAAAAATAGATAGAAAAAAAATTGTTACATGAGTACACCGCCGCAACGCCCGAATACTCGAATAGTTAAATAATAATTGAGTGTAAAGTTTTGAATATATAACACTTACATTTATTGCATTAAACTCAATTTTTTATTTTTGTAGTTATAGACATTAGGGTAGGCGGAGTGCCCCAAAGTGTTGTTGAACCCGGCGGTAACACCAATTCGTGGCCAGCGGGTTGGCTTGGGAGGCTGGTGAGAGGGTTATTACCCTGTGAGCATGCGCTGAGAGGAACGTTAGAAGGGGCTTTGTGGAATTTATTTATTTTATTTTTATTTTTATTTTTTTTTGTCCTATGTTCAAATTTGACCGTTGCTTGCATTGAAAAAAAAAAAAAAAAAAAAAAAAAAAAAAAAAAAACCTTCACATCTCATTCTTCCTTTTAAAACATTCAGTGATAATCTCCCGTTCACCGGAAACAAAACAAGACATATACAGTGATAATCTCCCGTTCACCGGAAACAAAACAAGACAAAGCAAAACAAAAAGGAGAGAAAAAGTGATGTGTTTACATGATATGTGCTGGAGATTTTCTCCCGTTACCGAAATGATTGGTGGCGAAATTCGGATGCAGAAGAGAAAAAAAAGAAGATGGAGTCGTTATATCAAAAGGGTGGACAAATAATGTTGGTTTTGTTGACCGTTTTGTGTGGGTGGTGAAGCACCACTGGTATTTAGTCATTTTTTGTTGTAATTTGTAAGTTTAAAGTACATTGATCTATTTCTCTATTAATAAAAGTAAATTATTCTTCATAAAATGTACCGATTCTTGTGTTTTTGCTGTAAAGTTTATGATCAATTGTGTAGTTTAATAGTTTAGGGAAAAAATAAAAATTTGGGAGGCTGGAAAATCAATGGGCGCGAGTGAAATTGGTTGGGACAGTGTGGTGGAGGTTGTATATGATTGGCAAATTTTATTGGTCAAATTAAAAGGTTAAATAATTTGTGAGTGATGACTCCTTGTGCCCTTACATTGTTGCATTAAGTATACCTTTCATCATTTTAATATTTAATATTCACATTTATTGCGTGAAACTCAAATTTTTATTCTTATTTGTGTCCCCTTCATCTAAGTTAGAAGTTGCTTGTCTTTTGATGTGCGAAGTATATCTAAAATTTTTGGCGACTATTTGTCAAGTTAGAGGGAACTATGCAAACCGTTATAGCGAAAATAGCCTTATTGGCGGCGCCATTGTTGCACCGGCCTCTGGCGTTATAGATCCACCACTAGTGACATAACAAAGTGTTTGTGTGTAGGGGTGGCAATTTCCGACACGACACGAAACCCGACCTGAGTCCGACACGAAAATTAGCAGGTTAGGGTTGAGGCTAAATTAGTTTCGGGTCATTTTTGGGTCGACCTGATTGACCCGTTTATTAAACGGGTCAGGTTCAGGTCGAGTATAATTAAATCGGGTCGACCTGATAACCCGTTTAACTTTTTAGAAAATATAAAAAAGAGTAAATATGAAAGTTGATGTTCCTGCTTTTAATGTACTATGTTTGCTTGTTTAATACTTTTCTCCATACTCTATAATAACCCATACTTTAATACTTTTCCCCATTCATTTTCAACTTTTAATGTACTATGTTTTCTTTTCTTTTTTTGTCTTTACCTTGATGGCTTCAAGCATCTGTTCGTTGATCCTAGATTCCACTTCTGAGATTGCTCTTCAAAGCAATACACATTTCAACCGTAAAATTCTTAACACTTTATGCCAGCTCATGAAGCGAAGTATGGCTACTTATGGTAAAGTAAGTTATCTATTATTTTTTTTCTGTTACTCCTTTCATTCAATTAAAACTGCAACAAAGATTGTTATTCTTATTGGCCAGTGTAGCCTTTTGTTTGCATCAAGTGGTTGTGTTCACATGTAACTAATTGTCTCTTTTGGTTAATTAGGAACCCATGTCGGAAGCAGATCTTCTCCAAATAATCATTTCAGGTTGAAATTAACCCGTTTGACCTGACTAACCCGTTTGACCTGTTTGAGCCATTTAATTAAACGGGTTATATGGGTCGGTTCAGGTTGACCCTAATCAGGTTAGGGTCGAGATTACTGACCCGTTTATATCAACAGGTCAGGTTCGGGTTGAAGGTTTCTGACCCGCGAACCCACGAACCCGAACCCGCGAACCCGGACCCGACCCGAATTGCCACCCCTATTTGTGTGTGCGCGTTTTCTTTATATATATATATAGTATATGATCAATTGTGTAGTTCAATAGTTTAGGGGGAAAAAAATAAAAAATTTGTGAGGGCTGGAAAATCATGGGCGCGAGTGAAATTGGTTGGGAGGGCTGGAGGGTTGAAATGAGTTGGCAAAATTTTATTGGTCAAATTTAAAAGGGTTAAAAATTTGTGAGTGATGACTCCTTGTGCCCTTACATTTGTTGCATGTAAGTATACCTTCTCACATATTTAATATTTAATATTCACATTTATTGCGTGAAACTCAAATTTTTATTCTTATTTGTGTCCCCTTCATCTAAGTTAGAAGTTGCTTGTCTTTTGATGTGCGAAGTATATCTAAAATTTTTGGCGACTATTTGTCAAGTTAGAGGGAACTATGCAAACCATTATAGCGAAAATAGCCTTATTGGCGGCGCCATTGTTGCACCGGCCTCTGGCGTTATAGATCCACCACTAGTGACATAACAAGAGGTTTGTGTGTAGGGGTGGCAATTTCCGACACGACACGAAACCCGACCTGAGTCCGACACGAAAATTAGCAGGTTAGGGTTGAGGCTAAATTAGTTTCGGGTCATTTTTGGGTCGACCTGATTGACCCGTTTATTAAACGGGTCAGGTTCAGGTCGAGTATAATTAAATCGGGTCGACCTGATAACCCGTTTAACTTTTTAGAAAATATAAAAAAGAGTAAATATGAAAGTTGATGTTCCTGCTTTTAATGTACTATGTTTGCTTGTTTAATACTTTTCTCCATACTCTATAATAACCCATACTTTAATACTTTTCCCCATTCATTTTCAACTTTTAATGTACTATGTTTTCTTTTCTTTTTTTGTCTTTACCTTGATGGCTTCAAGCATCTGTTCGTTGATCCTAGATTCCACGTCTGAGACTGCTCTTCAAAGCAATACACATTTCAACCGTAAAATTCTTAACACTTTATGCCAGCTCATGAAGCGAAGTATGGCTACTTATGGTAAAGTAAGTTATCTATTATTTTTTTTCTGTTACTCCTTTCATTCAATTAAAACTGCAACAAAGATTGTTATTCTTATTGGCCAGTGTAGCCTTTTGTTTGCATCAAGTGGTTGTGTTCACATGTAACTAATTGTCTCTTTTGGTTAATCAGGAACCCATGTCGGAAGCAGATCTTCTCCAAATAGTCATTTCAGGTTGAAATTAACCCGTTTGACCTGACTAACCCGTTTGACCTGTTTGACCCATTTAATTAAACGGGTTATATGGGTCGGTTCAGGTTGACCCTAATCAGGTTAGGGTCGAGATTACTGACCCGTTTATATAAACAGGTCAGGTTCGGGTTGAAGGTTTCTGACCCGCGAACCCACGAACCCGAACCCGCGAACCCGGACCCGACCCGAATTGCCACCCCTATTTGTGTGTGCGCGTTTTCTTTATATATATATATATATATATATATATATATATATATATATATATATATATATATATATATATATATAGGGTAAGGTTCTAGAGAAAAGTACAATTCGCTAGAAAAGTGAGAAAAAAAGTTATAGGGTAGATTACGAATACACTTGAAAGTTCATGGTAGAAAATGAAAAAAAAAACACAAAAAAAAGAAGGAACCGACATTTTTAATATTGATACAACCGTATTCAACAAACACACACCGATTCAAACACACTCACCATCACCACCACCACCACCACCATCGCCGCCGTCACCGTCACACCACCATCGGCCAAAAAAACACATAATCCGATCAAAAAACACACATAAACCGATCGAAAACATATACTCCGATCAAGAAACCCTAAAAAGCTATCAATATCAAATAAAAACCAGATTAAAAAATCGTGGGTGCACTAATTTGATTTCGATCTTCCGAAAAATGACAATTGAAGTTTAGGAATCGTAATTGAACCAAATCCGATCATCATAAATAAAACAACAGTAAGTGTTTACAGGTTTTTTAATTTTTAGGTTATTTTAGTGCATCTTTTTGTAAATTACAAAATAATTGTTTTATTGTTGAATGAAATGACATATTAAGGCATGTGTATGTATAAAGTTACAATTTAGTGCGTCTCTCTTAATCATATGTTACAACAGTTGTTTGTCTGAAATAAGTACACCACGATTCATGTTATTGCATCTGTTAGTATGATTAGAGAATCATATTGTAAGTTAGGGAATGCATTTGTTTGATTAGCGCATCTAAAATAAGCGTTAGCGCATATGTTAGTATGATTAGGGATTCGCGCGACTTGTTACAACATTTGTACATATTAGTGCATATGTTATAAGTTTAATGCATCTGTTATTAGTGCATCCATTTGCACGCCCTTGATTCAGTAGAGTGTACCATCTAGTCATGCTATATTGCTATGTAATTAAATCAAGAATTGTTGATTCCTACCTGAGTAGTTGTGTGCAAAATTTAGTTCACTTGCTTATTTCATTTTTGTTTGTTCTAGTGTAGTTTTAGGAGTGGGATTCACATCCAGTAATTGGTTACCGAGTTGGTTTCACCACTGAGTTTTTGAGGTTAGATTGTTGTTTGGAGATGTTAGTGGACGGAGTTTCTAACATAGCGTTGGGCGGAGTTTCTAAGTGTCACTTTTACTGCAGAAAGTTTGCGTGTCGAGTTTGGATGAGTCAAAATTTTTAAATCTGATTTTAGGCTTGAGAATATGATAGAGGTCGCCCCTAGCTTCGAAACGGTAGGTTGCACGTCCCGTAACTCTTAAAAACGAACGTTTGGCAGCCATTTGAAATTTTGGAAAACCACAAAAGTTCCAATCAGCTCTCGTTGAATCTTTAGCTTACTGCAGAAACGAAAAATGTATTTTCGTCATTTTCTGTCGAGATTCGGGTCTCGGCTAAAACTAAAAAGTTGTTTGAAATGTCGTTTTGCATTAAAATGGTTTACAGTTCGAGTCATGAAAATATCATCTATCGGGCCGTTTCGGACGGGTCAAATTTAGAAAATATGTTACAAGAGTCAATATCGGCGAAATTCTTTTAATAGTCAATTAGTGTTTTCCTCCCCAACCCTTATGTGAATTCCTTTTTGAGCCATTGGTTAACTTGTAGTATTACATTTTTGCTTGATCCTGACTGTATACCCATAGAGATAGTATCTGAAACAGAAAACTAGACCCATTAAACAACCATGATGCTTTTATTAAAATAATTCTGAACTGAAAAACGTACTTCAGTATTTCAATCTTAAAAATAAACTCGAAGTCTATATGGTATCTTTTGTTAAGTAATTTCTTCTTTTATGAACTGACGGTAAGGCTTTAAACTTCACTGCAGATTTATGCATCTGTTAATATATTAGTGCATCTGTTAATATATTAGTGCATCTATTAATATATATTAGTGCATCTGTTAATATATATTAGTGCATCTGTTAAAAAGATTAGTGCATATGTCAAGTGTGGAACGATAGCTTTCAAAATGATGCAATGTTTTGCTCAGTTGCCATTGGTTCATATTGCGATTAGGAAACATAACTGCTTTATCTCGCTGCGAAAAAGTATCTATTTTATTATGCTATATTGGGAATTAATGTGATTTCTACACATGCTTCTGTAGAAATGATGAAAGGGTTTGCTACAAATCTTGCTCCTTGGCTCATCACTGTTGCAGATAGTTCAACAGATAGAGTGTTTACTTCTAAACTTGTTATGGGAAATGGTGTTCACTTAAAGGTACCTGATGATCATTATATTTCTAACCCTCACCACTTATAAACTGTGAATTAAATAATAGTTCTGTATAGTCAGTTTCATACCAGTTTCAACAAAATTGATCATTTTAGGAGAAAATTAGAAGTACTTATCTACCCCATCTTTTTACTAAATTTATACACGTTCGAATAAAAAAAATTGTTGAAAACTTGAATGATAATGTTGAAATAGCTGATTGAATAAACTGTCATGTTTGATAATCATTGTGGGTCATTGTATTTCCACTGCACATGCTCTATACAGAGTTACTTGTTTCAATGCTAGTATTTCATTTGTATGTTGTCGGGGACATTTATCATAGTATTGGCCACAGTTACTGTTTTTTATTTAGTGAGTCAAATGGCCAAAGTTCATAGTTTATATAATAGCTCATATCTATCAGTATTGGCCACAGTTATTGTTTGTTATTCAACACTTTAAATACTCAAAAAGTTCAAGAATAAGAAGGAAAAAGATGATTGTGGTCGACTCAACCTGAAGTACTTTAGTGCATCCGTTTGAAGTACTCTAGTGCATCCGTTTAAGGCACTTTAGTGCATCCATTTGAGGCACTTTAGTGCATCCGTTTGAGGTACTTTAGTGCATCCATTTGTATCACAAGGTTATAATCAGTATTAGCATGTAAAGTTGATATTGTTTGGTCATCAGGTGACATGGTGGAGGCTCTTGCAATTAAAACTCTGTTTTCTGATCATGCTACATCTGGTGCCTTGGCTTTTTCATCCACAAAGATAAAGTCGTTAAGATCCTTCAAACAAGAAGTCCTTTTTTTCATACTTCAAGGAAAGATAATGTAATTAGATCAGAAAATCGATTTTTGATTTATCGTTTTTCATGTTCTAACGTTTATATTGAAACTCTTGTTAACCATTTAGGGTGCTATCGGGCATATTCTTGGGGCCGCTGGAGCTGTTGAGGCAATATTCACAGTTCTTGCCTTACGTAATGTAAGTACAAAACTCGAATACACATATTAATTCTAAAGCTCAACTTACAAGTTATATCTTTTTACTTTCAATAAAGCTTATTCAAATAACCCAGATCAAAATCAAAATTTTAAGTTAGTCCCATTGAGAACTTTTTCTTTCTTTTTGGTTAGGATCCGTTAATTTTAATTTGATTTAGGTTTGTGGCTGGATTCTTTGGTCCAAGTCCAATGTACTTTTAAGCCACACCAAATTTCCAAATTGGATTCTTTGGAGTTACATTCCCATAAGTGAGTGTAGTTATACGGAATGGAGTTTGTGAGAAGGACATGTGTGTCCATTATCTAGGGGAAGAGGCATTTATAAAATCTCAAGTAAAAGTCTAGTCTAATGGCAGTAGGGAACAAATAAGTGTCTTCTCATTGATGGTATTGAGTAACCTGTGCTCACTCGCTAAGGCTTGAGCTTAAGTATGTGTTTACTTAAGTGCATCTACGAATATGATTAGTGCATCCACGAGAGCTGTTATGGCAAATGATCTTTTCGTGGTATGCTCTTTTTCTTTAAACAAATCTAATAGTTGAATTGAATATATAATCAGTAGTATCATGTTAAGGTCTCCTGGTATTGTCTAGATAGATTTAGTCACACGGATATAGTAGTCTTACCAAAGAGTATGAATGATAGTCTTGATTGGAAGTACAAACTTATGCAAATTAATCTCAGGCATTAATTTAACGTTCCTGATTGATTTAGTTTTTCAGTTTTTGTAGCTTACTACTCTGAGTTTATAAATGACATTGTGCATCGAAAAATAATCTATACTTAGACCAAATAATCTATACTTAGACCGTATGATGGTTTTTATCTTGTTTAATTTGTTATGGGTTTATGTTGTTTAGGTACATCTATGTCGTGCCCACATATCATTGGGTTGGCTGCATTGTTATAATTGGCCAGACGGGTTAAATACAACATGTCAAAACAGACTTTAGTCGACAAGGTATATAACTATATCTTAATCTAAACCCCCTTTGTGTTTGTCGACAAATTGCCACCCTTTCTTAAGGATTCAAATGATTGTTTTTATGTTGCCGATGGGCATCTTGATCACCCATTTTAAATGAAAATAGAGAGGTTTAATTAGTAGCTAGAAACAAAAGAGTTCCAATTTTTGTAAGACAGTACAGAAGAGACTCAGTTGTTCCAGGTTCTTAAATATCAGCTAAATATGTTTTCAGTTGGAGATCTGATATTAAACATCTATTTAAACAATGGTTTAACCTGATATTAAACTTCTATTTGTAGGTTGTAAATAGGGTACAGAAGCTAAGGAAGACATCTGGACTCGAACCCACGAATTGAGTGGAGGTGTACTTTAAATCACTAGATGAAGATCCATCTGTTCCAGCCCTTATTTTAAATCCAGTTAAGTTTCCCTTGCTGACTACTCAACATATTTCTAGAGGAAGCAAGCTGCCAATTCGGAAGTACGACCCAAAATCAAGTGTTTCCTTTTTTTAAAGTGAATTGTAGGAATCAAACTTGGCCTTGGAATGATGAAATCTTTTTTGTTCAGGTTCTTTTGCTTGATGAAGTAACTGTCGACTTGTGAAAGGATTAAATGGGAGCTCGATGGCGCAAAAGCCCGTTTAGTTATTTATGAGTGAAACTTATGTATCGTAGTTTAGAAATCTTGAACTTTTGTTAGTTTTTCAACAATTAAGCTTAGTTGTAACTCCATTTTTGTTTTAGATTTCTTATTGATTGAAACTCCATGTATCTTTTGTGTTTGGTCATACAACGATGGTCTCAGAAACAAAAACAACCAAAGTAGGAAAAATTAGGCATTATGTTGAATTTATAAAAATGGCCATTGAAAAAACAAACAACCCCTATGCTCGAATGCTTAAAAGATAAAAAATAAAGAAACAGATAAAAAATTAAAGGGAAGGGAGGTGAATTTACATAATTTATTCTAAAAAATAAAGAAAGTAACAAATAGGCCCTTTGAGTTGGAAAAAAAAGGGAAGGGGAATGGGAGGGTGTGATTTGTACACTTTTCTCACTTTTCTATCAAAATGAGCTTTTTTCAAGAACCAACATCTATATATAGAACCAACATCTATATATATATATATATATATATATATATATATATATATATATATATATATATATATATATATATATATATATATACATACTGTAAAAATTGAGTGAGTGGTGACTTTTGGTTGTGTGCTATAAAAATATTCTTGGAGATGGTGTTTTTTTAGTATTGTGTTTTATAAATTTCATAAAATAAAAGCTAGCATGTTGAGGTGTATAACACTCTTATAAGTTGCATTGCACCTGCTGCTTTTAGGCTAGCATTAATGGTGACCGCAGGCTATTGCAGTCATCACTTTCATCACAGCACCAACTAAACTTTTTCTCTAAGACCTTAAGCATAAACCAAGTTAGTTTAACAAGGCGACAACGATCATCACAAATTTTTTTTTTTTAATAAACGACTCAGTCGCTTAGGCAACCAAGTCTTCATTTATTTATTTATTTACTTATTATTATTTTATTATTATTATTATTTTTTTGCTAGGAGTTGAACAGGCGACTGACCAAAAGGTCAATCCTCCATTACCAGTAGGGGTACTACTATGGGTACACCTCCTATGAGATGAGGTCCGCCTATTTTTAAAGAATGTATAATCCGATAAAACAGTCAGTATAAGCGACGGCAATATAGTCAAAGTCAACACACCCCTACAGGGGGTGTTTGACTATAATCACGCTTCTAGTAGTTAGAGTTCAAATAATAGTCAAAACCTATAAATTTAATCAATGCTAAATGGACTAGAATAATAAAGTGGCACAAATGTTTATGAACACGGGACAGGTGTCCATATGCACCGAAGTGAAAGCCGCCCACATGAGCAATGTGTTGTAATCCGTACAAACCTAAAGATCGAATATACATAAATACAATTAATTTTTGGGTTGTGTTATTTTAACACCTCTTATGCATGAGACTCACTTATTTTTTATGGAATATACAATTTGATAAAGCAAACAGTACAAATGGCGACAGCGGTACAAAGTCAACACGCCCCCTACAGGGGGTGTCTGACTAACCTGTCCCTTACTTTTTTTTTTGGAAGGCGACTTTCAATTTTTAGTTTAGAGAGTCGTACCCGCTACAAAAGCAAGTCCTCATCCACCACATACCTATTAAGTGCAAGAAACTTGGTTACGTTTCTTATTTTAAAATAACTTTTGTGAGGATCTGTTTATAGATTGATTTGTTTCAATTGCAATGCTTTTTTTTTTTTTTTTTTTTTTTTGAACGGCGACTTTCTTGAAGGAAATCCTTGATCAATTCGAAATTTGATGGGGGGAAAACCTTCAACTAAAGCCGCCCGAAGGCACGACACTTAATTTAAAGTAAACCCTTGCCTTCTCCAAATTCGAACCCGGGTGGGCTGAAACCTTCATTGAAAGACTTTGAAATCATACCGCTGGACTAATAGTCCATTGGTAATTGCAATGCTTTTTAGTTGGATACTGTTTTGCTTGGCCTTTTTACAGCATAGGAAAAAAAAAATTGGATAAGAAAGTTTGCATATCTGTTATCTCCAACTATTCTTTTGCATAACATACAAATAAATAAATGAGTTAATTACATTTTTGTCCCTGTGGTATGGCCAAATTGCAAGTTTGGTCCCTAAAACTTTGAAAGTGCACTAGACGTCCCCATTTTCAAGTTTCCGTTGCATATTTGGTCCTTCGCCAAAGTTAAATGACTTAACTACCCCACTATTTCCATAAGTACCAAAAATGCAATTCGGTCCTTTTTTCAGTTTTTACAAGGTACGTCCTTGTGATTTGCACACAAATTCACATTCTGTCCTTTTTTCAAATTTCTATCACAAATCATCCAAATTGTTGTCAAATTTTGCCGTTTTCGTCCTTGTTGCCAACGATCGTTAGTATTTAACGTTTGCGTCAGTTTTTATACGTTTTTAGCCCGTTTTCTTACGTTTTCGTCCGTTTTTATACGTTTTCGTCCGTGTTTATACGTTTTCTTACGTTTTCGTCCGTTTTCTTAGGTTTTCGTCCGCTTTTATAAGTTTTTGCCCGTTTCCTTACGTTTTCGCCCGTTTCCTTAAGTTTTCGTCCGTTTTTATAAGTCTTCGCCCGTTTTCTTACGTTTTCGTCCGTTTCCTTACGTTTTCGTCCGTTTTTATACATTTCCTTACGTTTCGTCCGTTTTAATACGTTTTCGCCGTTTTCTTGTGTTTTCGTCCGTTTTATACTTTTCGTCCGTTTTTTAAGTTTTTCTCCCGTTTCTAACGTTTTATACGTTTTCTTTTCCTTACGTTTTCATACGTCTTGGTCAGTTTGATTAGTTCTTCGTTTTTTATGTTTTCATCCATTTTTATTCGTTTTCGTACGTTTTCCTATCGTTTTTTGTCCGTTTTCATACATTTCTTACGTTTTCTACTCACATTTTTATTTGTAAGAGAACGGGCGAAAATGTATAAAAACGAATGAAAACGTATAAAAATGGACCAAAACATAAGAAAATGTGCGAAAAAATTAAAAAACGTACGAAAACGTAAGAAAACGGGCGAAAACGTATAAAAACGGATGACAACTTAAGAAAACGGGCGAAATCGTATAAAAACAGACGAAAACGTATAAAAACGGACAAAACGTAAGAAAATGGTCGAAAACGTATAAAAACGGACGAAAAGGCAAGGAAACGGGCGAAAACGTATAAAAACGGATGAAAACATAAGAAAATGGGTGAAAACGTATAAAAATGGACGAAAACGTTAGACAAACGTAAGAAAACAGGCGAAAACGTATACTAACGAACCAAAACGGGCGAAAACATATAAAAACGGACGAAAACGTTTAAAAACGGAAGAAAACGTATGAAAATGGGTAAAAACGTATAAAAACGGACGAAAACGTAAGGAAAGGGGCGAAAATGTATAAAAACGGACGAAAACATAAGAAAACGGGCGAAAACGTATAAAAACGGAGGAAAACGTATAAAACGGACGAAAACGTAAGAAAACGGGCGAAAACGTATAAAAACAGTGTGGAAAACTAGAAGGAGGGTTGAATAGATTTACGTCCTTTTAAATTTATGAAAACTTTTGTTTACTTTTTAAAACTTCGATTCTATCTTATGTGAATTCAACTCTTGATCAATATGAACATATATACACAAATATAAATAAGTAATGCAAGTAAGGTAAATATAATGAAATGAAAGAGAGAGATGGAAAGATCAAACCACAACACGGAGATTTATAGTGGTTCGGCTACAAGGACACCTTCCTTGCCCTACTCCACTCCTCGAGTCACCTACTCGAGAGTTTTCTTCACTATGTCAACAAACTCCCTTATGGCGGAGAAACCTTACACAACTTTAGCTTACACCGGCTTAACGACACAAAGCTAGATGTCGAGTTCTAATCGTAGCTAGAACCAATCTCACAACTAGTACACAACTTCTACACAACTTAATCACGACTTCTTCACGACGGCTTCACGACGACTTCACGACTTCTTCATGACTTCTTTTCCACGACTACTTCACAACTACTTCACAACTACTTCTACACAACTTCTTTACAACTCAACTAGTTACTTACACTAGGATCTACTTATCACAACTATACAACACTTTACACAACAACACAATTGAATGAGGTAAGTAATAACACTTCTTCACTAGTTGAAGTAGAGTTCTTATTTTGCACTTTTGGTGGTGGAAGCTTGGATAACTTAGAAACCAATGCTTAAGAAAATATGATCAAAGGATTTACAATGTTTAGAAAGGTTTTAAAACAGAAAGTTTTTGTGTGCAAAAGGTGAGTAAAAGTCCAGGAGAAGGCTGGTATTTATAGGAGAAAAACTGGACAGCTGGAGACCTACTGGAGCGTGGCCGGCCCCCTTAAATAGGGGGGCAGTCCCCTTAATTTTTAAGGGGGCCGCCTAGTAAAATTAAGGGGGCCGCCCAAGGTTTTCGTTGCCCAGATTTGTCCTTTTGTGGGGAAGGTTTTTCTGGAACATTTTAACTGATTTTGGTTAAAAATTTGAATTCATATTTTTATAAAAGATTAAACATTTTTATTTAATACCAAAAATGTTTTTCAAAAATATATAAAATGTTTTTGATGTTTTATAAAAAATATAGTTATTAAGAAAATGTTCCTTTGATCATATAATGCATTAAGCATTAGTTCATTCATACCTTAAGTGATTTGAGTTGTAGAAATATATATTTACAACTAAATACTTGATTACGTCATAATTTTCCGATTAATGATTTTACATTTTGTGATTATCAAAACGTAGAGATATCGAAAAATATTAATAACGTGTTTAGGCATTATTTATATCAACAATCTCCCCCTTTTTGATGATTACAAAATCTAAACTCATTAAATCTAATAATTAGTTTTTAGACAAGTATTTAGTGAGTTTACATCTATTTCTCCCCCTTTTTGTAGAATCAAAAAGGTTATGCCGACAAGTTTTAAAATCTAAATTTGTCGGGACGAGAACTCCCCCTTGATGTGTACTCCCCCTCGTTTGGGGGCACCAAGGAAACGAGCGATGTAACGCTTGCAAGAAAAATGTTAGAAGCACAAGTATATGTAACAACAATAAGCAAGCATGTAGAATAAGAACATTCATTTAATAAAAGTGTTGTGTATAAATACACAACCAAGTAGATTACAACATGAGGCATACAAACATTCAAGTAAAAACAACTAATGATACTACATAATTGTCCTAGTAGTACATGATCTTCCATGGAGCTTGCATACGAAAAGGTTTTGAAGATTATTTTTAAGCATTGCATATACTTAATTGGGTGAAAATGGAGGTGGTGGTGGTGTAGTGGGTGAAGGTGGTGGAGGTGGTTGTAACACCCGTTCCCCAGGTGTTGGGACCCCACCCTAGATGAAAGTGGGTAAAGAACTTATGTGATTGGTTGGTCAACAAAGCTACATGGAAGTCAAACCCGGTAGTTAAACTAATAGTCAAAGTATGACTAACATAGTGATATGGAATATGATGAATAAACTAGAAGGACCTAAGTTGCCAAGTGTTAATTATGTGTTATAAGTTAGTTGTGGTTAAAATAGAAGGAATGAGACTTGAGGGACTAATTATGTCAAAGGGCCAAAGTCCACACCTAACTAGTTATATCTAGTTATTTCTAGATGAGTCTTGCATTATTGAGGTGTGTGAGAAGGCCGGTTTTCTAGTGAGAAGAAAAGGAGGGAAATTAGCTAGGTAATGATCTATGAAGAAGAAAGTGAAGATCAAGTGTCTATAGCCTTCCCTTAGTGATGATCATTACAAGTAAGTAATTCATTGTCTTGTTTTAGTAAAGTTATAGATGAGAAGAAAAGTGGGAAATCATCATATGAGATGGGTATGATCATATGATGATTTGGTTAGTAAGATGAGTATGTTTTGATGGGTTTTGATAACCCTTGTTTATGTATTTGAGTATTATGTGAGTAGGTTTTAATTATGATGGATGATGATGATGAGGATGGAAGACCATAATGATGATGATGATGATATTGATGTTATGTAGCTTGGATTGAGGTAAGTAAACCGGTATAATGTAAAGTTATAATGATTTCTATGCATTATGTGTTATGTGGCTAATATGTTAAAGTTATGGTTGTTAGTATAATGGTAGTATGTGTAAGAGATTATAAGGTTAGAGGATGTGTTAGTATGAGTGGATTAAGGGAAAGGAAAGGTTAAGGCTTATGTGGTTAAGGTATGTGTTATGCTCAATGTCATTGGATTAATGGTTGTGTAATGTGTAATGTATTGAATGAGGTATAATGTTAAGTTATATCCGTTTTACTTACTAAGCATTCGTGCTTACGGTTTAAGTGTTCAATGTTTTGTAGGCTCATATATGATGCTATGGCTTGGAAGAGAGCAAGGCTTGGGTTATAGCTTAAGGATATGGAAGTGGATTGGAAATAATAAGCATTAGGAGCTAGGTAGAATGCCGAGCTCGAGTCATGGTTGTATCCCCGGGAGTCTCTTTTATGAGTCGTATAATGTGTGTCAAAGTCGGGTAACGGTTTGGAAGTCTAACGATGGGTCAAAGTGTGTTTTATGTGTTTTTGAGTAAAGTCTAAAGGGGCGTTTGGTTTATGTGTAAACGTACCCATTTTGAGTAGTAAACGGGTCAAGTACCCTTGAAACATGTTTTATATGTTAAATAAATGAAGTTGGTCAAGTTAGATGTGAAACGGAAGTGGTATAAGTGGTTTGTTGTGAAAATGGGTCAAAACGGGTTATTTGCATAACCCGTCTCATTTGTAAAAGTACCCCTTCGGGGTGTTAATCGGTAAATGTTTTTGTATGAAAATAAACTATTGGACATACTAAAGGATTCTGGAAAGTTTCGTCAAGTTTCGAGTCCGGGAGGTCGGGTTTCTAAGCGGGCCTGGCGAAAATGCAAAATTGGGACAGTAGGTCTGTCCAGAATTGCTGGACAAAGCAGATACGGCGCATCTCCTTTTTGAGATATGGCGTATCAGGTGATACGGCGCATCTCCTTCTTGAGATACGGCGCATCTATACACAGTCCAGGTTTGACAGTTTTCAAAAAATCATATCTTTTAATCCGTAAGTCGAAATAGGTCGTGCCACCTATCGTTTCGAAGGTAATTGAGTCTAGTTTCATTTAAAAATAGTCTCAAGGGCTAAAAGTTTATAGATTTTTGTCAGTGGTCAAAAGAGTAAGCAGATGTCCGTTAAAGTTAGTCGATTCCGCGTAAAAAGTTTTAAATTTTGGTCTAAACGGGCACGGGGCGTTACAGTGGTGGTGGTGGTGGGTTGGTAATCATGTGTTCAAGAGATGAAAACATGTAGTGTATCTCATCTCTAAGACCAAAGATTATGGTCCGGTTATGGATGCAACAAAGACAATTGTCACCATGGGCTTCAAGCAATGCCCAAGGTATAGGAAAGAATGGTTGTGGGGTTGGTGATGGTGAGAAGTGAGCATCAAGAGGTGTAATGGGTGATAAGGAAATGGCAAGTTGGGTGTATGAAGGTTCTTGAGTGGATGGTGGTGATGATGCTCTTGGTGATGATGTTAGGTGAGTGTGGATGTAGTCATTGATGGATGAAGTGGATGGAATGGAGGAAGATGAAGCTCCATAGGTAGAGGGTGTTTTTGATGGTGCATTAGGTGCACTTGGGGATGAACTTTGAGGTGGTGGTGATGGAGTTTTGATGTCATCTTGGGTTAGGTCTATGAAAGGTTGTTTTGGTGGTATGATAACAAGTCTTTGCTTCTTTGGAGTCTTAGAGATGGAGGATTTTGGTGATAACATGGTGGTTTTGGATGATGAAGAATGATGGAATGAGAGGTGATTGTATGGAGGGAATTTATAGTATGATAATGTGGTTGGTTTAGGTTGATTTTTGAGGTTTTGTAGGAAGATTCCAATACCAGTTCGTCCATAAGGAGAAATGGTAGCTGGGGCTAGGTAAAAGTGGTCACAAGATGCAAAAGAAAACAGTAAATTTTACTGTCCAGATGGCCGGTCCCCTTAATTGCTGGCCGGCCCCCTTAAAATTAAGGGGACCGCCTAGGGAATTAAGGGGGCCGCCCATCTGGTGTTTTCCCAGGCGACCAAATTTGAAAAATTTCCAGATAAAAGTCATTTTTAGGGTGTATTTGCAGCAAGTTCCATTTGAGTAATGTACATCAAGAATGATTAAATATTATCAATAGCATATTAAACAAATAATATACATATTTAAGACTAGAAAAATCATATTAGAAGCATATGCATATTATATCAAGTAAACTAGTAGCTTAGTTCTAATAAGTTTATCATCTAACATAATAAAAATCATAGCAAACAAATGTTAAGATAATAATACTACATATAAATGTCTAATCATAATATCAATAATAATCAACTAAACACTCATCAAACATGTTTATTTCTTCTTCTTTCCAAACATCCTTCCAAGTGTCTTTCCAATAGACTTGAAACCGCCTCGTACTTCTTGGTGCATCTGCTGTGTGGTGTTGAGTAGTTCGGTTTGTCTTTCAAACAGTAGTTCGTCTGTTCGTTCGGAACGAGAAGGAACTTGATACTCGGTGTAATCAAGATCCGGAAGATTTTCAACGAAGGTCCTAGGTGATGGGGTACTAGCACATGTTGTGCCCTCCTCCTCATCATCATCATCATCATCATCATCGTCTCCTTGATGTGACGTGGAACCACGAGGTGGAAGTGAGACAGATTTACGAGATTTTCCCTTGTCGCTTCGGGAGCGACGTGCACGGACACGAACAAGTGGATTAAGGACCGGTTGAACAGACTCATAAATTGGACTCTGAAGATGTGGATAGTGCATCATGACATGATTGTAGAGGCGAGTGAGAAACATGCCATACGGAAGATTTGCATTATGAGTGTTTTTGGCGGACATGATGCGGAAGACAAAGAGATATGCCAAATTGTACGGCTGTTCAGCGACAATACAATACAACATGTGAGCTATGCTCGCCGTTACATGATCACGGTGACCACCGGTACCGAACGCATTCTCACGAATGAGTTCTTCCCAACGCTTCATGTCGGGGCGTAACTCCTTGAGGAGGATTTGGTTAGCATGGATGTTAACATCTTTTGACTTGATTCTCCGGCTAGTCGTACCACGAGCTAGCCCAAGATATTGACGAATTTCTTCGGAGGATGGAATCTCAGAGTAGTAAGGACCCTGTTGAGGTCGATATTGCTCAAGAGATGAGAGATCCCACTCATTAGAGAAGACAGCTTGACCGGAGTAGGGGATTCTTAGAATTTGACCGAATTGAGCGAGAGTAAGAGTAATGAATTCGTGTTGAATCATAAAGGATATGAGGATACAGCCATTGGGATCGGTTTGCACCGTCACTTGGCTATAGAAGTCAAGAACAAAGCGGGGAATGATAAGCTCATTGGTTTTGTAGAGACTGTAATACCTGAAATTCAGATAACTTGTCAAATGACCAAAATACCCCTGAAACAATAAAACTTAAATAAATAACTTATAAAAATTCTGAAACGATTCCAAACATTCGAAAACGAACCATATATGAAATGAATAAATTTCTGGGACAACATTACATTATTTTGAATGTCCAAAAATTATAAAATCACATATACATATATATATGATCCGAATATAATTAATTATATATGTAATATATTTTGTGAAAATCATTTAACTAGATAAATACCAATTAAATAAAGGAAATTATATACAAAATCAAATTACTTTTGTGATAAGTTTCTAGGCCGAAAATCTGGATCACATGCCCCCTCCTAGGTCGGTTAACACAATATAAATACAAAACATAATTTTTGTAAAACTCTATTTTGCCGAAACCCTAAGATCGACTAAACTAAAATCGACCAACCTTCCTACGCGACTTCTGGACCTGAGCAAAGAATTTCTTGGTGTTCCTTGGAGTATTAGCAAGCTACGAAAAATAGGAGTTGGAGTGTCGAAGCTTTGATTCGAACGTGGTGATTTCTTTTGTTCGATCCATACGTACGAGAGGTAGAAATTCCTTGCGACTTATTTTTACGTTCTAAAAATTATCCAGTATTTTTACAATGATCTACATGTCAAATATAACCTAATAAAAATAATAAACACAAATCATGCATGTTTATTTAGGCGTACGAAATTAAGAGGGTTAAAACAAACTTAATTTACAAATCATGCTATACGAATTTTCTGAGGTGTGACCATAATTTTTACGTGATCTATACTGATGATATAAGTCCAGAAAAATAACCCTTTGATTTTTGGAAGCTTAAATCGTGTGTTTTGAATTAATATTGTAATCGGACTTATTGAAAAATAAAAGAAAATAAGAAGAAACCCTAAATCGTGTTAGGGTTAGGGTTTTGTGGGTTGAATCTGAGTAATAAATGCAGTTAATCATTGTGTCATGATGGGTTAATGAGTGGGTAAAGTTAGGGTTGGATTTGGTAAATAAAACTTGTATACGATTTGAGATATAAATGACAAGGGCTTGTTTTGCCAACTTTTAAACTTAAAGGTTATTTTTATAATATTAATTAGGTTAGTAAAAGTGTAGGAAAAATATAACTTGAGGGTCTTAAGTGTAAATATTGCGTAAAAATGAATAAATGATAATTAAGGGTACGATTTGTAATTTATTTAAATGGAGGGACTAAAAATGTAAATTCTGAAAACTTGAAGTTATTTTGAGTAAATAACATTATAAAGGGTGTCTTATGTAAATTTGAGTAATTATGGGTTTGATACAAAATTATTACTAAACTAGGGTTTGAAATATAAGTTTTGTAAAGTTAAAGGACAAAAGGTGTAAATTATGAAATCTGAAGGACCTGAATCGTAATACACATAATTTTGAGGATATGTTCTGTAACTTTGTAATATAAGGTGTTTATTTGGTAAAGACAAATATTATAGGGGTTTGAAACATGAATTATGTAAATGAAGGATTGTTTTGTAAATTATATAATTAAGCGGTATAAACTGTAAATTGTGAAACTTAAGGGATTAATGTGTCATTCTGAATATAGTGTGTATTAAATCAGTAACTTAAAGTATTTTCATGATTAAACCTTTGAATTAGATAAAGTTGCAATTGAAACCCTAAACTATGTGAACTCGTCATTTAACTTTTGTAACCTGATAAAATGTACCCTATTTCCATAATAATCTTAAGAAGTGTTGGATCGATATACTCTGACCAAACTAACTTGTAGCTTGTCTACGGTTTAACAACTTTGAATGAATTCAAAACTATTAATAATGAAACACTGATATACTTTGCTAACTATGCGGAATCTACTTCAACAAAGCTAAGAAGAATTAATAAACAACTTTGAATATTATTAAAACCTTGAACCTGCTTTCTTACACAGATTCACTAACAAACTCTAAACTCTAATACTTCTAATAATCGTATATCTCTAATCGCATATCTCTAATGCCAACCTAGGGATCCTTTTATAGGCACAAGGAAAACCCTAGTCGGTTTACAAACTTGAATAACAAGTAATTCTAATTATAACTCTAATCTAATACGAACATTCTAGAATTACACATTAGTCCTTAAACTATTTGCATAGCAGTCCTTTAACGAGCAGCAGTACTTTGACTAATTAGTAGTACTTTGACTTGAGTAGCAGTACTTTGATATTTCATAGCCCAACAAGAAGGACTTAACCTAATCTTGATATTGTCAACTTACTAATAATGGAAATATAACTGAAGACCCTTTGGACTTCTGTCTTCTACTCCTTAGGTTCGAGGAAGGAGTAATTTCATCTTGTCAGCTTTTATCTTTGTGTTCTTGCATTCGTCATAAGGTACAGATATTCCGTCCTTTTTCAGTAAGGGCATTTCAGTTCTTTTCTTTCAGAATTCATTTCCTTATTAGGATTCCCTATACCATTGCTACGTTCCCTGTTCGTTTGTAAACCTTTCATGTGATCTTTGTTTTGTGAACTTTCATAAACCTTGTGTTTGATTTTTGTCTTGAACCCTGAGCTGTGAGCCTTGTTTTGAATCTAATCTAATAGACTGGTTATAAAACTAAATTGATTTTGGAATATAAACCTTAATCTGTTAAATCTTTAGTTGAACCTAATTGATTTTGAATTGTTCTTAAAACTACTTATGAAACGTTTTGAGAAAAGCTACTTTAAATAAGTAACATCACTTTTACTGAAAGTTACTAAAAGTTTTGGAAGAACATTTTGAAGAAAACTATTTTGTAAGATCAGTTGTGATGAAAACCATTTTTGAAGGATTGTTTAAATGGACTTTTAAATAGAAACCCTTTCTAGATAAACTGTTGGTATAAAACCTTGATTATAAACTTTTGCCACATGCTTTTGAAACATTTGATACAGTTCTTTAATTTGAACTTAACTTTGACATGAAACGTAACCTGATAAATTCTAAGTTTGAACCTGTGGTATATAATCTTGAATTGTTGACATGAACCTTTTTGCCATGTACCCTTAGGATATGACCTTTTGATTATTTGATAGTACGCTGACCTTTGACCTATAGATTGATATTACGAGCTAATCACTAGGCATGAGGGTTTCATGTCCATGTCATTGACGCACCTTTGACATGACTCTAGGGCAGGAGAGTGATGACCTGTTCCGTCCCTTACTTATTAATTTGCTATGGCCATTATATTATGATTATTGATTTATCTGTGGGGCGTATGGGTGCACTCTAGATTTGACCTGTTAACTGTATATGTTATTTGTTTATTTTTGTACTTATCTTGTGACTGATGGTGTGTGCGATACACGTCTTTCACATATCTGGGAGCTAGCTACTCTATTTAGTTTCATTTACAATGATATGATATGGCTTGTGTCTGGGCTCGTGATAGATTTATGTTTTCCTTATCTTATGAAATTCCTTATTACTCGTTCTATTTCTTTTCCTTTGTCTTAAATCTTGTTGTTCTTAACATCTCATTTCTACACCTTGATTTATCGGTATAACGTGTATTCTAGATTTCTTTCGTTCTATTCCCTATTATTGTTTTGTTACCTCTATATCTGTTCACTGAGCTCTCGTAGCTCAGCCGCATTTCTTTTCCTGCGGCAGGTATTAGTAGGAAGCTGGGAATGAGAGAAGAATGTATCTTGGGACTTAGAAGTTGGATAGCTATGCTGGACATAGAATTGGACTGAAGATAGTATATTATTAGAAATAATGTTTTGGGAAGTTTTCATTTGTAACCCTATAGATTCTAGTATTTCGATTATTATCCTTTGAGATTTTTGTATTAATGAAAATGTATGCTTGGTTTGTTCTGATGTGGATCCATTGTTGTGATATCTTTACCCTTGTCGGGTTGGGGTGTTACAGAGACAATCAAGACTAACGTTGGAGAACATTCGTTCGATATAGTCGGATTCATAGAACGATGGATAGACAACTCTCCCTTCATGAATGTTTCTATCTTCAATGGGACGATAGAAACAAGCAACAGCGGGAGAAATGCCTGGAGTGGCAGAGACTTTTGGAATGTATTCTTTTGTTTTTGAGACATCACCGACTGTAGTTTTGGGCATTTTCACCTATACAAGAAAGCAACAAACAAAGAAAAATAAGAAAATGACATGCATATATTATATATGCTACTTATGTGGAACGTAAACATACTTCGACTCTAAAACTTAAATCCTAAGAAGTAGTTTACAATGTTCCTTAGTTTTAGTTTTTAACTCGCTTAAAATGTATTTTATGATGTTAAAGAATAGTTATAAGGACATTATGATAAGAAATCAAAAATATCTGAACGTTCTTTTATACGTCATAAGCTACTTTGAAATGTGGCTAGACAAACATTGGATTGTATATCTAGCTATTTCTTACGAGTGTTTATGTTAAGTAACTTAGATTTTGACTCAAAAATTTCTTTCAAAATGTTGTGCCAAACGCTCCTTTAAATATGAAAATAACTAGTAAAATTTCAATATACATATGAATTATGTATCTTGATGACTTAAAACAACTAATTGCGTGTTTATAAACTTGACAAGTAGTTATGAACTTAATTTTGATCAAATTTTGATGATTCTAGCTCCTAATCCAAACACTCTCTTATATTTAACAAAAACATTTTTATGATTCGAAAAATATATTTTTAAGATTAGTGAGTTGTAATATACCAATGTAATTAGTTTTAACAAGTGTTTATGGCATAATTCAACAATGTGATTAGTTTTGAAATGGAGTGATTAGTTTATCAATGCTATGACATAATGGTGTTTAATTACTTAGTTTCTAGGTTGATTAAGCATGCTAATCCTATGGGGAGCATTTGGTTATAAGATTTCTAGACTTAATTTTAACAAAATTTGGATTAAAAGAAAATTGAGTAAAAGACCTAATTATGATTAGACTCAAAATTGAATGGAATTAGATGAAATGCGAATTAGAAAACTTACAAAATGTGTTGCTAATCTAAATATAGGTGTTTGCCCCTTGCTAAATTAGTCGGAAATGATGATTTGGTGAATGGTTTTGGGTTTTGGTTCGTTCACAGTAGCAGCAACTATGGGTGTGTTTGAAAAGTGGGGTGTCTGGCAAATGAAATTGGAAGAAAAACGTTTTTGGAAGCTACAGTAGGCCGGTCCCCTTAATTATTAAGGGGGCCGCCCCCGTTTACTAGCCGGTCCCCTTAAACATTAAAGGGGCCGCCTACCAAACTTGGAATTAGTTCGGGTTTAGTTTCTGATAGCAAAATAATTTTATGTATATATATAGATTTATTATATATCAAAAATACGTTGGGTTTTAATGGCACGAGGAAGGAATACTTGACATTTTATTAACATTTCGTTAAGAAAACATTTCTTGAGAATTTTGGATAAAATGATCAAGATGTCAAGTCGACAAAGGTTTTAGGGATTTATATATATATTTATATTGTGTGTAAACGTGGGATGTTGAATGGAGTCGAGAAATGATGAGGTAATGACGGAGATAGGTGCTGACGGCGACGGGAGTTTGTTTCATCCATAGTTTTCTTGACACGACGGTCGAAGTGCTACTTCTACGTTAATCCACTTAACTCACTTCTCTTCATCACCATGAGTTATGTGATAGTGGACACGGAAGATTTTCGTGTTGAACGTTAAAGTTCAAAAGAGGCAAAGGGGGAAGAAAAGGTTCGAGGACGAACAATTTCTTTTAGTTCTAGATAGTCAACAAATGGCGTATCTAGGTTATGTGCGGATATATTTATATATGTATATAGTATATATTATGTATATGTATAAGGGATTATCTACTAACTACCATACAAGTACTAACTAAACTAGGCATTAAAAACTTATGGGGGCATGCAATTGGCTAGTTCATTAATCTACGCACATAATGATGAGCATGAAAGAGGGGCGTACCTTTTAGTCTTCAACATGTGGTCTTCAAGCGCTTCAAAGCGTTTATGTTTGACTTGTAGAAGTCAATCAAGGAAGAGATGCCAATAATCCAATGAGATAGCAATTTAGCCACTTGGTCCCCATTGTCTCATTGATCCAAAGTTGTTTGAACCAAAAATGGGTTGTAGTTGACTAGGATGCATGTATGGTGGAAGTATTCCCCAAGGATTGAAGCTTGGTGGATTCGGGTAATTCCACATTGGGTAACTATTATTATGACGGTTTGGTCTATTTTGGTTTCTTTTAGGTTGAGGTGTTTTAGGCCGAGGGTGAGGACTAGGTGGTCTTCTAGGAGGAGGTGTTTTTGTCCTAAGCTTTGGTTTAGAGTTTTCTAATTCGGTTTTTAAAGATGGTTTGTAGAAAGGTTTTATTTCCTTATTATTGGCTATGGGTATTTTTCTATCTTTTATAAGTATATATTTAGGCTTTGACTCTAATATTTTTTGATTACTAGTTTCACTTTCAAACTTTACATTTTTAGTTTCACTAGTTGTAGCCTTAGTTGAGTTAAATCCTAATCCGGTTTTATCTCCTGATATTCTTTGAATGCTTATTATATCCCTAAGTGAATTACTACTATTTTCAAATTTGTTAAGTCTACAAATTTCTTCCTTAAGTATTTCGTTTTCATTTTTAGTTTCTTGACATGTTTTACATTCAAAGACTTCTTTGCCTTTTTCTAAGTTATGTAGTTTAATTTTTAATTCTAGTATTTCTTTTTCTAATTGGTTATTTATGTGTTTTAGTGATTTAGTTTTAGTCATTACTTTTTGACCTAATATACATAACCTATTATATTCGTTATCTAGGTCTTTTTCATCTAATGATAAATTTTCATCACTAAAGTATTCGGTTTCGGAACGTACCTCACTTGATGTCTTAGCCATAAGACACTTCTCCTCTTTTGTGGTTTCTTTCTCGTCTTCTTCACTGTCACTCCATGCTCCTCCAATGAACGCCTTTTGGTTTTTCTCCTTTGACATCATAGGACATCTTCTAATGAGATGATTTGGATCACCGCATTTGAAGCACTTCCTCTCGCTCTTGCTACCTTTGTCGTCTTTGTTTCTTTGGAGTGTTTTCCTTTCGTCATGTGGTTGTCTAACGAATCTTCCTCGTCTTTTGAAAAACTTCTTGAAGTCTCTTACGGCCATGGCATATTCTTCATCATCACTTTCGGAGGTTGAGCTATCCTCGTCACTTGATGCTTTCCTAGCTTTCAACGCGATTGACTTGCTTTGCTCTTTCTTTCCTTTGACCATCTCGAAGTCTTTCTTGATTATTGCTTCGTATACTTTCAAGTTGCCAATCAACTCGTCAAGTTGAAGAGTTGACAAGTTCTTCGATTCTTCAATCGCCGTAACTTTAGCTCGCCATTTTGGATGAAGAGCCCTAAGAAATTTCCTGACAAAATTCTTACTAGAAAAACTCTCATCAAGTGCCTTTAAACTTGTGATGATTGTGTTAAACCTAGCAAATGCATTATCAATTGATTCCTCTTCCGGAATCGTGAATTGTTCATATTGTTGAACAAGAAGATCTATTTTATTATCTTTGACTTGACTATTACCTTGGTGAGTTATTAGTAAAGAATTCCAAATTTCTTTTGCGGTTTCGCACATAAAGATTCTTTCGTATTCTTTACGTGGTAACGCATTATAAATAACCATTTTAGCCTCATTATTTTTAGAAAGTTTTCTTTTTAAATCATCACTTTGTTTTTCAAAAGGTACTATTTCATCCTTTTTAGTTTCAAGATTATGTTGAATAGGTAAAAAATCACCATTAGTAATAACATGCCAAAGATCTAGATCTTTTGATTTCACATAAGTTTCGAATCGATTTTTCCAGTATAAAAATCTATCACTTTCAAATACTGGTGGTCTTTGCATAAATTGCCCTTCTAAATATTTTTCAGATTCCATAGATCGTTTCAAGTTTTAAAAGACAGTTTATTTTAAAAATCTTGTTTGACCTGGCTCTTGATACCAATTGTGGAAAACTAAAAGGGGGGTTGAATAGTTTTACGTCCTTTTAAATTTATGAAAACTTTTGTTTACTTTTTAAAACTTCGATTCTATCTTATGTGAATTCAACTCTTGATCAATATGAACATATATACACAAATATAAATAAGTAATGCAAGTAAAGTAAATATAATGAAATGAAAGAGAGAAATGGAAAGATCAAACCACAACACGGAGATTTATAGTGGTTCGGCTACAAGGACACCTTCCTTTCCCTACTCCACTCCTCGAGTCACCTACTCGAAAGTTTTCTTCACTATGTCAACAAACTCCCTTATGGCGGAGAAACCTTACACAACTTTAGCTTACACCGGCTTAACGACACAAAGCTAGATGTCGAGTTCTAATCGTAGCTAGAACCAATCTCACAACTAGTACACAACTTCTACACAACTTAATCACGACTTCTTCACGACGGCTTCACGACGACTTCACGACTTCTTCACGACTTCTTTTCCACGACTACTTCACAACTACTTCACAACTACTTCTACACAACTTCTTTACAACTCAACTAGTTACTTACACTAGGATCTACTTATCACAACTATACAACACTTTACAACACAATTGAATGAGGTAAGTAATAACACTTCTTCACTAGTTGAAGTAGAGTTCTTCTTTTGCACTTTTGGTGGTGGAAGCTTGGATCACTTAGAAACCAATGCTTAAGAAAATATGATCAAAGGATTTACAATGTTTAGAAAGGTTTTAAAACAGAAAGTTTTTGTGTGCAAAAGGTGAGTAAAAGTCCAGGAGAAGGCTGGTATTTATAGGAGAAAAACTGGACAGCTGGAGACCTACTGGAGCGTGGCCGGCCCCCTTAAATAGGGGGGCGGTCCCCTTAATTTTTAAGGGGGTCGCCTAGTAAAATTAAGGGGGCCGCCCAAGGTGTCCGTTGCCCAGATTTGTCCTTTTGTGGGGAAGGTTTTTCTGGAACATTTTAACTGATTTTGGTTAAAAATTTGAATTCATATTTTTATAAAAGATTAAACATTTTTATTTAATACCAAAAATGTTTTTCAAAAATATATAAAATGTTTTTGATGTTTTATAAAAAATCTAGTTATTAAGAAAATGTTCATTTGATCATATAATGCATTAAGCATTAGTTCATTCACACCTTAAGTGATTTGAGTTGTAGAAATAGATATTTACAACTAAATACTTGTTTACGTCATAATTTTCCGATTAATGATTTTACATTTTGTGATTATCAAAACGTAGAGATATCGAAAAATATTAATAACGTGTTTAGGCATTATTTATATCAACAAACAGTTGAAAATATAAGAAAACGGGCGAAAACGTATAAAAACGGATGAAAACTTAAGAAAATGGGCGAAATCGTATAAAAACAGACGAAAACGTATAAAGACGGACGAAAACATAAGAAAACGGGCGAAAACATATAAAAACGGACGAAAACGTAAGGAAACGGGCGAAAACGTAAGAAAATGGACGAAAACGTATAAAAACGGACGAAAACGTAAGACAAACGTAAGGAAACAGGCGAAAACTTTTAAAAATGGACGAAAACTTAAGAAAACGGGCGAAAACGTATAAAAATGGATGAAAACGTAAGAAAATGGTCAAAAACGTATAAAAACGGACGAAAACGTAAGGAAACGGGCGAAAATGTATAAAAACGGACGAAAACGTAAGAAAATGTGCGAAAACGTATAAAAACGGACGAAAACGTATAAAACTGACGAAAACGTAAGAAAACGGGCGAAAACGTATAAAAACTGACGAAAACGTTAAATACTAACAATCGTTGGCAACAAGCCAACAAGGACGAAAATGGCGAAATTTGACAACAATTTGGATGATTCATGAAATAAATTTGAAAAAATGACCGAATGTGAATTTGTGTGCAAATCATAAGGACGTAACTTGTAAAAACTGAAAAAAAGGACCGAATTGCATTTTTGGTCCCTATGGAAAGAGGGGGGGGGGTAGTTAAGTCATTTAACTTTGGCGAAGGAGCAAACATGCAACGAAAACTTGAAAATGGGGATGTATAGTGCACTTTTAAAGTTTTAGGGACCAAACCTGCAATTTGGCTATACCACAGGAACCAAAAATGCAATTAACTCTAAATAAATAATAGATTCCCGAACAATGATTTCTTCAAGACAAGAAAGGTTGCATATCTGTTATCTCCAACTATTCTTTTGCTTTAACATATAAATAATAGATTTAAAGCTAATACTTTTCCCGAACAATGATTTTATCAAGACATTAAGCAAAAAGCTGGAATGAGAATTTAAATAAAGTTAAGAAAAAAGATTAGAAGACTTAATTCACATGAGTAATATTGTGCGGTTTGATTAGTGGATTACACAGATTATCACTCATAACATTACCTTTGATCTTGCTACATGTCATCATCTTTTTGTTAGATACAAATTTAGGCACACAAATTAGTTTTGTCAATCACTACAACAATCAGTAGGACAGGCGAGGAGGCTTTCGGCGGAGACGCATGTCCCCGCCGAAATTCGCTAAACGACAAAAACTTTGCTGAGCTGGCACACAAACTCGCTGACCGTTTATTAAATTTTCAACGCAATCTTTCGGCGGGGACATGTCCCCGCCGAAAGTAGATTTGATATTTCCCAAATTTTGACCAAAATTGCAATTCTTAATCGTTCCCGGGGTTTTTTCCCGCCACACCTTTTGGCGGGGACGTGTTCCCGCCAAAAGGCTAGATACACTGTTACAACCATTTAGTGGGGACATGTCCCCGCTAAAAACGTTATTCAGTTTTCCCTCCTTGCAATTATTTTATCCCACCAATATTTTCTACTAATGATTATAGCTTTTGGCAGGGACATGTCCCCGCCAAAAGTGTTGGCGCCAATTTACCTCGCCAAATTGCAACTTTATCCCGCCAAAGTTTTACTTATATATAACCTAACTGATCATCCTCAATTCGGCAAAACACATATAACTCAATCATCAATTCCCACAAAACACACATAACAATGGCTAGTTACACGCCGGAAGAGGAGTGGTCAAAGGTTTTATCGTCGATGTATCTCTTTAATGAAGTTCTTAATACATATGGCTACGAAATTTATGATGAATATGGTTCTTATAAGAACATTAGCCCGTGGATGAGAGACTAGATTCTGGAATGGTTGAGGAAAAAGCCATACTACAGAGAGATGTTGGACGCTCAAGCTAATGATGTTGGAGGAGAAATGATGCGTGGTTTTGCAACCTTACAACAGGTTTTACCTCTCGAGGGATCTCAAGAGGCTTACAACCCCACCAGGCAGTGTACCTGACCGATGTAGTATAGTGTAGTGGTAAGTACGGGGGATTGATCGTTCTCCACAGGGAATAGTGTTCGTTAGGTATGAAAAACTACTCTAATAGGTCTAGGGGTAAGAGAAGATTCTTTTTATGTTTTTATAATTTTATGAAAGCAAGTAAAATCTCGGGTTTGAAAGAGTGGGCGGAATTAGTTGCTAATCAACTAACCCAAATAACTACGAATGCAAATAAAATAAAATAACAGAAAATTAAAAGGTGGTGAAATTTATGTGGAGAAAAATGTGTTTACTTAGATTTCCTTACTCCCTAACTATCTTTTACCGGTTGATTAGTGTGTATTAATTGCGTGGATGATGGGTGTATTCCTTAATACCAATCGTGGGGTGGCGTACGTACTTCCCCAACTCTACAAGCTCCTACTTCACTCCTACGTCGAGCCGGCTTGGAAGCTCCTAACATGGGATCACTAGAATTCGCTAGTGCATTAAATACAACCATAAAAACCTTTAGTACGCATTGGTTCATGTTTCTTAAGACGTTCAAGCAAGTTACCGAATAGGAAGTTAGCCAGTTTTCTTAAGCCTAACATAGATAAACAATCATCCAATACAACTAATAACACACTAATAACCAATAATCAATAGCTAGGTTTCATTAGATCTAAGCAAACAAAAAGAAAACCTAGCCTAGCATGTTAAACAAAAGACAAGAACAAGATAGAATCAAACAACACATAGACATATTGAATGATTAATTGATAACTTATCTTCAATGTAACATGGAAGATCTCAAGGCAAAAAGCCTTGAAAAAGTTGCTAAAATCGTCTTAGGGTTTTCACACACAAAGTTCCACAATAAGTTCCACACTAATGACAAAAAATTGCAAAACTATATATAGACTTTCAGATCTGACGGCGTCACGTTATGGAGTGTGACGCCGTCACCTCGCCGCTTTTAGGGTTCCCGGATGGCCTTCTTGACGCCGTCCCTCTTTAGCTCTCCAAAATCCGTTCTGGCTTATCAAGGCTTGACGCCGTCAGAATTAGGCGTGACGCCGTCTGTCTTTAACTTATACCGTGACGACCTTGATCACTCCAAAGGGTGACGCCGTCAGAATTCCCATGCAAATTTCTCTGGCTTATCATGAGTAATTTTCACATCCACCACTTTTGCCAAGCCATGACGCCGTCAAGAACAAATCCTGACGCCGTCCAAGGTACTTTTCAGCCGGTTTTTGAGACTTTGTCGTTTTCTTCACTTTTATGCTCCAAAAACGTCCAAAATGCTTCCTTTTCCAGATTTCTTCTCAAAAGTACCTAAAATGACAAAAAGAACGATTTAGGGAAATATTTGATCAAATAAATACGATTTAGGGCTTAAATGACCCCTTAAAAGCGGTACACTTTTCGCTTCATCAAATACCCTTACACTTGAGATTTGCTTGTCCTCAAGCAAATGCGCTTTTATTCTAATCAAAATACAAGTTAGGGGTCATTTAATGCTAATATAAAAGTAATTGCAACAAATAGTCGTTCCACTTTAATCATAATAAGCACGGAGATTACAAACTAGCACCTCACAAGTAGTGTTTAGATACTCACATCTCTCAAGTGTCATCAAAATAAATCTCATAAATGAAAACGGATAATATCTCTCACTACCTGTCATAGCAAATAGATTACCATAGGCTTAGGAAATGATCGAAAACCTCCTCCACTAGGCGTAAGCACCTAAGATAAACTATCAAAGAGGGCTTTTACATGGGTTATAACGTTAGGTGTAGGGATATGATAAACACAGTTTTGTTGGATAAAGGATATTTTACTGGTGGTGAGTTAAAGATCTTGATTAATTACATGTACTATACATTGTTGCTAAGCCAAGACTCGACTCAATCTTAAGCTAAAAACAAAATAACAAAAACATAAAATAAACATAAAATGAAACGGGATGGTAGTCCGTATGTTTTTTCTATTTTTCTTTTTCTCATTTTTTTTTTGTATTTTTCTTGATTTTTTCGATTTTTTTTTTTCATACACTCTTGCCCTACCATCCAAAATAATACATCATAGGGGCGTTGCATTCCCCTTACACTTGAACTTTTACATAACTTTACAAATAACTAATCTAATGACTCGAATTAAGATAATCAAAACACTTGGAGTACTTTTTTAAAATATTCAGCACAAATGGGGGTAATAAATGATGTTCTTCCCCATTACTCCATTACACTAGTACTTTACCCATGAGTCCCAATCGTCCCAAAACAATATGCACAAGGATATGACTTGACTTAGCAACCATGTAATCAACTAGATAATTAACTTGGGTTTAAACAAATGTTGTCACAATAATGCACTAAAAATGAGTGCATACAAGGTAGGCTAAGGCGATTTGGGTGTACATTTTAGTGGGGTGAAAACAAATTCTTCCTTTAAGTAAAATGCTTAAAGTTAGAAACGAAAAGATAGGCTCTGAGGGGTGTACTAGGGGTATCGTGTACTAAAAACGAGTACAACGCAAAGGGTGTGGGAGAATTACTTGACCAATGTAGCCAAAGTAATTATAACAAAAACACAGGTGTAAAACAATGGGTTAATCCTACTGCCTCTTATCATGTAGTAAATCTAACTACACGAATGTAGTCTCACTTGTGGCCTCGGAATGGTCCTAACGCAAGTTCTAGAATCTAAGTGCTACCGGTACACACATCATAGCATAAATGCTTTTCCTACCAATTCTAGGGGCGAACCTCACATATTTGGGGGTGGAAAATTTTTTTTAGTGGTACGGTTTTTTGTGCTAGTCATATAACTCCTATCCGTGAGACGCTCATTAAGATCAAAGCTTCACTCCTAAATGTTGTAAAAAAATTTAAATTTGGCACTAAAATTACCCTAACAGGTATTTATCTCAGTTTTATTACACATTTACTATTAAATAAACAAAAATCAAGCGTAATAGCATTCTCTAATCGTACTTTTACCCCCCCCCCCCTTACACTTAATATGAACATTGTCCCCAATGTTCAAATAACAAATGTAAAAGTAAAAAAGTAAAAGAATGAAATCAAATACTCCCCTGATTCGTTTGGTGGATAATGAAGTAACATGGTTAGATCTTCTTCCAAGAGAATGTTGAAGCTCCATGACTAATGCATCGCCAAAAGCTTGATCCAAAACACTTCTTTGTCCAAAATAACCTGTTAAACCTGAGAAAACAAACACGAAAACCTGCATAACATCGGCGGGATAAACTCTATATATAAGGATATAATGCTTGTGGAATGATAGTTTTGCAGATTCCTGGAGATTATAAGTTATAGATTTAATAAAAACTTTTTATGAAAACAAAACTTTCAAAAATTTTCAGAAAATTAAACCTGACGCCGTCAGGTTGTAAATCCTGACGCCGTCAGAAATGATCTGACAGAATTCTCATGTTAAGTTTCCGGAAAATTTTTGGAAAAACCTATACCTTACTTCCTGGAAATCCTGCAAAACATCATTATGACTCGATACAAGCATTTGACTCAAACAAACACTAATATGTATGTTTATTTATTATTATTACGATTCATGTTCATTTGTGTTCTAATAAACCGATTTAGATTTCCCTTACACTTAACTTTCGCAAAATACCTTTATATGTAGTTAAGACGAAGTTAAAAACAAAATAAAGCATTTTCACAATTTAGTTTTGAACATGAATCAATAATAATAAAAATTAAACACACATACGGAAACAAATAAAATCAAACAAACAAATAAATAAACACACAAAGCAAATAAAACTTGGGTTGCCTCCCAAGAAGCGCTTTTCTTTATTAACGAGTCTTGTAGCTAGACTCAAAGTCACGTACATTACGTGATTTCATCATTGGTCACGGTTTCTAGGTCATCCTCATGTCCGGTTCTAAATTCCGGTCCTAATTTCAAACAATCCTTGTAGAAACCGAATATCCTTCCCATAACATAGTCTACTCCTTTACTTCTATCTCTATCAGTCCTATAGTAGACTGCTTGCTTAAGCTCCTTCTCAACATTTGACAAGTGTTGGAATTGCTCTATCTTATATGGCATTTGGTAGTTTACCACATCGGTCTCATCCTTAAATCTAACTATCCCTAAGGAAGGTTCATAAGTCATTCTAGAGGCCTCAACAAATGGTTTTCCAAAAACCACTTGAGTTAAGGATGCATCGACTATTGGGCGGATATCTTCTACAATTACAAAGTCGGTGACATAGGCGAAGTTTCCTACATAAACCGGTAATCCCTTAACTCTTCCCGTGAAGTTACTCATCCAACCCTTGTCAGGGAACATCCTATACGCAAGTTGATTTTTCATTATCAAGTTGTAGTGGGCTCTAGTCATGATGTTTATGCGTGATCTAAGGTCGATGTAGGCTTTCCACACATGCAAATGTCCGATGTTGCATGGTATGTTGAGATTAGAAGGGTCGCCTATTTCAATGATTGGTCTACCTAGGAAGTATGGTGTCTCGGGGTCATCGAATAAGTTTGTATGATATGCGCGCTCTTCCTTAGTGGGTAACCTATTGAAGTAGTCCTCATCATCATCTACTTCTTCAATCTCACTTGTCCTAACTTCCTTATCAACCTCGACTTTCTTAACCTCATCCTCAGGTTCACTATTATCCTCATTCCTATCAATTGATTTGATAGTGACAATGTTGACGAAGTGGACGTGTTTGGATGAAGAGGGGTCTTTTACTTGGGGTCCGCTATTTGTGTTCCTAGCGTCCTTATGTGGAGGTGATAGCACTTGGTTATTGAGGGCTTTCAATAAGTTGTCAATTTTATTGGTCATCTCCATTTGTTGTTGATTGAATTCGGATTCAAACTTAGCTATCCGAGCTTCTTGAGATGCCATAAATTGGGACATCAATCCTTCAAAGTTATTGGTACTACCATAATTGTTGGAAGGATTGTTATTGAAAGTACGGTTCGAGTTGGAACCGCTTGATTGGAAACGATTAGGTGGGTTGGAAGAATTGGTTTATTGTGCGTTTTGGTTTTGTTTCCACCTAAGGTTCGGGTGATTTTTCCATGAGGGGTTGTATGTATCACCGTAGGGGTTTGGCTCGGGTTTGAAAGTGTACCACTTGTCTCCCGCTCCGTCGGTACGCGAGGATGCGTAGTCCGCAAAAGCTTGTTCGGGGAGTTCCATGCAATCACGAGTGTCGTGGGGACCACTACATAATTTACATGAAGAAGTGATTTTGTTCACTTGGCTTGAAGGTTTAGGAGCCTCGTAGGATTTCATGAGAAACTTGACTTGGTCTTCAAGTTCTATGATCCTACGGTCGGAAGTGCTTGAATTGTTCGAAGGCAAAGATATTGCCTTGACCATTTTATTCAAATCACGGGGGTCACTCCAACTTTCGTTGTCATAAAGAGCAAGATCCTCTAGGAGAGCCCATGATTGTTCTGCACTTAGATCACGTAGCTTACCACCGGCCGATTGGTCAATGATTTGCCTTGTGGAGAGATTGATATGGTCATAGAAGATTTGGACTTGGAGCCAAAGTTCTATGCCATGGTGAGGGACTTTTTGGAGTAAGTCCTTGAATCGAGTCCATGCCTCGTAGAGGGTTTCGCCTTGACGTTGTTGGAACATCAAGATATCATTCCTTAACTTGGTAGTTCTTCCCGGTGAGAAAAACTGAGCAAGGAAACGAGTGGTGAGATCATCCCAAGAGGTGATGGATCCTGCGGGTTGACGCTCTAGCCATTGACTAGCTTGGTCCCGCAAAGAGAATTGAAAGAGACGCAGTCGGGTTGTCTCTCGAGTGGCAACATCAAGGTCTATAGAATCAACGATTTTGAGAAAGTCCTTGAGATGTTGATTAGGATCTTCAGAACGAAGTCCATGGAATGCGCATCCGCTTTGCACCAACCGGATGGTGTCGGATCGCAAGGGAGTGACATTGGCTCCTTGAGTGAGCTCAATGGTGTTTCGATAGCCATGGTGGCTAGGACGGGAGTACTCTCCTAAAGTACGGGCTCTAGGAGGTGGTGGTGGGTTGTTGGGATCAAGGATATTACCACCTTCCATGATGTCGGATGGTAATGGTTACGAACAAAGAAACGAAGAAAAAAGATAGACTAAAGAAAACCTAGAAAAATAAAATAAAAATCTCACTAGAAAGGAATCTAGTGAGTAGACCTATAAAATAAAAATTCAACCTAAACAATAACTATTCCCCGGCAGCGGCGCCAAAAACTTGATGCGTGGTTTTGCAACCTTACAACAGGTTTTACCTCTCGAGGGATCTCAAGAGGCTTACAACCCCACCAGGCAGTGTACCTGACCGATGTAGTATAGTGTAGTGGTAAGTACGGGGGATTGATCGTTCTCCACAGGGAATAGTGTTCGTTAGGTATGAAAAACTACTCTAATAGGTCTAGGGGTGAGAGAAGATTCTTTTTATATTTTTATAATTTTATGAAAGCAAGTAAAATCTCGGGTTTGAAAGAGTGGGCGGAATTAGTTGCTAATCAACTAACCCAAATAACTACGAATGCAAATAAAATAAAATAACAGAAAATTAAAAGGTGGTGAAATTTATGTGGAGAAAAATGTGTTTACTTAGATTTCCTTACTCCCTAACTATCTTTTACCGGTTGATTAGTGTGTATTAATTGCGTGGATGACGGGTGTATTCCTTAATACCAATCGTGGGGTGGCGTACGTACTTCCCGAACTCTACAAGCTCCTACTTCACTCCTATGTCGAGCCGGCTAGGAAGCTCCTAACATGGGATCACTAGAATTCGCTTGTGCATTAAATACAACCATAAAAACCTTTAGTACGCATTGGTTCATGTTTCTTAAGACGTTCAAGCAAGTTACCGAATAGGAAGTTAGCCAGTTTTCTTAAGCTTAACATAGATAAACAATCATCCAATACAACTAATAACACACTAATAACCAATAATCAATAGCTAGGTTTCATTAGATCTAAGCAAACACAAAGAAAACCTAGCCTAGCATGTTAAACAAAAGACAAGAACAAGATAGAATCAAACAACACATAGACATATTGAATGATTAATTGATAACTTATCTTCAATGTAACATGGAAGATCTCAAGGCAAAAAGCCTTGAAAAAGCTGCTAAAATCGTCTTAGGGTTTTCACACACAAAGTTCCACAATAAGTTCCACACTAATGACAAAAAATTGCAAAACTATATATAGACTTTCAGATCTGACGGCGTCACGTTATGGAGTGTGACGCCGTCACCTCGCCGCTTTTATGGTTCTCGGATGGCCTTCTTGACGCCGTCCCTCTTTAGCTCTCCAAAATCCGTTCTGGCTTATCAAGGCTTGACGCCGTCAGAATTAGGCGTGACGCCGTCTGTCATTAACTTATACCGTGACGACCTTGATCACTCCAAAGGCTGATGCCGTCAAAATTCCCATGCAAATTTCTCTGGCTTATCATGAGTAATTTTCACATCCACCACTTTTGCCAAGCCCTGACGCCGTCAAGAACAAATCCTGACGCCGTCCAAGGTACTTTTCAGCCGGTTTTTGAGACTTTGTTGTTTTCTTCACTTTTATGCTCCAAAAACGTCCAAAATGCTTCCTTTTCCAGATTTCTTCTCAAAAGTACCTAAAATGACAAAAGGAACGATTTAGGGCAATATTTGATCAAATAAATACGATTTAGGGCTTAAATGACCCCTTAAAAGCGGTACACTTTTCGCTTCATCAAGAAAGCACGTTGGAAACCAAACTTGATGATTTGGGAAATAGGACAACAAATCTTGAAGCTATGTTTGAACATTTCATAAAGCAAAAGAAAGCAAGAAAGGGAAAAGATGGTGCAGGTTCTAGTAAAGTGGGAAGTAGCAGCAAAAAAAAATTGACTGGGCGATGTTTGTTATGGTCTATGTCGTGTTTTTCGTTTGCTTGTCGAGTTATTTCGTTTGCTTGTCAAGTTGTTTCGTTTGCTTGTCAAGTTGTTTCGTTTGCTTGTTGAGTTGTTTCGTTTGAGTCTGTATGAAATGTATGTGGTTAAGAACTTTTGCGTGTTTTGAATAAAAGGCTTGCCTTCGTGTTTGTTAATTGTGAATGTTTGTTAATTGTGCATATATTGTCTACAAGAAGTAATCCTTCGCTAGTTATATTATAAGAAGTAATCATTCTCTAGTTATATTACCATCAACCTTCTATAGTCGCCTAGCATATTGTTCTCTTATCAATATAGACCCCTCGAAGGATACATACGAATAAGTAAAACATACGTATTACTCCAACATTAAAGCGTACGAATTATATTACATATCGATAATAGTTTAAAAACTAAAGTGTACGAATTACATTACAGATCGATAAAAGTTCAAACACTAAAGAGTATGAATTACATTACAAATCATTAAAAGTTCAAACACTAAAGCATACGAATTACTCCAAACTAAGATTTTCCAGGTCATCATAAAGGTCGTGAAATAAGGCATCTGAATCAGCTGTGTGCTTGTTGGGATGCATATACACTTCTAGCATTTTCTTGAGTACCATTATCTGGTGATTCAGTTTGATGCAGTTTGAGCACTCTACATTGCCAGGACTCGATGTTGAAGGTCCTGCAGTGTAACGAGTTGGAGTTCTTGATGGTCCTGCGGAATGAGTTGGAGGCGTTGAAGCTCCAGGAAAACCACTCATTAAACGAAGTCGTTCCTCCTTCCATAAAAAAAATCGCATCCATAATCCTTTGTCCCACCCTATTAAAATGTAAAAACTATTATTTTTAACAACTAACCAAATTATTTATATAATACTCAAAAAAAGTATGTAATTGTACACCTTTGATAAAGGACACGCATAGTATAGTTTACAACGGGAGTGAGGTCGATGCGATTGTCGCAGAATTACGTCTCCTCGTCCACAAGGACAAGCAAAACCTTCAAATTCCGCCATCTTCATGATAACAATGTGTGTTTGTGAGGATTTGAGAGTGTATAAGAGCAGATCTGCTAACTGTTATATATGGTAAAAAAATAGAGCTTTTGGTGGGGAGTTTTGGCGCCAATATTTTGGTGGGAAGTTTTGGTGGGAATTTTTGGCAGGAAGTGTTTGGTGCTTTGAGGTTTCGAGATGCGTTTGATGGGAAGTATTAGGAATGTTTTGAGAGTGGTAAGATGGCTTTAGTAGACAACTACAAGGATTTGGACTTTACTTGTGATACAAAAGATTTGAACATGTTATTTCATTTGCTTGTGATACAAAAGATTTGATCATGTTATTTCATTTGCTTGTGATACAAAAGATTTAACCTCATGTATAACCATATCATCTCGATTCATTCGTTTAACATCTCATGTATAACCATATCATCTCGATTCATTCGTTTAACATCTCATGTATAACCATATCATCTCGGTTCATTCGTTTAACATCTCATGTATAACCATATCATCTCGGTTCATTCATTTAACATGTCATGTATAACCAAATCATCTCGGCTCATTCATTTAACATTTCATGTATAACCATATCATCTCGGCACATTCGTTTAACATTTCATGTATAACCATATCATCTCGGCTCATTCTTTTAACATTTCATGTATAACCATATCATCTCGACACATTCGTTGAACATCTCGTGTATAACCATATCATCTCGACTCATTCGTTTAACATCTCATGTGTGAAGTTTTCTAAAACTCCTTAGATCGTTTTGAGCACTAGGAATAACAATAACAATGGCGGAATATTCAAACAAAGAATCAATTGTTATTGTACAAGGTTTTTCTTTAATATCTTTCTCACACACACACCCCAATTCTACTTGATCAATAGTAGAACGGTTACTAATCTAACAGGGATCAATGATCCTTGAGGTGAAAACCATAAACCCTAGACGTTTTTATAAGACCAAACACCTAGACACACACGAACACCTTTAGACGTCTACATTGTATACATACAAAAAACTAATGACCTAATGTCTCTTTATATAATAGAGACATCAAGGTTTACAAGGAAAACATTCCTAATACAATAAGGAAACTAAATATTCTAAGAATCTTCTAAAAGCTCCATCTTTTTGTAATTTCCCTTCTGGTCACATTAAGTCCTTTATGTTTCATTCTTCATGTTTTGTATCTTCAAATCTTTTTGACCCAACAATCTTCCCCTATTTGATGATTACAAAACATACACGTTCTCGTACGATCTTCCTTAGACTTAGTAAAGAAGTTGAGATAATTAAATCTCACCATGAATGAAACAATCTCGTCTTCTCCTTAGTCCATGCCACACCACCACAACATCTCTTCCCCTTTTTGTTATAATCAAATAGGGAATGTATGCAAATATGATCTTGACCACTACAAACCAATACCATACTCCTAATCCAAGCCTTCCAATGTTTCAAATTGCCCTCCATGACGCATATATAAGAAAAATGAATCCAAAACAGTAGAAACTCCAACTAGCAGTAGTAATAATGATCAGCAGTAGTAAGAATCAAAAACTTCCTCTTGAGTGGTGCATGAACATCAAATGATTAAACACATCATAGGAATAAGCTTCCCCTGAAACCAATGTGTTGACATAAATAATGCCTAAAAACATTATTCATATCTCTATGTTTTAATGATCACAAAATATAAACTCATTAAACATAAACTTATCAAATAAACAAGTATTTAGTTGTAAATATTCATTTCTACAACTTAATCACTTAAGGTATGAATAAACAAGTGCTTAATGCATTATATGATTAAAGGAACATTTTCTTAATAACTAGATTTTTTATAAAACATAAAAAATATTTTATATATTTTTGAAAAACATTTTTGGTATTAAATAAAAATGTTTAATCTTTTATAAAAATATGAATTCAAAGTTTTAACCAAAATCAGTTAAAATGTTCTAGAAAAACCTTCCCCACAAAAGGACAAATCTGGGCAACGGACACCTAGGGCGGCCCCCTTAATTTTACTAGGCGCCCCCCTTAAAATTAAGGGGACCGCCCCCTATTTAAGGGGGCCGGCCACGCTCCAGTAGGTCTCCAGCTGTCCAGTTTTTCTCCTATAAATATCAGCCTTCTCCTTGATTTTTACTTACCTTTTGCACACTGAAACTTTCTGTTTTAAATCACATTTCATATCTTCAAAAACCCTTTGATCATATAGTCTTAAGCTTTGGTTTCTAAGTGATCCAAGCTTCCTCCATTCAAGTGCAAGAGAAGAATACTCCTTCAACAACTAGAGAAGAAGTATTGCAACTTAGATACCTAAGTTGTTTGTGTCATCATACATTTGTTTATAAATTGTGTATTGTTGTTAGATAGTTGTGTGTATAATTGTTTGGGATAGGTTAGTGTGTAAGTAGAGAAGTTGTGTTGTTAAGGTGTGTAAGTAGTGATGGTGTGAAGAAGTAGAAGTGTACATAGGTTGTACTTAGTTGTGAAGTGTCGTGAAGAAGTAGTGAAGAAGTCGTGAAGAAGTCGTGAAGTTGTCGTGAAGAAGAAGGTGTGATTAAGTCGTGTTTAAGTTGTGAGATTGGTTCTAGTTACGATTAAAACTGAACAGATGGTGCAACTACATAACTTTTTCTTTTTCATTACTTCCATGGTTGTGCCTTGTTGTGAGATTGGTTCTAGTTACGATTAAAACTCGACATCTAGCTTTGTGTCGTTAAGCCGGTGTAAGCTAAAGTTGTGTAAAGGTTTTCTCCGCCATAAGGGAGCTTGTTGACATAGCGAAGAAAACTCTCGAGTTAGGTGCTCGGGGAGTGGAGTAGGGCAAGGAAGGTGTCCTTGTAGCCGAACCACTATAAATCTCTTGTCTCTCGGTTAGATCTTTCCATCTCTAGCTTTCATTTCATTTTATTACCTTACTTGCATTACTTATTTATATTTACTTATATACATATTGTTCAAGGAGTTGAGATCGCATTAATTCGAATCTAAGTTTTAAAAAGTAAATAAAGTTTTCACAATAAAGTTTTAAAAGGACATAAAACTATTCAACCCCCCCTTCTAGTTTTCCACAATTGGTATCAAGAGCCACGTCAAACAAGATTTTTAAAATTAAATGTATTTTAAAACTTGAAACGATCTATGAAATCTTTAAAATATTTAGAAGGGCAATATATGCAAAGACCACCACTATTTGAAAGTGATGGTTTTCTTTATTGGAAAAATTGATTCAAAACTTATGTGAAATCAAAGGATCTTGATCTTTGGCATGTTATTACCTATGGTGATTTTCCCCCTATTCAATATAATATCCTAACTAAAATTGATGAAATTGTACCTTTTGAAAAACAAAATGATGATTTAAAAAAGAAACTAGCAAAAAATAATGAAGCTAAAATGGTTATTTATAATGCGTTACCACGCAAAGAATATGAAAGAATTTTTATGTGTCAAACCGCAAAAGAGATTTGGGATTCTTTACTAATCACTCACCAAGGTAATAGTCAAGTCAAAGATAATAAAATAGATCTTCTTGTGCAACAATATGAACAATTTACAATTCCTGAAGAGGAATCTATTGATAATGCATTTGCTAAATTTAACACAATCATCACAAGTTTAAAAGCACTTGATGAGACTTTTTCTAGCAAAAATTGTGTAAGGAAATTTCTTAGGGCATTACATCCGAAATGGCGCGCGAAGGTTACGGCGATTGAAGAATCAAAGAACTTGATGACGTTATCACTTGATGAGCTTATTGGCAACTTGAAGGTTCATGAAGAAATTATAAAGAGGGACTCGGAAACGGTCAAGAGCAAGAAAGATCAAATCAAGTCTCTCGCGCTAAAAGCCAAAAAGGAACGTAGTGATGACGATGATTCAAGTGACGATAGTGAAGACGAAGAATATGCAATGGCCGTTAGAGAATTCAAGAAATTCTTCAAGAGACGAGGAAGATTCACGAGACAACCGCGAGATGAAAGAAGATCGCTACAAAGAAATAGAAATGATAACTACGGGAAAAGAAAGTGCTTTAGATGTGGAAGCCAAAACCATCTCATTGGTGAATGTCCAAAGCCACCGGGTTATGATTACGAAAGCGCATTTGTTAGTGGAACATGGAGCGATAGCGACAAAGATGAAGTGGACAAAGCAAAAGACGAAAACTGCCTTGTAGCTCAAGCCACCGATGAAATATGTCTTGGGATAAATTTGGAGCCCGAAGAATGGATTAAGGATAGCAGATGCTCGAAGCACATGATGGGAAACCGGAAGCTATTCTCCTCCTACAAGGCATACAACGGAGGTAATGTTATTTTCGGTAGTGATTTTCGTGGAAAAATCATTGGCAAAGGTACGATCTCTCAAGACTCCCTAACTATTGAAAATGTTGAGCATGTAGATAACTTAACATATAACTTGCTTTGTATAGGACAAATATGCGATAATAAGTGTAGGGTTACTTTTACAAGTAAAGATAGCGAAATAGTTAAGGACGAAAAGGTCATAGGTAGAGGAGTTAGGAAAGGTGGCGTATATGTTATGAAACTAGGAAATAAACCGGAAGATAAAATATGTCTAGCAACCTTAGATGAAAACTCTACATTGTGGCATAGAAGATTAGGTCACGCAAATATGCAACAAATACAATCCCTAGCCTCTAAAGAATTAGTTAAAAACTTGCCTAACCTAAGATATGACCAACACTTTTGCGATGCATGTAAAATAGGAAAACAAGCACATGCTAGTCACAAAGCTAAGAATATAGTCTCCACTAATAGATGCCTAGAATTATTACACATGGACCTTTTTGGTCCAACCGCTGTGCGGAGTTACGGAGGTAATCATTATACCTTAGTAATTGTAGATGACTATTCACGATACACGTGGACTAGTTTTTTAAGTGATAAAACCGAAGCCTTTAATAAATTTGAAATATTTAGTAAAATGATTCAAAATAAATTAGGATGTTCTATAGTATCAATTAGGACGGACCATGGTCGGAAATTTGATAACGAAGTGCAATTCGAAAAATATTTTGATTTAAATGGGATATCTCACAATTTCTCCGCTCCTCGCACTCCACAATCAAATGGGGTAGTAGAAAGAAAGAATCGAACCTTACAAGAAATGAGTAGAACAATGCTAAATGAACAATCTATCCCACAAAAATTTTGGTGCCATGCCGTAGATACATCAACATATATAATAAATAGAGTCTCAATTAGGAGAATCTTAGGAAAAACCCCATATGAATTATTAAGAGGTAAAAAACCTAATCTAAATTACTTTAGGGTATTCGGGAGCAAATGTTTTGTTCTCAATACAAAAGACTACCTTACTAAGTTTGATCCTAAGTCGTACGAAGGAATCTTTCTAGGGTATTCGCAAAATAAGAAAGCATACATAATACTTAATAAACACACTATGAAAGTAGAAGAGTCCTTAAATGTAACTTTTGATGAAACTCCACCACCACCTAAGACATTGCCCCTAGAAGATGATGACCTAGTTGAAGAAGAAGCTATTGAGGTTAGTAAAATTAAACCCTTAGGCGATGATAATGAAGATATAACATTAGGTGAAAACGAAATAGTAAATGTTAAGGAATCTAAATCACACCCGTTAGATAACATAATAGGAAACCTAAATCAAAGAACCCTTAGATCACAAGCTCAAGATAAAAATAACTTCTTTTGTTTCCTATCAACTATAGAACCTAAAAATATAAATGAGGCATTAAAAGATGAAAGTTGGGTTATGGCTATGCAAGAAGAATTAAATCAATTTAAAACTAATGACGTTTGGGAACTAGTCCCAAATCCCATGAACATGACCATCATAGGAACTAAGTGGGTTTATAGAAATAAGTTAGATGAAAATGGAATAGTTACTAGGAACAAAGCTAGGTTAGTTGCCCAAGGATATAATCAACAAGAAGGAATAGATTATGACGAAACTTATGCCCCCGTAGCGAGATTAGAATCTATAAGAATACTACTTTCCAATGCATGCGCCCTAGATTTTAAGTTATTTCAAATGGACGTGAAAAGTGCATTCCTTAACGGTTTTATCAATGAGGAGGTATACGTGGCACAACCTCCAGGATTCATTGACTTCGCAAAACCTGATTATGTTTATAAACTCAAGAAAGCTTTATATGGACTCAAACAAGCTCCCAAGGCTTGGTATGATCGATTAAAGGCATTTCTTATTAAACATGATTATTCCATGGGAATGGTAGATAACACTCTTTTCACGAAAAAGAAAAGCCCAAATCTCATCATTGTCCAAATATATGTCGACGACATTATATTCGGATCGACTTGTCAGGATATGTGTGATGAATTCGCCAAAATCATGCATGATGAGTTTGAGATGAGTATGATAGGTGAACTTAATTTCTTCCTAGGATTACAAATAAAACAATTAGAAGATGGAATATTTTTTAATCAATCTAAGTACATTAAGGAAATGCTTAAGAAATTTGGATTAAAAGACGCTAAGCCCATAAAGACACCGATGTCTACGGAAGTAAAACTCACAAGAGATGAAGAGGGTGAGTCCGTAGAAAACACTAGGTATAGAGGAATGATAGGTAGTTTACTATACTTAACGGCAAGTAGACCAGATATCATGTTTAGTGTCTGCCTTTGTGCTCGCTTTCAAGAGGATCCCAAAACCTCTCACCTAGAAGCGGTTAAGCGTATCTTCCGATACATTAAAGGCACTATACACTTAGGATTATGGTATCCTAAGGGATTGGGCATAGAAACCATCGTCTATGCGGATTCGGATCATGCGGGAGACTACGTGGATAGAAAAAGCACTAGCGGAATTTGCACGTTAATGGGATGTTGTCTAACATCTTGGTTCTCGAAGAAGCAAACCACTCTTGCTATTTCTACCACAGAAGCCGAATATGTAAGCGCTGGAAAGGCATGTCAACAAGCACTATGGATGAAACAAGCTCTCGTAGATTATGGCATTAGGTTAGATGATGTCCCAATTATGTGTGATAACAAAGGTGCTATAGATTTAAGTAAGAATCCCGTTCAACACTCTAGGACTAAACATATAGAAATACGCCACCACTTTCTCCGCGATAACGTTCAAAAAGGAAACATATCTATAGAAAAGGTTGCATTGGAAGATAACTTAGCAGACATATTCACTAAGCCCTTAAGCGTGAACTCTTTAACCACTTACGTTTTGGCCTAGAAATGATGGAACAAATTGACTGAATTTTCTGCATCTTTGGTACATTTTTTTTTTCAGATGGGCGGACCCCTTAATGTTATAAAGGCGGTCCCCTTAATTATTAAGGGGACCGGCTTGTCATTAAGGGGACCGGCCATTTGTCTGTAACATTTTTTTTCTGTTTGCTCTCATCTGAGTCTAGGAATCTGTTTTGCACAAAATAAAAGATTGGGATTTTTCTTTGCATAAACATATTTATAAACAAAACCCAATCAATTTTTTTACAAATCATTCTCACATTTAGGAAAACACATGAAAACCATTTTTCTTACATTGTTGAATAATGCTAAAAATATTCTTTTTTCATGCATAATGATCTCACATGAATTGTCAAAGTATATAATCTAATATATACATCTTTGATATTCATATATTGAGCAAAATCAAATCAAGGAGACCTTGGATTGTTTCTTAGGAAATTTTTGCATTTAGGAGTCAAAACAATCACATCTCCACATTTGTTGCATATAGGCACACACTAGAACAAGCTTATTAATCACATCCTCACAATTGTTTCATCACCTATTCCCCATTAGTTTCTAGTGCCTTTGCTTCATTACCCTTGCCTTAGATGATTAGGTTCCTTAATTCTCTAAATTGCTAGATATTAATTATTGCTTGCTTATTTATTTATCTTATATGCCATGCATGCTTAATATGCTTCTCTATTGCCTCAAAGAGTGGGACTTGCCTAAAACCAGAAGCTCAAAACATAGCCATCCTCACCTATTTCTGCAGAAAAACCCATTTCTGGAACCCAGAAAGGTACCAGATGGGCGGCCCCCTTAATTATTAAGGGGACCGCCCATAATTAAGGGGACCGGCCATCTGCTGGATGGGTTCACAGAATCTTTTTCTGCTTTTTAGCCCATTTGATCCTATACTTCCCCAAATTCACAAACACATTTTGTCCTAATCACCCAACAAGCCTATCCATTCCTAAACAACACAAATCCTCCACTATAAATAACCCCATATCTCACCACATTCAATCATCCCATCATGTCTTCTCCTATCAACCCAAAACCAAAAACCTCAAAGCTAGCAAGGATGACCTTAAAACCCGGGTGGAAAAGAAAACCTCACCCTCACCACAAGCCCATCACAACTAGACAACCAACACCTCCATCATCATTCATCCCCAACTACTCTCCAAGATCACAACCTCATTCCATTGAACCATTTCACAAACCCTACCATTTTGGCCAAACATCCACATTCATTCCAAACTACTCCCCTAAACATCAAACCAACTTCAATGGAATCCTTGAAAACCCTCATCACCTTGGTCAAACATCAAACCTTTCACCCCAATACCATCCATTTCCACCAAATAACCAAATCCATGATCTTAGTGATCTCCTTGCTATGCACCTCACACAACGCAACAAGGGACAACCTCCATCCTCACCTTACTCAAATTGCCTACCCCACTCTCTTAACTTGGATCAAGTTACAAACCACACCCACTATTGCCCTTGTTGCATCTTCCTTCAAAAACAAATCCTCCACTTAAGTGAAGATATTTCTTGGATCGAATATCTACTCACTCGTCCTCATCCCATTCCTCCACTACAACGATATAACATCAATGGAACCGCTCCATTTCCCTCACCATCACATAACTAAAATCCATCCACATGCTTTCCGCCTCAAAATAAAATCCCTCACCCTTTTGTGTCGCAAGCAAGTCCAATCGCTCTCTTTGGCAATATGAGGACCATTAGTATTTCTAGTTATGTTGTAATCATTATGTTTCAAGTATTTTATGTAATGTAATGATGATTCATATGTTATATATGATCGTCTTGAATGCATTAGTTGATTGTTCTAAATATTTTTGCTATGTATCTGTATCTTGTGTCTCCTAACTTGTTTTTGCAGCCAAGATTTCCATAGCTCGTTTCCTTGGTGCCCTCGAACGAGGGGGAGTAAACATCAAGGGGGAGTTCTCGTCCCGACAAATTTAGTTTCTAAAACTTTTCGGCATAACCTTTTTGATTCTACAAAAAGGGGGAGAAGTGAATGTAAACTCACTAAATACTTGTCCAAAAATAAATTTTGGATTTAATAAGTTTAAGTTTTGTAATCATCAAAAGGGGGGAGATTGTTGACATAAATAATGCCTAAAAACATTATTCATATCTCTATGTTTTAATGATCACAAAATATAAACTCATTAAACATAAACTTATCAAATAAACAAGTATTTAGTTGTAAATATTCATTTCTACAACTTAATCACTTAAGGTATGAATAAACAAGTGCTTAATGCATTATATGATCAAAGGAACATTTTCTTAATAACTAGATTTTTTATAAAACATCAAAAACATTTTATATATTTTTGAAAAACATTTTTGGTATTAAATAAAAATGTTTAATCTTTTATAAAATATAAATTCAAATTTTTAACCAAAATCAGTTAAAATGTTTCAGAAAAACCTTCCCCACAAAAGGACAAATCTGGGCAACGGACACCTAGGGCGGCCCCCTTAATTTTACTAGGCGGCCCCCATAAAATTAAGGGGACCGCCCCCCTATTTAAGGGGGCCGGCCACGCTCCAGTAGGTCTCCAGCTGTCCAGTTTTTCTCCTATAAATACCAGCCTTCTCCTTGATTTTTACTTACCTTTTGCACACTGAAACTTTCTGTTTTAAATCACATTTCATATCTTCAAAAACCCTTTGATCATATAGTCTTAAGCTTTGGTTTCTAAGTGATCCAAGCTTCCTCCATTCAAGTGCAAGAGAAGAATACTCCTTCAACAACTAGAGAAGAAGTATTGCAACTTAGATACCTAAGTTGTTTGTGTCATCATACATTTGTTTATAAATTGTGTATTGTTGTTAGATAGTTGTGTGTATAATTGTTTGGGATAGGTTAGTGTGTAAGTAGAGAAGTTGTGTTGTTAAGGTGTGTAAGTAGTGAAGGTGTGAAGAAGTAGAAGTGTACATAGGTTGTACTTAGTTGTGAAGTGTCGTGAAGAAGTAGTGAAGAAGTCGTGAAGAAGTTGTGAAGAAGTCGTGAAGAAGTCGTGAAGTAGTCGTGAAGAAGAAGGTGTGATTAAGTCGTGTTTAAGTTGTGAGATTGGTTCTTGCTACGATTAGAACTCGACATCTAGCTTTGTGTCGTTAAGCCGGTGTAAGCTAAAGTTGTGTAAAGGTTTTCTCCGCTAAAGTTGTGTAAAGGTTTTCTCTGCCATAAGGGAGCTTGTTGACATAGTGAAGAAAACTTTCGAGTTAGGTACTCGGGGAGTGGAGTAGGGCAAGGAAGGTGTCCTTGTAGCCGAACCACTATAAATCTCTTGTCTCTCGGTTAGATCTTTCCATCTCTAGCTTTCATTTCATTTTATTACCTTACTTGCATTACTTATTTATATTTACTTATATACATATTGTTCATATTGTTCAAGGAGTTGAGATAACATTAATTCGAATCTAAGTTTTAAAAAGTAAATAAAGTTTTCACAATAAAGTTTAAAAAGGACATAAAACTATTCAACCCCCCCTTCTAGTTTTCCACACAATGTGTTAATCATCTTCATGATTCTTCAAATCTGTAAGCTCCTTGTAATGATCACTAATGAAGAAAACTTGATATACCAAACTTCAAAGCAAAGTAAAATATCCCAAACTCGTTACTTAAGCTTGCACTGTTGTTGATTAAAGAACGATATAGAGAATTTGGTGTTGCAGAAACAAATCTCTAAGTAATCTATTGAATTTATCCACATAGACTTTTTTCGTGTGACATTGAGTACTACAATGTAACTCCTTTAAGTGATAGTTAACTAGGTCTTCGTCTATCCACCCCTTGACCTATGAAAACTAGATAAACCAAGTCCCAATCATAAACGATATATAAACAAGCAAGTCACCAATCAATAGCTAGGAATATTGATGATGAAATAAGTAAACGCCTTCATGAACTTCACTTCAATCTCAAATAAGAAATAAACAATTTCTCCATATCATCTCGGTTCATTCATTTAACATATCATGTATAACCATATCATCTCGATTCATTCTTTTAACATCTCATGTATAACCATATCATCTCGGTTCATTCGTTTAACATCTCATGTATAACCATATCATCTCAGCTCATTCGTTTAACATTTCATGTATAACCATATCATATCGGTTCATTCGTTTAACATTTCATGTATAACCATATCATCTCGACTCATTCGTTTAACATCTCGTGTATAACCATATCATCTCGACTCATTCGTTTAACATCTCATGTATAACAATATCATCTCGGTTTATTCGTTTAACATCTCATGTATAACCATATCATCTCGGCTCATTCGTTTAACATCTCATGTATAACCATATCATCTCGGCTCATTCATTTAACATTTCATGTATAACCATATCATCTCGACTCATTCGTTTAACATCTCGTGTATAACTATATCATCTCTACTTATTCGTTTAACATCTCGTGTATAACCATATCATCTTGACTCATTTGTTTAACATCTCGTGTATAACTATATCATCTCGACTCATTCGTTTAACATCTCGTGTATAACCATATCATCTCGGCTTATTCGTTTAACATCTCCGAAGTGCATTCATGTTATTGCAGGTTAGAGCCAGTAGGCTAGACGACTGTTAAAGGTTGATGTCACAGTAAAAGTACATAGATAATATACATTGGCGTGTTAATATTTGCAAGGCTTTATGTTTGGCGCGTTAATTTTAAAAAGTTTTAAATTAGTTAAAAATGATTTAGAAAATATTTAAATTAAATTTAAATGATTTAATAGTGATTTAACTTAATTAAAATGATTTAAATTAAGTATAAACGATTTAACTCAATTAGTTAAAAGTGATGTAAATAATTTTATCAAGTTTTAAATTAATTAAAGATGATTCAGAAAATATTTAAATTAAATTTGAATGATTTAATAGTGGTTTAAGTTAACTAAAACGATATAAAAGAGTCCTTTTTTTTTCATTAAATATCTTTTGGCGGGGACATGTCCCCGCTAAAAGATTTCACCAAAATTTTTTATAATTCCCTCCTCACATTTACTTTATCCCGCCAAAGTTTTTGGCTATTGATAAAAACTTTCCTGCTAAAAAGTGACAATAATTTTTTGCGGGGACATGTCCCCGCTAATAGGTATCGCTAAAAACAGACCTCAATTATTAACAGATATAGATTCACACTTAGAAAAAAAATAAAAAACAACTCTTTCTTCTTCCTCTCGTTTACAGCAACGACCACTATTCACCACCTCTATTCACCACTACAGCACCACCACTACTTCACCGCACCATCATCTCCACCACCGCAACCCACACTCGCACCACTGTGTTTGGTTGATGGGTTTTGATAATAGTTATGATATTGGATATTTTGTCTTGCAGATTAAAAAAATCAGTGGTTATAGGCAATCAGGCAGGTGCAAAAATGTACATCAATATGTGATAAAATAAAAAATCAATGGTTATAGCTAGACTTATAGGTAATTAGGTTGGTAGCAATGCTTGTCCATAAGTATATATACAAGCATTGTATGTTGCCAAAGGTATCCTTCATAATCTTGAACTTATTAGCGATTGTGTGCATAAACGACACAAAGGTATCCTTTTAAGTTTAAACTTTGTTACGCATGTACAACTTAAGCAAATTTAGCTAAAAATTCTTCATAATCTTGAACTTACTAGCTATTAATTCTTGATATTGCTTCTTCATTCCTTTGTGTCGTTTATGCATATATCCTTCAATCTTGAACTTATTACCCAAATAGCAGCCCACAAGGATACTTTTGTGTTTGGTCGTTTGGTTCTGCTTATTTTCCAGCCCCGAAAGGGTGCGTTTGGTTAACAGCAGCCCACAAGGGCCGTTTGGTTTATGTTGTCCAAACAGGGGTGTTTGGGATTGCTTATTTTCTACACCAAAGGGTGTGTTTGGTTAACAGCAGCCCCATAAGTTGTTCGTTTGTAATCACTGGCTTAGAATGGAATATTAACGAGAATTGTTAGAATGCGTTAGAACCTAGTTTCACAGTTGGTGAATTATTAGAATGTGTTAGAACCTACTTAAAACATCTTATTTTCTACAGCCCCGAAAGGGTGTGTTTGGTTAACAGCAGGGGTGTTTGCGTTTGGTTAACAGCATCCCCGTATTTGGTATGCGTTTTGATTACAATTAGCATCATTAAACAACTTCACTAAAGTTTTTGATAATTATGAGCTTATATAAGTTTACTGCGGAGTATGTCATAATAATGATGATTAAATGATTATCTAAAAGTGTTTTTTAGGGGGGGTGTTTGTTTAAGCTTATACGTGGGCTTATGAGCTTATTTGATTTCGGCTTATATTTCATAAGCTTCAATTTTTCGGCTTATTTGGAGACTTGTGGGCTTATATAAGTATATTATGATATAATAAACTTATATAAGCTGGAAAATTGAGTCTTATGATATATAAGCCGAAAAACAAATAAGCTCATAAGCTACAAATAAGATTAAACAAATAAGCTCATAGTATTGTATGGTATTTGATTGTGTTAGACTATTGTAAATGATTTTAGGACTTTAGTGATTAATTTCGGAAAGTCCTCGTCCGAAGTTAATCATCCCATAGAAAAACCGTCCGAAATTAATTTATTAGAAATTAATTTCGGAAAGTCCCCTGTTTGGGACTGCTTTTTGAATGTTTTGTCTCATTTAGGATATGAATGCATATAATTGATTTACTATTTGTGAAAATTTCGACAGTGTTTCCCCTTTACTCCTACGAATATGTCTTTAATGCACATATTTGGGGTGTTGAGGGGAAATGCTACCGAAATTTTCTCAAATAGTAAATTCAGTTATACGCATTCATATATGAAACGAAACATTCAAAGAGTGGGTTATGATTGCCTTCCATAGTTGGATTAGGTGACAAAACACACAACTCGTAATTCCACCTTTATGTGTTTACGTGTAGAATTTTGTGAACATGTTTAATTCTATATAATTATTTGTTGCATCATTAAAACCCAGTTATGCCAATTGATAAGAGTTGGGTCTCATTATCTCGTGCTAGCATCGAATTTTTAAAAGGTCTTAAAGCTTTTTGCGAGTATGGCAAGTCCTTTGTAAATATTGATGGGAATGTGAAATATCCATGTTCTTGTTGTTATAACGTTGGTTGGATAAAGCACGAAGATTTGTTTGATAACATACACACAAATGGTTGGGATCAAAGTTATACGAAATGGTATAATCACGGTGAACCGGATGCCCGGACAGTAGTACACAACACAAATCATCCTGGGATGAGTGACATGGCTGAGTTCCTTCATGATATTTGTCCGAATAACGAACAAAATGAGCTAACTCAAGGAAATATTGGCGAGACAAGTAAAGAGCCAACTCAAGCAACGACACTTCCTCAACGTAAAAAAAGGGTCGAAAACGTAAAAAAATGGATGAAAACGTAAGAAAACGGTCTAAAACGTACTAAAACAGAAGAAAACGTAAAAAACAGATGAAAACTTAAAAAAGGTAAAAAAAACTGACGAAAACGTAAAAAAGGGTAAAAAACGTAAAGAAACCGACGAAAACGTAAAAAAACAGTCGAAAACGTTAAAAACAAATGAAACCGTAAAAAAAGGGTCGAAAACGTAAAAAAACAGACGAAAGCGTAAAAAAATGGACGAAAACATAAAAAAAATGAAAACGTATAAAAAAGGATATTGAGAAAGAGATGTAGGGTTTGTGAAAGAAGAGGTAAGAAGTGAAATATAATGTCTGCAATTTAGAAGAGGAAAGAAGCACTTATGTCTACAAAAAAAACAAACACAAACCTCTGCCCTCCCGCTGACAAAAGAAGTGAAAAGAGAGAAAAAAAGGGCTTATAGATAAAAAACAAACGACACCTAACTTGGGTTACGACACCCTCTGCTATAAGAGATAGAATTTCGCAATGATAAGGTTGATGATCGGTACGTTTGTGGTGGTGCATGCAAAATATTAGTAAAAGATAGTACACATTACTTGCACAAAAGTAAGGTTATAATTGGTGCATGAATTTTATATCAATAATGGTTTCACCGAGAAATATATAAATTAGACCATAAAGAGTGTGACAGTGATGGGTTCGACATAAAATTTGAGTAATTCAATGAGCCTTTAATATAAGACATGTTTTAAACATTCTTTTTACCCTAAATTCGTTATTCACATGTGGTACATGCATCTAATATCTGTACCGAATCTACTTTTGTTCAACATCTGGCATAATCTAAAGACAAGTGAAATTGAGTTAAGTGGATAATTTATTATAGGACATACCACCCATATCAGTTATCAGCTTTTTATTTCAGGTTACCAATAACGTTTATTAGGATTGAGTTGAGATTCAATACTATGACTAGCCTATCTGCCTATGCACTTTCAGTTTGGGTATTACAAGTGATGTCGATCATACCAATATGTCATTATAATTTGGAACACAATGATTTTGAGTTGAGATTCAATACCATGTTGCATTCCTCATGTTCAAAAAACCACAAACGAACATTATATGGTCGCGACTCGTGAACCAAACAAATTGAATCCTTTCCTCACCTTCGTACGCCAAAACAGTTTTGAATGGGATGATGTTGTAAACATCGAGTTTGATGAGGGGACCATTGGATATGAGATAAACAACTTAACTTCAACTAAAACGTCTAGCTACCATCCATGATTTTACTACGGCGTGCTCCAAGCATTACGGATCGATGATCAGTGCAAGCAGGGCACATAACCGATCGATTCCAAACCTGATTAAAATTATTCTGTTTTTTCACCGTTTTGCAACATTTCATGTTAAAATGATCCTAATAACTTTGATTGAGTATAATATTTAGACGTTTGTTAGTAAATAGATTTGATAGATATAAAAACTTCATTCAATATTCGACCTTTTATCACGGAACCAATTAAGATGTAGTGACCTTTCATCACTTGGAACCAAGATGTACAGTGGGGTTTTGTTCTTATAAGAGCATCACAATAGTTCAAATGGGCAAAAGCTTTTTTCTATTCTAAAAAATCTTTTAGTAGTGTTTTTAGTATTGCATCAATAGCTTTTTGAAAAGCTTTACACAAAGACTTGACAAACATCAAGTCTTTCTCAAAAGCCTTAGTAAATGTCAAGGTTGCAAAAATCGTGAATCGTTAGTCGGGCGGTCGACCCCCCTGTAGCTTGTAATCGGTTTAGGCGGGATTAATCGGTGATTAATCGGATTGTCATTTTTGACAAGTTTTCTGTATTTCCGGCAAGTTTTAGGTATTTCCGGTAAATTTTATGTATTACTAGCAAGATTTTTCTTAAAAAAACATCTTAAAATAGATATAAACAACAAGTATAAGTTATTAAACAATTTTACGGCGAGTTTTGGGTATTTCCAGTAAGGTTTGAAGCTGTCGGGCAAGCTTGACCACCGTTGACCGTCATTAACCATCATTGACCACGATTGACTGAGTTGTTTGATCGATTTACACAAATCGGAAAGGTTGGAGGCCTTGTAGCACCTAATCGGCGATTAATCGGCCTTATAGGCCTTGTTTTGCAACACTGGTAAATGTAGTATGCATTAAATGATTCAAGTCATTGAAGACTTGGAGCAATGTGGATTAGGGCTGTCATTCGGGTTGACCCGGCCGGGTTCGGGTCAACTCGGGTCTGGTCAACTCGGGTCAAGCCTCCTAAAAACATACCCGAACCCGACCCTGTTTAGAACTCGGGTCAACTCGGGTCGGGTCAATTCGGGTTCGGGTCAACTCGGGTCTGGTCAATCGGGTCTGGGGTCAACCCAAGTTTTTTGCATTGTAAAATGTTAGTTTTGTCGGGTCAACTCGGGTTCGGGTCGGGTCAAGGCTAAAAAAACATACCCGAACCCAACCTTGTTTAGAAGTCGGGTCAATTCTGGTTGACCCGATTGACCCGAATATGATTTTTGACCCGAGTTGACCCGACCCGAGTTGACCCGAACCCGGTCGGGTTCGGGTCGGGTCGGGTTCGGGTCGGGTTTTATGACACTCCTAATGTGGATGCTTTAAATGTCCAGTAATCAATATTTTTTTTTGGTTCGGATGTATCTTCAATGGACCTGGTTAGTTTAATTGCTGAAATGATCTTGTAATTAAATATATTTTTTCTTCTTTTAATATGTTTCAAGTGATGTTTGTAGCCTATATATCGGTTGCTGCAAACCAAATACTAAAAAGTTGAGAAAAAAAATCATTAATTGGACCTACATATAGTTATCAAAATATTCAAATTCGCAGTAGCAGGTTCATTTTGTTCAGCGACTTAAGTGGACGAAAAGAATAGTAAAGTAACTTAAGTGACAATAACGTAAAGTACATTAATCTTCGTGTGTATTAGCCCATTTAAAATTTGCTTTCCGGCTTCCCCAACTGGCTTCAGGAGTTGACGCATGTTCAAACCTAGCTAGCATATCATATGTAGCTGTCGATTAGATGTTCAAGTTTTGTGTTTGGTTTATGTCAGTCATGGTGGTCTTGCGTCCTCGTACGTTTGGACCGTAGTCATGCATGCTTTGTGGTGCATTGGTTAGCTTGTAATAATATACTACAGTATATATTCTCTGGTGTCGGTTGTTATAAATTATAAAGGGCATGTTATACATACCCGGCCTTCCTATGGGTTATATATACAAATCGCGAAGCACATGGTACAATCGCCCGAAGCTTGCAATCATTAGATACCCTCCCTATAAGAGGGGTCCTTAGACCAAGAGTAGTGGGGCGTTGAAGTGGGCTTAGTTGCCCTTTCAACGCCCGTTGGTCCACCCCCATGGGGTGTTGAAGCCCGTTGAATGCAATAAAAAACAACGCTCGTTGATCATACAACGGGCGTTGTTTTTATTTTTAAACAAAATTAGCCGTTGAAGTTGGGCTGTAACGTTAACTTTCGCATTAAATAAGCATTTAACTCTTTTATTTTACCAAGTTAACTCTTTTTTTTTTTCTATAAATTTACCAAGTTAACTCTTATTTTTTAAAACTTCTTTTACTTCAACGTCCCAAAATAAAAATGAATCCCAATCAATATAACATTCCCGCTTATGGCTCAAGCCGAAAGACACAATTTGTTGCTCCACGAAGAGCACCCGAGCAACAAGCCGATCAAGAACTAAATAACAACCAAGTTTTCGGCTACAACCGAAGATATTGAGTACTTGTCAAAACCGATACCAACCGAACCCGGTTTGGTACGAGATTTGATGTTGCTCAAAATAGCAAAAATTAAAGAAAAATATGGAATAACCGATACCAACTAGGTTTTTAATTTTTTTATTTTAATTGTTATTTTATTTAAGTTTGTAATTGTTGTTTTATTTTAATGTATGATTTTACGTTTTTAATTGTTAACGTTTAATACTTATTTACGTTTTTAAATTGTTAACGTTATAAAAAAAAAAAAAAAAAAAAAAAAAAAACCATTCAACGCCCCACCCACTAATCCCATTTAAGAAAAAAAAAAAAAAAAAACCATGTCAAACATGGGACACATGTCAACAAATGCCCTAGCCCCTACTATAAAAAACCAATACCACTACTCGTGGTCTTATAAACTGGCCCAAATTATAATGGTGTTGTTGTAGAATTTATGGATTTTGTTTACAGTGGTTTTCGGATGAATGGTGTGTGGTGCTATTTTCTTGTACCTAGGAAATAGTAACACTTTTTAAAAATATTTTTCGTTTATAAAAAATCCAAAACATATTTATGACATAATATATTCTCATGACCTTATTAATAAACGTCAAATAAGATGTCGCTAGCAAGCAAGTACTCCGTAGTCTTTATAATACATCACCGGTGCAGCTTGTTCGATGGAATTGCATAACTCAACCACCATGGCACAATCCTCTCTTCAAATCCGTCTCAAGTTCATCCTCCAAAACCGACCCGAAAGGTGGCTTTACGCAATTTTCTGGCAAGCTTCCAAAAAAAAAGACAACCATCTTGTTCTAGAATGGGCTGATGGTTATTTCCCTGAAACCAATTATGTGTTTGGACTAGATGATGTTTCTGATACCCAATGGTTGATTATGTCATCCCTAGGGATGTGTTTTCCGGCTGGACATGATGTTGTGGGCCAATGTTTTGGTTCAAGATCTTGCGTATGGTTGGCGGGTGATATAGAATTAGGGAAATATGATAGTAAAAGATGTGAAGAAGTGAGAGTTCATGGGATTAAGTCTTTGGTTTGTATTCCAACTGATAACGGTGTCGTTGAATTGGGTTGTTGTGATGTTGTGCAACAAGATTGTGGTTTGATTGAATTAACGAAATCAGTGTTTGATCCGAATAGCTCATCTAATATCAACTTTCATAATCTTGTTGATGAATGTGAATTCCCTAATCAAGGTTACTATAATCTTTTGTTGTTCTTCTGTACGGAGCTTTTTTTTTTCCTTTTTTTTACATGATCCCCATGAAGCAAGATCAAAGTTATATATGACTAGTTTTAATTAAACAATGAAAAATCTAGAATGAAGATTAGATATATTATGTCTACTATATACAGGAGAAATATTTAATATAATTGCTAGTAATTAATTCATGAAAAAAGATTGAATGATATGTATTTTAGTAGGCAGGGTGTGCAATTGGACTCCGGTATATTGTAGCTAGAAATTTTAGATATAATACAGGTAGCTAGAACATCTGTTTTCTGTGTATAGACGCTAGTTAATGATCGATCATTCGATCACATGATGGACTAATTCGCGCCAGTTCTATAGCTAAGTTGTCCTTTATTTTTCTTAGTTCTGCCTAACAAAAGCTAGATCATTTAAATAGGTGAAGGTCAGGAAGAAGCGATGAGCAGAAAGAAGATGAAGATGTCCTCTTCTGATTCAGATCCACTGGAAATCAATAGCGCATCATCATTAACAACCAAGAACACATGTACACCGAAGAGGAAGGGTCGACGAGTCAAGGGCACAATCGCACAGTCAGAAATATTGGCACCTGGTTACCATGTGGAGGCCGAGCGACAACGAAGAGAGAAGCTAAATCATCGCTTTTACGCACTTAGGAGCGTTGTTCCATACGTTTCAAAGATGGACAAGGCTTCTCTACTAGCAGATGCAGTTACTTACATCAATGAGCTCAAATCCAAAATCCAAACATTAGAAAATAATAAGGGGTCGGAATCTTCTCTAATAAGACCTAGAAATGACAACCAACTGAACATCAATCAAAGAACTACTGGTCATTCAACGGCTAATCAGGTTGAAGTCGAGGTGAAGTTACTTGAATCGGAAGCAATGATTAGGGTACAATCTGCAGAAGTTAATCATCCGGCATGTAAGTTGATGGATGCACTTAGAAGCCTTAATCTAAAGGTTCATTATGCAAGTGTCTCTTGTGTGAAGGATTTGATGTTGCAAGATGTTATTGTGAAGGTTCCTAACGGATTCGCAAGTGAGGAAGACACCTTACGACTTGCGATTTTTAACAAAATGTGCTTCGATTAACAAATAGTTATATTTAATGCTTAGTTTCTTTGAGTTTTCATTCAATCTATTGTATCAGCATTGTTAATTGTAGTTATTTAAGCTTCAAAAAGTAATCACAGTTTAAACGACCTCTATTCACGTTTGATTGAATATTCGATTTGTATCTTTATATAGTATCTGCACTAAGTGCTGGAATGACGCTATATTAATTTATTTCTAGCTTCTCACAACTTAATGCAAATACACTTTGATGCAAATAAAACAGCGTTTTAAGTTGGGTCATATCAGAAGTTAGCCAAAACCTTAAAAATTGAATAAATAAATAAATAATTGCAAATCATGATTACCAAAATATATATATATACTTATAGTGTTAAATTAATCTAGTAGTTAGGAACTTTTCAATTGTTCACTTATCATGAACCATATAAAATACCATAATACCCAACAAACTTAATTTATTGGTTTTGTGTTGATATCATCAAACAGCCGGACATGCAACGTCATTTCTGCATGTCATCTTCCTCAATTTTTACGGACTCATTTTCCGGTGATGTCTCGTGTGCAATCTTCGGTTCTTCCAAAGAGATTTAGATACATTTTTTTGTTTTGTTTTTGTTTTGTTTTTTTCCCCTCCCGTTTGGAAATGATTGTTATAAGTTATGATTTTGATGGTGGTGATTTGTCATATGATGGCCGGAGATGCTAGACGGTGACGGTGGACGGTGGTGGCGGGAGATAGTGATGGTCAAGTGATGGTGGTGGTTTGTTTTATTAAGATGAGGTGATGATTGTTATAATGTGGTTACCGATGGTGGTGGAAGAGATGGGGGTGGTGACATGGAGGGTGGAGGTAGATGGTGGCACTACAAGAATCAGGAGAACAGGCGACGAGTAAAACGCCGACGACAATTGTCGTCGGCATTTAACACTAAACGACAAAAAATATGCTTGACCGAGCCAAAAATGCGTTGAATTTTTAGGGTGTTAAAATCCCGACGACATGTCGTCGGGATCATATTGGTAACATTTGACTTTTCTAATCATAGTGAAAAATTGGGCAGGAATTTGCCCCGCCAAGATGTTACCGACGACATGTCGTCGGTAACATATAAACCAAAAAAATTATTGTGATTAGCTTTTGATTAGCGTTTGATTATCATTTATTTTGTCATTAGTGTTATTGTCCCGACGACATGTCGTCGGGACTTATTTAGACCATTTTTTGTCTTGCCCTGCGTGTGAATAATAGCGAATAATTGAGCGGGGTTTTTTCCCGCCTGTTTTGTACCGACGACATGTCGCCGGGATTTTCTTCCGGCCTTATTTTACCTTTGTCTCGCCAATTTTTTACTTATATATAACGAATCTTCCTCAACTCGGCAAAACGCACATAAGCCAATCGTCAATTCTCACAAACCACACATAACAATGGCTGGTTACACGCCGGAAGAGGAGTGGTCAAAGGTTTTATCTTCGGAGGGTCTCTTTAATGAAGTTCTTAATATATATGGCAACGAAATTTATGATGAATATGGTTCTTATAAGAACATTAGCCCGTGGATAAGAGTCCAGATTCTGGAATGGTTGAGAAAAAAGCCGTACTACAGGGAGATGTTGGACGCTCAAGCTGATGATGTTGGAGGAGAAAGCACATTGGAAACAAAAATTGATGATCTGGGAAATAGGATAACAAATCTTGAAGCTATGTTTGAACATTTCATCAAGCAAAGGAAAGCAAGAAAGGGAAAAGATGGTGCAGGTTTATAAAGACCAAGATCACGTTCAGGTGGTCAAGGAAACTCGTGATAAAGATAAAACATGGTATAATCGGTTTATTGGATGTCGAGGTGTGTATGTTTTCTAGAGAGAGAAGTAAAGAAAACACACACACCTCAAGTGTTACAATGAGAATCCCAACCCTCCTAGTCACAACTAGGAGGGTATTTATTACAAGAATACAATCCTAACTTAGTACTAATGCCTAAACTAGTCCTTGTATTTAAATGCTATTGCAATTCCCGACTATAACAAAACTTTAAAGCTAACAATCTCTCCACAAAGTGATGTTATACGAGAATTGCTTACAATGTTTCCTACAAGTAAAATATAAACCGTAAGCACAGAGAATGATCTTCAAACTTCATTACTTCGTTCAGCTTGCATAATCTTTTCAACTGTCATTTCTTTACCTGCAGACGAACCATGTGAGCAAATCTAATTAGGGATCAATTCAGAGTGCCCTGAGTGCTCTCACCTAATTAGTGCTCTTCCCTAAACTGACAACCTCATATTTTGAATGCCCTGAGTGCCCTGCAGTTCGGGGGAATAGAGTATCAACATCTTTATCTCACCAAATGCATCCCAGTTATTTTTCCCATGAGAGATCAGCCCGTACATTTCTCTCCCCTGCTAGTTACGATTAATCGGAATCAGCATACTGATGTGTACGTGAAATACAAACTGGACCCTTTATCAGGAATCATATCAGCCTGTGAGAAGATGTCAATATACCCAATCTACTAATAATACCATTTGAAATTGTCTAAATCTTTATCAACCTCCTGTATAAAAAACAACGGCTTTTTGTAGTGACTACTGATGGAGAAAACCCACTATGACGAATTTGAGACTGAAGTAAAATAACTCAGACTTGTGACTTAAACTTGCACTGTTGTATGACTAAGTACCTATACTGAGCACTACAACGTAACTCCTTAAGGCATAGGTCGTTTCATATACCCATCCAACCTTCCTTAATAGTATATGAACATCTCTTGAATTATCCACATCTTTGTGTGACACTGAGTACTACAACGTATCTCCTTTAAGTGATAGTTAATTAGGTCTTCGTCCATCCACCCCTTGACCTATGAAAACTAGATAAATCAAGACTTAATCATTCAATGATCTGTTAGCTCAAACAAGGATCTCGAAGAATCATGCATCCAACTAACCTCGATATCTTCAAGATACTAAGTACACACACCCGTGATATTCCACTTCGACTTCAAATAGGTAGTAATGAATCATCATCCTTGTAATCACAGTTGATAACAATCAACAATCAATATTTAGCCATTGTCATTTGATTGTGAATCTTGATCAGGATCTTTTTGGCTATACGTGGTAGGATTTGAGGATGTATACCAGCAATATCATTTGTGATTTTGGTGTGAAATATGCCATAAAATGACATTTTAATGATGCTGGAAAAATTTGAGTTTAAGAAATTTTTACGCCAAAAATTCCTCGAAAAATTCGAATTTTGGCCAAAAAATTTAAATTTTGGGCCAAAATTTTCACTCTTGTACTAGAATTTGAATCTCGCGTAAAAATTGACCGTTAAGTCATTCCTCAAATTTAAATTTTACTCAATTTTTTTTTTTTTTTTTTTTTTTTTTTTTTTTTTTTTTTTTTTTTGCAATTGCGATAAGATGTCCGATATATAATTGCAATAGAGTTCTCAGACACAATTGCGATAAGGTTGTCTGCCAGCGTTTGCGATAGAGTTGTCGGACACCATTTGCGATAAGGTGACTTTCAATTTCGATAAACTAACAAGGCCAATTGCGATAATTTTATCGAAATTGATTTGCGATAGAGTTGGGCCAATTGCGACAAAAGACAGATTTTGCAATTTCGATAGAATGGTCGAAATTGCAATTTCGATAAAAGCTCCTATCGCAATCTTATACAAGATTGCGATATTTCTGAATTGCGATAAGTGACTGCTGCCCCCTGATTTGCGATAAATGGCAGCTCAACCACTCTTGTCCTTTTGTCACTTGCCCACTGCTACTAACTTTCACAAACTTTTACCAACTCAAATCAATAATTCTTTGGAAAGAATTATACGCCAACAATAAAGTACAATGATTATCCAAAAACAAATCTTGAACAATCCTTTGGAATTATTGTCGATCTAAATACATAGAACAACAAAAATCCAACTTATAAACACTCAAGATTCGAGTGATAAACTAGCAAATCTTCACAACCCAATCGTTAAATCACAAACAAACACAACCTTGAACCTTAATCTTTGTGTACGATTCCAAGATAACCACAAAATGTCACGTTTTTAGAGATTAAAAAAACGCAACAGTGGAGAACTTAAAACACAAATCGAACACAAAAACTTCAAAAACTCGATTGATGAACAGTAACGAGATAAAACACACCATAAATCATATTTCTTACCACAAATACACAACGTTAGCCACCTGGTTAGCTCTTGATACCAATTATAAAGACCAAGATCACGTTCAGGAGGTCGGGGAAACTCGTGATAAAGATAAAACATGGTATAATCGATTTATTGGATATCGAGGTGTGTATGTTTTCTAGAGAGAGAAGTAAAGAAAACACACACACCTCAAGTGTTACAATGAGAATCCCAACCCTCCTAGTTGTGACTAGGAGGGTATTTATTACAAGAATACAATCCTAACCTAGTACTAATGCCTAAACTAGTCATTGTATTTAAATGCTATTGCAATTCCCGACTATAACAAAACTTTAAAGCTAACAAGGTTCTAGCAAAGGAAATCAAATCACATTTGATTTTTACAAATCATGTGTAATTTTTCTGGGCGAAAATTTTGAAAAAAAAAAAGTTCGTCGAAAGTATATAATAATGCATATCTATAGAAAGATAATTTAATTATAGTCGCGATGGTATAATTTTTTTTGCGTAACGATTAACGGTTTGTGAGATATTTAATTTTTAAAAAAATGGTGAAAGTTTATATTTTTTTGTTTTGATCAAAAAAATGAATGGTTATGATTGATTTATTGAATCTATGACAAAGATGAGATATATATTGAACCTTTGCCTTCTATCATATGGCTTATATTAGTAATCACATAGTTCAATATAGATATCATATTTGTCATAGATCCAATGAACCAATCCTAAACATTCATTTTTTTTTATCAAAACAAAAAATATAAACTTTCACCATTTTTAAAAAAATTAAATATCTCGCAAACCGTTAATCGTTATGCGAAAAAAATCATACCATCGCGATGAGAATTAAATTATCATTCTATATATATGCAATATTATATACTTCGACGATTTTTTTTTTCAAAATTTTCGCCCAGAAAAATCACACGTGATTTGTAAAAATCACATGTGATTTGATTTTTACGAATCACATGTGATTTTTACAAATCATATGTGATTTTTCTGGGCGAATTTTTTTTTAAAAAAAATTTGTCGAAAGTATGGAGAAATGCATATCTATAGATAGATAATTTAATTCTCGTCGCGATGGCGTATTTTTTGTAGCTTGAAGATTTATCGTTTGCAAGATATATTGTTTTTTAAAAAAGGGTGAAAAATGATCTTTTATTAATCTAGATAAAAGAAATTAATGGCTAAGATTGCTTTTTTTGATCTTTAACAAATATGAGATATATATTAATCTCAACTTTATAATACTGTAGAATTGTTACTTCATAATGTGACATGTGTCTCTAAAGAGTCACATGCAAATTAACTTAAGTTTACGTAGATATTAATTAAAATGCCTAAATAAATTTCACTTGACATGTTAGAATGGGGATAAGAGATAGAATTTCGCAATGATAAGGTTGATGATCGGTACATTTGTGGTGGTGCATGCAAAATATTAAAAGATAGTACACATTACTTGCACAAAAGTAACGGGTTATAATTGGTGCACGAATTTTATATCAATAATGGTTTGACCGAAGAAATATATAAATTAGACCGTAAAGGGTGTGACAATGATGGGTTCGACATAAAATTTGAGTAATTCAATGAGCCTTCTATATAAGACATGTTTTAAACATTCCTTTTACCCCAAATTCGTTATTCACATGTGGTACATGCATCTAATATCTGCACCGAATCTACTATATTGTTCAACATCTGGCATAATCTAAAGACAAGTGAAATTGAGTTAAGTGGATAATTTATTATAAGACATACCACCCATATCAGTTATCAGCTTTTTATTTCAGGTTACCAATAACGTTTATTAGGATTAGGAGATTCGAATTGACATTCTATGCACTTTCAGTTTGGGTATTACAAGTGATGTCGATCATACCAATATGTCATTATAATTTGGAACACAATGATTTTGAGTTGAGATTCAATACCATGTTGCATTCCTCATGTTCAAAAAACCACAAACGAACATTATATGGTCGCGACTTGTGAACCAAACAAATTGAATCCTTTCCTCACCTTCGTACGCCAAAACAGTTTTGAATGAGATGATGTTGTAAACATCGAGTTTGATGAGGGGACCATTGGATATGAGATAAAAAACTTAACTTCAACTAAAACGTCTGGCTACCTTCCATGACTTTACAACGGCGTGCTCCAAGCACTACGGATCGATGATCAGTGCAAGCAGGGCACATAACCGATCGATTCCAAACCTGATTAAAATTATTCTGTTTTTTCACTGTGTTGCAACATTTCATGTTAAAATGATCCTAATAACATTGATTGAGTATAATATTTAGACGTTTGTTAGTAAATAGATTTGATAGATATAAAAACTTCATTCAATATTCGACCTTTTATCACGGAACCAATTAAGATGTAGTGACCTTTCATCACTTGGAACCAAGATGTACAGTGTCGTTTTGTTCTTATAAGAGCATACGGTGTCATCACATTTTGAGTGGGTGAAACCTTCACGTTGCAGCGTTAAACCCACGTTAACCATACTATCAACCCACGTTAAAGCTGCGTTAAAGGATCACGTTAAACCTTTAATGCAACATTAAGGGTGAAAATGAATTAAAAAAAAAATAATAATAAAAAAAATCACTTCCACCCCCCTTAACAGCTATTATGACCGTTTGGTTTAATAAAATATAAATATATATATATTTTTCACTTTACCCCTTCAACGTTTTAATAACGGCTAGTTTGACTAAAAAAAAATAAAATTCAAAACCATTTTTCCACCACTATAAATACCTAATAAACACACAACTTTTTTTCAAATTTCCATAACTCAAACTCAAAATTACATACTTCCTCTCTAACAAAAAAAAAAAAAAAAAAAAAAAAAACTTGTTCATTCACAATGGATCCGAATCAAAGTGACGAAGAACCTAAGAACTGGTCCGATGTAGATGATGAAACTGACTTAGAGTTTATGATAGCCGCGCACGAATATTAGCAACAGTTGGAACAAGCAGTAGCTCAATGCGTTTGATGAATATTTGCAAATGGGTGAGCATACTTCACGTGATTTTCTTGATAATTTTAACAAGTGCGTTATTAATTTGTTTATGCCGGAGTATTTAAGAAAACTAACATGGTCCGACATTCAAAGTATTTATGAAAGACATGAGGGGTGGCATGGTTTTTCGGGAATGCTTGGTAGCATTGATTGCTTGCATTGGGAGTGGAAAAAATTGTCCGGTGGCTTGGCAAGGGCAATTTGGTAGGGGTGATAAAAAATACCCAACAATAATGCTTGAAGCAGTTGCTTCATAAGATTTATGGATTTGGCATGCCTTTTTCGGGGTGGCGGGGGCGAATAACGATATTAATGTTTTAGATAACTCTCCGTTATTTGACGACATTCTTAATGATGTCGCCCCTGTAGCAACTTATATGGTTAATGGAACCAGGTATGAACAGGGATATTACTTAGCAGACGAAATTTACCCACAGTGGGCTACTTTCGTCAAATCCTTCTCGGCAACAACTGACGATAAACATGCTTATTTTAAAAGGAAACAAGAAAGTGCACGAAAGGATGTCGAACGTGCTTTTGGTGTGCTTCAAGGACGTTGGGGTATACTACAACAACCGGCACGTCAAATGGAAGTTGTCAAGATACGTAGAATCATGTATTATTGCATTATTTTGCATAATATTATTTTAAAAGATCAAAAGTTTGCACTACTTGAGTATGACGAGATGTGGGTGGATCCGTCACCACGTATGAGGAAAGACAGGTGGGTCGAAAGATGTGATGTCCAACGTCGAAAGGAAAAAGAAATACGCGACAGTGAAACGCATACCCGACTCCAACTAGAACTTATAGAGCATCTTTGGCAGAAACATCTTCAACGACAACAACAAGAAGATTCCGAAGACGATGAATAACAGAATAAGTATTTGTATCGTATTGTAATGTTTAATATTTAATGCTATGTAATGTTTAATATTCGTATTGTAATGTTTAAGAATTAATGTTATATTTTTTAATAAATGAAATATTAGTTTTAGTTTATGGTTGAATTTGAAAATAGTTGAGTTAAAGTTGAGTTAATGTTGAGTTATGATAAGGGGTATTTTTTTTTAGTTAAAGATAAAAATGTTAAAGCTGATGTGACGCTGACGTTACACTGGGTGAAAGTTTAACCCGGAGTGACCCTCTACTCTAAGGAAGAATACAAAGTTGGGCTCCATGTCCAGTAATCAATATTTTTTTTCGTACGGATGTATCTTCAATGGGCCCGGTTAGTTTAATTGCTGAAATGATCTAGTAATAAATATTTTTTTTCTTCTTTTAATATGTTTCAAGTGATGTTTGCAGCCTATATATCGGTTGCTGCAAATCAAATACTAAAAAGTTGAGAAAAAAATCATTAATTGGACCTACATATAGTTATCAAAATATTCAAATTCACAGTAGCAGGTTCAGTTTGTTCAGCGACTTAAGTGGACGAAAAGAATAGTAAAGTAAATGCGAAAATTAGTGACATACCCCATTTGAAGATGTTGTTCTTCAAAATACCCCAAGATACAGCCGTTTTGCCAAATACCCCAACATGTCGCGTATACATTTAAGCGACATTCTTGACATACACATGTTGGGTTACGATACGTTACGAAGCTCGGAAAAAAAAAAAAAAAAAATTTATACATGTCGCGTATATATATACGCGACATATATATATATACGCGACATGTGTGTAAATTTTTAGGGTTTCTTTTTTTTTTGGCATGTGTGATATTAGGGTTTTTTTTGTGGGTTATCAGATTAGTGGCAACCCATATTGTATCATCTTCCTTTATTTTATTTAAAAAAAAAAAAAAACATCTTTTAACGCAAACACAAATTTTATTAATAAAACGTAAACATTACATAAACGAAACGATACGGAATTAAACAACTAAAAATTAAACGTAGACATTACATGATATTCATAATTCAAATGTAAATTTTTTTAAGCGTAATAAAAACATAAACGTTACATAAACAGAAATTAAAACATTACAATAATAATTTAAAAACTAAAACTTCAATTATAATCTGGGTGATCCCAGGTCTGCGAGTTGTCGGAGCGGAAACCGTCGTCATACGGATCAAAGCTCGCAAACCTCTCTGCTTCCAACTCAGCTTCCATCCTGCTCAGCTCCCGGTCGTCCTCAGAGGTCCAATCATCATCAGGTTTCACATTCTCCTCAAAACATGGCTGAAAGTTATCAAGATGAGGTTGCGGTAGTTGTGGTTCAACAACCCTTGGTGCAGATGAACTTGATGCACCTTGCACAAATTGTTGTTGTTGTTGTGGTGCATCAGCAGCTGCCACATTCTCCTCAAAACTCCAACGTATCTTGTTGGATTTCTCGTTCTCTATCTTCTGCACACAACCCCACAATGTTTCAACAACATCAGCGTCTTTGCGATACTCATCGTCCAAAAACTGGTCGATCACATATTTTCTCTCGACAGAGATATCTTTGCAAGCTGCGTATCGTGTTCTCAGGCGTTGTTTGCGTAACTTCGCCAGCTCAAACTTCTTAATAACTTCGACAATTGCATCTTGGCGTTCCTTGTCGTCTATTTCGACTTGTTTTTTGACATAGTTTTGAACTTGTTTGACAGTGTGTGGAAGGTTACAAGCCATTTTTTTGTGTCCACGATCGATAAAACACGACCCACTGCGTATAGCCTTACAACACACCACCTTCCCACAAAACACTCCGGTGTTTGATTTATGTGTGGAATGCTTGTGTTTTGTGATCCTCTTTTAAAGACATAATAAAAAGGGTATTTATAGCCGTAACAAATGCATAATGGTACTAACAAATGCATAAAAAGGACATTTTCAGGGACTTGTCATTTCAAAGTGTCATATTTCGTGTAAAATTTTAAGCGTACGCGACATTGTCAGTGAGTTGTCATTTCAAAGTGTCATATTTCGTGTATAATTTTAAGCGTACGCGACATTGTCAGTGAGTTGTCATTTCATTGTTCAGAACCTTTAAAAAGTTGTCTGACCTCAATTATTGCTATATAAGCTAGCTATGATTTGATTTCTTCACATATTTGTTACTTCTCTTAACAGTGCCATGGATTCTAACATTAAGAAGTTTAAATGTGTGTTACATTATGATGATCAGCATCGAGGTGTCATTATGTATAATGATTTGACGTACGCAGGGCTAGTTGGGTTGGTGTTGAAGAAATTCAATTTAGATCCAAATATTCCGATTAATTTGTCCTGTAAGTTGGCTTCGTTTAACTATCGTATTGACATTACTGAGGATGATGAAGTAATGTTTTTTGTTGAATGTGCTTGTACTGCTACTGCTGGGGTGGCACAATTGTATGTTGTTCAACCCAACAAATAAGATGATTGCGCTTATCTTGTTTTGTGTTAACTGGTTTGTATTTTATTAATGAACGTTTCTACTCTTATTTGAATAAATGTTTAATTTGGAAACTTATGGTAATGTTTATTGAAACACTGATAACAAAAATCATATAAAGATGAAATTCTTAAAGCATACAAGACACTTATTGATTGATATTGTTAATAATTGAAACGATTCTTCCATAGGGCTCTATGACGTTCATCTGCTTTAGCTTCCTCATTCTCAAAGTGTTCTTGTTCCGCCCATTCAACCATTTGATCGAAAGTGTAATTTGATTGTCCTATGATTTTTTTTCCGTCTTCGTTTTCACTGGTGTAGTCTGTTATCACATGATCCATCATTTTTGCCAAAGCAGCATTTGGGCATACATGCTTTTCAATAATAAAACTGACACCGCAATGGTCAATGTAAACTTCCAACTGGCCGCCTTGTGATGCTGAAATATCAAACATCACATGCATATCATAGTTGTTTCTTAGCTTGACGGTGATTGAATACCCAGTGTGCGGAACTTCGTAATAAAGAGCATGAATCTTTGTATCGACAATGTTAGACAAGTATTGTTTCAGCTCATGCAGCTTCATTCTTGGAATATTGATGTTCATCTTCCAACCGTTTACATACTCCAGCTTTCCTTCATTGCAAACCAGTTGACCATTATTGTGAACAATAAAATTGAAAATGGTTTGTGAATACGGCGTCGTAGGTTTTTTTTTTTTCTTTCGTTCAATGTTAAACCGGACACGCTCTTCACGTTTGTTCTTTTTCTCTACCATTTGATGTAGATATCGGACACGCTCTTCACGTTTTAATTTTGTTTCTTCTGAAATTACACATGCAAATGATTCTTCAAAACAACCATCATCTGGAATCAATATTGTGGTTAGATCTTCGGGATTGTCAGAAACAAAAATTTGGATCTTTCCTGCAACATTTGCGAAGTCATACATAACATCAATATCATAATCGCTTTTAATTTCTTTCATACCATTTAACGTGTTGTTTTGTGGCAACATGTAATATAGACTTTGGACCATTGACGGTAATTTTCTCTTCAGATAGGTAACCATATCTTTAAAATCAAATTGTGGAACAATAATATTCAAGTGTGAACCACCTTCATATGTTAGTGGGTTAAGTATAAATTTTCCATTGTAGTTGATAGTGAATTCGAATGTATGGTTATTAGATGTTGACATTTGGTGAATGAAAGAAGACACAATTGGTATTGATAACTTGATACCACATAACCCAAGAATATATATATAGATACCACAAAGGTGAGTTGTCATTTCTTTGTCAGAAGTGATTTACGAGTAATCAATTTAATACTATTTTTACATTAAAGCTGAAAGCATAATAGGACATTACTATTAGAACATAGATAGAATTACAAATTAATCTTACTGTGACTTGGACGATGGATAGTGGAACTGTTTGTGCTATCATGTCAACAGTGAAAAATGAATAGTGGAACTGACGTGGTGCATGTTTATTTTCAGTTGTCATTTCTAGTATTTTATTAAGGTTTTCTGAAAATACATGCTATATTTAAAAAAGAAATTTATTACAAGCTTCATAACAAATGTTACAAACTTAACACAATTACACTAAAACACATAAGTAAAAAGTGAAAACTGGTTACTAACCAAACAAGTTAAACCAACTATTATTAGACTGTTGAGTGTTTAGATCATTTAAATGTTGTGAGGGGTATGGTTGGGAGGGGTATGGTTGGGAGTTATATTGTTCAGAGCCGTGTGCCGGGTTATGATGAGCATGTTGTTCATTACTTGCTTGCCCTTGGTCATACTGGCCTGTTGTGTAAAAATTTGGATTGTATGGTTGTGTTGGTAATGTGTTATGTCCAAACTCATGCGAGGGGTATGGTTGGGAGGGGTATGGTTGGGAGCCGTGTGCCGGATTATGATGAGCATGTTGTTCATTACTTGCTTGCCCTTGGTCATACTGGCCTGTTGTGTAAAAATTTGGATTGTATGGTTGTGTTGGTAATGTGTTATGTCCAAACTCATGCGAGGGGTATGTGTGATAAGTAGGAACGGTGTGATGATCAGTTTGATTTGGGTATGAGTCGAATAAAGGAGTAGTTTGTTGTTGCTCCTTAACGGATTTTTTCTTTCTGGGATACTGTTTTCTTTTGTTTAACATTTCATCAGGGACGAACGGTTGCTTGCATTGCCCACGTGTGTGTCCAGCTTCACCGCACCTACGACAATGTCTTACCCTTGGTTCCTCACCCTGGGATGGTATACGGTTAGTATTTTTTGGTCGCCCGGGTTGTGGGTTGTCCATTCGTGGAGGAGTGATAGGTTGTATATGTGTTGGATACTCCCATTCGTGAAACTCTCCAACAAAATTCACTGCCTCTGCATATGTGGCTTGGTATTTTGCTTTTTTAAACCAGTCCTGAACGTACTGGAGACAATTGGTTTGACCCAAAAATCTACTCACAGCAATAACATGACCACAAGGTATACCGGAAAGCTGCCATTTGCGGCAATCACATGTCCTAGACGCTAAGTTCACTTCCCGGTTGTATCTCCCATCAAAAACCTGGAACCGATCTTGGTTAACCCCGTAAACATTCCAGGTTGCGCTTTTGATTTTTCTCTTTTCCACTTTATGGGTTGCCCAATCAGTTATTTCATACTTCATTTTTGCTGCATAAACAACAAGGCTCTAAGAAGTGACTTTATATTAAAGATAAATATTAAAAGTATAAATATATTCTGTTTGAAAATAAATACCAGCAACTTGTCGCCGTTTAAAATACCAGGCTTGCACCATTTTTCGATATTGCTCGGTCAGCATTGTTATAGGCAGCTTCCTTGATTTTACGGTACAAGCATTAACAGACTCGACGCTGTTAGATGTACAGTAATTGTAGCGAGTTAGTGGGCAATATGCTCTGGACCATCTGTGAACACCCGCTTCTATTAGCTTGTGGTACGCCTCAGGCTGAATAGACAGCAATATTTGCATCTTACTATCAAATTCGTCAGGTGTATACGCTTTGCATATCCTCCAAAATAGCGCCTTTGTTGCGTCTCTTTTTAACTTCAGGTTCATCATTAGATGACGACAGCAAATACCATGAAACGCCAATGGGTATTCATTTCGTACAGCTAACGCAATAGCAGGATGCCTATCAGATATGATAACCAAATCCTGTCTATCGCCTATGCATTCTTTAAGGCATGAAAACCACCATGACCAACATTCACCAGTTTCCCCTCTGCATATACCGTAAGCAATAGGCACAATTTGGTTGTTTCCATCCATGCCTACTGCTAACAAATTTGTTCCTTTGTACAAGCCCTTCAGATGTGCCCCGTCAACTATAAGCAGTGGTCGGAGATGGAGTAAGAAAGTTCGAATCTGAATAACAAAATTGAATACACATTAAACTATGTAAACCTACCCTAAATTGAATACAATGAAACCAATCATGAAAATCAGAATCACTTACCGAAACACCAATGGCAACGAATAACATCTCGAAAACTCCTTCTTCATTTGTCTTGATACGTGTGATAGTGCCTGGGTTTTTTTTTACTAGGTTGTGACAATAATACGGCAACATTTGAAATGATTCTGTAGGTGAACCCCTAATCATTTGTAACCCATAATCCTTTCCGCTCCATGCTTGGTGGTAAGATATACTAATTTTATATTGCGTTAACATGTCTCTTTGCATATCTTTTGGTTTTAAATCTCTTCTAGCATCTTTCAACTTTTCACAAAAAATGTGACCAATAACATTTTTAGTTGCATTTCGATGGTTAGGATATGTTTGAGTTTTATCACACGTGTGATTATCATTCAAACTTGTAACTTCAAACACTGATGTACCTCCCACGCGTCTAGAGTTAATTCTCCATTTACAGTCGTTAAAATGATAGCACTTAACATAATATCTTATAGGTTCTGCCCTTTCGACTAAAAACTGGTAACCTTCTTCTAAACATTTCATCCTAAGTGCTTTGTCTAAGTCATCTCTTGTGTCAAAAAACCTTCCCTTGAAAAAATTTGTATCAATATTATTTTGGTTTGAAATTATTTGTTTGGACTGGTAAAGTGGTGTTTCTGGAACGTCAGGCATGAGCGAAAAAATATTTTTCCACTTATGATGGGTTGGTTTTGGGTTCTCGCTTTTCCCAACAACACCATCATCTTCAACATCTTCATCATCATTCTTATCGTCATCTGACCCGAAAGCAAATGATGAATTCGGTTTTGTGAAATTTGCCTCATCTTTAAAACCGGATTCAAAAATCGCATTATCATTTGATTCAAAATTTTTTGATGGGCCCTCATTTAAAAAATTGGCCTCATCTTTAAAACCCGAGTTGCCTTCATAACCAGAATACCCGATTTCTTTGTTAGTGTTTGTTTCAAAAAAGTTATAAAATGTCGGGTTTTCTTGGTTTGAGCTAAAAAATGCCATTTCTTCACATTCTTTCGTTTTAGTGACATAAAGATGCGGCATTTCTTGACTCGATGCAGCGTGTTCAGCAAAGAAAGTTACCTCATCATCGTCAGTGATATCCATTCGAACATCAAATGAGGGGTGCGAAAATTTGAAATTAAGCCGAACACTGGGATCCAACTTGAACTTAGAACGCACAGTTTCATCTAACCATGAGTAACTGATATTAGTATACATAATCACACCTCGTTCGGAATTATCAAAATGTAAAACACATTTGAATTTTTGAAAATCTGAAGTCATTTTTAGTATTTGATATGGATGAAAGTGTTTGATATTCAAGAAATATACCACAAACACTAAATATAAGGAGACGATGCTGAAAAAAAATGTGACCAATAATTACGCAAATGTGACAAGGATGTGACAATTTGAAAATGAGAGTTTCGCGTACGTGTATATCATTAAGCGAAATATGACATATTGGATTGAAAATTTTATGACATTGATTTGACAATTGCATGACACATACGGGTACGTATAATTTATTACGCGACATATGACATTGACTTGACAAGTGCATGCCGTAATTAACAATTTGAAAATGAGAGTTTCGCGTACGTGTATATCATTAAGCGAAATATGACATATTGGATTGAAAATTTTATGACATTGATTTGACAATTGCATGACACATACGGGTACGTATAATTTATTACGCGACATATGACATTGACTTGACAAGTGCATGCCGTAATTAAACATATTTGAAAATGAGAGTTTCGCGTACGTGTATATCATTAAGCGAAATATGACATATTGGATTGAAAATTTTATGACATTGATTTGACAATTGCATGACACATACGGGTACGTATAATTTATTACGCGACATATGACATTGACTTGACAAGTGCATGCCGTAATTAACAATTTGAAAATGAGAGTTTCGCGTACGTGTATATCATTAAGCGAAATATGACATATTGGATTGAAAATTTTATGACATTGATTTGACAATTGCATGACACATACGGGTACGTATAATTTATTACGCGACATATGACATTGACTTGACAAGTGCATGCCGTAATTAAACATATCTATTAAATTTCTCCTATAAATACTTGTGTTTAGTTCCATTTCTTTAAACACATCCAGATATTCACATTTCTACTCTCTACAAAAATTTAAAAATTCAGACAATGTCCCAACATAACAAAACCGGATATCAAAATTCCCAATTCGTTCCACCCAAACCAAAAAATTACGCAACATACGCCCCAACACATAATGTTGCAGGTTCTTCAACATCTATGAGCGACCAGGATTGGATAATACCTGGTCCGGCTGGTATTCTTCAACAAGCCATTCTTCGCAAAAATGCAGACATCAGAGAGGGTGGCCCCGAATATTGTGTTGTGCCAACACAAGATTATATAGCGAAAGTAAACGAGGATGTCACTGAGGATGAACATTTTACTAGTGGGCCATGGTTGAGCGCGATTCATAAGGTGTTTAATTCTCAAGGTGTCATCGTAACTGGCTGTTTTGGGGATATAAAGAAGCATTGCGTAAAAGGGAAACTTGAACTTGTTGTAGCTGTTATCAAGTCTTGTACTCCTAACATACTGGGTGACCTTACATGTACACTAAAAGATCCGACAGGGACTATGTCTGGTACAATTCATCACAAAGTCCTTGCAGAAGACAAGGGTCCCAAAGACTATCTCAAAGTCGGAGCTGTTTTGGTACTTCGTAATGTTTCGGTCTTTACCTCAAAATCATCACCGCCTGCTCTTAACATAACAAAAAGGAACTTGGTTGAAGTTTTCGACAAGGATACCGTTTTTAGTGAATGAATATTTACGTATTCATGCCATATGTTTATGTTTAATATTGTGTATGTAGTGTTTATGAAACACATCGTCCTCTGGTTTAATTGTTTCGTGTCTATGTATGGTTATTGTATTGTGTCTTTATGTAGTCGAATAATACTTGAATAAATGCTTCAAAAATATATCAAATAAAAGTTGAAAAAAAATACTTCAACATAGAATAGCATTACATACTAGTTAAACTGTACAACTAACAACATCTTAATTAATCATATCCACACAAACTAGTGTCCTCACACCTACTGTTGTAAAACATGCTACCAAGATTACATCTAATATTGGAGAAAAAGCCATCAACATTTTTAATATCAAATTGTGGTGGCCATCTACCCGTAACAAACTCATGTATTAGCCAACATGTGATTACTCCACAATCCATTGAATTTCCTTGTTGTGGGACTAAATATGGTACGTTGTTGTAATGTAATTCGAAGTTGTAGTGTCCACGTCCTGTCCTGGTAAAATGTCCTTGCTCTTCTAAAAACGTGTTCACAACTTCGGTAAAATCCAATACATACTTTCTTATTTGTTCACAACGTTCCATGCTGTGCATAGAGTCGAGTACAAATAAACTGGAATCATGTAAATCAATAATTGCTGTCACCCAGTGATTCTGTGTCGGATTCATCGGCATCAACACCTACATATAAAATTTATTTATGTATACACAATTACATAGTCTAGTAAAGAGTAATTTATACAAAACAAATATATATTGAAAGATCTTTACTTACCCAACGTACAACATCCCATGACGGGTATGGACGTGTGCTACCATCCAATGTTCCCCTCAGCGACGGATTAATCGAAAGCATGGACACGTTACCATTTTCGGTCGGGAACACAGATGCAGTCCATGATTTAGCCACTGTCCATGGTTGGTTGTCTACCCTTTTTCTGATTAATAGCTCTATCCAACAATTCATATGCTGATTCAAAAGATTAAACTAAATCATTTAATGTTCTTGAAACTTAAATAATCTAAACCTCTAACAATTTAAAATAATACACTTACATCGTCAGACAACCAACCACGTTTATCCTCTGGACCCGGATCATTACCCATCCTGTATAAATCCGGAAGTAGATGTTGAAAGAACATAGGTTCTACCACCCAACCCTTTGGATGGCAGTCAAGGTATATCCCATACGGGTACATGAGAAATTCCTCAAAACTTGGATAGTTATTGCGCCTTACCTAAGAAAAAAATATACAATATCGTTACAAGTTTGTTAATTATATAAAACAAATGTTAATAAATTTAAAACATTTTAAGTAGTACCTTTGTAGGATCAACATTAGGAATATTCAAAGGTGAGCCAACAGATGTACCAACACAGGTAACATCATCATCAACCGGTAATTCCTCTAGGTTAAATCGTGGAATTGTTGCCGTACTCTTTGTTGGTTTAGCCCTAGCTCCACGTTTTTTAGGGAGGATTGTAGTGGGTCCTTGTTGGGTCCAGGGAAATTGCTGATATTTACCCGGACGACAATCCCTCCTTGGTCGGTCGACCGCACCCTTAAAAAAGATTAACCAAATAAATTTTTAACGTCATTAACATTATTAAACATATAATTGATGTAACAAAAACAATCACTAATCAATTACAAATAATGACCAAATTTAAAAATAATAATCGAAAATTAATAAGTTACCTGGATGTCAGCAGCATCGTTAGGGCGGGAGGACTGGTGATCAATAGGAGTGGCAAACATGGCGAACCCCATTGGTGTACGGTTAGCAGTACGTCCGGTTGAGGGAAACGCATCGTTAGGGCGGGAGGATGGACCAGGCTGGTGATCAATAGGAGTGGGAAACTTGGCGAACCCATCGCTAAAACCATCAAAGAAAGAGTCATTTGGTGGCCCGTCGCTAAAACCAACATTTTCATCATCAACAACGCTTGATTCTCTACGTACTCGTTGTTTATTGCGAAGTTGGTTTTGCTGCAGTAAAAATGTTAATGAAACAATTAACAAGCCTTCAATGATATTTATACATAAACTCAAAATAAATTGATGTAAAACTATTTACCTTCATTTCAATCTCTTTTATTTTCAGGTCATATTCTTTCAACATAGCGTCATACGATGCCAACTTCTGTAAAACAGCCGGATGTATATCCTGATCCATAGAATGGTATGCTTGTGGATCTATCACCGGAGGTGCGACCGGATTCCCTTCGAAATACGCTCTACTGTCACGCCACCACTCGGTCAATTCCTCATACTCATCCGGTGTAAGCCTAGGCAACGGTGGTCTTACCTGTAAAAAACATGAAAAATATATATGTCATTAAAAAAACTTAAACAATATTAAATTCATAATAGTTAAAAAAAATGGATATCTCAAACTCACCTTCAATTGGTCGTCCAAAAACTTGTCCATACGTGGTCTAACGACCAATTTGTTAAAACTCCATGCAATGGACCGGGGATGCAACACTCGATGATGAATGAAAAAATAAGGGCTAGCACCTTTCGGGAACATCTCCAATATCCAAATCTAAAAAAAAACAAATAATAATAATAATAATAATAATAATAATAATAATAATAATAATAATAATAATAATAATAATAATAATAAAATATACATGAACTGTATAAATAGATAAATGACATACCTTGAAAGCCCATACAAATCCATTTAACGTGTACTTAGGAAGTTTACTAGGGTCCCTCCCCTCAGCAAAGTGCTTATCCCTACGCTCAAATGCTGCATCCCGGAGATGTTGGTACAAAGTTGGCCATACATACGACCCCCACGGATACACATTCCACTTATCTAAATCCTCGACTAGCCTAAACAAAAATCCGTCCACTATATTGCCATGCTCAGTACCTTTCAACACCAACATCAAAACACCTAACAAACAAAGTCGAACACCATCTATGTCGCTCAACTTATTAAAGTCGCCTGTGTTTTTTAGGATTCTTAACAACGTACGAACGTGTATATTACGGGAATCGGTAGAAGAAGGGAACACTCGTCTCCTAAACAAGTTAGGTCCATCCATATACGACTCCCTAAAATCAGTCCCAAACCTTAAACCCGTAACTATACAAAATTCCTCCCTCCCAAACTGAATTTCAACCTCACCTAAACGATCAAGAGTACGTACACGATATCTTAATGGAACTATATTTGTGTCTCCCTCTTGACAAGCAACTTGGTGGCATATAAAATAGTGTATTAACACCCCACTCTCTTGCATATCCGGCATGTCTAACATCCAACCAAAACATGTTTCTCTAAACAATTGTTCCTTAGGGGTGTCCAATATCAATTTTCTAATATCACCAATTAAAGACAACCTACTTCTACATGTAACTTGCGCAGAATAATCCTAAAATAACCAAAAGACATAATAAATATATATTTACAAAACATATACGTAACAAATAAACAATAATTATAATGACAAAAAAAATTATAATTCGAAATTACCCGATTTTCCGCCATTATGACACAGTACACACTACCACAAGACTACCACCACAACGACAAAACGCCACCAGCAACAACCACACCACACCACTACAACGGCACAACCGGAGCACCACTTGACCACCACAACTTCACCACTGCCACGCCTCCAAACCACCAACAAAGCACCACCGGAACTATGTTTCTAGCTTATGTGAATTGCCGGAAGTGTGTTTCTAATTTCTACCATATGTGTAAAATTGTACACGACATGTACAAATATAGCAAAATGCGTTTCGTTCTATCAAATCAAATAATTGGTTTTGCTCCTTCCCCATGCAAAATGCTCCTTCCCCATGCAATTAGCTCCTTCCCCATGCAAAATTACACACATGTCGCGTATATATATATATGTCGCGTATATATATACGCGACATGTATAAAATTTTTTTTTTTTTTTTGTCCCGAGCTTCGTTACCCAACATGTGTATGTCAAGAATGTCGCTTAAATGTATACGCGACATGTTGGGGTATTTCACAAAACGGCTGTATCTTGGGGTATTTTGAGGAACAACATCTTCAAATGGGGTATGTCACTAATTTTCGCAAAATAACTTAAGTGACAATAACGTAAAGTACATTAATCTTCGTGTGTATTAGCCCATTTAAAATTTGCTTTCCGGCTTCCCCAACTGGCTTCAGGAGTTGACGCATGTTCAAACCTAGCTAGCATATCATATGTAGCTGTCGATTAGATGTTCAAGTTTTGTGTTTGGTTTATGTCAGTCATGGTGGTCTTGCGTCCTTGTACGTTTGGACCGTAGTCATGCATGCTTTGTGGTGCATTGGTTAGCTTGTAATAATATACTATATATCCTGGTGTCGGTTGTTATAAATTATAAGGGGCATGTTATACATACCATTCCTATGGGCTATATGTACAAACCGCGAAGCACATGGTACAATCGCCTGGAGCTTGCAATCATTGGATACCCTCCCTATAAAGGGTCCTTATAAACAGTCCCAAATTATAATGGTGTTGTTGTAGAATTTATGGATTTTGTTTACAAGGGTATAATACTATAGTGCAGTGGTTTTCGGATGAATGGTGTGTGGTGCTATTTTCTTGTACCTAGGAATAGTAACACTTTTTAAAAATATTTTTCGTTTATAAAGAATCCAAAACATATTTATGACATAATATATTCTCATGACCTTATTAATAAACGTCACATAAGATCTCGCTAGCAAGCAAGTACTCCGTGGTCTTTATAATACATCACCGGTGCAGCTTGTTCGATGGAATTGCATAACTCAACCACCATGGCACAATCCTCTCTTCAAATCCGTCTCAAGTTCATCCTCCAAAACCGACCCGAAAGGTGGCTTTACGCAATTTTCTGGCAAGCTTCCAAAAAAAAAGACAACCATCTTGTTCTAGAATTGGCTGATGGTTATTTCCCTGAAACCAATTATGTGTTTGGACTAGATGATGCTTCTGATACCCAATGGTTGATTATGTCATCCCTAGGGATGTGTTTTCCGGCTGGACATGATGTTGTGGGCCAATGTTTTGGTTCAAGATCTTGCGTATGGTTGGCGGGTGATATAGAATTAGGGAAATATGATAGTAAAAGATGTGAAGAAGTGAGAGTTCATGGGATTAAGTCTTTGGTTTGTATACCAACTAATAACGGTGTCGTTGAATTGGGTTGTTTTGATGTTGTGCAACAAGATTGTGGTTTGATTGAATTAACGAAATCAGTGTTTGATCCGAATAGCTCATCTAATATCAACTTTCATAATCATGTTGATGAATGTGAATTCCCTAATCAAGGTGACTATAATCTTTTGTTGTTCTTCTGTACGGAGCTTTTTTTTTTTTTTTTTTTTTTTTTTTTTCCCTTTTTTTCACATGATACGCATGAAGCAAGATCAAAGTTATATATGACTAGTTTTAATTAAACAATGAAAAATCTAGAATGAAGATTAGATATATTATGTCTACTATATACAGGAGAAATATTTAATATAATTGCTAGTAATTAATTCATGAAAAAAGATTGAATGATATGTATTTTATTAGGCAGGGTGTGCAATTGGACTCCGGTATATTGTAGCTAGAAATTTTAGATATAATATAGGTAGCTAGAACATCTGTTTTCTGTGTATAGACACTAGTTAATGATCGATCATTCGATCACATGATGGACTAATTTGCACCAGTTCTATGGCTAAGTTGTCCTTTATTTTTCTTAGTTTTGCCTAACAAAAGCTAGATCATTTAAATAGGTGAAAGTCAGGAAGAAGCGATGAGCAGAAAAAAGATGAAGATGTCCTCTTCTGATTCAGATCCACTGGAAATCAATAGCTCATCATCATTAACAACCAAGAACACATGTACACCGAAGAGGAAGGGTCGACGAGTCAAGGGCACAATCGCACAGTCAGAAGTATTGGCACCTGGTTACCATGTGGAGGCGGAGCGACAACGAAGAGAGAAGCTAAACCATCGCTTTTACGCACTCAGGAGCATTGTTCCATACGTTTCAAAGATGGACAAGGCTTCTCTACTAGCAGATGCAGTTACTTACATCAATGAGCTCAAATCCAAAATCCAAACATTAGAAAATAAAAAGGGGTCGGAATCTTCTCTAATAAGACCTAGAAATGAAAACCAACTGAGCATCAATCAATGTAACCATGATCAAGATAAAAGAACTACAGGTCATTCAATGGCTAATCAGGTTGAAGTCGTGGTGAAGTTACTTGAATCGGAAGCAATGATTAGGGTACAATCTGCGGAAGTTAATCATCCGGCATGTAAGTTGATGGATGCACTTAGAAGCCTTAATCTAAAGGTTCATTATGCAAGTGTCTCTTGTGTGAAGGATTTGATGTTGCAAGATGTTATTGTGAAGGTTCCTAACGGATTCACAAGTGAGGAAGACACCTTACGACTTGCGATTCTTAACAAAATGTGCTTGGATTAACAAATAGTTTTATTTAATGCTTAGTTTCTTTGAGTTTTCATTCCATCTATTGTATCAGCATCTAAGTGCTGGAATGACGTAATAGTGATTTATTTCTAGGTTCTCAAAACTTTAATGCAAATAAACTTTGATGCAAATAAGAAAACAGCATTTTAAGTAAGGTCATACCAGAAGTTAATTAGTCAAAACCTTTCGAAAAATACTCTGTAATCGCAAATCATGATTACCAAAAAAATACATAATTATATTGTATGATTTCTTAGGACATCCAAGCAAGTATTAGGGTTGCTAGTTGTTGGTGTATGTGTCCGGACGTCATACTTCGTCCGGATCATACTCCGGCATCCGGACGCCCTATCTCGTCCGGACTCTTTCAAGCCTCCGGCCACATATACAGTAAACAGTCCCGTCAAGTATCACATTCCCAGATTTCACGGGATTGTGTTCCCCACGTGATCTGACACCTTTCTGCTAGGTCAGACATAGGTCAACGAGCAGGCCCCGAGGTGAACAGGTACAGTAAATGTGGGTAGTATAAATATCCACATCTCATTTGTAAGATACACTATGTTTTTTACACTTACAACTGTTACTCCCATATCACTGTTCACCTCATAACAATCCGATACTTACTCTCACGCCGGAGGTCGGTCTTGGGATAAAACCCGAGGCGAGCCTAACGCGTGTGTTTGGTGTGTGTAGGAACAAACTTGGTCCGAAGGAATCACTCCGGAGGACGACACAAAGAGGTGAGGCCTTCCTACAAGGTTTTACTTCAACAAATTGGCGCCATCCGTGGGACCTGCTATTCAATCTACCGTAGCATTGAGATGGTCGGGTCTTCTTATCACATCTCACTTCCCGAGGAGGGAAGCAACAAAACCGATAACAGACGCACTAAAAAAGCAGAAATGGTCAGCATGGTAAAATGCCAACAGGAGAATCGAAAGCGAAAATACGGAGGATATGATGAAGAATGGATGAATGTTCCGATAGTTTTTCCCCCCGTTATGACGGGTGACCTGTCGGAAGAACCACTCATAATCGAAGGCGACATAGAGGGATACTTGGTCCGAAGGATATATGTCGATGAGGGATCCTCCGTGAACGTAATGTACGAACATTGCTTCAATAATTTTAGCTCGGACATAAGGGCAAGGCTCAGAGAGACAAGCACCTCCCTAGTGGGATTCTCAGGAGAAACAAATAGACCGTTGGGCAAGATAGAGCTAGACGTATGCTTCGGAGACCACGGTATGTTCCGCAAGACAACTATGAAATTTTGTGTGGTGCAATCTCCTTCGCCCTATAACATGATATTGGGCCGCACGGGGCTTAAGGAGCTAAGAGAAATCCCATCGACGATTCATTCGATGATCAAATTCCCCACGCCGAGGGGAGTAGCGACGTTGATTGCACGATCGGCCATGGTGCTGGAATGCAGAAGACTAGAGGAAAAGCAGATGGCTAATGTTCCCCAAGAAGCAGAAATCGTCGATCCGGACACGGATAGGACGGAGACAGTCTTAGTAAACCCCGCGTACCCGGAGCAGATGGTCACGATAGGGACAGGGTTCTCGAAGGAATGCCGAAAACACCTGATCGAACTATTAAGGAAAAATAAAGATGTATTCGCATGGCAACCTTCGGACATGACCGAGGTTCCGCGTCGTCTGATCAAACACCATCTAAACGTCAACGTGTCGGACACCCCGGTAGCCCAGAAGAAGCGTAACTTATCTGCGGAAAAGAGTCAGGTAGTACTAAAGGAGGTTGACGAATGGTTGAAAGCAGGAATTGTCAGGCCGGTCCGTTATCCCACCTGGATTTCGAACCCGGTGCTGGTAAAAAAGGGTGATGGAAGTTGGCGAATGTGCATTGACTTCAAAAACCTGAACTCCTCGTGTCCGAAGGATTACTATCCACTTCCGGAAATCGATTGGAAGATCGAATCGGTAGTAGGGTACATGTATAAATGTTTTCTGGACGCATACAAAGGCTACCATCAAGTCCAGATGGACGAAGAAGACGAAGAAAAGACAGCGTTCTACACAGAGCGGGGGACGTATTGTTATGTCAAAATGCCATTCGGACTGAAAAACGCTGGAGCTACATACCAGCGTCTGGTTGATTCAGCATTCCAGAACCAAATCGGAAGGAATTTGGAAGCCTACGTTGACGACATGGTAATCAAGAGCAAAGGGGAAAAAGAAATGTTAGCCGACATCGCCGAAACCTTCTACAACTTACGAAAGATCAACATGAAACTAAATCCGAAGAAGTGCTCCTTTGGCGTTGAGGAAGGAAAATTTTTAGGTTACGTGGTGACGTCCGAGGGCATTCGGGCAAACCCGAGCAAAACAAAGGTGATCGCACAAATGAAATCCCCGTCAACTCTAAAAGAAATGCAATCCTGAGCGGCAAGTTGGCAGCTCTAAATCGGTTTCTGGCAAAGTCGGCGGAAAGATCCCTTCCATTCTTCGAAACCTTGAAAAATATAACTAAGGAGAACAAAGACGAATACAAGTGGACCGGAGAGGCCGAGGAGGCATTCCAAATGCTCAAAAAACTCATACTAGACCTCCCGTCTCTATCAACGCCTAAGCCGAAGGAAGTTCTATATGTGTACCTCTCGGCAGCGACAGATGCAATCAGTGCAGTTCTGCTGACCGAAAGAGACGGGAAACAATCACCGGTTCACTACGTGAGCCGAACCTTGCATGAAGCCGAGAGAAATTACTCTCCGGTCGAAAAGCTGGCATTGTCACTATTACACATGTCAAGAAGGTTAAGGAGGTATTTCGAAGCTCACCCCATCCAAGTCATAACAGATCATCCGATAAAACAAATTCTGAACAAACCGGAAGCATCCGGAAGGTTAGTCAAATTTTCAGTAGAGCTAGGAGCCTACGACATCACATACGTACCCAGAAATGCAATCAAGGGACAAGTCCTCGCGGACTTCATATCAGAAATTCCTATTGGCATGAAAGAATCACATCCGAAAGAGTTGGGAAAGGAAGTACACGACATCTCCAGTCCGGAAGGATGGATACTGTACACAGACGGTGCATCAAACAGCAAGGGTTCCGGAGCCGGTCTCGTATTGATCGGACCATGCCAGACCGAACACACTTACGCCCTCCGTTTAAATTTTAAAAGTACCAACAATGAAGCCGAGTATGAGGCGCTCCTCGCCGGCCTCCGCCTCGCCAAAAAGATGATGGTAGAGTCCCTGGAGGTCCGGGTAGACTCTAAACTGGTGGCCAGTCAGATTAACGGAGACTTCGTAGCAGCCAACGAAAGTATGATACAATACTTGGCAAAGGCGAAGGAATACATTGGCGGTTTCAAAAAGTTCAAAATCTGCAATATACCGAGAGCACAAAATCAAAAGGCGGACGTGTTGAGCAAGCTAGCGTCAGTAGCTTTTAATCATCTGACTAAGGAAATTCTGGTCGAAGTGTTGGAAAAGCCATCGACCGAAGAAAGACAGGTCGGAGCGATTGTAGAAGAAGAGGAGGATAACTGGATGACACCAATCATCCGCTGCCTGAAAGAAGGTATATGGCCGGAGGATCCCAACGAAGCAAGGGCACTACGGATGAAGATCCCTCAGTATGTGATGGAAGGAGATGTTTTGTTTAAAAAATCATACCTTAACCCGATGCTACGGTGCGTTGGTCCTCTACAAGCAAACTACGTTATACGAGAGGTACATGAAGGGGCATGCGGAATGCACCCAGGGCCAAGATCGGTAGTGGCCAAGTTGATAAGGCAAGGTTATTATTGGCCAACTATGCACAGGGATGCTAGAGAAGAAATTGACAAATGCGACTCTTGTCAAATTCATGCTCCGGTTCCGAAGCTACCAAAAACAATTATGACATCGATCATGGCACCGTGGCCCTTTTACCAATGGGGAATGGACGTATTAGGACCTTTACAGGAGGCCCCGGGGAAGGTAAAATATGTTATTGTGGCCGTAGATTACTTCACCAAATGGATAGAGGCGAAACCTCTCGCAAAAACCACATGCAAGGAAGTAAAGAAATTCGTGTGGGAGAACATAGTTTGCAGGTTCGGACTTCCGGGCATCATAGTCACAGATAACGGAACGAATTTCATCAATGACCCATTCAAAAGTTGGTGTGAGAAACTAAAAATCAAACAGATAAACACAGCAGTAGCCTACGCTCAAGCCAACGGTCTGGTCGAGAGAGCGAACAAGAGCCTCATGCACGGTATCAAAACACGTCTAGGGAGAGAAAGAGCCGGATGGGTAGACGAATTGCCGAACGTACTTTGGGCCTTCCGAACTTCCCTGAAAACGAGTAATGGGGAAACCCCTTTCAGTCTGACGTACGGTAGTGAAGCGGTCATTCCGGCCGAAATAGGAATGCCCACACACCGCACCATGCTCTATAACCCAGAGGACAACGAGGAACAGCAACGGTTAAACCTCGACTTGTTACAAGAACGACGAGAAATGGCAGCTATCCGAGAAGCCAAATACAAAACTAAAATCGAGCAATATTACAACCGAAGGGCTCGGCCGATGTCCTTCAAAGTTGGAGATTTCGTTTACCGAAGAAACGAGGCCAGCAGGGTCGAAAACCAAGGAAAATTAGGACCTAACTGGGAGGGTCCATACCGAGTGGTCGAAGCCTACGGTAACGGCTCATACAAGCTCCGAACGATGGAAGATCGAGAGGTACCTCGAACTTGGAATGCAATGAACCTACGCAACTGTTTCTTGTAAAACAAACAAAAGAAGACAAAGCAGTGCGCCGAAGCTTATTAGTATTTATGCATCTACGGTTATTTTCCTATATATCATCGCATTATGCTTCAGTTACATGACAACGATAAAATTAAACGGATCGTGAAAAACACTCCCTCCCTCGTGAGCGGATCGTGAAAACACTCCATCCATAAATTAAACGGATCGTGAAAACACTCCGTCCATAAATTAAACGGATCGTGAAAAACACTCCCTCCCTCGTGAGCGGATCGTGAAAACACTCCGTCCATAAATTAAACGGATCGTGAAAAACACTCCCTCCCTCGTGAGCGGATCGTGAAAACACTCCGTCCGTAAATTAAACGGATCGTGAAAAACACTCCCTCCCTCGTGAGCGGATCGTGAAAACACTCCGTCCATAAATTAAACGGATCGTGAAAAACACTCCCTCCCTCGTGAGCGGATCGTGAAAACACTCCGTCTATAAATTAAACAGATAGTGAAAAACACTCCCTCCCTCGTGAGCGGATCGTGAAAACACTCCGTCCATAAATTAAACGGATCGTGAAAAACACTCCGTCCATAAATTAAACGGATCGTGAAAAACACTCCCTCCCTCGTGAGCGGATCGTGAAAACACTTCGTCCACACATTAATCGGATTGTTAAAACACTCCGTCCAAATATATATATATATATATATATATATATATATATATATATATATATATATATATATATATATATATATATATATATATATATATAATAATAATAATAATAATAATAATAATATATAGAGTATACTACATTTTTGGTCCTTGTGGTTGTACCAAATTGCAGTTTTAGTCCAAAAATCAAAAAATCGCACGGATCAGTCCAAAAGTCCACGTGAACTTCACTTTTGGTCCAATTTTCTAACCTAGTTAATGGTCGTTAGTCCTTTCAGTTAAGTACGTTGCACCGTTAGTCCTTTAACCTAACGGTCGTTAGCAATGTTTGCACCGTTAGTCCTTTTAGTTAAAAAATTGGAAAAAAAATTTTTGGAAATTTTTTTTTTCCAAAAAAAATAATTTGAAAAATTCGAAAAAAATTATAAAAAAAAAAATTTTGACGAAAATTTTTTTTTTCCAAAAAAAAAAATTTGAAAAAAAATTTTCTAATAAAATTTTTTCTTAAAAAATTCGAAAATATTTCGAAAAAAAAATGTTGACGAAATTTTTTTTTTCAAAAAAAAAAAAATTTGAAAAAAAAATTTCTAATAAAAATTTTTCTTAAAAAATTCGAAAAAATTTCTAAAAAAAAAATGTTGACGAAAAATTTTTTTTCAAAAAAAAAAAAATTTGAAAAAATAATTTCTAATAAAATTTTTTCTTAAAAAATTCGAAAAAACCATTCAGTTAAAAAATTGGAAAAAAATTTTTTGGAAATTTTTTTTTCCAAAAAAAATAATTTGAAAAATTCGAAAAAAATTATAAAAAAAAAAAATTTTAACGAAATTTTTTATTTCCAAAAAAAAAAATTTGAAAAAAAAATTTCTAATAAAATTTTTTCTTAAAAAATTTTCTTTCGTCAAATTTTTTTTATATATATATGTATATGTATATATATATATATATATATATATATATATATATGTATATATGTATATATATGTATATATATGTATATATATATGTATATATATGTATATATATATGTATATGTATATATATATATATATATATATATATATATATATATATATATATATATATATATATATATATATATATATATATATATATATATATATATATATATATATATATATTGGAAATTTTTTAGAAATTTTTAAGAAATTTTTTTACATATATATACATTTTAATTTTAGTGTCAAACCGGGACAATCGTCAAATTTTTTTTTTAGAATATGTATGTCAAAAAAAAAAAAAATTAGAAATTTTTTCGAATTTTTTAAGAAAAATTTTTATTAGAAATTGTTTTTTTCAAATTTTTTTTTTTTGAAAAAAAAATTTTCGTCAACATTTTTTTTTTAGAAATATTTTCGAATTTTTTAAGAAAAAATTTTATTAGAAAATTTTTTTTTTGGAAAAAAAAATTTTCGTCAATTTTTTTTTTTTTTTTTTTATAATTTTTTTTGAATTTTTCAAATTATTTTTTTTGGAAAAAAAAATTTTGGGAAAATTTTTTTTTCCAATTTTTTAACTAAAAGGACTAACGGTGCAAACATTGCTAACGACCGTTAGGTTAAAGGACTAACGGTGCAACATACTTAACTGAAAGGACTAACGACCATTAACTAGGTTAGAAAATTGGACCAAAAGTGAAGTCCACGTGGACTTTTGGACTGATCCGTGCGATTTTTTGATTTTTGGACTAAAACTGCAATTTTGATACAACCACAAGGACCAAAAATGTAGTTTACTCTAATATATATGTATACATGTATATAGGTATGAAAATGCTTCGTCACTATGTCCGGAAGGTTATATCCATACCGAAAGATCATAAACATCAAGTTACATTTCGGCAAAAGAAACAACAAATGTACAAATTGTTTTCATCCATCTGAGGATACAAAAAAGTAACATCAATCACAAGTTACAAGATACATGTACCTAAGTCAAAGTTATTATTCTGGTTACATTCATCCAAAAAGTAAAATAAAGGGATATCAAGGAGCTTTATCAGCAGTCTCCTTCACACCGGACGAGGATTCGCCTTCCTTAGAGACTCCAGCGGTGTTCGGCCCGGGAGGCGGGAGATCAGGAAAAAGGTTCATGAGATCACCTAATGGAAGCCGAGCAGAGTCTGCAAGCTTCCGGATGTATGGGTACTGGGCCTCGAACAACTTGTTATACTCTGCTTGCCATATCTTCGGAGCATCCAAATTAAGCTTCTTGAACCTAGGCAAAAACTTCTCAACATCCTCTGTTTTCCGCTCATACTTGAGGCCATCCAGAAACCTTGCGGAATAGGACAAACCATAAACCCTTCCCATACTTTTCTTATACTCATGGCTCTCGAACAGTCTTCGGCAAACGACCGGAATCAACTATTTCACAGTATTGTGACGAATGGCTTCTGATTGACTAACCTCCTCCGCCAACTCCGCCTTTTGCTCTTCCAGTTGCTTAACAGCCTGATTCGCCTCGCTCAGCTCCCTCTCTAGCTGTCTAATCCTCTCGGCCTGACCTCCAGCCGTTAACCTCCAATCATCTCTATCCTTCTGCATATCTGATAACTGATCGTTAAACCCTTCCTCTCGGAGGGAGGCGGCCTCACGCTCCTTCCCCAGCTGTTGCTCCAAAGCTTTAAACTCCTTAAACAGACGATCATATTTCCTAACCATGGCATTACGCCCTTGCTCAGCGGCTTTTTGAGAGTGTTCCAACTCCCTATACTCGGTAATCAATTGAGTAAATCGGCGCAACACCTCGGCCTGCGTCACAATCGCATTAGCAGTTTGCTCATAGCTTGAACGAATTAACCGAGGAGTATGCAAGCTCTCTAGAACGGTCCTCTCAGCAGGAGGGGCAATGTGGGCCAACAACTCTCGGCATGCCCTGTAGGAATTAAGCCTGACATCCCCGGTCAAAGTCCAAGCCGGAACATAAGGCTCCCTCCCGGAAATCATTTCATCTGCGGCAGGATTAAATACAACTTAGCTGATGACATCAAATAACGACATATTATTAGCATCATTTATCCCATATTAATGACTTGTTTTATATCACTTTATATGAGAATTGACACTTAATCGTTTACTTTTGTAATTTTCAGTATAAACAAGCATTTGGTGAAAGTTAATGATTTCGGACGGAAATGGGAGCAAAATGAATCAAGTTGGAAAAGTCTGCTGAATTGAAGAGATTAAAGACCATTGCCTGACTTTGAAGCATGCGCCGCATCTGATTTTATCATGCGTCGCATATGAAACTTTGGTCAACGAAGAAGAACCAACTTGTTCTACTCCAGATACGCCGCATCGGACCAATCCGATGCGCCGTATTGGCCATACACAATCCTTACCAAAGAAATCAAGTGGAGATTAGAAGCTTAATGAAGAAGTCAAGATTACAAGTCGACACTTGAAGATGCTTTCGTATTTTGGCCATAAAATCTTCATCCGGACTCCGATTTAGTTGATTCAAGCGGCCACGCGAAGAGAAAAAGAAAATCTATTTGAGTTTGAAGGAGATGCGGCGCATCTGGTCCTTAGATGCGCCGTATTGGGAGATGAGGCGCATCTGGTCTTTAGATGCGCCGTATTGGGTCAGTTTCAGACTTGGAGGCTACGTTTACTTATAGATGCGGCACATCTAACTCTCTAGATGCGCCGTATCGACCCAGATTTCAGAATCTATAAATACCGAGCTCATTAACGAATTAGGGTATCATTGGGGACCCTTGGGGTCGTTCCCAGAAGACTAAAAAACCCCTCCAAACAGCAGAAGACCTCCTTGAAGATCCAATCATCCTAGAAGATCATCTCAAGAACCTTATATTAAGTGTAATCGTTCGGTTAGCGTATCGTTTTCATTATGAATTCTTATTCGTTTGCTTTGATTACAACTTTATGTATTGTTACTGAGATTATGGGCTAACACCCTTAGGTGTTAGCCAAGTTTATGAAGTCTATTTAGTTTATTTGTGTTCTTGATTACGTGTTTGCTCTATTATTGGATTGGGTGCTTATCGATAAAAACTCGTTTATTGCTTATAACTAGTAAAAGTCTATGTAACTAGATTATGAACTTATTGGTTTAATGTGGTAACTTAACTATCTGTAATTGTGGTTACTTTAATTGATCATAAAGTGTAGTAATCCGAATCCTATTAGACGGCTTAGAGGGAACACACTAGAACCGTGCCTTATGCCACTATTAGGACTAGTAGCGCGTAATGCCAAACTAGGTTAGACGGTTTAAAGCGATAAGTTAGTATTGATGCTAGATAGGTCACTATGATCATGTCCTCTTTCCCACCACGATGGTAGGTTATTCAATTGTGACAGGGTTAATAATCGGATTGATGGCAAAACAATTGAATGAATTAAAACAAGTAGACATTAGCACATATATAACTATAAGATGGATTAGACTTGGCTAGCATGTTCTTCTATCATTGAATTCACATTTTCTTTTAATTAGTTTAATCTTTATTTTCTCGTATTTAGTTTAATTAAACACACAAAATCGTGATAGCCTCTCAGGCTAAAACCCCCAAAGTATTTACTTGCTTTCTAGGTTAGTTAGTTTAGTAATTAGAATACCTTTAGATCACTTTAGCTTCGCTCCTAGTGAACGACCCTTGCTTACCTAAAAACTATACACATTGATCGGGTACACTGCTCGTTAGTGTTTTAGTCTATAGGTTAGTTCGGCAATTATAAATTTAAAACTTGGTTAAAAATTATAGACTATAAAAAACACATCAAGTTTTTGGCGCCGCTGCCGGGGAGTGATTGTTTAATTTGATTTATTGGTATTTTAGTTTTTATTTGTTTTCGTTAGTTTCTGTGTGTTTTTGTCATTCTGTGTTTCTGTCTCAGAAAAGCAATACGGCGTATTCTTGTCTGTGAATACGGCGCATCTGTCTGATTTCAATACGGCGTATTCTTGTCTGGGAATACGGCGCATTGACGTTCTGCGACAATTTTTTTTAGTTTTTGTGATTTTTTTTTTTAGTATTATATAATTTGAAAAATCTGTTACAGAAAGCTAATACGGCGTATCCATTGTCTGTTGGATACGGCGCATCGATTTTCTGTGACACCAAAAATATTTTTTGTTTTTTATTTTTTTGTGTTTATTAAATTTTTATTAGTTTAGTTTTTATTTTTGTTTAGGTTACTGCTGTTCTTGGTTGCTTATCTTTCAGGTAATAATGAAGATGGACAATCCAGACATTACTATGGAAGAATATATGAGACTTGAAGAGGAAAGAGCCTTGAGCAATAATGGGATCTACGATTGGGAAAGAGCAAGAAATGATGGACAAGTCACTGAGACAAAAGAAATCACTATGGAAGAATACTTGTTGCTGGAAAAGGTTCAGTCAAAGAAAGAAAGAAACGGGTTGCCGTTTCGACATACTTGGACTATATCGGATGATCTTCTCGATGATGATGATGAGGAAGTGTCCCATGTATTTAATATGAAACAAATTCCTGCAATTGTTCTCGATGGTGCTTTTTCTCCGGAGATTACACAAGATGATGTGTATACGGAACCTTACGTTGAAGATTATTCTGCAATCGTATTACCACCATTAGACAATCCATCGGATGAAGATGAAAAGTATTCTGATTTTGATTTCGAACCATTTGACACCATAGTTTATGATGACTTACCTCAACCAGATTTTGACCCAACGAGGGATTTTGAAGAAATCTGGGATGAATTATTTAAGGATGAAATTCGGGACGGTTATGAAATTGCAAGACCATTAGTTGAAGAAGGAGACTCACAAGATGAATTGGAGTCACTTACAACAAAAAGTGGTACAAATTTATTTAATACTATTGATCCCGTTACTAATAATCTTGCTAGTTTTCCTAAACAGGTTGCAAAACAAAAGGATAATGAGGTGGAGTATATTACACTACCTATTCAAGCACATGAAGCACCTGTGATCAACCCGTATTTGGTGGAGCTCGAGGAAGAATTTGGTGATGAGCTCTTAAACATTGCTACGATTGATGAAGATGATGATTTCGACCCTATGAAGGTTATAGAGGAACTCGAACTTTTACTTGCCAAAGACCCTTTCTCATCTTCTGCGGAAGTCAAGGGATGCCTTACTACCAAAGAGACTAACCATGAAGAAAGGAGACTCATTTTTCCTCAACACACTACTCTTTCAGATGGAATGGTCAAATCATCCAATTTATCAACCAAACCGGGTAAGGATAGGAAAGATGTACATATATTGCCAAGGTATGATTTTTATTTATTTCTTCCATCTTTACTAGCAAATTTACACTCTCTTCGTGTTTATTGCTACTATCACCCGCACTTGATCCCAAGTGGGGGGAACAATACCCTATTACATAGTAAATAAGGGTAGAGTCAGGCTCGTGACTCGAACAAAAACAAGCGCTTCGTGGGAGGCAACCCATGCTTGTCTTTTACTTTCTTTTTAGTTTATTTTATTTTCTTGTGTTTATTTTTATTTGTTTTTTCTGCATGACTGCTGTCGCTGTATTCTGCTGATACAAACGATACGGCGCATCTGTATTCTAGATGCGGCGTATGGCGTTTTCATTTTATATACAGCGCATTTAATAATTCGAGTACGGCGCATCTATCTCCTAGATACGCCGTATTCTGTTTTTAATCAGAAAAAATTTTAAGCCATAACCGACATACGACGCATCTGTTGTACAGATACGGCGTATCTAATTATTTGTTAAAAAACAGACTTCGAATTAATAAAATATGAAGCGACGCATCAATTTCTATCGATACGGCGTATTATCCCATTGCATGCAGTTTAATATTTCCTACAGGTTGTTGATGCGGCGTATCCAATATTCCATGGATGCGGCGCATCGACACTCTGACCTGTAATTTTTTCGTATTTTTATTTTCCTAACCAATGATTAACGAGATGCTCTCGAGATTCTTTTTCTGTGGTCTCTATAATTTTACAGGTCTGGACGATTGAAGATGTTGATGAACTCCCACATTTTATATGCTCGCATTCTTACATGGAGGATCATTCCGAGCAAATCTCAGGGGAGTTCTCCGTTCTAATTCTTTTAATTTCCTGTTTTTAATTTCAAATTAAACAACGAGGACGTTGTTTATCTTAAGTGGGGGGATGGAGAATTAGAACGTTTACTTGTCCTTATTTTTCAAAAATATGCTTAATATATCAAAATTTAAAATTATTTTTAGCATGTTTTTGTTTAATCTAAGTTGCATAGCTGCACACATGACGTTATTTTCAAAAATTGTGAATTTATCAAAATTCACAAATCTATGAGTGTGCCGGTGACTTGTAAACTTTAGAACTTGGCTTGTATACTACTCGAGACCACCATAATAAGTATTATTTATATAATTGGAGTGACTTGTCTAAATTGGTAAATTTCTAGGATTACACCCAAATAGCCTTTTATGTTATGTGATATTAGCTAACTACACTGGTTAGTTAACCCCCGTATAAACCCTTTTGTTACTCTCACTTTTAGAGTAAGATACCCCTAAAAAACACTCAGAGCCATTCCTTTCGTTTCTTACACCTATGTTTAAAATGTTTCGTTACACCTTTACACCTTAGCCTACCCTGTAGATTAGAATCCGTGGTTTGGTTAATTGCTTTAGGCAAAGTTTGTTTCCTTACATTACCTGTGTTCGCGTGCGTAATTCATTATCTTTGGTTGAGTCAGGAAATTACACAATGCAATTGGTATGAAAGTAAATATTGTATATCTTTGAGTTTATTTTTCGTGTGTTTACTACTTTCGCTATTACAGTTGTTTCTGAAAGTATGAAAAGTATGGAAAAATTATCCGGAAAGAAAGTGATAGAAAAGTTGTGAAATTTTACACATATGTTGATGTCAAAAAAAAAAAAAAAAAAAAAAAAAATTGAAAAAATGAGAAAAGAAAAAGAAAGAAGAAGTTGGAGGTTTGTTTTTACCAATATTGTAAAGTTATGTAAAGTTATCATTATTGTTGTTGTACTATAGTTATGGATTGAATGGGAGTTGGCCGTTATGGGAACGTCAACTAAGGTTTATTCTTTGATTGAGATCTTGTTGAGTATAATTCGTGTCTACCTAAAGCGTGTGTTTCAAGTGTTAAAGCGTGAGTTATTCAATGATATGAGTCTTATTCTTGGGATGGTTGGGAAAGTGATTAACCACACTTAGGATTTTAATTTATTTGTTTTGTTTATTTTTCATTTTTACACCAATTTATATCCCAAATATTATCCATACCCTGTATTATTCTTTATCCAACCAAACCTTTGATTTATTGAGATTAGGGATTTGAGCAATCTTAAGTATCGTAGTCGTGGATTCGGCTATGTATTTATGATTTTGTCGCCCTTTTTGATATATTATTATTGGTGAAGTTTGGACCTATCTTTAGCCTATTCGAGTTAAGGATTTGAGCAATTGCAAGTATCGTGTTCGTGGATTCGATCATGTATTTGTGATTTTGTCGCCTTTTCTGGAATTTGAGATCGATAGGGATGAGAATGATTAACCCTTAAGCCTCAAAACCCTTTTTACCGCTTTAGACTTGTTATTCCTTGGCTTTAGTGGGGGAGATGCGTATACTTGCCAAGCTTATGATAGAATATTCGTCACGACTGGACAGTTAAACGATTAGATTTGCTTTTATCAAAAACATTTTATTTTATTTCTAATTCGTTAAGTGTTTGGTTGTGTGATTATGATGAAACGAATACATGCTTAAATATAAAAATAAATCCTAATATCTTTTAGGATACATTTTCATAAGTTTAATCTAAGGTTTACTTGAGGACAAGTAAAGTTCAAGTGGGGGGATATTTGATGACATCAAATAACGACATATTATTAGCATCATTTATCCCATATTAATGACTTGTTTTATATCACTTTATATGAGAATTGACACTTAATCGTTTACTTTTGTAATTTTCAGTATAAACAAGCATTTGGTGAAAGTTAATGATTTCGGACGGAAATGGGAGCAAAATGAATCAAGTTGGAAAAGTCTGCTGAATTGAAGAGATTAAAGACCATTGCCTGACTTTGAAGCATGCGCCGCATCTGATTTTATCATGCGTCGCATATGAAACTTTGGTCAACGAAGAAGAACCAACTTGTTCTACTCCAGATACGCCGCATCGGACCAATCCGATGCGCCGTATTGGCCATACACAATCCTTACCAAAGAAATCAAGTGGAGATTAGAAGCTTAATGAAGAAGTCAAGATTACAAGTCGACACTTGAAGATGCTTTCGTATTTTGGCCATAAAATCTTCATCCGGACTCCGATTTAGTTGATTCAAGCGGCCACGCGAAGAGAAAAAGAAAATCTATCTGAATCTGAAGGAGATGCGGCGCATCTGGTCCTTAGATGCGCCGTATTGGGAGATGAGGCGCATCTGGTCTTTAGATGCGCCGTATTGGGTCAGTTTCAGACTTGGAGGCTACGTTTACTTATAGATGCGGCGCATCTAACTCTCTAGATGCGCCGTATCGACCCAGATTTCAGAATCTATAAATACCGAGCTCATTAACGAATTAGGGTATCATTGGGGACCCTTGGGGTCGTTCCCAGAAGACTAAAAACCCCTCCAAACAGCAGAAGACCTCCTTGAAGATCCAATCATCCTAGAAGATCATCTCAAGAACCTTATATTAAGTGTAATCGTTCGGTTAGCGTATCGTTTTCATTATGAATTCTTATTCGTTTGCTTTGATTACAACTTTATGTATTGTTACTGAGATTATGGGCTAACACCCTTAGGTGTTAGCCAAGTTTATGAAGTCTATTTAGTTTATTTGTGTTCTTGATTACGTGTTTGCTCTATTATTGGATTGGGTGCTTATCGATAAAAACTCGTTTATTGCTTATAACTAGTAAAAGTCTATGTAACTAGATTATGAACTTATTGGTTTAATGTGGTAACTTAACTATCTGTAATTGTGGTTACTTTAATTGATCATAAAGTGTAGTAATCCGAATCCTATTAGACGGCTTAGAGGGAACACACCGGAACCGTGCCTTATGCCACTATTAGGACTAGTAGCGCGTAATGCCAAACTAGGTTAGACGGTTTAAAGCGATAAGTTAGTATTGATGCTAGATAGGTCACTATGATCATGTCCTCTTTCCCACCACGATGGTAGGTTATTCAATTGTGACAGGGTTAATAATCGGATTGATGGCAAAACAATTGAATGAATTAAAACAAGTAGACATTAGCACATATATAACTATAAGATGGATTAGACTTGGCTAGCATGTTCTTCTATCATTGAATTCACATTTTCTTTTAATTAGTTTAATCTTTATTTTCTCGTATTTAGTTTAATTAAACACACAAAATCGTGATAGCCTCTCAGGCTAAAACCCCCAAAGTATTTACTTGCTTTCTAGGTTAGTTAGTTTAGTAATTAGAATACCTTTAGATCACTTTAGCTTCGCTCCTAGTGAACGACCCTTGCTTACCTAAAAACTATACACATTGATCGGGTACACTGCTCGTTAGTGTTTTAGTCTATAGGTTAGTTCGGCAATTATAAATTTAAAACTTGGTTAAAAATTATAGACTATAAAAAACACATCAAGTTTTTGGCGCCGCTGCCGGGGAGTGATTGTTTAATTTGATTTATTGGTATTTTAGTTTTTATTTGTTTTCGTTAGTTTCTGTGTGTTTTTGTCATTCTGTGTTTCTGTCTCAGAAAAGCAATACGGCGTATTCTTGTCTGTGAATACGGCGCATCTGTCTGATTTCAATACGGCGTATTCTTGTCTGGGAATACGGCGCATTGACGTTCTGCGACAATTTTTTTTTAGTTTTTGTGATTTTTTTTTAGTATTATATAATTTGAAAAATCTGTTACAGAAAGCTAATACGGCGTATCCATTGTCTGTTGGATACGGCGCATCGATTTTCTGTGACACCAAAAATATTTTTTGTTTTTTATTTTTTTATGTTTATTAAATTTTTATTAGTTTAGTTTTTATTTTTGTTTAGGTTACTGCTGTTCTTGGTTGCTTATCTTTCAGGTAATAATGAAGATGGACAATCCAGACATTACTATGGAAGAATATATGAGACTTGAAGAGGAAAGAGCCTTGAGCAATAATGGGATCTACGATTGGGAAAGAGCAAGAAATGATGGACAAGTCACTGAGACAAAAGAAATCACTATGGAAGAATACTTGTTGCTGGAAAAGGTTCAGTCAAAGAAAGAAAGAAACGGGTTGCCGTTTCGACATACTTGGACTATATCGGATGATCTTCTCGATGATGATGATGAGGAAGTGTCCCATGTATTTAATATGAAACAAATTCCTGCAATTGTTCTCGATGGTGCTTTTTCTCCGGAGATTGCACAAGATGATGTGTATACGGAACCTTACGTTGAAGATTATTCTGCAATCGTATTACCACCATTAGACAATCCATCGGATGAAGATGAAAAGTATTCTGATTTTGATTTCGAACCATTTGACGCCATAGTTTATGATGACTTACCTCAACCAGATTTTGACCCAACGAGGGATTTTGAAGAAATCTGGGATGAATTATTTAAGGATGAAATTCGGGACGGTTATGAAATTGCAAGACCATTAGTTGAAGAAGGAGACTCACAAGATGAATTGGAGTCACTTACAACAAAAAGTGGTACAAATTTATTTAATACTATTGATCCCGTTACTAATAATCTTGCTAGTTTTCCTAAACAGGTTGCAAAACAAAAGGATAATGAGGTGGAGTATATTACACTACCTATTCAAGCACATGAAGCACCTGTGATCAACCCGTATTTGGTGGAGCTCGAGGAAGAATTTGGTGATGAGCTCTTAAACATTGCTACGATTGATGAAGATGATGATTTCGACCCTATGAAGGTTATAGAGGAACTCGAACTTTTACTTGCCAAAGACCCTTTCTCATCTTCTGCGGAAGTCAAGGGACGCCTTACTACCAAAGAGACTAACTATGAAGAAAGGAGACTCATTTTTCCTCAACACACTACTCTTTCAGATGGAATGGTCAAATCATCCAATTTATCAACCAAACCGGGTAAGGATAGGAAAGATGTACATATATTGCCAAGGTATGATTTTTATTTATTTCTTCCATCTTTACTAGCAAATTTACACTCTCTTCGTGTTTATTGCTACTATCACCCGCACTTGATCCCAAGTGGGGGGAACAATACCCTATTACATAGTAAATAAGGGTAGAGTCAGGCTCGTGACTCGAACAAAAACAAGCGCTTCGTGGGAGGCAACCCATGCTTGTCTTTTACTTTCTTTTTAGTTTATTTTATTTTCTTGTGTTTATTTTTATTTGTTTTTTCTGCATGACTGCTGTCGCTGTATTCTGCTGATACAAACGATACGGCGCATCTGTATTCTAGATGCGGCGTATGGCGTTTTCATTTTATATACAGCGCATTTAATAATTCAAGTACGGCGCATCTATCTCCTAGATACGCCGTATTCTGTTTTTAATCAGAAAAAATTTTAAGCCATAACCGACATACGACGCATCTGTTGTACAGATACGGCGTATCTAATTATTTGTTAAAAAACAGACTTCGAATTAATAAAATATGAAGCGACGCATCAATTTCTATCGATACGGCGTATTATCCCATTGCATGCAGTTTAATATTTCCTACAGGTTGTTGATGCGGCGTATCCAATATTCCATGGATGCGGCGCATCGACACTCTGACCTGTAATTTTTTCGTATTTTTATTTTCCTAACCAATGATTAACGAGATGCTCTCGAGATTCTTTTTCTGTGGTCTCTATAATTTTACAGGTCTGGACGATTGAAGATGTTGATGAACTCCCACATTTTATATGCTCGCATTCTTACATGGAGGATCATTCCGAGCAAATCTCAGGGGAGTTCTCCGTTCTAATTCTTTTAATTTCCTGTTTTTAATTTCAAATTAAACAACGAGGACGTTGTTTATCTTAAGTGGGGGGATGGAGAATTAGAACGTTTACTTGTCCTTATTTTTCAAAAATATGCTTAAAATGTGCTTAATATATCAAAATTTAAAATTATTTTTAGCATGTTTTTGTTTAATCTAAGTTACATAGCTGCACACATGACGTTATTTTCAAAAATTGTGAATTTATCAAAACTCACAAATCTATGAGTGTGCCGGTGACTTGTAAACTTTAGAACTTGGCTTGTATACTACTCGAGACCACCATAATAAGTATTATTTATATAATTGGAGTGACTTGTCTAAATTGGTAAATTTCTAGGATTACACCCAAAAAGCCTTTTATGTTATGTGATATTAACTAACTACACTGGTTAGTTAACCCCCGTATAAACCCTTTTGTTACTCTCACTTTTAGAGTAAGATACCCCTAAAAAACACTCAGAGCCATTCCTTTCGTTTCTTACACCTATGTTTAAAATGTTTCGTTACACCTTTACACCTTAGCCTACCCTGTAGATTAGAATCCGTGGTTTGGTTAATTGCTTTAGGCAAAGTTTGTTTCCTTACATTACCTGTGTTCGCGTGCGTAATTCATTATCTTTGGTTGAGTCAGGAAATTACACAATGCAATTGGTATGAAAGTAAATATTGTATATCTTTGAGTTTATTTTTCGTGTGTTTACTACTTTCGCTATTACAGTTGTTTCTGAAAGTATGAAAAGTATGGAAAAATTATCCGGAAAGAAAGTGATAGAAAAGTTGTGAAATTTTACACATATGTTGATGTCAAAAAAAAAAAAAAAAAAAAAAAAAAAAAAAAAAAATTGAAAAAATGAGAAAAGAAAAAGAAAGAAGAAGTTGGAGGTTTGTTTTTACCAATATTGTAAAGTTATGTAAAGTTATCATTATTGTTGTTGTACTATAGTTATGGATTGAATGGGAGTTGGCCGTTATGGGAACGTCAACTAAAGTTTATTCTTTGATTGAGATCTTGTTGAGTATAATTCGTGTCTACCTAAAGCGTGTGTTTCAAGTGTTAAAGCGTGAGTTATTCAATGATATGAGTCTTATTCTTGGGATGGTTGGGAAAGTGATTAACCACACTTAGGATTTTAATTTATTTGTTTTGTTTATTTTTCATTTTTAACACCAATTTATATCCCAAATATTATCCATACCCTGTATTATTCTTTATCCAACCAAACCTTTGATTTATTGAGATTAGGGATTTGAGCAATCTTAAGTATCGTAGTCGTGGATTCGGCTATGTATTTATGATTTTGTCGCCCTTTTTGATATATTATTATTGGTGAAGTTTGGACCTATCTTTAGCCTATTCGAGTTAAGGATTTGAGCAATTGCAAGTATCGTGTTCGTGGATTCGATCATGTATTTGTGATTTTGTCGCCTTTTCTGGAATTTGAGATCGATAGGGATGAGAATGATTAACCCTTAAGCCTCAAAACCCTTTTTACCGCTTTAGACTTGTTATTCCTTGGCTTTAGTGGGGGAGATGCGTATACTTGCCAAGCTTATGATAGAATATTCGTCACGACTGGACAGTTAAACGATTAGATTTGCTTTTATCAAAAACATTTTATTTTATTTCTAATTCGTTAAGTGTTTGGTTGTGTGATTATGATGAAACGAATACATGCTTAAATATAAAAATAAATCCTAATATCTTTTAGGATACATTTTCATAAGTTTAATCTAAGGTTTACTTGAGGACAAGTAAAGTTCAAGTGGGGGGATATTTGATGACATCAAATAACGACATATTATTAGCATCATTTATCCCATATTAATGACTTGTTTTATATCACTTTATATGAGAATTGACACTTAATCGTTTACTTTTGTAATTTTCAGTATAAACAAGCATTTGGTGAAAGTTAATGATTTCGGACGGAAATGGGAGCAAAATGAATCAAGTTGGAAAAGTCTGCTGAATTGAAGAGATTAAAGACCATTGCCTGACTTTGAAGCATGCGCCGCATCTGATTTTATCATGCGTCGCATATGAAACTTTGGTCAACGAAGAAGAACCAACTTGTTCTACTCCAGATACGCCGCATCGGACCAATCCGATGCGCCGTATTGGCCATACACAATCCTTACCAAAGAAATCAAGTGGAGATTAGAAGCTTAATGAAGAAGTCAAGATTACAAGTCGACACTTGAAGATGCTTTCGTATTTTGGCCATAAAATCTTCATCCGGACTCCGATTTAGTTGATTCAAGCGGCCACGCGAAGAGAAAAAGAAAATCTATCTGAATCTGAAGGAGATGCGGCGCATCTGGTCCTTAGATGCGCCGTATTGGGAGATGAGGCGCATCTGGTCTTTAGATGCGCCGTATTGGGTCAGTTTCAGACTTGGAGGCTACGTTTACTTATAGATGCGGCGCATCTAACTCTCTAGATGCGCTGTATCGACCCAGATTTCAGAATCTATAAATACCGAGCTCATTAACGAATTAGGGTATCATTGGGGACCCTTGGGGTCGTTCCCAGAAGACTAAAAACCCCTCCAAACAGCAGAAGACCTCCTTGAAGATCCAATCATCCTAGAAGATCATCTCAAGAACCTTATATTAAGTGTAATCGTTCGGTTAGCGTATCGTTTTCATTATGAATTCTTATTCGTTTGCTTTGATTACAACTTTATGTATTGTTACTGAGATTATGGGCTAACACCTTAGGTGTTAGCCAAGTTTATGAAGTCTATTTAGTTTATTTGTGTTCTTGATTACGTGTTTGCTCTGTTATTGGATTGGGTGCTTATCGATAAAAACTCGTTTATTGCTTATAACTAGTAAAAGTCTATGTAACTAGATTATGAACTTATTGGTTTAATGTGGTAACTTAACTATCTGTAATTGTGGTTACTTTAATTGATCATAAAGTGTAGTAATCCGAATCCTATTAGACGGCTTAGAGGGAACACACCGGAACCGTGCCTTATGCCACTATTAGGACTAGTAGCGCGTAATGCCAAACTAGGTTAGACGGTTTAAAGCGATAAGTTAGTATTGATGCTAGATAGGTCACTATGATCATGTCCTCTTTCCCACCACGATGGTAGGTTATTCAATTGTGACAGGGTTAATAATCGGATTGATGGCAAAACAATTGAATGAATTAAAACAAGTAGACATTAGCACATATATAACTATAAGATGGATTAGACTTGGCTAGCATGTTCTTCTATCATTGAATTCACATTTTCTTTTAATTAGTTTAATCTTTATTTTCTCGTATTTAGTTTAATTAAACACACAAAATCGTGATAGCCTCTCAGGCTAAAACCCCCAAAGTATTTACTTGCTTTCTAGTGTTAGTTAGTTTAGTAATTAGAATACCTTTAGATCACTTTAGCTTCGCTCCTAGTGAACGACCCTTGCTTACCTAAAAACTATACACATTGATCGGGTACACTGCTCGTTAGTGTTTTAGTCTATAGGTTAGTTCGGCAATTATAAATTTAAAACTTGGTTAAAAATTATAGACTATAAAAAACACATCATTAGCATAAAAAGAAAATTCACAAAAGCACCACGAGGAAAGATCCACTTACCTATCTCGGTTGAATTGTGCCCTTCGGCGCCAGATGAGGAATGCACGGAATGCTCCGAATGAAATGACCGTTCTGCACAATATAAGACGTGAACATATAAAAAAAAGTAAGAAAGAGAGAAGAGGAAGGAGGAGATATTAAATCCAATGGTTTAACATTTCTTACCACCGTGCGGAGGTTGCTGATTTTGTGGGCCTAGCGGTTGACTCCCTTCGGCGGCCGGCCTCTCCAAGTTGGTAGTGTTTTCCTGCTCATTCACAACATTCACCTCCGGATTTTCAGCCTCATGAACCGTTCCCTGTACAAAAAACTCTTGAAGAGGAGTTGCCTGCAAGGTAGGCTCGGACGACCCACCCTCTCCTACATCAATCACCGGCTGTTTTCTGGGTTTTTTCCTCCTCTCTGACACTGCAGAAGATCCCTCAGTATTTTTCTCTCCTACGGTTTGTTCAACCGTCTTCCTTTTTCTTTCTTTCTCCTCCCTAATCGCTGCAACACTTGCATCTGGCTTCTCTACCGCCTTCTGCAAGAAACTCTTAGGAGGAATCGAACTCCCCGGCACTAAGGGCTCTGTTGTTCTCTCCGGTACCACACTCCCTTCGGGTAATGGTCCCCCTTTGCTAATCCCCGCCTCAACCTCCATCGGTAATTCCAAATACTCAGCCATCGTAAGCACTGCAAAAAAAAAAAAAAAAAAAACAAGAGAAGTAAACATCAAACGAAAGACAGCAGATTACATACGTTTAAGACAAGGAGTATGGTATTACTCTTCTCCTCGGCATCCTTTAACAAAACCTCATGACCAGCATACCCAGAAGCTTTAAATAGACCCGTCATATATAAAAGACCTTCGGAGGGTATCCTAAGAGGAATCACTTTCGCGGCAACCCGCCTAGCGTCACGATCGGAATTAGTCTCCGGAAAGTCATCCGTAATCTTCGAATCCCTATGCCTCCAGGGCATAGCATTCGGTATTGCCCTCCGATCTATTAAGAAAAAATGCTCCTTCCAACGTTTCAAACTGCTAAGCACCTCCTTAAAACACTTCTTAGCCCTACTGCCCGTTCGACTCTCAAAGGAGAACCAATGACCTTGCTTACACAGCCTATAGAAAACCCAGAATAGTGGTACAGTCGGCTGCACACTCAGACTATAGCACCGGATCTCAAACATGGTTACTCTATTCAAACCTATGGGCACAAGCTGAGAAATATGCACTCGAAAATACCCTATGACTGCCAACAGAAATGTTGAAAAAGGAATTCTCACACCCCCGGTTCTTAGCTGCTGGACGTAAATACCTATCTTATCCTCCAGTAATTTGTCCATAGTCATACCATCCGGAGGAAGCATCGGTCGTAAGTCTGCACGGATTCTAAACTCCCTAACCACCTCATCTAAGGCTCCCTGTGTCATCTTCGAGGTATGTATATGCATATCGCATTTGGGAACTATCCTACCGGAAGGACCAGCCTTACTACCCAACGAGCGGTCTTCTGACATATTCAGGTCAGCGGCTACAACTAAAAGGACGCCGAGAATTCCAAAATAAAATTGATTATAAGGAAGAATGAAACGCACCTCACAAGAACGTCCGGATGAGGATTCAAACTTTTTCGAAGAGAAAATGAATGCAAGCAGTAAAAAGTAAGAAAATGAGGAAACGTTCTACGGTATATATAGGGAAGATCTGGGAAGAAGCAAAAACGTCGCATCAGTCTGCCATCCGCTGACGTGTCACGTTTTGGGACGTTAGATCCCCACAGTAAATCCCACACGCGTCATATAGATAAACTATTATTTTATTCGGCCTATGGGCCTAGAACCCATCCAGCCCATGAAGACTTAACAGGCCCCACGCCTTTTACCCGAACGCGCTCCTAATACCCGACAAGTCAGAGAAACCGAATGAGTATTCGCAAATACCGAAAGCAAAAAATTTATTTAAAGTATCGAACCATCAGTCTTCAACCGATGATACAATACTGGGGGGGACATGTCGGTGTATACATCCGAAGGACACGCACGGGAAGCAAATGCAACACCAGTTCGAATTCTTCAGGACGAAAGGCCATAAGGTACTGTTTAAAGTATCATATCAATATTTTACTAACAATGCAATACTGGTCATATGAATCCGAAGCACAGGACGAAAAGCAGTAAAGTCATTGTTTAAGTATTGCACTATCGGTCTTCAACCGATACTACAATACTGGGGGGACATGTTGGTGTATGTGTCCGGACGTCATACTTCGTCTGGATCATACTCCGGCATCCGGACGCCCTATCTCGTCCGGACTCTTTCAAGCCTTTGGCCACATATACAGTAAACAGTCCCGTTAAGTATCACATTCCCAGATTTCACGGGATTGTGTTCCCACGTGATCTGACACCTTTCTGCTAGGTCAGACATAGGTCAACGCGCAGGCCCCGAGGTGAACAGGTACAGTAAATGTGGGTAGTATAAATACCCACATCTCATTTGTAAGATACACTATGTTTTTTACACCTACAACTGTTACTCCCATATCATTGTTCACCGCATAACAATCCGATACTTACTCTCACGCCGGAGGTCGATCTTGGGATAAAACCCGAGGTGAGCCTAACGCGTGTGTTTGGTGTGTGTAGGAACAAACTTGGTCCGAAGGAATCACTCCGGAGGACGACACAAAGAGGTGAGGCCTTCCTACAAGGTTTTACTTCAACACTAGTCATTTGCGCATAAGCGTAAGGAAACGTTCAGTTCAGTCGATTAGGGGTTACACACTAGATGTTGAATGGTGATAAAGTCGTACTTTAAAATTTTAATAAAGTGTTACAAAACTGTATCCGAAAAATAACATTTTACATAAGAACGGTGTTTAGTAATCGTTTGCTCTTTAAGTATGTCAACATTGTGTAAGATAAAAACATGTACATGTTCATGAATAATATTTATTTAAATCTTATAAAATACAGTACACCATGTTTTTCAGGGTTTGGATTTTACTAAAAGTGATGAAAGGTGAGGAATGCTAGATCCACAAGAAAACATTCACAAAAACATCCACAAAATGAGTTGTCGGAGTGTGATTGGTTTATTTTGCTATGGTTTCTCTCTCTTCTATTTGATTAAGCCAATCACATGTTGACAACTCATTTTGTGGTTGATTTTGTCGTTATTTTTTTGTGAGTCTAACATTCCTCATGATGAAATACCTGTGCTGTCACTATCACATAAAGTGGCGTCGAAGAACAATTTTAGATGGCTTTTACTTTCCTTTTTTTTTTTTTTTTTTTTTTTTTTTTTTTTTGTGGCGGTTTTTGACGATGGATCAACAATTTCATCAATGAACAGCAGTTTGTGATGGTGGCGGACATTTTATGCATATGATGATTGGAAAGAGGGGGTGTGTTAATTGTTTTCATGTTCTTCAGGCGGAAATTGTATTTGTTAGACTTAGTGAAAGTGATTGTCATTTTTGTATTGTTATACTTAGTGAAAGTGATTGTCATTCTTAGATTATTGACTTGTGAATTACATTTATTTTTTAACGATTGTAAACGGTTTATGTAAGTTATAAAAACCGTAAGTCATTCTATTTTGTCTAAAACACTAACCTATCCCACATCGGTCTAGAAGGGAAACCATGTAAGGGCTCCTTATCTTTAAAAGGAACCCATAACCCTCCTTTCTATATGTGAAACACTAGGGGTAAAGGTGAGATAATAGCTTCTAGAGTTTTTCCATTCTCTTGTATCTCATTTTCTTATCGTAATCTAATATTCTCTTTTCTCTTATACTTCTCATCTCAATCTTTTCTTTAATCTTTTATGTGTGAAATAATATGATATTAAAGGTCCTACAATTCGTATCAAGAGCCACTAGATGATTTAGAAGTGTTTGTTGCTTAAAAATTGTGTCTTTTAATTTTCTTCGCTCTTTTAGTCTCGTTTCTGCTTATTACTTATTTATTTAGTGCTTATTTTGGTCCAACAAAAGCTTTATCAATTTTTAAAGTGCGTATTTTTTAGCTTATTTCGTCAAAACATCAGCTTTTTTGTCCAAACACACTTAAAGGTCCAAACTGTCCATGTTAGTGCAAATATTACGATATTTAAACTAAACGGTTTCTTCGGTTTAAATAATGAAAAACATGTAACTTGTAATGCATAACGTAAAATGCACAAGTTACATGTAAACCCAAAACAACAGTGCATACTTACATCAACATCTCTCGAAGTCTCAAGTATGCCTCAACAGAGTCGTTGTTTTCAATCCCGACGTAAATCACTCAAGGTATGAACAAAGAAATTTAAACTTTACGGATGATCAAAGAAATAAGTTTTTTTCTTCTAAACTTCACATTTTTAATGTGACAAAACATTTTTTCAAAAATACATTTTACAAATTATTTTTGAATTAAAAATAAATGTTTTATTTTGAAAAATTAGTTTAAAAATCCCAACAGGTATTTTTCCCCCAAATCAGCTTCAAACTTCTCCAAGCAAACCTTCACCACTAAAAACAAAAAGTGGAGCGTCCCTTGTCTGGCACGGTACCACGGTACCACTAAATTTAGTGGTACTGTCGGGTATTTAGTGATACCGTCCATATGTAATGGCTATTTTTTTCTTTGTCTATAAATAGTGGACCATTTTACACTTCCAACTTGATTTTTCCAGTTTTCTCTGGTCTAATCCCTTCTTAGTTAGATCACTTTCTTTGATCATTTAGAGAGTTTTTCTTTTGTTTAAGAGTGATTCTTTCATCCAACCAAAGATCACCTTCATTCCTCTATTAGTCCAAGAGAAGAACATAAAGTATCAAGAAGATACAAGGTGTTAGAGTCATTGTGTAGTGCACTTGCATTACTTGTTGTATCTAGACATACATCAAGTTGTCACGGTCTTGTTTAGTCATCTTGTGTGGATCATTGTGATCTTGTAGAGATCGGGGAGATCTTGTGTAGCTTGTGTTGATAGTGAGTAGATCGGGTAGATCGTGTGAAGATATGGTTGATTGTGTAGATCGTGAGGATCGGGTAGATCATGGGTAGATCGTGAGGATCGGGTAGATCGTGAGTAGATTGGGTATATCGAGTGTAGATCATGTGGATCTTGTAGCTTGTGTGATTTGTGAGGATCAGGTAGATCGTTAGTGAGATTGGTACTAGCTAGATTAGTACTCGACATCTAGCTTAGTGTCGGAAAATAATGTAAGCGACGCGGTTTATGTGATTAGGCCTTAAAACTCAAGGTTTGTTATGTTGGGCCATAAAACATAACGGGTTTGGTTGTACCCGAAGAAGAACTCGACATCTAGCTTAATGTCGGAAAATATTGTAAGCAATGTTGTATGGTTTTCTCCACCGAGAAGTGAGCTTGTTGATTAGTGGAGTAACTCTCGAGTTGGGTACTCGGGGAGTGGAGTAGGGCGAAGAGGAGCTTCGTGACCGAACCACTATAAATCTTCGTGTCCGGTTTGCGCTTTCTTTACTTATCTCTTTACGTTTATTCTTGCATTTACCGCTTTAGATTTATACTTTGCATTGCATTTATATTTGTGTGGTTTGTTGCTTATATCAAGTTAGTTGTGTTTGTGTCATGGCATGTTATTACTAATATGTCTAAGTTTGTGTTAATGTGACATGCCTTACTTGTTGCTTTTTATTATCTCTAGTTCTTGTAAGATTGGTGTTGACACTTTTCATATTATGTTACACTTGATCGGGTGTTTGATACAAAAGGTTTTAAGTTTTTAAATGGAAACGTATTCACCCCCCTACGGTTTCCACAATTGGTACCAGACCCACGTCGCTCAAATTTTTAAAACAAATGATTTTAAAATTTGAGTACGATCCATGTATCAAATTACCCATGAAGGTGAAAATAATATGAAACATATTTACGTGCTTAATACTGACAAGTTTTGTTGTTAAGTATACTTTGTCATACTAGCTTGAAAGTTTTTTTAAACGAATACAAGAAAAGAGTTTGTAAGTGTCCGGTCATGTCTTTTGAATGAGTCGTAAAGTGATGCGGTTTTGAAAGGATCGTTTCGGACAACTCTTTGTTTTATAGTAAATATATGTTTGTAAATGTTTTTCTTAGTCCTAAACATGGAAATGTTACTTAACATTTTCTACATGTTCGGCATCTAGTTTACGAAATTTTACATCTCTTCGTTACGTCGAAACAAAAATTCAGTTTGAGACAGAACTGTAACAACAGTGGACGGTACCACTAAATATAGGAAGGTACCGTTATATTTAACGGTACCATAGGGTATTTAAAGGTACCGTGCATGTGTCTATCTGTTTTCAGAATTGGGTCATTTTCATAAATTCGTATAAAATCAACCATAAGTCCATAGGAGTTGTGCCATCTATCGTTTTAAACGTAATTGAGTCTATTTTCATTTAAAAAATATCTTTATGAATTGTTTCTAAGTGAAAATATATTAGAGTCATTGGTTTGTAACGAAAGATCCTTTTAATTATGCCGTTTGCGCAGATTTTTGGCTAAAATAAAAAAGGGCGTTTCAACTTTTGAATATTGATGTATTTTCGAAGTAACTTGGTAAAAATCTTTAAAATGGGGAGGAAACAGATTCATTTGAAATAAAATAAACAAAGTCAAGCTAGTATACATTGTATACTTAACACACAAAATGACGATAAGTATTTTTGTGTGTTATGCTAAATGGTTATTTGTTTTTCTTTGTGTCCTAGTACTGTTAGTTAATATCTTTAAGTGCTTATAGTTATCTTTAGTTGAGCTAATTATATCTATAATCACAAGCGTTTTACATGCCTTGTTACTATGTGTTGATTATTAGTTTTCCGGTTTATGCGTCAGTAGGACTTAGACTAGACTTCTTGCACTAAGTTGCTTAATTGATTTTGCATTGCATATAGGCATAGACCAATTTTCTTGCATATGTGTTTTCGACATCTTGCAAGTTTTAAGATGCTTTAGTAACCTTCTTAGGAATGGAAACTAAATTGGTTGATCATGTGCGTCGAATATATATATATATATATATATATATATATATATATATATATATATATATATATATATATGTATATCACCTCAAAATATTTAACACTTTCATTAAATCCGTAACATGATCTCTAAAATATTACATCCTTTTGCCTTGCTTGACCATGGGTTATCTAAACAAGATAAAAGATCTTATTAATACATTAGTATTTAAGTAAAAGAAAATGTATTAAACATGCATTGATCTAACACACACACACAAAATGTTTTAAACATTTAGTATTTTCGTATGTTGTATAAAAATGGTTAAGATAATTATTTTTATACTCATGATTGGTCGAAAACTAAGGATATTATACTTAATAATATAAATAGTTTTTCGCAAATAAAAATAAATGACAATATCGAAGTAGTAAGTTAATATGTCATTAACCTCACACATACAACTAGTGCTAGAATAAATGGAACACATTCCTTAAATTTTTATTTTCTTTTTAAAATGAGTGATCGTGAGGGTCAAGAAAGATTTCGAGTACATATCAATTCATTATTCAAATTATGATTGACATCATCATCGAATCTAATTAACAAGTTTTCGAGTATGGACATGAAATTGGAGTCATTATTTGTCTAGCTTCAAGATAACATCAAAATGTAACGAAATATATTATCTTGGATCGACATACTCAATCACACTCGGTTGTTATGAAAATAATGACTTCCTCTCAAGATGAAAATAATATGCATCGGATCATAACTCACACTTGTGTTGAAGATGCCATATTGAGTCTTCTTGTCCAATGGTTGTGTTCCAAACATTAAACTAATATGTTTAAAAAGATGCATAAAATACACAACTATGTAGGATTGACAACTTGGATGTTTCATCCGAAATATTCAAGTAATTTACTTTGCAATGCAATTAGTAAATGTGTCATTTCCGAAAAACCAAACACGAGCAAACAAACAACATATGTAAACTTTGCTCATGAACGACTCAACACTCAAAATCACATGTCTAGTAAAAGTGTCACACATAATATGTTATTAACTATTATGTACATCATCAATCTTCGAGAATATCACATGTATTTCTCTTATCAAAAGATTGACAAAGGATAAGAATACATTGCATCCTGTTTAACAAATATAGGATATTAGATTTGAGTAATAACCCAATACAACATGTGTCATTGCATAAACAAGTAAAATTGATCATACACTAAAATACTTGTTTTACTAAGCATTCGTAAGAGTGATAAGTTTCCTCTTAGAAAAGCATATTTGTTGAAAGATACAATATGTCTCATTTCAATCATACATCATATAATACTCACAAGATCTATTGAGGTAAGTAACCTTTACTAGATTTTTTTTCTCAAGATATGCAAATGAGCATTCTTGAAACACTCTCGATATAGTAGATTCTACATTGTATCACATTAGAGCATTTCTTGGTTCTAGAAAACCAAATCATGTTAAAATAACATGTAACAACTCAACAAACAAAGATGTTATCCAAGAGATCATAAAATGCGCCATCTCCACCAAATAACCTCTAAATCTCAAACACAAAATTAAAACATTTTGCTTGCCTTTGTTAGGAGTTGTGTAAGACATGTCATCTTCTTAACCGACTTTCAAAATATGGTTAATTGAGTCATATTAGGCCATGTATGAGCGAAATAAGCTAATATCACCTTTGCTATACTTCGATAGGCAAATTAATGAATTTGAATTTTTCTAACATGAGAACGACTACTGGAGAACCTATCGCACTAGAAATTCAATTTAACCTAACGATTGAATTACTTCTAGGAGAGAAGTTGGGTTCGTGGTATAACCCGTAAAAATGGTCGTGTTAATCTTGAATTGAGCACCACTAGTGATAGTCTCATACTCATTCTCTAACTTGAAAAATTTTCATTCCAACATTTGACTAATGATAGTTTACATCGGTGAACTTTATCTCCTATTAGGATTTCATTTTGAACAAGTAGTAATTAGGATCCTCCTTAGCGAACCTAGATTACTTGCATCTCGCATATGTGTTTTAAAATGATAACATGTTCTCGTAAGATATGATTGAATGTCTTCATGCTCTTAAATGCTAAATGATTATCATGTTTTGCATGATGTTTGCATTTATTCCTTATGTGCATTTTACATGTTTTTTTTTTTTTTTTTTTTTTTTTTTTTTTTTTTTTTTTTTTTAATTTTGCACCCACACTATGTCATTTTGGCACATAATGAATTAGGTATGCCTCTTACTATGAACTCTTAGACGTCATATAGTCATACACTAGTATCAAAATCTATAAGTTAAAGTAGTCACGAAATTGTCCTAATTCCTTGGTCATCATTTCGTAATACACCCTTTTGTCATGGGGAGATACAAACCTAGTAGAACTCGGAGTAGGTTTGACAACTTAAATATTTCATCCAAAATATTCAAGTGAGTTTAACTTGCGATCGCAATTGTTAAATGTCATATCCGAAACATCATATTCAAGCCTTATAAAAACATATGTTAAAACGCTCATCCAAAAGCTAAAAGCTAACATCAACCTTCGAGTGACAAAGGACTCGCGAGTTACTACATTAGTGATTAGTAGTTTCGTTCATCCTCGTGTGAATATACATTTCTTAAGACCAAGTATATTCATTTCCGTTAGTTCCTTTTATCCCCATAGGTTTGTCATCGTGCTTTGTGTCAAGCTCACCTCATAGATAATGAGGATCGAACTTATCCATCGGGTTTAGGGTAGAAAACCAATGTATCATCCTATCTAGCCAAGAGTCCGTTGATACTCTCTTTCTTTTGAATAACGGGCAATATGCCTATACAATGGATGTTCATCCATACCAACGTGCAGTGATCTCACAACTACAATGGATGTTCATCCCAAAAATCTCATCAATCACCCTAAAAACACCAAATCTCAATCAACTTTAAGCCATCCTTATGTTCCAAATTGAGTCTCACCCACACATCTACCACCGTCGTGTCAGTTAAATACTTCATTCTTTTATATCCCAAACCCTGCTGCGAATCAACACCATAGGCCTTGCTTTACGCCTTTCAAAACCCCGTGAAACACTCGCGTGCGAAGCACATCAAAATGCATAATTTAGCCAAACCTATCAAACGCGAACCATTCAACTATCTACGTCTAGGTCTAGGAATGATGGAACACTCCATGATTTTCATAATTTACATGTGTTCAAGAACATCTTCCGAATTTCATCTTATGACTATCTAAATATTCCATTAGAAATATTAAAGTCATCCTTCATATCCCTCTAATGACTACTTATGTATTTCCTTGGAAATATTAAATTCATCTCTTCTCGTCTAGTCTCGTTCATCTCGTAAAAAGAATTTATTAGGTATAAATTCTCTCCTCGTGTCAAAAAGTCTCACTAAATCAGCGAGATTTATTCGTAAAATCTTCTTAAATTCCAATGACAACTTTAATATTTCATCCGAAATATTTAAAGTATATTTAATTTGCGAAATGCAATTAAATGTCATCTCTCGTTCTTGATCAACGTTCATCGAATCCCGTTGGATTCATTCATAAAAGAATTTATTTGGTATAAATTCCTTTAATCTAAGGTCCAGAAAAATCACAACATATGTGAAATTTCTTTGTCGAAAATCAAACTCTAGGACAAAACTGACCTCAGCAGATCACGGTACCCTTAAATAGGGGACAGTACCGCTAAATTTAACGGTACCGTCGGACCGTTGTCTGCTGAGACAGTTTATTTTGTTCTCACTGTTTCAAAAGAACTATCAAAACTCACTCGCTGTAGTCTTGAACCAGAACTGTCTCCTATCAGAATAGATTCTGCCTATCTTCTGATTCATTAGCTTTTTCCCCTTTCACTTCCGCATGGTACTAAACACACCATATGTTTGGTTACTTCCGTATCCATTATCTTCTCAACTTATCTACAATTCTCAACCTTCGTTCTACACTACCAATGCTTCCGCATCCCACTCATCTTTCACACACTTCAAGCGAACAACCGCTAGGATAAGTTGAGATAACCCTTCTTCATCAACATAGTTTCTTCTATTAAAGATAACCTCACTAGAACCTTATCACTAACTCCACAACCTTGAAGATTCTATCTTCTTAACCCTTAGCACATTTCCACGTAATCACATGCCTCATCATATGAATGTTCTATGAATATTCACAATGATTGAGAAGAGCTACGTGACTTCAAAGGTGAAGTTTATTGTATGCTATCCACCACTTGTCATGACGTTACTAAGCTCATCGCTTCCGTGAACGTTTGTTTTCCTCATTATTTTTTTTCTTTTTCCAACACATCTTGACCGGATGGTCATCGATTAAGGGGGAGCGAAAATACACTCATATAGTCTTTCACCAAACACTCTCAAGAACACACAAATGTGGTTCTTATTCCCTATTATTCTCTACTAAAACACTCACCTCCTACGTACCCACTACTTAGCATAACCTCAGTCACAAAACAACAATCGGTTCTAGCTTCCTAACCTCTACTCTTTGTGACCACCTAGATATTTGTTCTATACAAACACCTTTAACCCTCACATCAAACCTCACATTAATATCATTCATCATCACACTCAACCTTTACAGCTAAACTTCACTTTTGACAGTGATATTTAGTTTAAGAACCTTCAACCCATTGATCATTACACTCAAACCTCACAACTATCCTTCACTCTTGATAGTGATAATTAGTTCGATAACCTTCAATTCTCACAATCATTATACCCAATGTGTATAAACTACACAATCACACAAAATCTTTCATACACCAAATCATCTCTAACTCACAAGATCATCCAAAACTAGAATTCTAAAACTTCGTTACCTCAACCCTGTTAGAGATATTCGCCCACAATCCTGTTAGGATCACATGTACATTTTCTTTTTCTCCTTTGAAATATATCATGCATCTCATTGTCAGTGCAAACGATATATTAATCTAAACCGTCTTTTCCCACCTTTTCTCAAAGGTCAAATCCAACACTTCCCGTCTTATGGAATCATTTCCATTCGTATCTAGGTGCATATCGTTCTCATTTTCATTTTTTTGGTATAACTTCTATCGAGTCTACTTTATGGCATGACTTGTCATAACAGTAATCATTTAGAGTATGTATTATCAACAGACTATCATTAAAACCAATCATCTTAGGTAGATGATTATGTTGTTCAAAAGGTTTGTTAGAACTTGCCTTCCTAATGACAACTTGGAATAAGTCATTTTATGTGTCAGTCAATGAACGAATCTCGTTCTTATTAGTGTGATTGATTGAACAATTACACCTTAGGTTGTGGGTCAAGTTGTGACTCTCTAGTGTCATTAAATTGCATTACGCATTCACATCTTTGTGTCGCTCATCTTTCTAGGGCTTTCTTCTTTGGTTTTATCCTTTTGGCACACTTTCATCACGTGTCTAACTTCTTGCATACTTCGATATTCTCATCAAACTCATTTTTTTAGTAGCTACGTTTTAACGTAGTTTAACCCTTGCATGTTTCGCTATGTGTATTCTATCCCTATAATGTTGCTCCCATTCTTTTATATATTATGTTGCACGAAGCTAACCCTTGATGTAGGAAAATCCTTTGTAAGAATTTGATCCATGGATCCGCTAGATACTAAGGTAAATAAACAAGGGGATTCAATCACCATAGGGAAGCATTGAGCTAGGGGGAGCTCGGAAGTATTTGAATACATAGCATGGAGTCGTCTTAACAGTGGTGATAGAAGACTTCACTGGGATGATGCAAGCTCGCCTTTCTGGAGAGAAAGGAAAGTAGTGTAATAAGGGGGAGTAGGGAGTGACTTTAAGGGAGAGCTCAACTACCTTTTTGCTTCGACAAAAGGGGGAGAAGGAAGTGTAAACAGGTAACTTTTACATTTTACTATGTGTCATGGTTTACATATTTTTCATCATAAAAAAGGAGGAGATTGTTAGTGCATATATTATGATATTTAAACTAAACGGTTTCTTCGGTTTTAATAATGACAAACATGTAACTTGTAATGCATAACGTAAAATGCACAAGTTACTTGTAAACCCAAATCATCAATGCATACTTACATCAACATCTCTCGACGTCTCAAGTATGCCTCAACAGAGTCGTTGTTTTCCTTCCTGACGTAAATCACTCAAGGTATGAACAAACAAATTTAAACTTGACGGATGATCAAAGAAATAATTTTTTTTGTTCTAAACATCACATTTTTAATGTGACAAAACATTTTTTCAAAAATGCATTTTACAAATTATTTTTGAACTAAAAATAAATGTTTTATTTTGAAATATTAGTTTAAAAATCCCAACAGCTATTTTCCCCCAAATCAGCTCCAAACTTCCCCAAATAAACCTTCACCACTAAAAACAAAAAGTGGAGCGTCCCTTGTCTGGCACGGTACCACGGTACCACAAAATTTAGGGTACCGTCGGGTATTTAGTGGTACCGTCCGTATGTAACGGCTAGTTTTCTCTTTGCCTATAAATAGTGGACCATTTTACACTTCCAACTTGATTTTCCGGTCAGTTTTCTCTGGTCTAATCCCTTCTTAGTTAGATCACTTTCTTTGATCATTTAGAGAGTTTTTCTTTTGTTTAAGAGTGATTCTTTCATCCAACCAAAGATCACCTTCATTCCTCTATTAGTCCAAGAGAAGAACATAAAGTATCAAGAAGATACAAGGTGTTAGAGTCATTTTGTAGTGCACTTGCATTACTTGTTGTATCTAGACATACATCAAGTTGTTACTGTCTTGTTTAGTCATCTTGTGTGGATCATTGTGATCTTGTAGAGATCGGGGAGATCTTGTGTAGCTTGTGTTGATAGTGAGTAGATCGGGTATTGATCGTGTAGATCGTGAGGATCGGGTAGATCGTTAGTAGATCGGGTATATCGAGTGTAGATCATGTGTATCTTGTAGCTTGTGTGATTTGTGAGGATCGGGTAGATCGTGAGTGTGATTGGTACTAGCTAGACTAGTACTCGACATCTAGCTTAGTGTCAGAAAATAATGTAAGCGACGCGGTTAGGTGTTTAGGCCTTAAAACACAAGGTTTGTTATGTTGGGCCATAAAACATAACGGGTTTGGTTGTACCCGAAGAAGAACTCGACATCTTGCTTAGTGTCGGAAAATATTGTAAGCAATGTTGTATGGTTTTCTCCACCGAGAAGGGAGCTTGTTGATTAGTGGAGTAACTCTCGAGTTGGGTACTTGGGGAGTGGAGTAGGGCGAAGAGGAGCTTCGTGACCGAACCACTATAAATCTTCGTGTCCGGTTTGCGCTTTCTTTACTTATTTCTTTACGTTTATTCTTGCATTTACCGCTTTACATTTATACGTTGCATTGCATTTATATTTGTGTGGTTTGTTGCTTATATCAAGTTAGTTGTGTTTGTGTCATGTCATGTTATTACTAATATGTCTAAGTTTGTGTTAATGTGACATGCCTTACTTGTTGCTTTATATTATCTCTAGTTCTTGTAAGATTAGTGTGGACACTTTTCATATTATGTCACACTTGATCGGGTGTTTGATACAAAAGATTTTAAGTTTTTAAATGGAATCGTATTCACCCCCCCTCTACGGTTTCCACAGTCCAGATTTATTACTTTTTTGTCCAAAACAGCTTCTTTACTGCTCATTTCCATATTTTGGTTCTCTCCAAAACGCGAGTTTCATTGTGGTAAAAAAAAAGTGGTCGGAAAAAGTTGGTCAGAAAGTGGTCGTAAAAGTACGAAAATGAGGGTTTATCGAATTTGAAGAGGGTTTGTCGCAATTACAGAAGGGTTTATCGAATTTGTAGAGGGTTTGTCGCAATTACAGGAGGGTTTATCGAATTTGAAGAGGATTTGTCGCAATTACAGAAGGGTTTATCGGAATTCACGAGTACATCCTCGGTTATCGAATTTTTTGTAAAGAAATTTGATAAGCTTCATCGAAATTGGTATTGATTTCTTGTAAAGAAATTCGATAAGGTTTATCGCAATTGGACTTGGTTGTCACAATTGGACTTGGCTATCGGAATTGGGTTTGTGTTGTCGGAATTGGACTTGGTTGTCGCAATTGGGTTTGTGTTATCGGAATTGGGTTTGATTGTCGCAATTGGGTTTGATTGTCGCATTTTTGACCAAATGTAAAAAGAAAAAAAAAAAAAAAAAAAAACAAATCCAATCTATTGCTAATCCTTTCTTTCGGCTACAACAGAAACATCAACCTACAACCCAACTGTCCCCATCCCAACCCCTCGTCCCACGAATAACCTGTCAATAACAAACCTTCAATCCAATACCCATCTCCAAACAAACATCACTCGAAAAATAAAAGAAGAAAAGCAGTGATCTCAATTCGTTCACCTTTTTGTACAAATCTTTAAAGATATTTTAGTAAACTAAAACCATCATCGATCCATAACAAGTTTTACTTGTTTTTTATATATACGAAAATCAAAAGAAAGATGAAAACAAGTATGTTTCATCTCCTTTTTCTTTCGGTTCAAAGAAAAACAAAAAGTAAACCTACCTTAGATCTTAATAAAGATCTTGAAGCCTTTGTCACTGGAAATCATTGAAGGTTTTGTTTGGGATTCGGTTTGCAAAAGATAAGACATCACTTGAAAGATCTGAGGAGATTGTTGTGTTTGTGTTCGGATTGACTTAGGATACACAAGGGACGATTTCTTGTTTTTTATTGATTGGCTATGTTTGGTTGAAAGAACAAAGAGGATAAAGTGTGACTGCGTTTTGGAAAAGTATTTAGGGTTTCGGATTTTTAGGGCAAGTGTGTTTATGTAGTGTTTTATATAGAAAAGATTAGGGTAAATAGGTCATACGGATTGGATTTGGGCTTATCAGATTTTTTAGTGAATTTGGGATGCTTATTTATTTCAGTTAATTGGGTTGTTATTTCACGTGGGCTGCTAATATCGGGACGAATTGCATTGGTTAACATAAAGGAACAAATTGGTTTTATCAAAAATTTGTTATACTAACTATTGGTTAAACTTATTTGGTGATACACTTTTGGGGTATAATTTTGGATCACGATTTTGATTGAGCTTCAAGTATCCGATATTAATTTTAATTTTGGGTGAAATTTTTCGAGATCGTTTGATATAACTACCGTGCTAGTTATTGAAAAACAAAAATCACTTCTTTATCGTTTATAAGATCCGTATTCATTTCACACTTTCAAAATGTCTTTTCTCACCAATTTCTTTTCATCAATTGATATGGATCCTCTTGTTCAATTCTTTGGACCATATCCTAAGACTGAGAAGATGGTGACTGAAACAGAGAAAATATTGACTGAGACTGAGAAGCTGTCGACTGATAATGAACAAGACGTTGAAGAAAATGAGATTTCCATTTACATTCGTTGCGCATATGAAGCAACCATCGTTGACAGAAAAGGCACAAAGTGTTGAAGAATCATGTGAGTCTAAGTCAGATGAGCCTGACAATGATATGGGTATACAGATGGGGAATCGGATGAAATGTGCAGGGCAGTATGCTAGAAACCAAATGGATCAAATTGTGAATTAGAATGTGGTTATTCAAAATGGGAATGATTGTTTTATGACTACGATTCAGAAACCTACATCTGAAATTCAAAGCAGTGATACTGGTAGAGATTACAATGTCAATGCAATGAAGAAGACACAAAAGATCCAGTACATGTTGATGCTAGCCAATAAAGAAGTGTCGGGAATACTGTTGACTGCTGAGGAATATGACTTCATGGTTACAACAAGTGTTAATGAGAATGCAACATATCTTAATGGAAACTACAACTTTATGGCTAATCAGCAAGAAGCAACATCAAGCAGTGATTCTGATATTCCTCCTACTTATGACACAGAACCACTCCATGATGTACCAAATTATAATAATGATGCTAATTTGTTTGCTCATGAAAACCACCTTCTGTGCCTCCCGAATCAAATTATGACACATATGTAGGGGACTAAGTTAATAGCAATATTAACTATGAAACTCTAGATATGGATCCTAATGGAGTTCAAGCTGCACAGAATGGTGCTAATGATGAGGAAACCCGTGCTTTCTTTGGATCATTACTGAACAATTGTAGCATTGAGATTGAGAAAGTGAAAAAGGTAAATCGCGATGTTAAGGCCGCAAATGAGAAAATGACCGCTGAGCTTGAGAGGTATAAGGAAAACGAAAAAGCTTTTGAGTTTCATAAAAACGACAGTCATAATTAGAAACTGGTTATCAAAATTCCGTTTCAAGGGAAAAACAATTGCAAATCAAGTTTGACACACTTGATGTGAATTCACACATGAAAATCAAATTCTTAAACGCGAAAATTTTTGGTTTGAAAAACCAACTATCTAAACAAAAATCAACTTGTTCTGATCTTGAAAAAGAAAAGAAACAGCTGAAAGTAGATTTTTCAAAACGAGAAAACGATCTTCTTGATGAAATCATTGAGAAACAAGAAACAATAAAAAAGTTGGGAGATTTGCTTGTGAAAACGGGTCATTCAAGTCAAACCATTCATATGCTTATTAATGATCCAAATCCGTTTTTACATACAGTGAAGAAAATGGCTATCGGTTGTGAAAATCTTTATACTCTCAAGAAAGCTTAGAAAGAACAGAATATTTTGTACAATGGAAATATAATATATGCTAAACATGATCCTCCCGCTGTTCAGGATACTGAGGAAACGATTGAGCTTGTTGAAGAGAGTCAAATTAAAATGAAACAAAAGAACCCAGAGATAAAACCAATTGATTACAATAAACTTAACAAACTTTCTGGAATTCCTTTTGTTCCACAAAAACAAACACCGAAGTTTTCCAAAAAACCAGTTGTTACGACACCAGTTGCAAAACAAAAAGTTGTTTTTAAAACTCTTTCAAACTTGGAGCAAATGTCCTCAAACAATCCTTTTAACACAAGTGCTGCTAGAGGATTTTTAGATGATGTTAAAACGAGAATTGAAACACTTCAAAAAAATGTTTCATCCAAAACTACTATCTGTTTTAACAACTGGCATTCAAGCTTTCATGCAGAAATTAAAAATGTGTTTGAAACAGAAATTACTACTCCATTGAATAACATCCATGTTGGGAATTATTGTAGAACAGAATTAAGTCTGCTGATGAAATCGTTAAGTCTGTTAGCCTAGTTAAGTCTGCCAGTACAAAGTTAAGTCTGACAAACATAGTTAGTACTGGTAGGTATTATTAGTTAAGTCTGTTTATGTTTAACAGAATAGTTTGTTAGCTATATTTTAGGAAAAGATATATACGTATTAGTTATCTTATTAGAAGATATGTTTATCCTTTCACACGTTTTGTAACATTAGGGTTTCCTTAGAGTATAAAAGGAACCCTACGACATTATGTTATAGTGACAATTGAAAGTTTAATAGTAATACAAAGTTAGTAATCATAGTTGTGTTCTTCATACTTGTTGTTTGTTAAGATTCCGAATTAACAATCAATATACTGTTAAGAGTTTCTCATATAGATTAATTTGGATTTATTCAAGTTATCTATTTTCTAACACAGGCTACTTAGATCCATAACCGTGGACCTACAAGTGGTATCAGAGCCTATAGAGGGACTCTGAGTAATAAGAAACACAAACCACAAACACTCATTCACTCAAAAATCCTACATAATGTCTCAATCGGCCAATGATGAGTACTCAACTCATCTTAGTGATGAAGAAGTTTCAAATCATGATGATGATACATCAGAAACCAATAGACCTAAACAACAACAACAAAACATTCCTGCAACAACCACTATCTCAAACATCAAACTCCCAATTCTGAAAAAGGAGGAGTATGATATCTGGGCCATGGAGATGGAGCATTAACTTGAGTACATTGATAATGATGTATGGAAGGTGATTCAGAATGGAAACTCAAAGAAGAGGATCTCTATTGGTAAGGATGGTGTTGTTAGAGTGCTTCCACCAGTCTCTGCTGCAGAGATTCATGCTGTGGAGAAGGAGAGGAAGGAAAGTACCATCTTACTGATGGCCCTTCCCAAGGAACATTTAAAAAGATTTCATGGAATGGATGAATAAGGAGATTTGGGAAGCAATCAGAACCAGGTTTGGAGGAAATGCTAATTCAAAGAAGATGTAGAAAGCTGTTCTCAAACAACAATTTGAAGCATTCACTATGACCAATTCTGAAGGATTGGAGAAAGGGTATGACAAATTCCAACATCTCCTCTCATAGTTGGAAGCTCATGGTGCTGGTGTATCTACTCAAGATGCAAATCATAAGTTTCTCAGATCTTTGCCAAAAGAATAGTCACATCTGGCAATGAGCATGAGAATGAAAGAAGATGTTGACACTTCGTCAATTGATGATTTGTACAATAATCTTCGGGTCTTTGAACATGAAATCAAAGGTGTTTCAAAGGCATCTTCAAGTGCTGCTAATGTTGCTTTTGTCTTCCAAAGCAAGAGCAGTACTAGCAAAGTTAATTCTGGTAGCTATAATTCTGGTGTCTATGATACTTCTTCAAGCAATATGAAAGAAAGAGAAGTTCCTGCTGGTTTTGCTGATGAAGTCATCTATTCACTCTTTGCAAAGAGATCAGAAGACAAGGACCTCATTAATGAGGACCTTGAACAGATAAATGATGTAGACATTGAAGAAATGGACATAAAGTGGCAGATAGCAATGATTGCTCTTAGAGTGAAGAAGTTCTACAAGAAAACTGGGGAGATCACACAGATGAAGAAACAAAACCAAATCACAACACTGGTCACTTTGCTAGGGAGTGCACAGCAAAGGTGACTACTGATGGGAAGAAGCAGAAAGATTCAGCCTCTCAAGAAGCAGACAAGCAGGAGAAGAGTCAAATGGGTATGCTGACTTTGGAAGCTGGTGCTGTTAACTGGGGAGATCACACAGATGAAGAAACAGAACCAAATCATGCATTCATGGCTATTGGCTCCAATACTGAGGTATCCTTGTGTTCTAAAACATGCATGAAATCATATAATAATCTTAAAACATTGTGTGATGAGAAAATGCAACAGATAGGTGATCAGGAAGCTAAAATACTTGCTTACACTAATGCTGTTAAGACCTTAGAAGCTCAAATTGTCACTTATCAAAAACAACAATTAACCTTAAATGAAAAGCTTACATTTCAAGCCAATGAAATCTATGAAAAAGATGAAAAGCTTAAAAAATATAGGAGAATGGGAATAAAAGCTGTAAAAGATAAGGAAGAATTGCAGAAAACAATAGACACATGGGATAATTCTGCTAAAAATCTGTATAGATTAGTAGATTCTGGTATGAGCTCAACTTGCAAAATTGGTCTAGGATATGAAATAAAATCAGATAGTGAGATTTTAAGTTATGAGGAAGAAATGGAAAGAGCTGTGTTCACTAGTACAGATGATGACTTTGCTGATAAACATGTATACAATAGATTCTCAAAAACTGACAACATCAAAGGAGTTCCACCTCCATTAAATGGAGATTAAACTCCTCTACCAGAGCAAGATTTTGATTAGTCTTTGTATGTTTATGGTAAGAAGGGACCTCAAAAGCCTGAAACAAGTATCTCAGATGACAAATCCAGTAAGTATTCTACCTGTCAAACTGATGACAGTAGAGGGTCAATTGGAAATGTCTCTGAGCATTCTAAATCAGAACCAGAAAATGTACCAAAAGAGGTGTCCAAGTCTAAACCTGTTAAGATTAGTAAACCAGTCGTGTCTGCACCAAAACCTAAAGCAGTTGAACCTAGTTGTGTCTCACACATAAAAACTCCTAGGCAACATGTTAAAAGTTAAGAGTCACCCAAGGTTGATAGAATGAAAAGAGAGCTAGGGAAAGGTTACTCTTTTACTCAGAAAAGATGTTTTGTTTGTGGTAGCCTTAGTCATTTAATCAGAGATTGTGATTTTCATGAAAAGAGAATGATTAGAGAGGCTGAGCTTAAGAAACAAAGGAGTGTTAATACTGGTAATGTGATGGCCAAACCAGTGTGGAACAATGTAAACAGAGTTAATCATGCAAATCAATTTGTTCCTAGATCAGTACAAATCAATGCTGGTAGATAACATGTTAATTCTGTTAGGATAATTGTTAATACTGTTAAGCCCAAAATTAATTCTGGGTATGTTGATACAATTAGACCCAAACAACCAGTTGCACATAGACCACAGGTGAACAAATTTAATCAAAGAAATAATTTTGCTAAATCACACTCACCTGTGAGGAGACCCATTGTTAAAAATACAGCAAAAATGTCAAACTCTTATGCTGTAAAGGGACATGGGGGGTCTGCTGTTAAGGCCTCAGCATGTTGGTCTTGGGATCCATTTCAGAATGAACTTACTTATAAATCCCAAAGCAACAGTGGATCATATTCATATAAGATATACAAATATGTTGATCCACAAGGCAGACCCAAGCCTGCTCAGGCCTGGGTCCTTAAGAGAAACTAATTTCTCTTTTTTATGTGCAGGATCATCCACTCAAGAACATAGGAGATAGAGGCATATTTGATAGTGGATGCTCAGGGCACATGTTTGGTAACAAGCAACACCTAAAAGATTTTGAAGAATTCAAAGGAGGTTCTGTTACTTTTGGAGGTAGCAAAGGCTACATTACTGGTAAAGGTAGAATAGTAGTTGGCAATTTAGAATTTGATAATGTGTCTTTTGTGAAAGAACTTGGGCAATTTAATCTTTTCTCAATATCACAAATTTGTGATAAGCAGCACACGGTTCTTTTTACTGAAACTGAATGTTTTGTGTTGACTTCTGACTTTAAGATGCCTGATGAAAGTCAGATACTCCTAAAAGTCCCTAGACAACACAATATGTACAGCTTTGATATGAAGACACCTGAACCTGCAAAAGGTTTTGCCTGTTTGATTGCAAAAGCCACTATTGATGAATCTAAATTGTAGCATAGAAGACTTAGTCATATAAACTTTAAGAATCTAAACAAACTTGTGAAGAATAACCTTGTTAGAGGTTTACCATCCAAGGTTTTCATGAATGACCATGCATGTGTTGCATGTCATAAGGGTAAACAGCATAGGGCTTCATGTAAGGCTAAATTAGAAAGGTCCATCACTAAGCCTTTACACACCTTGCATATGGATCTTTTTGGCCCTACTTCTGTGCAAAGCATAAATCATGCTAGTTATTGCCTTGTCATTACTGATGATTGCACTAGGTTTTGTTGGGTATTCTTTATGTCTAAAAAGGATGAAACCACTGGCTTACTTCAAACTTTTATTAGGCAGATAGAAAACCAGCTTAATCATAAGGTTAAAATTATTAGATCAGATAATGGCACTGGGTTTAAGAATAGAAGCATGCTTGAATTTTGTGGTAACAAGGGAATAAAACATGTGTATAGTAATGCTAGAACTCCACAACAAAATGGAGTTGCTGAAAGAATGAACAAGACCCTCATTGAGGCAGCTAGGACTATGCTAGCAGACTCACTTTTACCAACCACTTTTTGGGCTGATGCAGTCAATACTGCGTGCTACATATTTAATAGGGTGAGAGTGACTAAACCTCAGAACAAAACTCCTTATGAGCTTTTATTTGGCCATAAACCAGTTATTAGTTACATAAGACCTTTTGGGTGTCATGTTACCATTCTAGATACCCTTAGTGTGCTTGGCAAGTTTGACGGAAAATCTGATGAGGGGTTCTTAGTAGGATATTTACTAAATAGTAAAGCCTTTAGGGTATACAACTTAGTGACAAAAAGGGTAGAAGAGAATCTCCATGTTGACTTTCTTGAGGAGAAACCTAATGTGAAAGGAATAGGCTATACATGGATGTTTGATAACGATTATCTGACTGATTCTATGAATTATATTCCTGTTTCCATGGAGAATCAAGCTAACCCTCATGCATGTTCCAAAGAAGTAACTAACAATGCAGGTACTCAAGTTGCTTCTGATGCAAATGCTTCTAAGCAAGAAGAGGAGACTGAGGAACTCATTGTTGTTCCCACAACAGTAGTCAAGCTTGATGCAGCTTATGGTGGCACAAACAAATCTTCTACAACTTCAAAGAAGAAGGAGACTGTTACCAAGCCTCAAGCACAAGGGAAAGAGGCTTCTCCTACAAAAGTTTCAGCAGATATTCTATCTTTCAGAGATGAATTGAATGTACTGGCTGAAAAGCATCTTGGAAAGAAGGCTACCAGTACTTCCTCAGTTAAGTCTGGCAGTGACTTAGTTAATTCTGCTGAGCTTGATCCTACTCCAACTGATGTTTTTGATAATTTTGAGATGCCAGAGCTTGAAATCTTTGACAAGCCAAGTGAAGGGATCTTTGATGAAGCTTCTTATGATGATGAAGGAGTGATTACTGATTTCAATAACTTACCCACAGAAGTGGATGTAAGTCAAGCTCCTACACTTAGGATTCATAATATCCATCCACAAAGTCAAATACTTGGTGATCCTAAGTCAACAGTTTAAACTAGAAGCAAAGTGCAGAAACAGTCAGAAGGTCATGCACTTTTCAGTTTTGTTAAGAAGCAACAAAGGAACAATCACAAAGATCAACAACACTGTCTGTTTGCATGTTTCCTTTTTCAAAAGGAACCTACCAAGGTTTCTGAAGCATTAGAAGATGACAGTTGGGTAGAAGCAATGCAAGAAGAGCTGTTGCAGTTTAAGTTGCAAAAGGTATGGGTTCTTGTAGATCTACCACATGGAGCAAAAGTAATTGGCACAAAGTGGGTCTTCCGAAACAAGAAGGATGAAAGAGGAGTAGTGGTAAGAAATAAGGCAAGATTGGTGGCCCAAGGATACAGACATGAGGAATGGATAGATTATGATGAGGGTTTTGCACCTGTAGCTAGCATTGAAGCTATCATGTTATTTTTGGCCTATGCATCCTACATGGGATTCATAGTTTATCAAATGGATGTCAAGAGTGCTTTCTTGTATGGCACTATAGAAGAAGAAGTGTATGTTCACCAACCTCCTGGTTTTGTTGATCCTGCTCATCCCAAGAAGGTTTACAAAGTAATCAAAGCTTTGTATGGATTACATCAAGCTCCCAGAGCTTGGTATGCTACACTCTCTAAATTTCTTGAAGAGCATGGATACAAGAGGTGTGTCATTGAGAAGACCTTGTTCATTAAAAGGAACAAGAAGGATATCATTCTAGTGCAAGTGTATGTAGATGATATCATCTTTGGATCCACAAAAAGGTCTTGGTGTGAAGAATTTGAGGCATTGATGAAAAGAAGATTTCAGATGAGTTCAATGGGTGAGCTCACATTCTTTCTTGGACTGCAAGTGAAACAAAAGGAAGATTGACTTTTCATTTCTCAAGACAAGTATGCTGCTGAGATGTTGAAGAAGTTTGATCTTGCAAGTATGAAGTCAGCAGTCACTCCAATGGAGAACAAGGTGCCATTAACAAAAGATGAGGATGCTGATGATGTGGATGTGCACCTATACAGATCTATGATAGGTTCTCTTATGTATCTAACTGCCTCTAGGCCTGATATTATGTATGCAGTTTGTGCTTGTTCTCGTTTTCAGGTTACTCCCAAGACTTCACATCTTCAGGATGTGAAGAGGATCTTTAGATATCTAAAGGGCAAACCCAATTTAGGTATTTGGTATCCTAGAGAGTCATCATTTGACCTGGAAGCCTATTCAGATAGTGACTATGCTGGAGCAAGTCTTGACAGGAAATCCACAACTGGAAGTTGTCAATTTCTTGGCAGAAGATTGATTTCATGACAATGCAAGAAGCAAACCATTGTGGCTACATCTACAACTGAAGCTGAGTATGTAGCTGCTGCAAATTGCTGTGGACAAGTCTTGTGGATCCAAAATCAGATGCTGGATTATGGTTTGAATTTCATGAATACTATAATTCACATTGATAATGAAAGTACTATCTGTATAGTAAAGAACCCAGTGTATCACTCTTAGACCAAACACATAGAAATAAGGCATCACTTTATAAGAGATTGCTTTGAAAAAAAATTGATTAGGGTGGAAAAGATACACACAGACTTTAATGTAGCTGATCTATTGAACAAAACCTTTGATGGACCTAGGTTCAATTTCTTAGTGGTTAATATTGGAATGATAAACCCATAGCTACATTTAAGGAGAGGTTAAATGTATAGTTTGTAAGATAGTACAAGTACTTAGTAGATTTAATTCTGGTAGAAGTTAAATCTGGTAGCTTTAGAGTTAATTCTGGCAATGAGTAGGTCTTAATTCTGGTTGCAACAACATATGGTTGTATATTTTCTTGGTTTTAGACTAATTTTTCCAGGAAAAGCATGGATTGATGGTGATTGGAAGCTTTGCTAATGATTTTTGTTTGTGTTTGTCTGGTTTTTGTTAAGTCTGGTGAGTCACCATTAATACTGGTTGACCAACGTTAAGTCTGGTAATGTGAAAACATAATTAATTATTTACCGTTAGGTCTGGTCATACTCTTAATTATTTTTCCTGTTTCAATAGTACCGTTACCATTTTTTGGCCCTAAGAGGTATATATGGATAATACTTGATTCATTTTTCATCTTTATCCATTATTTACTTCCACTTTTATTATTTTTATTTTCGGCCACGATTACTCTGTTTTAAACAACCAGCATCAAAACCCTAAGACGGCATTCAACCAGTATTTTCAAATCATCTTCCAAAATTCATTGCTCATCCATGGCTCAACTCAAATACTGTGATAAGCACAACCAAGTGGGTTTCTTGAAGAAACTAACCAAGTGCGAAGGATTTGAACAAATAGTGGACTTCTTGAAAGGCTCTCATATCAGGTATGCCTTAACTCACAATCCCACTATCTATGATTCCCTAGTCAAATAGTTTTGGGAGACTGCTACTTCCGAAACTCTTGCTGATGGGACCCTAAAGTTAAGGGCAACTATTGATAACACTGAGTATTCAGTCACTAAAGCATCCATTAGAAGTAGTCTTCACTTGGATGATGCTTTAGGGGAAGTTATGTTGTCAAATAAAATGATTTTAGAAGGTATGGAAAGTATAGGATATCCCATTGATGGCACATTCACGTTTTGGAAAAGCCATTTTTCACCTCAGTGGAGATTTTTAGTCCATCATTTGCTACAATGTCTAAGTTCTAAGAGTGGAGGATGGGATCAATTTGGAAGTAATATTGCTTCTGCAATGGTCTGCCTTTCGCTTGGTAAAACTTTTAACTTTTCCAAATTAATATTTGATGGCATGGTGGGAAATGTGAAAAGTAAACACAAGTTTTTGATGTATCCTCGCTTTCTTCAAATGGTTTTGAATGTTGAAACAGAAAACAAATTGCCTTACTTGTGTGTGCCCTTCAAGGATAAAAATTTTAGTAACATGAAAAGGGGCTTTAAGGGGGCACATAAACCATTGTTAGCTGCTATGTTGCCTGTTGGTACTGACAATGCAGGTACATCATTATCATCATCTAGAAGTGAAGCACACTCTCAACCACTTCATGCAGCTGAGGAGCCTGCAAATGCACCTAGCTCACCTGCACAACAACCACTATCACCTACACCCCCACCACCTTCACCTCAGCAAACCCAGGGTCTAACTCCAACTCATGAGGAGGAGTCAACTCCAAAGTTTGTGGATGATCTTTTACAACTGGTTCCTCAACTGGTTAAAAGGATATCTGTATTGGAAAAGGATCTTACAGAGACAAAACAAACCATGGGCAATGCTATAGTGACTTAGGTCAGAAAAATAAAGAAGATGGAGAATATTATGAAAGCAAAAGGGGTTGTCTTTAGTGATAAGGAGGGTGCTGCAGATGAAAATTCTTCCAAACAGGGGAGGAATTTGGGTGAAGAAACAATATTTCAGACTCATGCTCAAGCAAAATCCTCTGGTGATACTGATACTAGTCCTGAGGGATTGGAAGCAGCAGAGATTTTAGCTAAAACTCTTAGTCAAAGTCGAAAGAAGAGAAGGCTAAGAAAGAAGTTGGTGACAGAAGAAGTTAAGTCTGCTAGTGATGATCCAGTTAAGTCTGTCCGTGAGAAACTTAAGTCTAGTGATCAAGTTAGTTCTGGTGATAAGTCTGGTGATCCAGTTAGTTCTGGTGACAAAGATAAATCTGCTGGTACTCAAAAAAAAGGCAAGCAAGTACTTCAAGAAACTTCTCAGCCTAAGAAAACAAAAAGGCAAATCAGAGAGAAACAAGCAAGTATGGCTGAAATTGAAAGAATTCAAGCTGAAGAAGAAGCTGAAGAGGCAAAGCTTGAAGTGCTAAAGAAAAAGGATGAATCACTTGCAAAGAAGCTGCAAGAGGAGTTTAACAACGATCCATTCATGTCTATGTTTGAGGATGATGCTGAATTAAAGGAAAAGCTGGAAGAACTGAAGGCTAATGAAAGTCTGACAGTTGAAGAAAGAGCAAAACAGCTTGTAGATATCATTAATGCCAGAAGGGAAACAGAAACTCTTGGAGATATGATGGAGATGATTAAACATACAGAAAAGATGAAAAGTACTACCAAGAAACCATCAAAGCAGGAGAAGATGTCTTACATGAAGCAGTATTTAAAGAATCAGGAGCATTCTACTCTTGAATGGATGAAAAGAAAGACATATGAAGAGATTGAAGGTTTGTATCTCAAAGCTTATGAAAGAGATCAGAACTACAAGCCCATTGATTATGAAGATTCAATTAGAAGAAGTTTTAAAAAGCAGAAGGTAATTGATGTTGAAGTGGTACCTGATAATTCAAAAGGTGAACATGTAAAGCAAGAAGTAAAAGTTAAGAAACCTATTTTGTGGACTAGAAGAAAAAGAATGGCTAAGAAGGGTAAGTCAATCACAAAGAAGGATGTGCAAGAGTATTTAGATGAAAAGGTAGAAGAACCTTCTTCTGATTCATTCACAATGGGTTCAATTCCTGAAAGCTCAGCACAACCTGCCAAGATTGTCAAATGGCAGATCATTAAAACTGGTGAGAAATGGGCTTATCAAATAATCAGGGAAGATAATACAGATGTTTTTTATGTTAATTTTCTAGGATTACTTAATGATTTGAACAGAGATGATCTCAAGGAGTTATATAAGCTGATGATGATCAAGTATGGAGACATCAGAACAGAAGAAGAATTTGAAAGAGTTCTTTGGTGATACTTGAAGACCATGTTTGATCCACCATCTAAGACTGATGAAATTTGGAAGCTGCCTTATCAACAAGAAGTGGTGAGATGGAGATACTTTGACAGTTGTGCAGTTCATTGTTTAACTCTGCAGAATGCACACATATATATGCTGACAGATGTTGAGTAACCTCTACATCCCAGGGTATGCAAGAAGATGCTTGAGAAGAAGCTTTTGGGTGATAGGAAAGATGAGGTATGTTATCAGCTATTGCATTTAATTGAAAGGCAATCCCAAACGAAAGCTGTTTGGGGTGTTTGAAAGAATTTTCTAAGTTGATAAGTGGGATAAATGGAGTTTGAGAAGAATCTTACTTGGTGAAGGTGCTTTGCACTAACACAACAAATGGTTATCAGTCCACCATGTCTAATCCACATAAGGACTGGCTAATCCAAGAGCAAACGGCTCATGGTAAAGATATCTCAAATCCATTTATGGCTGACAATTTGCCAAAAAATTGTATGGTAATCGACTCACCATATCTATGATAGTGAAGAGGTGACTAGCCCACAAGAGTATGGCTTGCAGTAAAGGCTGTGGAAATCCATAACTGGTTATCAATTCACCAAGGTGATGACTGCATTCCACCAAAGAATTGGCTAGTCCAAAAGCAAATGGCTTTTGGTAAAGACAAATCAAATCCGTTGATAGCTGATGATTTGCTAAAAATCATATGGTATTTCAACTCACCATGTTTCATGTACAAAGAGTTGAAATGGTTATCAATGTACCATGGTTGTATACCAAACATTGGCTACTCCAGAGTTAATGGCTAACTGGTAAAGAGACATCAAATCCATTAAATTTTCAATGATTCACCTCTCACAGGAGTTAACACACCTGGAAGTGATGAGAATAGTATGAAACTTTATGAATTGATGTACAAACAGTCAATGTTGCTGCAAAGATCAGATGGTGTAAAGATTGCTGATAAAAGATGCTGCACAGTTCAGATTTGATGATTTAAAGAATTGCAGTTCAAAATAATTCCAAAGGTTAGAGTTCAACATCCTCAGGAATCTTATCAAGAAAGAAACTTGAAGTTCATGGCGTATGAAGATCATGTTAGGGGAGGATTGTTGGGAATTATTGTAGAACAGACTTAAGTCTGCTGATGAAATCGTTAAGTCTGTTAGCCTAGTTAAGTCTGCCAGTACAAAGTTAAGTCTGGCAAACATAGTTAGTACTGGTAGGGATTATTAGTTAAGTCTGTTTATGTTTAACAGAATAGTTTGTTAGCTATGTTAGGAAAGGATATATACGTATTAGTTATCTTATTAGAAGATATGTTTATCCTTTCACACGCTTTGTAACATTAGGGTTTCCTTAGAGTATAAAAGGAACCCTACGGCATTATGTTATAGTGACAATTGAAAGTTTAATAGTAATACGAAGTTAGTAATCATAGTTGTGTTCTTCATACTTGTTGTTTGTTAAGATTTTCATTAACAATCAATATACTGTTAAGAGTTTCTCATATAGATTAATTTGGATTTATTCAAGTTATCTATTGTCTAACACAGGCTACTTAGATCCGTAACCGTGGACCTACAATCCATGCGAGAGTAATTCATTTTGAACTAGCATTTTTCAAAGAAACAGCCGACTTTGTCAAGGACCTCAAATCCCTGGTGTAGGAAGCTAATGAAAATATTGAAAACATCAAAGTTTTGGAAAACCTAAAGGACTCTCTCTTCGAAGCAGTTATGTCGACCGATATTATGTCCATCATTTTACAAACATATTCTGTTGAAGACGATGAAAGACTGCGAGCTGAGACCTCTGTAATTGTTTCAAAATATGAAAATGCTCTTATTAAACTTGAAAAAGAAAACGTGTCATATTTTAAACAAGTTGATCGAAAAAACCGAGGAATGCAAGTATGACAAACTGTCGTATGAGCGTGCCTACAAGGATATGAAAGAGCAAAATGATCTTTTAAGGGATCAGCTGGAAAGTCAAAATGGGAAGGGTGTGGATACTAAGTTTGCAAAACCATCGACTATGGATAAACCAAATACTTCAAAACCGGTTGAAAAACCAAAAATGTCTATTTCTCAGGTTGTTCCAAAAGTTGATGAGAAAAATGATTTGTCAAAACCAGTCACTCCACATTCCTTCCCCATCAAGAAAAGAATATTAAAGATTGATGAAAAAGGTGTTGAAAAAGAAAAAGCGTTTGTCGAGGAACCACAAGTCATTACACCTGATCTTTCTAGAAAAGTACACGGACTATGACAAAAAATCCAGTTAAGGAATCTTTTGGTTCTAACGACATGGTCAACAATCACTATCTAGTAGAAGCTAGGAAAAAGGCACAGATTCGAAAAGACGGATTTTAGGTGCCAAACCTAGGGTGATGAATTCTACAAGATTCCAAGGTTCTGCTAGTAGTAGTAAACCATTACCTAGGAACAATCAACAAAAGACTAGGGATTGGCTTGCATCTAAGAGTAGTTGCGCAAAAGAAAATGTTATGCACGTAGAATGCAACACTAAGAATTCAAGTTTCTCTTTGAACAACAAAAAATTTCCAAATGACTGTAGTGACGCAGTTAAGGTTGCTGTTTTAAACAAAAATGTTGAATTTGTCTGTCCTACATGTCAAAAATGTGTCTTTTCAGCTAATCATGATGCATGTGTTGCACAATTTTTCAAGAAAGAAAATTCACGTACTAAGGTACAATCAACTAAGACACCAAATCGAAACAAACCCGTTGATAAGAAACAAGAGGCTAAGAAACCTAATAGGTGGATCTCTACAGGACGCAATTTTTCTCAAAATGAGACTTTCGCTGTATCTTAAAAGAAAACAACTCCTAGATTTTACCTTAGATGGATTCCCACAAGGAAGATTCTTGATAGTTACACCAAGACAAATAATAGTGAAAATCATCAGGATAAGGATGTAGAAACCACTACAACCGTTGATAGTGAACACCCTCAATGTGAGGAAACATGTACTTCTAACACTGTTATTTGTGCAAATTCTTCTTCTGTGGATGCAGGTACTTGTGAAAGTATTGAGGGTTCATACACCCGATGTAGAAAAGCAAAACTTTATGCCAACATCGCATGTGGAAATCCTTGTCTAATTCCACTCTTAACTTCACTTTTACTTGTTCAAACTTAATTCTTCTTTGTGATTTTTTTTTGAAAAACAAAATACAAAATTTAAAAAATTATCAAAAACAAAATTCAAAAATAGAAAATTTCAAAAACCCAAAAAACATTATAAACTTTCAAAAAATTCAAAAACAATATAAAATCAAAAAATCCAAAAATATTCTTCTCAGGACATGTCTCTTGTATAATCGATATTCTGTACGTATCTAGAAATGTCATTCAACAATGATACGGACATGTACAGATGCTTAAGCGAGAGTTCTCTAAAATGTTTTCAAAACATGTCATTTCTTTCTAAATTTCTTAACGGCTTCTGGACACATCAGTTCAGGACCCGCGCTTCAAAGAAAGGAAAGTGCTTAATAAAAACAAAGGTTTTAAATATTTTTTCTAGCACTTATCCTAAAAATCTCTATGGCTTTAGTATACTTCAGTACAAAATCCGGACATAAATAATGACTTTTGATTATTTCAGATCAGGACTCGTAATCTCAAAGATGAAATCATTTTCAACAAGTTCGAGTCTAAACAAACGAAAAGATTTTAAACAAAACTCGTTTTCCAAAAAAGACTTGTGTACATTTCAGTACATAACTCGCATTTCAAAAAGATAACTCCCTCCAAACCCTTAATTGATCTTAAAATTCCTGTATGAAATATGCTTTGCATTAAGGGGAGTATAAAAACAAAAAATGTTCCGATCTCATGCAAAACAAATCCGTCTATATCTCCAAAAGCTTTTTTATTAATCAGTTGATATCAAAAATATCACGAATATGTTATTTTTGAGGGGGAGAAGACATGATTAAAATGTGATAAAAAATGTTTAAAGATCGTGGTTGAATCTCAAATGAGCTCGACTCAGATATAACTAACGAATTGACAAAGCTTAATTGTCAGTAGTAAAAAAGACTTGTCCTGGATGGGTAATAACTTCAAGCTGGTCTAACCAGTGATGTAAGCGTGTCTCGAATAGGACTTGTCTAAGTAGAATGTACCGTCTCGAGAGACTTTCTTTGAACTTGACCAGGACAGGTAATAATTTCACGCTAGTCTAACTAGTGATGTAAGCGTGTCTCGAATCGGTCATGTTCACAGAAAATCGATCAATTCAAAAGTGAAAACTCTACCCAAAATGTGCAAAATTATCTTAAAAACTCATAAGCACATGTGAAGGGGGAGTATTTCAGAAAATGCAAAACTCTCGAAGTGTTAACAAAAATGTGTTTTATAATCATAAACACTTTGAGAGATTTTTACAAAAGGTTTTATGGCATGTGATCGATGAACTTAGGATAATCATGGTGTTATAAGGTGATTATGGTTAGGTTTATGTCCTATGATCCGCCAGAGCCGGAGGGATCTGCACAAGTTAATTCCAATAGATTTTAGTTAGAAGTCCTTAGGTATGATTGAAAAAAGGGGTAAAGTGATGAAAGGAGAAAAAAGGGGTTGAAGAATTGAAAAGAAAAGTTTATGAAAGGGTGATAAGAAATAGCCCTCTATGAAAACTTAAGGCAGAAACCGGGTCAATACATCTGCTATCGGTAATCATAAAACTAATACTGATATTGAAGACAAGACGTCATGGACCCAGTGACGCGCTGCACAACCCCTCCTAGCCACTTAGGTATATCTTAAAAGATATTTGTTTCATTTCTTACGGAGAACCTTGCATAATCTATCAGCCTCTCACTCCGAGATGTGTTGATATTGAAAAGGTGGCACTCTGCTCCATGCCTCCGACGACTAAAACCAAAACGCACATAATCAAGTCTAGAGCCATGAGACTCATTTAAAGATCTCTTAGGATACACTTCTAATATAATACACTTGTGTTCGCCAAAAAGGACACGAGGTGTATAAGAGTCTTTATAAGATCTACGGATCTTGCCTTATCTATCGTGATGGTTAATTGTTTCAAACGGTCTACAGTCGTGGAGTGATACTATGGTATACTTCAGCGGCTCACCTGAATTGTGGGTATACTTCGGTATATTTGTTGTAAGCCTTCTTGAGGGTATCCAATTCAGGAACATCCTTTGTAAGGATTAGAGAGGGTTTTCACACTATGCTGTTAATTCTCTTGAAGTCTGAGCCTGTAAGTGCTAGAAATCCCGCCAAGGAGATTCCATTCACGAATTGAGTCCTTAAGACGTGGGTCTCTACTTGGATTTATCCATAGTATTGATAACTATCCCTCAACGGGATTAGGACGGCTTATGTGCCTGACCAAGGTGAATGGAATCAAGACATTCATCAGTAAAACAATCGTAGTGATCTATTCTCTAAGAAAAGTTCACCGTGATCGATTGGTAATTTCAACTAACAATATCTATGCAGGTACTGATGTAAGTCCCCTTGGAGAAAGACCGTACACCATCATATGAATCAACATCTTCACCTCCACATACTTATAATTATATGAAGTTCATCCTCAACAAGCTCAAATCAAGAACGTTCTAGACAAAGAGATCAAGTTAAAGACAAAGATTTATGTCAAAGTCAAAGAGCTAATCAAGAAGTCAAGAACAAGTTCATGTATCAAGTGCGGAAGAAATCAGTATGAAGTTGAAAGTCTCTTCAAGACATATGAGTATGGTGAAGAAGACGACACAACACATCATTGAAGATGTTGATCGAAGGCAAGAAAGATCAAAAGACTACGATTGAAGATCACAAAGCATGAAGGAACAAAGAATCAAGATAATTGAAGAGGTTGATGTCGTTCAAAATTAGTTGATTTTTGGGTCTTTTAATCATGAGGTAGACGAATTCCTGAATCACCAAAGCATCCATAGTGAAGTTTAAACCACGACATCAAGGAGAGGGTTATCGAAACCTAGAGGATTTGAGTAGTCCACTAACATAACAACATTGCTAATGCAAGGGTCATTTAGGTTCCACCACTTTAAAATTTCCAACCAAATCGCCACCACTAATTAAGCAAAAAACATGAACTTCATTCTTAATTCCATCATCGCATAAGAGACATCGAACTATGTTTTGATCGATATTCTTGAATCTAAGTTTGATCTTTTTAATACTAGTAGTATTTTATTCAAAACCCTACGTAGAGGTATATATTTAACTCCCGGGAGATATATTTAAGGGTTAATTTCATGTAACAGCAACGTACTTTCCCATTTGTTCCATTATCAGATACGAACCCAAAAAAATTACCACAATACCCATCCAACTTTCAAATTTTGTTTCATTATCATACGTTTTGTTTGCACCGTTAGTCCTTTTGACTAACGACCATTTGTAATTAACTCAAAAATATGTTTTTCTTACGTTTTCATACATTTTCTTACGTTTTCATACGTTTCTATCCGTTTTATAAGTTTTCTACCGTTTTCTTTGCGTTTTTGTTTGCACCGTTAGTCCTTCTGACTAACGACCATTTGTAATTAACTGAAAAATATGTTTAAAAATGAACAAAAACGCTTGAAAGCATATAAAAATGTATGAAAACAAAAAGAAAAACATATTTTTGAGTTAATTACAAACGGTCGTTAGTCAAATGGACTAACTGTGCAAACGAACAAAAATGTATGAAAACGTAAGAAAATGGACGAAAACGTATAAAAACAGATATAAACGTATGAAAATGCTTGAAAACATATAAAAACGTATGAAAACGCAAGAAAACATATTTTTTAGTTAATTACAAACAGTCGTTAGTCAAAACGTATGATAATGAAACAAATGAGAAAGAAAGTTGCTATTACATGCCAAAGGACTAACGGAGCAAAGAGTTGGATGGTGATTATGGTAATTTTTTGGGTTCGTATCTGATAATGGAACATATGAGAAAATACATTACTATTACATGCCATTAACCCTATATTTAACTTGGTCGGGAGTAATCGATTCTGTCTAATGTTTGAAGCGGAAGGATTCTAATCTTTTATATAATAAGAAAACTCACTTTTCGTCAAATTGACAGATTCGATTAACTAATGAGAGGGCTCAATTTTGCAATTGAGCCTTCTCATTGGTCAATTGAGTTTTTAAGTCAGAAAAAATTAGGCCAGTTTTGAAGTTTTTTCAAAAGCTCCCTTAACATAGATATGCCAAAATCGTTAAGAAAAAACTTTGACGAAACCGGGTGTATTTTATAAAACATTGGTTTCGTGAAAGCCTAAACAATCATCGTTCAATCACAAACGTGTTTCCAAATATAAGATGCACATTCTAGAATGTTTTAAAAATGATAGTTATCTTCGTCGATATCTTTTCTATATTTAAATTACTTGATCTATTGGAATACGAATATGAAACCCTAATACGGAGCCTATATATACTCGCTCAATAGGGGTGCTAATAATTCATTAGTTTTCTAAACTTTGTGCCTTCGTTTTCTTATCGCAGGCAAAACCAGCATGATCTCAGTTTCTGATGTTGATGGCACGACTGGTGAGTACAAACATTCGAGTTATATTTGATATTGACAATTATTTTATATTCAGGTTATGGTGTTTTTTTGCCGAGGTTATTATCAAGGTTTTAAATCCAGAAACACAACCTAAATTATTTTTAGGATTTATGCTACAAGATTTGAAGTAAGATGCTGGTACCAAATTCTTTAAAATTATTATTATGTTTATATTATTTTTTTGATTTGTATAGAAATGTACTATCTCATACACATGTTTGTTTGAACTATCTTTTATCATGGTAGAATATGGTACATGTTCTTGTAAGTGATTATAATATTTAACTTCATTAAATTACATATTACTTTGATGTTCAAGGGTTTAACCTTACTAAAAGAATGAATTGCATGCAGTTGATGTCATGTTGGATTCTTATTGTGTTCCTAAAACAAGGTTGATCACCAACAGAGAAGTTGTACACAATCAAATATTAAAAAAGAAGTAAAACTATATACTTAAATATTTATTCATTCTAAATAGATTAATATATTAAATAATATTATTGTTAATTCTCTATGTGTATTTACAATTTGCAGGATGATCACGAGAATGAGTTTGAGATTCTCAAAACTGTTGATAATTTATCCAAAATTTGGGCTAAGCAATGCACGTTAGAATACCAAGAAAGATATTCTGGTAATGTGCCTGAAGGAGAAAAAACAAAACGTTTAGCATATGGTTAGTTCAATCTAAAGTATAGAATTGATTTCTGATGACATTTTACTTTGTTATTTTTTGTTTAATTAATGTATGCATATTTATCACAAAAATAGAAGGAATTTAATGTTGACACTCTATATTTTAATTTATACTTTTCTTATGGAATATATATAATGAAATTTTCATTATGATGCATCTAATGTTTAATTTGAGATGGTTGTCAGAATGATTCTAGATTATACAAATGAAAATTAAATACATTAGTTTTGTTTTTGTAATGATTAGAAGAAACACATTATGGTTTGATAGCCTGAATAATAATAATAACAATAAATAATGAATAAGTAGCAGCAAATTAAAAATTATTTTACCAAGTTTTTACAAAACCAACTTTACCGTTTGTAAAAAAAACATTTAGCATTCGATTAGCTGATTCTGCTGTATATAAATGATTTCTGATTAAAAACATTTTGCATTTGATTAGCTGATTCTAATGACGTTATGACACTCTATATTTTGTCTACACTTTTCGTATGGAATAAATATATTGAAAAATTAATTGTTGTACCTATGCTATTTAATTTGAGATGGTTGTCAGAATGATTCTGATGGTCAGTATTAAAAATAATTGTTTTAAGAATTTTGGAGTGAATATATGAATGAAAATTAAGCACATCAGTTTTGTTTTTGTAAGGATGAAAAGAAATACAGTATGGTTTAATAACCTTAATAATAAATACTGCGTGGTAATAAGTTTTACAAAATCGACTTTACCATTTGCCGAAAAAGAGAATACAAAAAGCCTTTTGAAATTTTTTGAGATCAAATCCAAAACACCATAAACTAAACAAGATTTTATCCAAAATCAAAAAAACCAAAGCATGTGTAACAACGTTTATTACACAATGTGTTCTGAATTTCCAAGAATAACTGACAGCAACCACAATCATCGACCAAACAAGTAAGTTTTAATTTATATTTTTTATTATCCATATCCATGTTTTATTGGAAATAGATTTTTTTTTTTTTTTTTTTTTTTTTTTTTTTTTGAAGAAATTTTTTTTTGACGTAGTTTTAAAAAAAATGGCAGTATCAATGTCGGGCTTGAATCGAAAATGGCAGTATTATGGTGGAAGGATTATAACAGAGAGAATCCACAGTTTTTTTTTGGGTGGGCCTGAAGTTAGATTGCCACCAATAGAAGTAAGGTAAATAAATTTCAGTTTTATTGAAGATAGATTACAATAAACCTCGCTGAATACATCTAACTTGAAAAAGTTGTATTATAGTGTTTCTGGCAAACATGGAGTGTTTTCGGTAGATGGTGGTCTTAAGCCTTTTGAAAGGGAAAATGATTTACAGGTTTTGATAAGCCTTGAAAACAATGAACATGTGATCGATCTGTATATAAGTCATAGTTTTTATGGACTAGTCTTTTACATTCCATATATTTGGTATAAGAGGGAATGGACGCGTGACATGGGACCATAACATGCGCATGTCCCAATGGTAGAAGATGAGGAGCCAGGTGTTGAGGTAACTGACGAGGACAAAGAATCGAATGGAATGGACTATGGACATAATGTTGATAATAATCAACAGGATATGAATTTTGACAACAACGTTATTGGAGACAACTCTTCAAAAGAATAAAACGATCACATTGAACCAGAATTTTATTATGAAAACTGGTATCGTGAAAGATATGGACTATAACAAGAATATTATTTGGGAAAAATGTGTAAAGTAAATGTTATTAAGTAGTTTATGATGGAAATAATACATGTTTTTTCATTGTTGACGTGTCTTTTAAGGAATGAATTGTTTGTTTCTTTATGTTTTCTCTGATTAACGGCTCATTCAAGATTGTGTTGGAACATGGAATCAAACGTTTTGCCATTGTTGTTATCGATTTGTTGTTTGATGTGCTGGTGTGGGTTTGTTAGTGTTTTTGGTTTGGCTTAGGGTTTGGGAAGAATATGGTTCGGGAATTAGGATTAGTTTCTGATGCAAACAATGAATGTTGATGTTTGTTATTTAGTAGTTTATGATGGAAATAACCCATAAAAAAGTATTTAATAAAGCATCTTATATTGATTCCTTTAAAATTCAAAAAGCAAAATCCACTACAAATCCACTACAAACAAATAAATAAAAACCGTTAATTAATATAAATACTTAATGATTCATCACCAAGTTAATAACTTGAAAATGTTAGTAACTAAATTACAAATTGCTACCATCAAATAATAAAATTGTTATATGCAACAAATATAAACCTATAACATTATCTACATTTTTACTATTTTACAACTGTTGTCATCTTAATTTTCCAAGAAGTGCTTACCAAAAATATAGCAACAAGAAGCAAAATGTCCTTCTCAAACAATACCTTGTGATGATTTGTTAGTCAAATAATTGGGGATTGGAGAAACATATTAGTTCATGGATGAATTGATGAATTATTGAAGTTTGTAAATGAGAATGATCTTTAAAAAATAGAATTCATAGGTTTTTTTTTTTTTTTTTTTGCCACAATCTTATCCTCCAAATACAATCATTCAATACAATTTATACTTAAGCAATGGATCTTTTAAACATTCTACCAATAGTTCATTCAGCAATAGTTAGAATACTAATCACAATGAGCCATTGTAAGAAACAAGAAATGATGGTTGAAAGTGGTGTTAAATCTGGCTTTTGATTTTGTCTATCTCCCTGTTGGTTTTAATTAAATTTTGATTGTTCATAACTAATTCAACAACGAGATGGATAAAATCAAAAGCATATGTAAGACCAATTTCCACAATCATTTAATTCTTTTTCTTAATACGGCTCATTTTGCTTAGCATTGTATCTATTGCGTATGTTTGGAAAAGTTGTTGGATGCATATTGATTTAACTAATGGTTGAGTATTCAAGAGATCCATTGGGTAAATTTAAAGAGAATTGTAAGATTATGTTTGGAGGATAGGGTTGTTGCTAAAAGACTATAAAGTCTGTTTCTGAAGATCATTCTTATTTAAGAACTTGAACGATCAATCCATGAAGTACTACGCAATTCCAACTTTGAAGTATCTAACTATAAATGCACCACTAGTTAGTTGGTTTTTTTTTTTTTATTTATTTATTTTTTATAATGGGAAAGTCTTTTTGTGCCATGTTGCTATATTTTTGCAAGTACTCACTCCCTATTGTTAGAAGGGTGAGACTTCATAATTATGAGTGTGTTTTTATTTGTGGTTAAGTGGATGGTTTGATTCAAGATTTGGATGAGAAAAAATTTGGTATTTAAAATAGAGGAAAATGTAGGTAGTTGAAGTTAAATAAATGAATTTAATTAATGGTAGATGGTAAAAATTTGTTGCTGATCATTGTTAACCATTTAATAACAATGAATGAAAAGCAATATTTTAGACTATATTTATTTTATTGATCATGAAATATATTTGTTGTTTGATTTGTGATGGTTTTCATTTCGATTTTAATGTCCATTATTAATGCTTTAAGTGCATATGACAATATAAACGACGATACATTTTCTTTATTTTTTATTTTTTATTAATTCAAATCTCGTGAATTTAGGGATACGTTTATTATTGTATTTAAATACCCCATTTATGTTATTCACACATCGTATGAAAATGTCTTCCTTAAATCCTAATTCAAAAAAAAAAAAAAAAAAAAAAAAAAAAAAAAAAAAAAAAAAAAAAAGAAAAAAAAAGAAAAAGAAAAAAGACTTAATATAAACGAATGTTCATCAATCGAAACTCTTGATAACAAAAAATCACAAACCGAAATTGCATCTAATATAAATAAAGGACATTCTGGTAACAGTTTGTTTTAATAATGAATGTGTATACTACAATAACTATTTACGTTTATGCTAATTCTATTTATGTTTTTATTTTGTTATAGATGATAATGATTTTGAGTCGGTGTTTAATTGGTTAACGGTGAAGTTTGGAACCTAAGTATTAAGTGTTCGTGATATCAACAAATTGTTATCTAAATTGACCAAGGCAATAATATTAGTTAATCAGCGTTCTTCCGGCCATGACATTGATGCCGATTATATGATCAATCTGGATTTTTTTGGCAATGAATGAAGACTTTTTTTTTTTTAAGTTAAGAAATTGTTATCGTTGATATGTTACAAATAAGTTTGTTTTGTGTTAATGATTTATTATTTATTATATTATACTATATAACATTCATTGAAGTGTTTTGAGAGCCGGCACATTTCCAAAGCCTACAAGTAGGAGTTATGCTTGAGGGAGTGGGACGGCTTGGATGCACTGTGGAGCTACGGCTTGAGCCGAAACTGTTCACATGCCGAGCTTAGCGATCGGCTTGAAAGGATTAAATAATTAGGTTAGTGCTCTTTTTCTTTAGTGATATCTCCACTAATTTTCCACTTAATTTGGGAGGTGATTTGCATGTTTAACACCTGTGCTTTTGATTAATAGGTGTGTATAACACACATGGAAGGTTTGATGGGGATTTCTAAAAGTGGTTGTTTATCAATCTTCTCATGCAATTTTAGTTTCGGCACTAACGGGGAGATTTTTTAATCTTCGTTTGGAGTGGTTTTGGTGTGCAGGTATGTTTGAATAGCCTTTTTAATCTATTTCTCTGATGTGGTTGTAGTTTTGACCATGTAACCATGTAATATACTTCAACTATTTCAATTTTTGTTTGCAATTAGGGGTTGGAGAATTTGTGATTTACTTTTTGGTTTGGAAGGTGTAAGTGTATTTGATGTTTTATTTTTACGTGGTTAGGGTTTACATTTTTGGAAATTAAGTTACTTCAGATGTTTCATGTTTTGTTTGTTTAAGGTTTTATTGTGTTGGTGTATTCTTGTGCCATAATAGCTTGATTTGAAGTGGTTTTCGTTTGCAGGTGTGGTTCAACTACTTCTTTAATCTGCCTTTTTAATGTTGGTGTTGTAACCCAGTTTTCGCCTGGAAATGCGAGTTTCATGGTGAAACCTTTATTTTCTAGGTGTGGATGATTTTTTCGATGACGAAAAAGTAGGTTTATGAGTTTTTGGGTTTTTCGACGCAAGGAAGCAGAAACGATTATCGTTTCACTTGGTTTTTCTGCGACGGATTACTCGAAAACAAAGTTTTCGAGTGTCAGAAAATAAAAAACGGTGGGTATTTTTTGGTTTTCTAGTGATAATACTTTTTCCTATTAATCGGAAAAAGGAGCAGATCACGGCTATTGGTATCGTATAGCACGGATTGCGCCATGTTTACATTAGGTACGTATTGTGGATTTGGGGTGGTCAATTGTTTTGTTTCTCACGTTCGGTACGGACCCCAAAGTGTAACCGGAGTCACCAGTTAGGGTAATGCTCACGAGTCGACTCAGTTGGATTATGTCAATTATCCGAGAGCATAATCGACTAGGATGTGGAGTTCCTAGGGCGGACCTGGGATATGTTGCTCGAGATTAACTTGGCCCATTTCGAGAGAATGGTCAAGTATTTATGGGCAGTTCTTTGGGGTTGTGAGAACCCGTAAATGCAATCTGATTCTCCACGTGGTGGCCATCGAGATAAGAAGTGAGGAGAGCGCGTGGTGCTCAATTTAACGGTCCTGGCGAGTTTTCCAGGTGTACCGTTCGCTTGGATATGTTTGTCAGGCGGGCTTTGCCTTAGTGTTGCTTGGAGAAGTGTTTGCCAAGCTTTGTCAGAATCTGGCCTTATAGGGCTTATGTTTGGGCCGACTCTAAAGTGTACGGGCCTTAGCCGAGTGGGCTGAAGATCCTATACGCTATCAGTTTGTCTTGGAGTTTTATCATCGAGTTGACCTCATACGTAATGTGGATCAAACTTTTACCATCTGTTTTTGGATAGAAAACCAACATATCATTATTTCCCTTCAAGAGTTTGCCAACACCCCCGGTCTTCCAAATTCCGGGCAATGTGCCTATATGGAAGGTTGGTATCTTGAGTCTCTTCTTGATCACATGGAAGAAGGTGGTCCTTATAGCACCTATGTACCTACTCCCAATCAAATCAAAGAAATTGTCCAAATTCCAAGACTCATTCATACAAGACACACCAAAAAAGGAGAAGTTCACTTAGATCCAAATAGGATTTTCACCAAAGAAGTCCACCAAAACTTGAGAAGTTGGGAGGAAATCATTTGTGAAAACATCTTTTGCCACACAGGCAATCGTGACCATTTTCTGGTGTGTTGTGGTCACATGCTCTATTGTTTAGCAACCGAGCGAGAATATAATCTTGCTTATTTCATTGCTAAGAGAATTGAAAATGTCAAGGGTAAGTTCGACAAAGTGTTGCCTTATGGCATGTTATTGACTCGTCTTTTTAACACGTTATGATCACAAATCCAAATCTTGCGGGACCCCAATACGTGTTAGTCAATCGGGTCATGGAGTCTTTGGGTGGGGACCGGACTAGAAAAACTAGGAGCGATAAAGGAACAACAAAAGGAAAACATGTATGTCTCCCATCTTCCACATTTTACCAAGAATCATCGTCACATAATGACAATGATGAGGGTGGTTACAGTGCTTCTAGTCCTACTCTTTCACCTAGATCCTACTATCATTTTCTTCCGAATACCTAAAACGAAATCTACAAGGAACCTACACAAGTTGGTGAAGCGGGCATCCTTGACATGATGCGACGTCAGACAATCATGATGAACAAACAATCGTCAATGCATAGGGAGCAAAGGGGAGCGCTCAAGTCAATTGGAAAAGCTATTGCAAATTTGGGCAAAGTGATAAAAAATAAGTTTAAGTGAGGTGTTGAGTGAGGTCACTTATGAACATTTTATCTTGGTTATGAACCTATTATGATGGTAAAACATGTACTATGGTAGGATGCTTATTACACTTATTATGATGCTAACGTTTATTTGGATAGTTAAGCTAGGATGATCGGTTCAAATTTTATCATCCTACTTATTATGCTATTGCTTTGCATGCTTTTGCTTTATCGTAACTTATTTTGCATGTTTGCTTAGTATTTTGCATGACTTACTAGTTTGCATGCATATGTTTAGTTTTAGTTTATAGTTTGCTTGAGGTAAGTCTTTGTTAGTTTAGGACTAGATTCTTGCAACTTTTAAGGTCCTAAAACTTGCTGAAAAACAGCCCCCAACACTACCTTTGCATCCTTAGAACCCATGGATATTTAAAAGGATTGCAGAAATCTGTTTCAATAGCAGAAGGCTCCCTTATTGATGCACGGCTCCCTTATTGATAAGGGAACCGTCTGACAGATAAAGGAGCCGTGCCCTGTCTGAACAGATTATGCATATCTATGATTCCCTAGCTTTTTCCAATTTCAAAACTTCTCATAATCCTCTTAGCGTTAAAACATCAATTTCACATCAAAACCATGTATTTGATTACCTCCATTTTCACCTTAAATAGCCACCATCTTCTTCACATTTAACTTACTCTTTCAACCATCCTCAACCTTAAATCCTACACTAACCATGGCTTCCTCACATTCATTTTCCACAAACTTCATTAGAAGAACCGCTAGGATAAGTGTAAGACAACCCATATTCATTGATTTAGTCTCTACTCATGACACCTTTGCTAGAACACCATCACCTACTCAAAACCTCAATCACCACCATTTCCCATAGAGTTTTTAAACCCACTTGATTACCCACACATGCATAGTGCATCATGTTTATGTTGCTTTAACACAAGTAATGAAATTCACACCTTGTGTGAAGAGCTAAATTTCATGTTTTCCTACATTGAACAACATATCACCACTTCTTTCGCTCCAAGCTCAACACCAACCATCTAAACATTAGATTGTTTAGAAAACCTTACCAAATAATCTTACACATCTCTTTTGGGTTGAAGTAAGTTATAGGATTTTTTTTTTCTAGTTTTTTTTCTTCTAATTTATGTTTTCTTTTGTTGTAATGGTATTTTCCCTTATACTGGATTACACTATATGTAGTTTTCGGTTATTAATAGTTTCTTGTATAATTTGATATATGTGTTGTGATGGTTTGCATATCTATTTTTGGCATATATTTTTTAGCCAACATCTTGGTTATGATCTTGCTTATGATTGGATTATATATACTTGTATACTAACTCTTTTTTGTAGCACGTCATCATAGCTCGATTACTTGGTGCCCTCGGGAAGGAGGAATCCACCAAGGGGGAGCAATTGCACAAACTCTATCTCCAACAAGTCCCTTGAACTTTGATCTCTCACAACATCAATCTTTTGGCTTCGACAAAAAGGGGGAGAAATGTTTAAAAGTCATTACTAAAAACTTGTCCACAAATTTTTTTTCTTAAAATGAGTTTATATTTTTTCATGATCAAAAAGGGGGAGATTGTTAATACAAATAATGCGTAAAAATGTTATTTCTATTTTTTGATTTTTCTAAGTTTTGATAATAACAAAATATAAATACATTCTACGTAAAAGTGACACAAAATCACTTAAGGTATGAATAATGGATATTAAATATGATTAATGATGATCAAAGAAATGTCTTTTCATACACATTACACTTTAACACATTACTCAATTTTAATGTCTACAAAACATTTTTACAAAAGTTAATTTATAAATTATTTTTGCACAAGTAAAAAATGTTTTTATAAAATGTAATTTAGATTTAGCTTCTAGAAACATATCTTGCAAGATTATGAAATAATTTGTTAAGATTTACAAGCCTCCACAAAAGACAAATAGATGGATCCTGGAAGGGGACGACTTCCTTAAAGGGTCACGACTCCCTTATCAATAAGGGAACCATGGAGCCATGGAGGAGCATGTCCAGCTCTTGTTCGCCTATAAATAGTGGCTCATTTCCACACTTGCAAATTACCTCTTGCCGATATTTTTTTGCATTCTTTCTCAATTTTAAACCTTTCTTTCTTTGATCATTTCACTTGTTAAATCCATTTCAAGTGATCTAAAAACTAACCATTCTAGGTTCAAGAGAAGAACACAAGAAATCGTCAAGATTCAAGTGTTGTAGCGTTACTTCATGCATTTGTAACATTTGTTACATCATCATTGTTTAGCATCATACACCTTGTGCATAACCACATATCATACGCTATAGAGAGTTCCGGTTAGTATTTTGTCCAGAAAATACGAGTGTGTACCAGTTAGCATTTTAGTCCTGAAAATACGAGTGTGAAAGGTTGGTTCTGCCTCAACAAGAACTCGACATTTATCTTAGTGTAGGAAAATATTTTAAGCGATGTTGTACGGTTTTTTCTGCCTGAAGGGAGCTTGTTGACATAGTGTAGTGACCTCTCGAGTTAGGTACTCAGGGAGTGTAGTAGGGCGAAAGGGTGCTTCGTGACCGAACCACTATAAATCCTCATGTTTTGGTTTGGTCTTTCTATCTCTTACTTATTATCTTGCACTTTATTTATTATCTTGTATATTAGTTATTGTATTTGCATTCATGTTTATTTTTATATATATCGTGATTAGTTGATTTTCACACATACTTGAATCTGTTGTAAATGTAATGAACAAGAACACAAACAAGAACACAAGAATGAGAGAGGAAGAGAATTCTTATCATTAAGATGTATTCATAATGTTACAATAGGAGGTATTTATAAGGCATAGGAAAACCCTAACTTGTTAATCAAGATTAGGATGAATAGACATAAGCCCATAAGCCCATAATATTTTACAATACTCCTCCTTGGATATTCATCGTTCATTATACTTCATAGACTGCCTCATCAAAAACCTTATCAAGAAAAACCCAATGGGATAAAAAAAACTTGATGAAGGAAAAGAGTGCAATGTGTATAATGCTCCTCCTCCTCAATTTAATGTATATATTTCAAGCATCACATGCTAATCTTCTAAACGAGTTACTCGTATACTTTTGTTGGCAACAACTTTACAATGAAGTCAATCAAATTGATGATGTTACAAATAAGTCCTGCAAAAAATGACAAAATATATGTGTAGCTTCCAACCCAATATCAAATCAATTGGTTGGAAAGTATACAATGCATGTACAAATATTAAAAGAGAAAAATACACTCTCGTGACGCATATTAATTACAAAATTGGCATCCAAACCTCAATTGTACTTATGTATAGTACTTGAGGACCAATTATTTATTTGTGAAATGTGCAAAAGCAATTTATATAATATGCGTCCAAAATCATTTTGATCCGTATACAGATTCATTCAACTTTATCAAATAAATTTATTGAGAACTTTATTAATCGTATCTAGAAGTTGAAGTTGTAAGCCATGCTTGAGACATTACATATCCTTCATAGAATACGAGAGCTCCAATAAACCCAATTTTAAGGAAAAAATAGACATTTATCTCATAAAATATCAATAAGATATTTACATCCACCTCGAGATAATTTTTCTCTCAATAATCAACTTATTGTTTTGTAAATTTATTTAATTCACAATTCAAGTATTAAAACACATAACTTTAGAGCTCTTATTTCGGTTTAGCACAAAAACCGATTTATATCCAATATATTTTGCACATTCACGTATACGAACTTCAATTTTCAAGACTTTTAGTATTTGCAAGATACTAAGTCCTTTTATGTTGGCCAATCATTTCGTTGAACGCACATTTGGATATTAATTGATATTTGATCTTCATCATGCATAATAGCAAGCAATATATTGTATGTAGACAAATTTATCGATGTCGTTTTGTGTCGATTACATAATAATTCAAAACAAGATAGAATTTACTGAGATCTCAGTAGCTATCTGAGGTTCTTTGGAACCTTAATGTCTAGTGTCTCTTTATGAGACTATCATGGGGTCTTTTATACCTCGAACAACCATCTTGTTTTCATGCTCCATATTTTTCATCGAGGATTTTATTTGGAATCGATTTGTCTACCATGCTTGAGGCATGTCATAATAAAATAGTGTCCTTGAGGGACAATTTCTAATTAGAGCATGAATAGCTGAAATTTTGTTTTTGGCCAATTTTTATTTATGGCTATTAGATTATCCATTGAATAATCAATTCATACAAAATTTCTTTCGAGGATCAACAGAATATGATAATTCATTCTGAATTTGCAGCTACTTCTATCCTCCTGAAGGAATTATCCATCTTCTATATCCCATATATGTGCATTTAGGTGGAGTAAAATTTGCACAGAAAAAAAAAACAAAAATGGGATATGTTTGGTTAATAACCAAAACCAATTATAAAATGGAGGATTTATAATAACATATTGGCATGATGCTAATTTTGTTGTTGTGCATATTATAATATGGCCCCATACAATAACACAAGTTTTTCTCTCAGTTTCATTTGATAATTTAGAAGTAATTCATCGCATTTTCATGATGAAATACTTATTCTGGAATGTTAGGCTCGCATTGAGCTATTAATCATGCAAACTTGAGGTTGCAATTTAATGACCATTTAGACGATGCATCGATTTTAAACTCTAAATGGTTCATACAATGGATTTATATGCTTACATATATCCATTTGTTTTCTTTCCTAGTTGATAGCATAATAATCAACTTTCTTTGAGAGATAATAAAATTAGATTGAAGAATCTTATTCTTCTATAGCTTTCGCATCATTAATGACTCAGGATGGTATAACTGGTCATGCCAAAAATATTATAATTATTATTGCTCATAAACTTAAGTTTATGGCAATGATTAGCTTTTACTAATCTTTATATAATGCATGTCGAGGAAGATATAAAAGAATATAATGTATCTTTAATACTTAACTTCGTTTCTCATGACTATTTTATATTTCTTTTGTGGAGCAAAATGCGCTAGCACAGATTTTTAAATCTATGAATATAGTGTGTAATATCTTTGACACACTTGTATTTCATATACATCACATTGCATTTTTGCATAAATAGCATTTTTGTTTGCTCCTTTCTTATTGTATTTTCGCCACTACTAGTGGTTTGTCATTGTCATACTACCTCGACCATAGCATTTACCATGATAAATGATCTTTAACCATTTATCGTTACATTATGACATTCACATGAGGGAATGAGGATCTCATATTGATCATTTTATCTCATTCACTTAAGGGAATGGAGATATTTATGTTGCAACTTGAGGTTGCCAACCAGTTTCTTTTAACACCACAATATGGAGCAAATTTAGTAAACGGGTTTATCGTGTTTGTTCAAAACATGCCCATTTCTTTTATATCAAAGCATCGTTCTCGATATATGAGTATATTTGAGGCATTAACCATCTCATCGCATTTTTTCTTTTCATCATTCAGATGTACTAATTAATATTGCGAAAAATGTGCTCGTATTTGCAAGAATCTCTTGCTTATGATGTGCAAATATTTCTTTTAGATTTTGACATTCATTTAACGGATCTTTCACCGTTATATATTTTCTTTTTAATTCAGAAATAACACTGAAATTGTGAGACCGAACTAGCTTATGCTTTTTTTTTTAATGCAGCTTGAGGTGCATACAATCATAGCGAGATTTTTGGGAATATTACTTGCTTCAACTGCACTTGACTTTATGTGAAATCTTGGCGCATAAACAACTAGTTTATGACCTCGCATTCTTCGATTGCACTTGACTTTACATTAAAGTCGAATAATATGGATTTGTTTCTTCAATGAAATTTAAATAAGCACTTTTATGGCTTTCACATAGTTCAATATAAATACCATGAAATTCTGTTATTTGATTCTCTTGAGGAAATCATTATGAAACTTGAGGTTTTATTTTCTTTTCTAACATAACATGAGGTTATGCTATTGATTCTATGAATTGAATCAAATTAGAACTTGAGGTTCTAATTGTTTTTTTTTCTTCGTTAACATAACATGAGGTTATGTTATTTTGATTATTTCTTTATAGTCACAATAGAACACTTATTGTTCTCGTTAACTATAAGAGAATTTAAGAGAATAATTGCACATTAGCCTATAGTATTATCATATAATAAAACATATCCATTTATTAATGAAGTTGCATAATTTGCAAAACACATGCATGCCATCACTCAATTAATCAAAGGCCTTATAAGCGCACAAAAACACTGATAAATAAGGATATACTTTATAGCACACTTTGAATCAACTAAGATATATTTTTCTTATACTTAATAGCTCAATTATTCTTTGGCAACCATAACAATAATGTTGCAAACTTCACAATAATTTCGGCTTATATTTTCTCCTTCGTTCATGATCCGACATCATACACAAAAAAATGCTCATATTCACAAAAATGATGCTCACATTCACAATGATAACAAATGATGCTCACATATTATATTTGTCATTTTCAAGATTTTCATTCTTGTATTTCCGTTTACTCCTAACTCAATATGCCACTTTATTGACATGTCGTGTTCTTATAATATGCACCATAGTATTTCCCTTAACCACGTCGACAATTATGCTGCTTGATGCCTATTATGTGATCATGTTCAATTTCACAAGACGGAACATTATCATGTAAAAGACGTGTTTAATGATATTTATTTAATAGTTCATTATTTTATGCGGCCACAGTTAAATAATAGTCTAAAATTTATCTAGACAAAACTTTTCACAAACTTTTCCTAGATAATTTTCTCTGCAATATATTAACCAATAAGTGATTATTACACGAGCAAATAATTTTTTTTTTCTTTTAACTTATTTATTTGCGACGAGCTTTAAGGAGAATTATCTAGTTTCCACATTAACCACTTTAATAATATTTCTATGAGTGCAACATTGGTTATATTTGCATAGAACAAACCTTTAACACTCTGAATACATTATTTAACATGCTTTTTTTTTATAAAGACAAATATTAACAGCTCTAGACTTTCTTAAAAACTAACATTGTTGACCATGTCCTATTAGCGTAAACGAGTCATCTACATTCAAGGATCCTGTCAATAAGTCATTAGCCTTAAAACAAATCCAAGGTCTTCTTTATGAAGCTCTAGGCGTACCTCACATATGATGATTATATCAAATTCTTACACATCATAAACAGTAAGACTTGCAATTAGCCGAAAACACAATACAAACAAATATATTTAGATGTGATATTAGTAAAATAATTTAGACCTCTTTTTCAAAGTTGAAATATAACAAGAAGTAATATACGCAAGTAATTTTGGTTCAAACGGATAAAAATAAATAATTTTTTGCTCTTTAATAATATACAAAAGATTTATGTATGACAAAACATATTGCCAATTAATTGGTAAACACCAGTAAACATATTGCCAATTAATTGGTAAACACCAGTAAACGTTATTGGTGTATGAATGATAGAATCTAAATAAAATAACAACAAATATCATCTCCTAAGTTAAACAAGTCAATATTAGCCGTGCAATCTATTTTATATAATAAACGAGAAAACTTTACAAGCCCCCTAAAGCATGTCCTGCAATAAATTCGCTGATGTGTCTCTCTTCCCATTGGTTGTGCATTTATGCCGTACAACTCCATAGCTGCAGAAGTTTTGAATACATTGGTATCAAGAGTAAGGTCCATATATTTGGTAAGTAATTATATCATTGAATTACGATTCCTCAATCTAATCATTTTAATCGAAACCTTCATTTAATTCATTTAGGGCTAAACATAATGAATCGATTCTTAATTTGTTCAAAACCAAATCAAATCCGGAAAACCCCTAAAGTTGGCAATGATCTTGATTGGAGGCAACCCTATTATTGGTTTCGATTGTAAGTTCTTTTTTTTTTTTTTTTCATTTTAGGGCTAATGAGGTTTATGTATAGATCGTGCAATGTTCAATTTGGTTGTTTGTATAGATTATATGTGATGTGTGATGAATTGCTTTTTTTTTTTTTTTTTTTTTTTTTTTTTTTTTTATTTTTTTATTTAGCTCAATATATTTTATTTGATTTAGTTCAGTTAAATTGTTTTGATAACCATGTATTTGCGTCTACTGATTTTTATGTATTATTTATGGCTAATGATTTTGGGGGAAAGTTATTTTTGGAATATAGCGTTTCTTGATTTAATTTTAGGAAGCATACAATATTATGGTGATTTGGCTATAATTCAATCACAATATTGAAAAGCTTCTAAAAATATTTTTTTCCCTAATTTTAGGTATTTAGCTATATAATGGGGAAGAATTTTGGCCTAAATGTACACATCCTTCTTCCCAAACCAAAAGTTCTGTATCATAAAAAACTATGGCTCAAATCGTGAATGAGTACATCAACGATCTTTCTGCTGTTAGAGATAATATCAAACTCCGCGTTCGATTTCTGCGAACTTGGATGCAACCTGTATTTGGGAAACCAAATATCAGTAATATGGAGCTTATAGTCATGGATGAACAGGCAAGTCATTATTATTATTATTTTTTTGTAACATTTCAAACAGATTATAAAATATGTTGCCATATAGAATATGTAATGATAGATATCTTTTAAACAGGCTGCCAGAGTTCAAGTTCAAATATGTCAGAGATTGGTTAACCAATACAAACATCAGCTTGAAGAGGGAAACGCTGTCATGCTTCAGCGTTACTCTCATGGCAAGATACAACCAAAGTATCGGATTGTAAAAAAAAGGCCTACGCCTATCATTCCTATCGAACACGATTGTTGAAAAGTGTGTTGACTTTTCTGGATCTATGTATGGTTTCGACTTCCGTCATTTTAACACCATAACTAATCTTACAGTTGAAGAGGATTCACAGTTTGGTAAGTGTTGACGTGTCTTATACTAAACTTTTTAAGTATGTACCACGCAAACAGAAGTGTTGTGTAACATTTGGTACGTTTGTTTTAACTTGTGCAGATGTGATAGGCCAGGTTGTCGCTTGCGATGATCTGGACTTTTTTGATAAGAATGGCAAATCTGGCAAGAAGAAATCTCTCACCCTTCTTGATGCAGAGTAAGTGAAAATTGTATATTAGCCAGGTTGATATAAATGTTCACTTTAAATATAACTTATAACCAGTTATGTTTGTCATTGCAGAGGCAACGAAATGAGGTGCACTCTCTGGGGATCATTTGCTCAGCAGTTTTCAGACTTTTTGAATGAATGTGCTGATCATACCAAGATAATTGCAGTTCTTCATCTTGGAATGATGAAGATGTGGGACGGTAAGTTTTTCTGCCTCTAAGATAGGTGATCACATAATCTATTTGAATTATCATATCACATCTAACCATCTAAAATTTTTATTTACATAGCAAAAATTGGAGTGCAGATTGGGTATAATGCCACAAAGTTATTCCTTTTTAACGGAAAAGAAAGTATAACAGCATCAGAGTTCTCTGACGTTGAGGAGTTTAGGCAAAGGTGTGTAAAAAATTCTTAACCGATAAACTCCCATGCTAAATGTCGCCCAGTTCAAGCAGATTTATTGTTCTGTATTAGGCATAGCAATGCATGTGTATGTCTGAAAAACCTTTTTAGCAATATCATGTGAAAAAAACTCAACAAATCCGTATCCATTTGAAAATCTAGTCTCCTTATTGCGAATTAAAGGCTTTTTTTTTTATGATGTTCAAAAACACAAACGAGATACATGACTCAATCTTGGTTTTCTCATTTAGTAGCCTGGATTGAGATCATCTTTTTTTTCTCAATGTTATGGTGTGTGGATTGAGACCATCTTTTTAATTTACTCATATATTTAATTCTCTTAAGCCATTCAACATTAAGGGTACCTTTTTTTTTTTTTTTTTTTTTTTTTTTTTTTTTTTTTTTTTTTTAAGGGTACCTTTTTGTTTTTCTGATGTAGTAGCCTGAATAAATATTGTCTTTGCTTATAAATGTTCCGAGTATAACTGAAAAAAATAATGAAATGAACTGGAACAACTACTGCTCCGTTTGTTGTAAAGTATATTTATAAATACATAACAAGGTTCTCACTATTTTAAAGAACACATATAATAATATCAATGTATGTCTAATTTAAGTATGTTGTATCAAACTTCTTAACCGATAATATACTATCGAAGAAGATACTGTGTCTTATAATTTATAGGGTTTACAATCACCATGTGTCTAAATTACAAATAACTATTACATACCATTTCATGTACAGGTTGCTTGGTAGCCAGCCAGAGGACAAGTCTGAACATACTACCTCACGTATCTCGACTTCTTCAAGATACTCTACGAAGTATGATTTCGTAACCAAATATCCAATGATACAAATTGTCGAAATATTGGATGTTAAACAGGTACGACATACACATGGTGTCAGAATACTATCATTTAGATTATTTTCCATTTAAAGAATGAATCTAATGAATGGAATCGTATGAGGTCTGAATATGTGTAACTGTTTTGGGTCATGAACCTTATATGGTTTTTTTTTGTTTTAGGGTGAGCCGTCTGTCATCGTTGGCACTATATGTGCAATAATAGAAGAAGATGGGTGGTGGTACCTTGGTTGTGGCAAGTGAAAAAAGAAGGTTGTTAAGGCCAGTGATATCGTGAATCTGGAAGCTGAAACAACGTAAAAAGAAAACGGTGACCAGACGGAATGGTATTGCACTAAATGCTCCGTTGTTTGTTCCAGCCTGAAAACTCAGTGAGTTTTCCTGACTAAACCGTATCTATAAATTACATGAGTTCACATCCTAAACAGTCTTATAAGTTATAACCATTTCGTTTGTTATTTAGGTTCCGTGTACAAATACGTGATCAGGATGCAACGGGGACATGCTCTTTGTCCCTATTTAACGATGAAGTGCAAGCATGTGTGGATAGATCTGCATACCAACTGTGTGACAAATATGGGAAGGTACATTCACAATTAAAAAGTAATTTTGGATATTGGTAGACAAAAAGTAACACATTTTATTTTTTTAACCGTAACAGAGTGATAATAGTAGTGTGCCGCCTGAGATTACAAATATGATCGGTACCAAATACGCCTTCAAGGTGTTCATGGATAAGTTCAATGCAACAAAGTTGTTGACTGTTTTTAATGTCTTGTGTATGTTTGCTGATACATAAATTATTGAATCGTTGCAAGCGTCTTCTACACCAGTCAAGGTACTAACTCAATTGATGTCCACCAATGTATTTGTTTATTTTGTTCTCATTTATTACGGATGGTAGCTTACAAATTAATTTATTTGTTTTAGCAGGCGGACAATGAAGCCACCAGTGTCAGTGTCCCAGTTGTCACACCATTTGTGAGTTTAATTACTTATAAAATGTAACAACCTGTATTTTGCAATGTTGTTACATAAATCCTCTGTACTAACTATGTGTTTCAATGTGCCAAGGATTTGGAATCGCAGACGGATGACAACACAACTCCAACAAATGCAGACAAAATTGGTTGTAAGAATAAGCGTCCAGCAGACGATGAAGCTGACGGAAGCATGTCTTCTAATGGTAAAAAGGCAGCCGTGCAAATAAAGGTGGAGAAAGAGTAACGAATGACTTCGTTGCATTGTCGATGTCTTATGGATAATTTTGGTTTTAAATAAATCTGTTTGGACAACTTTTGTTAACTCTTTATGGTTTGGGAGTCCCAACCAATTTTACGTTGTTATCGGTTAAGAATAAATATTGTCGAACAATATTCATGAATGGCCACTCTCTTCATTTTGAATGGTCATTCAGTTATATGGATGTTTATGAATGTCTGTTTTAACAAATGTTTATGCCATGTTTTACCATTTATGTTTTTTATTTTCTGTTTGCTTATTTCGGCATTTCCATCTTATTTCTCTACTTTTTAAAATTTTGTTTTCATAAAAGTTTTTCATTTTTAGCTTATTATTAAGTTCCAAAAAGAAAATTTACAAAAAATTAAAAAGTGGGAATCTGGGAATCCAAGGGTGAGCCTGAGGCTCGAACCCCTGACCTCAACCAGTATGAACCACCTTATAATACACACCTTAACCAACTGCTCCCTTGGGTCTTTTCTGTTAAGGGTTGCATAGATTGTTGGGAATTATCACAAGGTACGAAGAAGACTTAGTGAAGAACAGACTTAAGTTAAGTCTGGTAGCTATGATATTAAGTCTGGTTGTTAGTTAAGTCTGTTTGTAATAGTTAAGTCTGGTAGTTATGTTAAGTCTTGTTGACTTAATAGTTAAGTCGGGTCAGTAAAGTTAGGAAAGTTTGTTAGTATTAAGTTAGGAAAGGATATGTATGAGTTAGGTATCTTTATAGAAGATACGTAAATATCTTTTCACACGGTTTTGTAATTAGGGTTTCCTTCAAGTATAAAAGGAACCCTAAGGATCATTATTATGTACGTACGAATTGTGTGAGTTAGTGAAATATACGAAGTTAGTGATAACTCTGTGTTCTTCATTGTTCTTGTTAATTTTCCGCGTTAACACTAACAATTGTGTAAGAGTTTCTCACTTGGATTGATTTGGATTTATTCAAGTCATCCACTAAGTAATCAAAGGCTACTTAGAGATCCATACAATACGTAGACCAACAAGTGGTATCAGAGCCTTTAGAGAGACTCTGAATTCGAAGAATACAACACCACAAACAAATTCTCAATCAATTCACTCTACACAATGTCTGGCCTTGAGCGGCCTATCAACACTGAAACTTTTTCATACCATAACAGTGAGGATGAGAGATCAAAACATGAAGAAGAAAACCCTGAAACCAGCACCTCTAAATCACAACCAACCATCCCTACAACCACCACCATATCCAACATTAAGCTTCCAATACTGAAGAGAGAAGAATATGATATATGGGCCATGGAGATGGAACATTACTTGGAGTACATTGACAGTGAAGTTTGGAAGGGTATTCAGAAGGGAAACTCAAAGAAAAGGGTTTCAGTTGGTACAGATGGGCAGATTAGAATATTACCACCATTGACTGCTGAGGAGATACGGGCTGTGGAAAATGAGAAGAAGGCCAGAACCTTGCTGCTTATGGCTATTTCAAAGGAGCATCTACAAAGGTTTCATGGTATGAAAGATGCCAAGGAGATTTGGGAGGCCATTAAGAAACGTTTTGGAGGGAATGCAAACTCTAAAAAGATGTAGAAAGCTGTTCTTAAACAGCAATTTGAAACATTCAGTGTGTCAAAGGCTGAAGGATTGGAAAAGGGTTATGACAGATTTCAACATCTTCTGTCACAACTAGAGGCACATGGTGCTGCTGTATCTGATGAGGATGCCAATCACAAGTTTCTTAGGTCTCTACCTCAAGAATGGGCAAATGTGTCAATGACTATGAGGATGAAGGATGAAGTTGACTCAATGACCCCAGATGACCTGTACAACAATCTTTGGATTTTTGAAAGGGACATCAATGAAACCACTCAGACATCTCCTAGTTCTTCAAATGTTGCTTTTGTGTCTCAAAGCAAAGGCAGCACTTACAAGGTTAAGTCTGGCAGTGTTAAGTCTGCTGTTTATGAAGCTTCTACAAGGGAAAGAACTGCTCCTACAGGCTTTGCAGATGAGGTGATTCACTCATTCTTCGCCAATCAACAAGAAGATAAGAGCTTCATCAGTGAAGATTTGGAGCAGATAAATGATGCTAAGGTAGAAGAGATGGACATCAAATGGCACATTGCCATGATTGCTCTGAGGGTAAAAAGGTTTCAAAAGCAGTATGAGAGGTCTATTAAGTTCAATAACAAGTCTCCAGTTGGGTACACTAGAAGGACAGTTGAATGCTACAATTTTCATAAGCATGGACACTTTGCTAGAGACTGCACAGAGAAGTCTACTGATGGGTATAGGAAGAAAGATGAACAAGATGACAAGCTGGAAAGGAACCAGATGAGTATGGTGACATTGGAAGCTGGAGCTATTAACTGGAATGAGCACACAAAGGAGAATGAAGAGTCCAGTCATGCACTCATGGCCATTGGTTCTAGTAATGAGGTACCATTATGCTCCGAATTATGTACTGATTCCTATAATCATGTTAAAGCTTTGTGTGATGAGCAGTTAACACTGATAGGTGACCAAGAAGCACAAATTTTAGCTTATAAAAATGCTCTAAAAACTTTAGAAGCACAAAAAGGCACCCTTCAGAAACAACATGCTGATTTAAATGAAAAACTATTCTTTCAGGCTAATAAAATATATGAACAAGATGAAAAAATTAAAAGATATAGACAACTTGGCCTAAGAATACAAAAAGAGAGGGATGATTTGAGAAAACGTGTTGATCAGTGGAATAACTCTAATAACAATCTGTTTAAATGTTGGGATTCTCAAGTGAAGTCAAATAAGAAACATGGCTTAGGGTATGAGGAGGATGAGAAAAAGGCTATATTTAAGCATAGAGAGGATGATTATGAAGGTAAACCTTTGTATAATAGGTTTGTTAAGGCTGATGATTTCAAGGGAGTTCCACACCCATTAAGTGGAGACTATACTCCTCTTGAAAAAGAGGAGTTAGATGACTCTCTATTTGTGTATGGAAAAAGAGGTCCTCAAATGCCTGAGTCAACCACCTCAGAGGACAAAACTAGTGAGTATTCTACTTGTCAATCTAATGACACTAAAGGATCCATTGGTGATGTCTCTGACCACTCTAAGTCTGAGTCAAAAAGTGAAGTAAAAGAGAGTCCTGAACCTAAGATTGTTAAGTAAAGTGAACCTATTGTGACTGAACCAAAACCCCAAACAGTTAAACTTAGTTGTGTCAACCACATAAAATCTCCTAGGGAATCTGTTGCAATGAATGAGTCACCCAAAAATGATAGAGTTCACAGAGAAGTTAGGAGTAGTTACACTTACACTCCTAAGAGATGTTTTGTTTGTGGAAGTCTAAGTTACTTGATTAGAGATTGTGACTTTCATGAGAAGAGAATGAAAAGAGAGGCTGAGCTTAAAAGAATGAATGTGAATACTGGTAATGTCAATAGTAAACCAGTGTGGAATAAGGTTAACAGAGTCAATCATGCCAACCAATTTGTCCCCAGACCAGCCCAACATGTTAACTCTACCCGACCAAACTTTAACATTAATTCTGGTAGACCAAATATTAAGTCTGGTTTGAGGAACTTTAATTCGGGTTGGCAAAATTTAAACTCTGTGAGGCCTAAAGTCAATTCTGGTTATACTAATCAAATGAGACCCAGACAGCCTTTCCACAAACCACAGGTGAATACATATAATCAAAGAAACCATTTTCATAAATCTTATTCACCTGTGAGGAGACCAATTGCTAAGAATACAACACAACCTTCAAATTCTAATGCTGTAAAGGGTAATGGAGGTTATGTTGTTAAGACCTCAGCATGTTGGTCTTGGGATCCATTCAAGAATGAATACACCTATAAATCCCAAAGCAACAGTAGATCAGTTTCATATAAGACTTTTAAATATGTTGATCCACAAGGCGGACCCAAGCCTACACAGGCATGGGTTCCTAAGAGAAACTAACTTCTCTTCTTTTTGTGCAGGATCATCCACTCAGCTATATGGGAGATAAAGGAATTTTTGACAGTGGGTGCTCTGGGCACATGTTTGGTAACAAGGAGTATCTGAAGGATTTCCAAGAATTCAAAGGAGGTTCTGTTACCTTTGGAGGAAGCAAGGGGCAGATTACTGGAAAAGGAAGAATCATTGTGGGTAATTTAGAATTTGACAATGTATCTTTTGTAAAAGAACTTGGGCAGTTTAACCTTTTCTCTATATCACAAATATGTGATACGCAGCATAAGGTGCTTTTTACTAAAATTGAATGTCTTGTATTGACTCCGGATTTTAAGATGCCTGATGAACATCAGATCCTTCTTAAAGTTCCTAAACAACACAACATGTACAATTTTGATATGAAAGCATCTGAACCTGCAAAAGGTTCTGCCTGTTTGCTTGCAAAAGCTACTTTGAATGAATCTAAGTTGTGGCACAGAAGGTTAGGTCATGTAAATTTCAAGAATATGAATAAGCTTGTGAAAAATAATTTGGTTAGAGGGTTACCATCAAAAGTGCTTAAAAATGACCAAACCTGTGTAGCTTGTAACAAGGGTAAACAACATAGGGCATCATGTAAGGCTAAGTTAGATAGGTTAATCACTGAGCCTTTGCATACCTTACATATGGACTTGTTTGGCCCTACATCTGTCCAAAGTATAAATCATGCTAGTTACTGCCTTGTCATTACAGATGATTGTACTAGATATTGTTGGGTGTTCTTTATGTCTAGGAAGGATGAAACCACACCTTTGATTCAAACTTTCATTAGGCAGATTGAAAACCTACTTAATAAAAGAGTTAAAATCATTAGGAGTGACAATGGCACTGAATTTAAGAACAAGAGCTTAATAGAGTTCTGTGGTAATAGAGGAATAAAACAACAGTTTAGCAATGCTAGAACTCCACAGCAGAATGGTGTTGCTGAGAGAATGAACAGGACACTAATTGAGGCAGCTAGGACTATGCTAGCAGATTCACTTTTACCTACAACCTTTTGGGCAGAAGCAGTTAGTTGTGCCTACTACATCTTTAATAGGGTTAGAGTGACCAAGCCTCAAATCAAAACACCTTATGAGCTTATGTTTAGCCATAAACCAATTGTTAGCTATATAAGGCCATTTGGGTGTCATGTGACTATTCTTGATACACTCAGTGTTCTAGGGAAGTTTGAAGGAAAGTCTGATTAAGGTTTTCTAGTTGGGTATTGTCACAACTCGTAATTTTAGGTCATTTTCCAAACCCCGATAATTTACTATTCATGAGTTACTATTCATAAAACACTGTTCACCAATCACTATTCATTATTTCACTATTCATCGTTTTTGAAGCCAGTTTGAGACTTTGAGAAGTCGTCAAAATTTTTACTATTCACATGACACTATTCATTCTCGGAGGGAAATCACTATTCATGGGCATCATTCATCATGTCGTAAACTAGGTTTACGAGTATTCAAATGCGCGTAACCAATTAGGTTTAGTTGCGTATTCATGCATCATCAGTAAGGACACATCATACAGACTAGAGTAGTCTGCATATCATCAGTAATATCAGTACCATACCAGTTCATGCATGTGTCTGTGTGATTTTTATTAACGTATGCTTAATTGTTTAATTAACGTTACCACTCAGTCATTTCTATCAACAGTAAACAAAATACTCCAGACAATGATCCTAGTACATTTTCAAGCTAATTATAATGATATAGAGATTATATTATTACTTTACCCGGTGTTTTTAAATCAATCGTTACATTTTTCATTTGACGCTTATAACTCCGTCGGTTTACGAAATTTCAATCCGATTATCATTCTAACACCCGATTCTTGCAAGAAACATGATTTTACAATTTTTACAACTTCGTCGTATCTCATTTCACCTCGTCACGAGTTATTTCTAGTTAACTCGGTACCCGATAACACCCAATGTATACACAAATTAACTAAATACTTACACTAATGGGACACTTGGCACAATTTCATCAAACCCTTCCTATTTAACCCATGTGTGCCGCCCCCTACCCCCTAATTTAGCTTAATACCTCCAAAATGCATTAATGGAATTAGTACCCATTTATTTAGAAATCCACTAACACAAACACATACTATAAACAATTAACTAGCCATTTTAGATCAAACCCTCTCATCCCTTCATCACCCCAATCGGCCACAACCATGAACACCATCCAAATCCATAGATTTTTCAAGAACAAAGCATAAACATACTCCATTTACTATCCTAGTTAAAGTCTTGTGATCAAAACCTCATGTTATTGCACCTTTCTCATCAAATCACTCCAAGATTGTAAGTAAACTTCAAGAACATCTTTTGATCTTTTCATTCTTTTATTTACTTCATATGATCATGTATTTTCAAGGTTATACTAGTTACTTTTGCAAGTTACTTATGTTTTGATACCATTTTGTTTATAAACTATCACAAACACTAGATCTATAAGTTTCACTAATAACCACATGAGATCCACCAAGATTGGTGATGTTTAGGACTCCATGACACCCTAAGAAGGTGTATGGTAGGATTTGCAAACTTGTGGAGTTGATTTGAGGTGGTATGATCAAGATTAGAACCATAGAAATGAGTTTTTAAAACATATATATACCTACTGTCCGAAATCGTGTAAACTGGAAAACTAGTAATTTTTGGCATATTTTGGCCTTCATATTCAGAAATTTCTTTCAAAAACGAAACCGTGGCCGCAAGAATCACTAAAATCCGACTTATAACGAAGGAGATATGATCGTTCGAAGTTAGGCGACGAAAACTAATTTTCTGAAAATAAGCGTGCTGTTAGCCGAACTTTAAAGGACAAAACGAGGTGTTAGACGTGATCTAGACGACCCGACCCATTGAGATTATGTTAGTTCATGTTATGACGAATCCGTGGATATAAAGAACATAGAAAACGAGCTTATAACGACCGAGATATACACGTCCGAAGCCGACGAACTCTATTCTATTTTGTTAGCCCTAATAGAAAGTATTTTTCTAAGTATATACGTTAACATTTTTACAAGCCATTACATTGATAGCCGGTTTTCTATCTATTCAAGACGCGTATGATCAAAAGTCCAATAACACGACACGAAAAACTTGTAACAACGTTTTATTTTCAAGGACGTCAAATTCATTCACAACACTTAACGTGCAATAATTCGCGACTAGTTTTTGCGAGGCCTTTTTGGATATATTTTCACAAGTATGAAAAGTATTGTTTTGCGAATAAAACATTATATTTTCCAATAGAACACCAAACAAGGATCATGGAGTGTAGTTTTAACATATTTACGCGAAATGTGGTTTATAACTTAACAAGACGTCAAAACGTATTTTTCGACGATAAACATTGTTTTCAAAACATTCGAGTGGTATCGATAACATACGTGTTTGCATGAGTAACAACATTTCATTTGCTTACCTAAGATCATATCATTCATGATAGGTCGCGGTTAGGAACCGAGCCTCATCTCATCATATCCATTGTGATCATTGTTGCTATATCATATCAGGTGAGTTTTCATAGCCCCGTTTTAAATTGTTTATTGATTTCTAAACTCTCGGGGGAGAATACATTGCACCATTTTTATATGCGGACCAAAGTATACAAACTCATTACATTGCTTAAGTTACATCATTGCCCAGATTAAAGTCCCCTTATATTATCATGAACCGTTAATTGTTAGTAAGCGAGAGTGAGTGGATAGATTTATTGAGGGTGACTCCTCCGTTCGGGTTGGTAGCACCAACTGGTCAAACGAACGCATTTCATTTCTGTCATATTTGAGTGATTGGCAAACACTCGGTTGGGGCATTTCATTCAGTCTAGCTTCGGGGTCATGAGCTTAGAGCTAATGTATCATTTTTATGTGGCATGGATTTGTCATACACTTTATACTTGTGGTTTCCGTACGATATTTCATTTACATAAACCTATGATCTCACCAACATTTTTGTTGACCATTTTTAGCAATGTATTTTCAGGTAATTAAGGTATCGCATGTTGGCTTGCATATGGACATCATGGAGTCGCGGAGTCGACGCGTCTCACTTTATATTTTATGCACTTATCCATCGTTTGAATTGTATGAACTTGTTTTCTGAAAACTTGTTTCACCTTTTGGGACCTAGCTTTATAACTCTGAATGTTTTTAAATAATCAAACGATGTATTTTCTAAACGACACTTTAGGTCATTCAATATAACTATAACTTTGGTGCTATGACCAGTCGTGCCCCTGAATGACTTATTCCGCTGCAAGTCACGAAATTTGGGGGTGTGACAGATTGGTACCAGAGCAAAGGTTATAGCGAACTAGGTTATTCATTATACCCTAGACTATAGCTGCACCATCATAGCATCTCATCATTGTGGCATAAGTGCATATTCATTATATCACATGTAGTGATTGCGATTTCATACATATATCATTTCATCATAACCCACATTGTGTAGATGTTTATTTACTTTTATTTCACATCTGTTGTTTCAGTGATGTCTTCGGATTCACACCCTATTGTTATCTCGTCTGACTCTGAGTCAGTGGACGATACTTCTTCACTACCCTCTATCATACTAGAGTAAGTTTCATCACCATCACTACCCACTATCATTTTATCATCAGTGGAGCCTACTCCACAGTCTTCACCAGTTATGTCAGAGGCCAAGACAGAACCCTTGGAGGAGGGGGAAGTCGTACCTACACCACCAGTTTCACCTGTGATCCGTCATGGTCTGATGCGTGCGCGTGTCGTTGCGGTTTAGCAGTATTAATGCCTACTCAAGTTTTAAATTTATATTTAGCCGACTTATCAATAACACACACACTTAACGAGCAGTGTACCCGGTCAGTATAAATATAATGGTAAGTAGAGTGTCGATCACTAAGAGTGTAACGTATTATCTAGTTATTCTAGTCAGTATTTTAATATCTTAAGTTAGCTATACAACCTAATCTAACGCAAGGGGGTTCAGCCTGAGAGACTGGCACGGTTTGGTTATGATTAAATATAAACTAAACTAATGAGCACGAATCAGTGATTAGCACACACGTACACAGATAGATACTTGAGACAATAAGAAGACCTGTCCTGATAATTAAGTAGCTTGTCACTTGTTTTATTGCTAGTTTTATATGAAGTGTATATAATTAACCCTTTCTCGTTGGCTCTAATCTTATCGGCGGGTAAACCCTTAATGATCACTTATGTCTATCCCACTATCCTAGAATATTGAGCATTTGTGATGCCCACGTTTCATATACGCTAGAATAGATAGGCGAGGAAGGGGCATGGCGACCCAAGCAATGCTCAGCTAGACACAGAGGTTATCAATGCACTAATAAAAGTCACCAAAGACATCAACATATAAACTTTAATTAATGGGAAAGCAATTTTAAGGGTTGCCCATGATTTTCCGTAGTCACATGAAATCGGCCCATCAATCCTGATGAATTAAAGTGTACTAATACAATAAAACAAAACTACTTAATGAATTGAATACATGCAGGACCTTCTTACAGCTCTTGTATCTTCGTTCAGGGTGTGTCTTGTGCTGCTAATACGTCTGAATTCGGCTTAAGGGTTTCTGTCAGTGTCTTCCAAAAAACTCTCGAAATTCGTCTGGCCTTGGGGTATTTATAGTTTCTGTCTGAGGGTTAGATGCGGCGCATAGATAAGTAGATGCGGCGCATTGACTTAACTTCGCGTGGGGTCCAAGATTAATATATTCAGGAATATTCGTACACCGCCTTAAGATGCGGCGTAACTCCATTTCTCTATGCGGCGCATGTCCTTTGCTGTCTTGGATCGTAACTTGTGAAATCTTGATAGTGATACGCCGTATGTAAGAAGTATGTTGCGGCGTATCTGGAGCAGAATGATCTTGATTTTGTACATTTCAGTAGACTCTTAACATCTTGCTTGTTTTGCTCCATAATTAGTCCAAAATCGCCAAGTTTCACATAATACTTGTTTTTACCTGAGAATTACAAAAGTAAACATTAACGTATCAATTCTCATATATAATATAATAAAACAAGTCAAATAAATAGGATAAATGATGATAATAAAATGTACTTATTTGAGTTCATCAAATATCCCCCCACTTGAACTTTACTTGCCCCTAAGTAAACCTTAGAATAAATCTTATGAAAATGTATCCTAAAAGATGTAGGATTTATTTTTATATTTAAGCATGTATTCGTTTTGTCATAATTGCACAACCAAACACTTAACGAATTAGAAATAAAATAAAATAAAATATTTCGATAAAAGAAAATCTAATCGTTTAACTGTCCAGTCGTGACGAATATTCTATCATAAGCTTGGCAAGTATACGCATCTCCCCCACTAAAGCCAAGGAATAACAAGTCTAAAGCGGTAAAAAGGGTTTGTTGGTTAAGGGTTAATCATTCTTCTTAATCTCTATCGATCTCACATTCCAGAAAAGGCGACAAAATCACAAATACATGATCGAATCCACGACCACGATACTTGCAATTGCTCAAATCCTTAACTCGAATAAGCTAAAGATAGGACCAAGTAATCTTCACCAATAATATTATATCAAAAAGGGCAACAAAATCATAAATACATAGACGAATCCACGACTACGATACTTAAGATTGCACAAATCCCTAATCTCAATAAATCAAAGGTTTGGATAAAGAATGATATAGGGTATGGATAATATTTGGGATACAAATTGGTGTAAAATGAAAAATAAACAAAACAGATAAATTAAAATCCTAAGTGTGGTAAATTACTTTCCCAACCATCCCATGAATAAGACTCATATCATTGAATAACTCACGCTTTAACACTTGAAACACACGCTTTAGTTAGACACGAATTATACTCAACAAGATCTCAATCAAAGAATAACCTTAGTTGGCGTTCCCATAACGGCCAACTCCCATTCAATCCATAAATATAATATACAACAAATAGTGGTGATATCGCCCACTTAATACAAAACTTTACATAAGTTGGTTAAAACAAACTTCCAACTTTTCCTTTTTCTTTTTCTTTTTTTTTTCTTTTTTTTTTAACATCATAAGTGTAAAATTCCACAACTTTCTTATTACTATCTTTCCGGATAATTTTTCCATACTCTTCATACTTTCATAAATAACTGTAATAGTGAAAGTAGTAAACACACGAAAAATAAACTCGAAGATATACAATATTTACTTTCATGCCAATTGCATTGTGCAATTTCCTGACTCAACCAAAGATAATGAATTACGCACGCAAACACAGGTAATGTAAGGAAACACACTTTGCCTAAAGCAATTAACTAACCACGGATTTTAATCTACAGGGTAGGCTAAGGTGTAAGGGTGTAACGAAACATTATAACAAAGGTGTAAGAAAAGAAAGGAATGGCTCTGAGTGTTTTTCTAGGGGTATCTTACTCTAAAAGTGAGAGTAACAAAAGGTTTATACTGGGGTTAACTAACCAATGTAGTTAGTTAATATAACATAACATATAAAGGCTATTTGGGTGTAATCCTAGATATTTACCAATTTAGACAAGTCATTCCAATTATATAGATAATACTTATTATGGTGGTCTCGAATAGTATACAAGCCAAGTTCTAAAGTTTACAAGTCACCGGCACACTCATAGATTTGTGAATTTTGATAAGTTCACAATTTTTGGAAATAATGTTATGTGTGCAGCTATGTAATTTAGACTTTAAACAAAAACATGCTAAAAATTTTAAATTTTGATATATTAAGCACATTTTAAGCATATTTTGAAAAAGTTTAGGACAAGTAAGTGTTCTAATTCTCCAATCCCCCCACTTAAGTTAAACAACGTCCTCGTTGTTTGTGTCAAAGGTTAAAAACTGGAAAATAAAAGAATTAGAACAGAAAAACTCCCCTGAGATTTGCTCGGTATGATCCTCCTTTATTCGTATAAGAGCAAAAATAAACTTTCTTGTGGATTAGAACGTTTAAGCTTCATAGATGATGTATCCACAGAAATGCAGGAATCTATAATACCATTCAGACTTTAACACACCTGAATTAAGAAGGTTCAAACTTGCATAATACATTAGTAGTTAGTAAAAATAAAACTTAAAAAATTAAAATGAAAATCATCAGGTTAGTCGATACGCCGTATCTTATGGAAAAAGATACGCCGTATCGAGCCTGGAATAAATACGAATCAGAATAAAAGATGCGTCGCATCCTTAACCAGGGATGCGCCGCATTAAAATACTGACAGAAAGTTTTAAAGTCAAAAGTAAAAATGCATAAAATTAAATAAGATATGACTAGTGCAGGCGATGCGTCGCATTTAGGATTGAGATGCGCCGCATCCTCTGCAGGTCTGACAGACTCGACACAGAACAGAAAAGTAAAAATTTTCTGGGTTGTCTCCCGGTTAGCACTTGTCTTTATTCCAGAGTCTTCAAGTTAGACTCACGTTCAGCTCCTTATTTTGTTCTTGTTACGTGTCATCCTTCTTTTTTCATCCGAAAGATGTTCCCGTATAGCTCCGCAACATTTTCTTCCGTTCGACTTAATCTAATATATTTTTTGGTCTTCGTCGCAACATATTCTTCATCAGGTCCCAAAGAATATTTGATGACTTTAATTTTTTCAGAAATTATCATGGATGGGTCATTATAAGGGATCCCAAGTAGTCGACACTTTCTCTTGATGAATTTTTCTTCGTCTTTATCAAAAAACTTGAATTAAGGATCCTTATTCAAATAGTCATCAAGTTCATCAATCAATTCTCCTTGCGACTCATCGTTATTATCATAGGGATCATAATTAACCACGTTAAAGGATTGATAATAATCTTGAATCTCATCCCACTCTCTTTTCAATTCCCATTGCAAGCGTCGACTAAGCTTTGTGTAATCATCAAATTGTCCATGCACCCATTCCCTGAAAGTAGTATTTGATGCTCCCTTTAGTTCTTTTAAGTATTCGATTCTACCTTTTTCTTGTAAAGCCTCTGCTTTATGAGGGCAGTCTTCAACTTCTTCATACCAATCATCGTCTTCAAAGTATACATCGTTTCCAACCCGTTTCATTCCAATTATACTTCCCCCATTACAGGTTCCATCATTCTTATAATTACAGGTTGGCCATTCACTATTTCCATCCTTGAAATTGAAAGGTTTACAAGTGTGATTAACATGCTCAAATTCCCATGGTTTATCCCAAACCCATGGTATTTGGCCATTCCATTCGTAGTACCAGGTGTTTTTGAACTCATCATAAGTTTTGAATCCTGGTAGATCTCCAGTTAGCACATCAGCGTCGATTTGAAGAAGGTAATTAAATTCTTTGAATTGTTTGCACAAGGGTGTCTCATAATTGAACACATCAATGTCTATGCAGAACAATTCTTCAATGTCTTCCTTGATCGTTGAATTGTCATCTGACAATCCATTGTTGCTCTCTACTTCCTCATCTTCCCCTCTCATCCAATATACCCATAACACATCTTTAGTAGCTCGGTCCATGTTCTTATGGTTATTGAACTTACTAGCTAACCAATTTGAAAAATCAACATTGTTAGGATCGTGGTTAACGTCAAAGCTAGTGTTACCAATCATGTTCCTTCTTATCTCCATGAACTCATTAAATTGTTCTTTAAAACTTCGTGTCAACCATGAGGTCACAATCCGTTTGACTTCATTCATAGGAGCGAATTTGGGATCTCCGTATTTAAGTTCAAGCCACTCTTCTAAAGAGATATCCATCAACCTTACCAACTTTCCATGAAATAGTATCTCCGATTCAGCATACATTCTTTCGTTATCCAGATAGCTTTCATCTAATCCCCAATACTGTTCGGAATAAGGCATATAAGAAGTTTGTATAGGTTGGACTTTATAGCATTTGTTGCTCGATTTGTTTACTGCATTTGCTGAGTTCATGTATTCAATTTGGAATTTCCCATTTTTTTCTTCGATAGTAGTCCAAGTTAATCCTTTAGATTCAATGCTGGGCCATAAGAGTAACAATTCATCTTCAGTGTAGCTCATTAGTAAATCATAAGAGAATATCCCATCTGCAATATTGCATAAGCGTTTGAATTCCTTATAAGTAGCTTCAAGAGGGGTCTCCCAAGAGAATAAATCGGCATCAATCATGAGCACATTGAAGTTGATTTCGGATGAATCCGAAAGCAAGAGTTCCTTTTCTAATTCTGAGCTTTTAGTAATGCTTAATGCTAGGAACTTGCTCAAGCTAACTTCATAGTTATCACACTCCTCATCACTTTCCAGAATTAACGGCTTTTTGGTGCGGGACTTTTCATTGTGCTTATCATCCATAAGTTCCTTAGCAAGATATCCGTTCATTGACATGTCTTCCATAGCAAAACCTGTCATCATAGGTAAAATCGTCATTAGGATTTGTTCGCTAGAAGAGAAATTAATGAATTTAGAAATGGATATAAAGAATAAAAATAACTGATATCTGCAGATGATGCGCCGTATCCAGAAAGTTGGATACGCCGTATCTTATTACGTTAAAATTTAATCAGACTTATATTAAGATAACAGATACGCCGCTTATAAATTAGAATGCGCCGTATCAGTTTAATTTATCAAAAATTGATTATATTTATTAAAATTAAATGCGTCATATTAACAAAAGCTAATGCACCGTATTTTCGTTACGTTTCAAAATACAAGATTTTTGATTTAGAAGATGCGCCGTATCGATAAAAATCGATGAGTCGTATCTGTTTAATAATTCGAAAACTGTTTTTAATTTAAATAGAAAATACGCCGTATCTGTTAAAACAGATGCGTCGTATGGCGTTAGGGTTTAGAAAAATTTCTTATTAAAAACAGAATACGCCGTATCTTGGGGAAAGATGCGTCGTACTCGAATTTATTAAACGCGTTGTATTTTATAAAAATTAAACACAATACGCCGTATCTGTGAAAACAGATGCGCCGTATCGTTTGTATCAGCTCTATACAACGATAGCAATTTATCTAATATATAACAGAGTTAGCGGTTAGAATCTAAAAATTAAAAAGAAAAACCTAATTAAAATACTAATCAAATTAATAGATAATAACAATTCACTCCCCGGCAGCGGTGCCAAAAACTTGATGCGTGCGCGTGTCGTTGCGGTTTAGCAGTATTAATGCCTACTCAAGTTTTAAATTTATATTTAGCCGACTTATCAATAACACACACACTTAACGAGCAGTGTACCCGGTCAGTATGAATATAATGGTAAGTAGAGTGTCGATCACTAAGAGTGGAACGTATTATCTAGTTATTCTAATCAGTATTTTAATATCTTAAGTTAGCTATACAACCTAATCTAACGCAAGGGGGTTCAGCCTGAGAGACTGGCACGGTTTGGTTATGATTAAATATAAACTAAACTAATGAGCACGAATCAACGATTAGCACACACGTACACAGATAGATACTTGAGACAATAAGAAGACCTGTCCTGATAATTAAGTAGCTTGTCACTTGTTTTATTGCTAGTTTTATTGAAGTGTATATAATTAACCCTTTCTCGTTGGCTCTAATCTTATCGGCGAGTAAACCCTTAATGATCACTTATGTCTATCCCACTATCCTAGAATATTGACCATTTGTGATGCCCACGTTTCGTATACGCTAGAATAGATAGGCGAGGAAGGGGCATGGCGACCCAAGCAATGCTCAGCTAGACACAGAGGTTATCAATGCACTAATAAAAGTCACCAAAGACATCAACATATAAACTTTAATTAATGGGAAAGCAATTTTAAGGGGTGCCCATGATTTTTCGTAGTCACATGAAATCGGCCCATCAATCCTAATGAATTAAAGTGTACTAATACAATAAAACAAAACTACTTAATGAATTGAATACATGCAGGACCTTCTTACAGCTCTTGTATCTTCGTTCAGGGTGTGTCTTGTGCTGCTAATACGTCTGAATTCGGCTTTAGGGTTTCTGTCAGTGTCTTCCAAAAAACTCTCGAAATTCGTCTGGCCTTGGGGTATTTATAGTTTCTGTCTGAGGGTTAGATGCGGCGCATAGGATAAGTAGATGCGGCGCATTGACTTAACTTCGCGTGGGGTCCAAGATTAATATATTCAGGAATATTCGTACACCGCCTTAAGATGCGGCGTAACTCCATTTCTCTATGCGGCGCATGTCCTTTGCTGTCTTGGATCATAACTTGTGAAATCTTGATAGTGATACGCCGTATGCAAGAAGTATGTTGCGGCGTATCTGGAGCAGAATGATCTTGATCTTGTACATTTCAGTAGACTCTTAACATCTTGCTTGTTTTGCTCCATAACTAGTCCAAAATCGCCAAGTTTCACATAATACTTGTTTTTACCTGAGAATTACAAAAGTAAACATTAACGTATCAATTCTCATATATAATACAATAAAACAAGTCAAATAAATAGGATAAACGATGATAATAAAATGTACTTATTTGAGTTCATCATGGTCCCAGAGTTGTTCCAGTCATTCAGCCGGGGCAGCAGATACCCTATGGTCGAGTTTACCGTACATATCCACGTGGGCCGCGCATGAAGCGTACTTTTTCTAAGTGGGTTCATCGCCTCACAGTCAGATCACCAGCTACATTTGTATCCTTACCACCACCATCATCACTTACTTCATCTCAGCCACTTCGTCGCCGCTTGACAGCGAAGAGGAGTGTGACATTCAGTACACCACCACCATTATCACCTTTACCTTCCTTATCATCATTGTCTCCACCATTGCCATCCCTATCAGCACCACAGATGCCATCAGCACCAGCTCACATCAGAGATCCTACTCCTACGTCAGACCTACCGCTCAAGAAGCGGGCTCGTCTTGATATCTCATCTCCAGATACTTCAGATGTCACAAAAACAGCACCACCCAACAGATTCGAGGTTGGTGAGAGCTCGAGGGTTGCTGCTGACAGATTGACTACTGCTACTACATTTGACTCACGACTAGATCAGCTTCAGGCAGAGATTGAGAGGGCATTATCTCATCTAGACAAGACTCCAGTAAGCCGTATTGAGGCTATTGAGGAGGAGGTCGAGGGATTGATTCAGGGCAGGGTTGCCATTGATGTTTCACACCAGGGTTTAAAGGCTCATCAGTTGGAGAGTTCAGAGCACATCACACAGCTCAGGAAGGAGGTGCCGGGGTTAGTTGACAGAGCACAGATGTTCCAGGATGAGCATCATCGCCAGGTCGATGAGTTATTTTCAGTTCAGGCTAGGTTGTCTGCATCAGAGACTAGAGAGACTGACCTTCAGACTCGAGTTCAGCACCTAGAGGAGATCGTTGTTGCGATGTCTAGGGATATTCAGAGGATTTTTTGCAGGTTAGATGGAGCACCCGAAGGAGGTGCCTAGTGTTAGACTGTTATCATGTAGCTTGTACATTATTATCCTAGTCCCGGGGCGTGGGATGTAGTTAGTACTTGTTGTCTTTTGCTTGTAGTACAAAAAAATATATCAAGTGTGACTCTACTATGCAGGATTTTCGTTGTACTATTTTATGATATCGGTCTGCGTAACCGAAATTTTCATGTATTATATTCATGTGCGATGTGATTATACTTACGATTTTTTGTTGTGGTTTCATTGTATTTATACATGCTGTGGTTGTATTTATACGTATTGTGGATGTATATACATGTTGTGGTTGTGTATATTGTGTATGATGATCGATTCCATTGTGAGTTCTCATTGTTGTATTCTTTTGTGATTGTGAAGAAATATGCCACCCAAAAGAGCTACTCCTGCTATGACACCCGCCCAGATCAAGAGACTGGTTGCCGACAATATTGAGGCAGCATTGGTAACTGAAAGAGCTGCCGTAGCTGCAGCTGCTGCTGAAGCCGCTTCGCGGGCAGAAACCGCGGAAGCCGCAGGAACAGATACTAATGGAACAAATGGCCGTAAATGTACGTACAAAGATTTCAAGAGTGGTGATCTAGAAAAATTCAAAGGCACTGAAGGAGCCACTGCCATGATCCGATGGTTTGAAAAGACAGAATCAGTATTCCTTCTATGCAACTGTCCGGAAGACAGCAAGGTTAAGTTTGCTACTAGTACACTCGTTGGGGAAGCTATGTCATGGTGGAATTCGTATGCAAAGCCCATGGGAATGGAGAATGCTCACAAGCTTACATGGGATGAATTCAAGAAGTTGCTGACAAAGAAGTTTTGCCCACGAACAGAAGTGAAAAAGATGGAAACATAGTTTTATGAGCTAGTGACAGCAGGTAATGAGATTGAGGCATACATCAGAAGATTTCAGGAATTGGCAGCATTATGTCCGACAATGGTTCCGGATACTGGGAAGCTATTGGAGAATTTTATTGGAGGATTACCTCACAACATCCATGGTGATGTGATTTCTTTTGACCCACAAACATTGGATGAAGCAGTCAGAATGTCTCAGATAGTGAAGAAAGGAACTGCTTCAGACAACAACAACACCAACAGTAACCGTAACTACAACAACCGTAACTCCAACAATAACTACCGAAACAACAACTATAACAGCAACCGAAACAATTCCAATAACAATAACAACAAAAGAAATCGGGACAACAACCAGAGTAGCAATGTTACTCAACCACCACCCAAGAGACAGGAAACTGCAAAGGCTTATGTTGCAGGTCAAACTGAGAAAAGAGGTTATAGTGGTACTTTACCCAAGTGCAACAAATGCCAAACCCATCATAATCTCGGAAATTATCCAAATCCGTGTGGAAACAGTAAGAAAGTTGGTCATTCAACTAGGGATTGCAAAGCTCCGATTGTGGTTGATAATCAGAAGCCCCCAGTAACATGCTTTGGATGTGGAGAAGTTGGACACTTCAAGAAGGAATGTCCAAAAGGAAAGAATCAGGGAAACAATAACCAAGGAGGAACAGCTAGGGGAAGAGCTTATGTCCTTGGAGGAGAAGATGTCAGGGAGGACCCGAGTGTCGTTACGGGTACGTTCCTCATTAATAATCATTATGCATCCATACTATTTGATTCAGGAGCCGATAGAAGTTTTGTTTCTACTGCATTTGCACCATTACTCAACATTGAACCAACCGCATTAGATACTCCCTATCACATTGAACTAGCTAACAGTAGTTTAGTTGGCACCGACACGATCATTCGTGGTTGCACTCTTAATTTTCTCAATCACCCATTCAATATAGACCTCATGCCAGTAGAACTTGGAAGTTTCGATATTGTCATCGGTATGGATTGGTTATCTCAATATCATGCCAGAATCATCTGTAATGAAAAAGTTGTTCATCTTCCTTATGATGGCGAAACATTGGTCGTTCGAGGAGAATGAAGTAGGACTAGACTCAGCATCATCTCGTGCATTAAAACAGAGAAATACATAAAGAAGGGTTGTTATGCATTCTTGGCTCATATCACAGAAAAGAAGTCGGAAGAGAAGCGACTTGAGGATGTGCCAACAGTTAGAGATTTTCCAGAAGTTTTTCCAGAAGACTTGCCAGGACTGCCACCTACTCGCCAAGTCGAATTTCAGATTGAATTAGTACCGGGAGCCGCACCGATTGCGCGAGCACCTTATCGACTTGCAACTTCAGAAATGCAAGAGTTGTCGAACCAATTGCAAGAGCTCTTGGATAAAGGATTCATTAGGCCGAGTTCATCGCCTTGGGGAGCACCAGTTTTGTTTGTAAAGAAGAAAGATGGATCTTTCAGAATGTGCATTAATTATCGGGAACTAAACAAATTAACGGTGAAGAATCGTTATCCACTTCCCAGGATCGACGATTTATTTGATCAGTTGCAAGGTTCCAGTTATTACTCCAAGATCGACTTGAGATCGGGTTACCATCAGCTTAAGGTTCGGGAGGAGGATATCCCGAAGACAGCCTTCAGAACACGCTATGGTCATTATGAATTTCAGGTAATGCCGTTCGGATTAACCAACGCACCAGCTGTGTTCATGGATCTCATGAACAGGGTGTGCAAGCCGTATCTAGACAAGTTTGTGATCGTATTCATTGACGATATCTTGATCTACTCAAAGAGCGAAGAAGAGCACCGAGAACACCTCAGAAAAATCTTAGAACTGCTCAAGAAAGAGAAACTGTACGCCAAATTTTCAAAGTGTGATTTTTGGATCAGAAGAGTACAATTTCTTGGTCACGTCATTGATAGTCAGGGACTACAGGTTGATCCATCAAAGATTGAGGCAGTTAAAGATTGGGCAACACCAAAAACTCCCACATAAATTCGTCAATTCTTAGGACTTGCCGGATATTACAGAAGGTTCATTGAAGGGTTTTCCAAAATAGCTAAGCCACTGACCAAGTTGACACAAAAGAACCAGAAGTACGATTGGGGAGAAAAGCAAGAGACCGCTTTTTAGTTGTTGAAACAGAAACTTTGTAGCACGCCAATTTTGTCATTGCCAGAAGGGATTGAAAACTTTGTGGTATATTGCGATGCTTCACACAAAGGACTTAGGGCAGTGTTAATGCAAAACGAGAAGGTGATAGCTTATGCATCTCGTCAGCTTAAGAAGCATGAGAAGGACTACACTACTCACGATTTAGAGTTGGGTGCCGTGGTTTTTGCACTCAATATTTGGAGGCATTATCTTTATGGAACAAAGTGTGTAGTATTTATAGACCACAAAAGCCTACAGTACATTCTTGATCAGAAGGAACTCAACATGAGGCAACGTCGTTGGTTGTAACTACTTAGTGATTACGACTGTGAAATCAGATATCACCCAGGAAAAGCCAATGTTGTGGCAGATGCACTCAGTCGGAAAGAAAGACTCAAGCCTTTGAGAGTCAGATCATTGGGAATGACAATTATTTCACCACTACCATCAAAGATCCTAGAGGCTCAGGCAGAAGCACTCAAGGAAGAAAACCTACCAAGTGAAACACTTAAAGGAATGCAAGATAATGTAAACGGTTTAGTAAGGAGATCAGATGGAACGTTATGCTTCAAGGATAGAAGTTGGATACCTCTCTATGGTGGAATACGAGAGTTGATCATGCATGAATCACATAAGTCGAAGTACTCTATTCATCCATGTTCTGATAAGATGTATCAGGATCTCAAGAAGCTTTATTGGTGGCCCAATATGAAAGCAGAGATAGCTACGTATGTCAGTAAATGCCTTACTTGTGCTGAAGTGAAAGCCGAGTACCAGAAACCATCAGGATTACTTCAACAACCAAAGATTCCCCAGTGGAAGTGGGAACGCATTACAATGGACTTTGTCACTAAACTTCCCAAAACATCAGGAGGTTTCGATGCTATTTGGGTAATAGTTGATCGTCTCACCAAGTTAGCTCATTTCATTCCGATCAAAGAGATTTACACTATGGATCAGCTCGCCAGACTTTATGTCAAGGAAATTGTCTCAAGGCACGGTGCACCAATTTCCATCATTTCTGACAGAGATAGTCGCTTTACTTCAAATTTTTGGGATTCATTGCAAGACTCATTTGGGTCAAAGTTAGACATGAGTACCGGCCTATCATCCTCAGACCGATGGTCAGAGCGAGAGAACGATTCAGACATTGGAAGACATGCTCAGGGCATGTGTCATTGACTTTGGAAATGGTTGGGCTAACCATTTGCCATTGATCGAGTTCTCTTACAATAACAGTTATCATACGAGCATAAAAGCTGCACCATTCGAGGCACTTTACGGTCGTAAGTGCAGGTCCCCAGTTTGTTGGACCGAAGTTGGTGATGTACAACTAACAGGTCTAGAGTTGGTCAGAGAGACAACCGAAAAGATAATTCAGATTCGAGAAAGACTCCGAATAGATAGAAGTCGACAGAAAAGTTACACCGATGTTTGACTTAAACCATTAGAATTTCAAGTTGGAGACAAAGTCATGTTGAAAGTCTCACCTTGGAAGGGCTTGATACGATTTGGGAAGCGCGGTAAGTTGAACCCGAGATACATAGGACCATTCGAGATTCTGGAAAAGGTTGGTCCGGTAGCATACAGGCTTGAGCTTCCGTCAGAGCTCAGCAATGTACATAACACGTTTCATGTCTCAAACCTCAAGAAATGTCTTTTAGACGAAACACTCGTAATCCCATTGGAAGAAATTCAGATCGATGATAAGCTTAACTTTGTGGAAGAACCAGCAGAAATCATGGACCGGGAGGTCAAACAGTTGAAGCAAAGTCAAATTCCGATCGTCAAAGTTCGTTGGAATTCTCGCAGAGGCCCTGAGTTTACTTGGGAACGGGAAGACCAGATGCGACTCAAATACCCACATCTTTTCACCGAGACCACTCCAGAGAACAACATCAGCTGAATTCAGGGACTGAATTCCTTTTAGGGTGGTCGACTGTCACAACTCGTAATTTCAGGTCATTTTCCAAACCCCAATAATTTACTATTCATGAGTTACTATTCATAAAACACTATTCACCGATCACTATTCATCATTTCACTATTCATCATTTTTGAAGCCAGTTTGAGACTTTGAGAAGTCGTCAAAAAATTTACTATTCACATGACACTATTCATTCTCGCAGGGAAATCACTATTCATGGGCATCATTCATCATGTCGTAAACTAGGTTTACGAGTATCCAAATGCGCGTAACCAGTTAGGTTTAGCTGAGTATTCATGCATCATCAGTAAGGACACATCATACATACTAGAGTAGTCTGCATATCATCAGTAATATCAGTACCATATCAGTTCATGCATGTGTCTGTGTGATTTTTATTAACGTATGCTTAATTGTTTAATTAACGTTACCACTCAGTCATTTCTATCAACAGTAAACCAAATACTCCAGACAATGATCCTAGTACATTTTTATGTGGCATGGATTTGTCATACACTTTATACTTGTGGTTTCCGTACGATATTTCATTTACATAAACCTATGATCTCACCAACATTTTTGTTGACCATTTTTAGCAAAGTATTTTCAGGTAATTAAGGTATCACATATTGGCTTGCATATGGACATCATGGAGTCGCGGAGTCGACGCGTCTCACTTTATATTTTATGCACTTATCCATCGTTTGAATTGTATGAACTTGTTTTCTGAAAACTTGTTTCACCTTTTGGGACCTAGCTTTATAACTCTGAATGTTTTTAAATAATCAAACGATGTATTTTCTAAACGAAACTTTAGGTCGTTCAATATAACTATAAATTTGGTGCTATGACCAGTCGTGCCCCAGAATGACTTATTCCGCTGCAAGTCACAAAATCTGGGGGTGTGACAGGTATTCACTGATTAGTAAGGCCTTTAGGGTTTACAATCTAGTGACCAAGAAAGTTGAGGAAAATTTGCATGGCAACTTTCTTGAAGAGAAATCCAATGTGCAGGGATTAGGACATAGATGGATGTTTGACATTGATTACTTAACAGATTCTATGAACTATATTCCTGTCTACAAGGAGAATCAAGCTAACCCTCATGCAGGTACCACAGAAACTACTAACCATGCAGGTACCCAAGATCCTTCTAATGCAGGGAACACTGATCAAGAAAATGAAATTGCAGAGCTCATTGTAATTCCTACCACAGAAGTTAAGTCTGCTGCAACTATAGCAGATACTAAGAAGTCTTCTCCACAAGTGAAGGAACCTGTGATCAAGTCTCAGGAAAAAGCAAAGGAGGCTACTTCTATTAATGATTCAGAGGATGTATTGTCTTTCAGAAAAGAGATGGATGCTTTGGCTGATAAATATCTTGGAAAGCAGAATACCAGTACTTCCAACACTACCAGTACTTCCAACACTACCAGTACTTCCAACTTTAAGTCTGGTAGTGATGCTCAACCAGAACCCACTCCAAGTGCTATTTTTGTTGACTCTGAGTTGCCAGAACTTGAAGTATTCACAAATCCTAATGAAGGTATCTTTGAAGGGGCTTCCTATGATGAAGAAGGTGTCATAACTGACTTCAACAATTTACCCACAGAAGTGGCTGTAAGTCCAGTTCCCACACTCAGAGTTCACACCAATCATCCCAAAAGTCAAATCATTGGTGATCCTAAGTCTGCAGTTCAAACAAGAAGCAGAGTGCAGGTACATCCTGATGCTCATGCACTTGTGAGTTTTGTTAAGAAACAACAAAGGGTCAACCATAAGGACTAGCAACACTGCTTATTTTCCTGTTTTCTTTCTCAAAATGAACCTACCAAGGTTAATGAAGCTTTGGAGGATGAGAGTTGGGTGGAAGCTATGCAAGAGGAGTTGTTGCAGTTCAAATTGCAGAAAGTATGGGTTCTTGTAGATCTACCTTTTGGAGCTAAGGTCATTGGTACAAAGTGGGTCTTCAGGAATAAAAGGGATGAAAGAGGGGTGGTAGTAAGGAACAAAGCAAGATTGGTAGCACAAGGGTACAAACAGGAGGAGGGCATAGATTATGACGAGGTTTTGCTCCTGTAGCAAGAATTGAGGCTATTAGATTATTTTTAGCCTATGCATCTTATATGGTATTCAAAGTATATCAGATGGATGTTAAAAGTGCTTTTCTTTATGGCACTATTGAGGAAGAAGTTTATGTACAACAACCTACTGGGTTTGTGGATCCTGCTAATCCCAACCAAGTCTATAAGGTTATTAAGGCTCTCTATGGTCTCCACCAAGCTCCCAGAGCTTGGTATGCTACTCTCTCCAAGTTTCTAGAAGAACATGGATACATCAGAGGTGTGATTGACAAGACTTTATTCATCAAAAGAGACAAAAAGGATATCATTCTTGTCCAAATTTATGTGGATGATATCATTTTTGGATCAACAAAGAAGTCTTGGTTTAAAGAGTTTGAAGGATTAATGAAAGGCAGGTTTGAGATGAGCTCAATGGGAGAGCTTACATTTTTCTTGGGACTGCAAGTGAAGCAAAAGGAAGACCGTCTTTTTATTTCTCAAGACAAGTATGTTGCCGAGATTTTCAAGAAGTTTGAGTTTGCAAATGTGAAGACTGCAGTCACTCCCATGGAGAATAAGGTGCCTTTGACAAAGGATGAAGATGCTGCTGATGTGGATGTGCATCATTACAGATCCATGATAGGTTCTCTAATGTATCTTACTGCTTCTAGACCTGACATTATGTATACAGTATGTGTTTGTTCACATTTTCGGGTACACCCAAAGACTTCACATTTTCATGCTTTGAAGAGAATCTTTAGGTACCTAAAGGGCAAACCAAATTTGGGCCTTTGGTATCTTAAAGAGTCATCTTTTGACCTGACAGCCTATTCAAATAGTGACTATGCTGGTGCAAGCCTTGATAGGAAATCCACAATAGGAGGTTGTCAATTCCTTGGAAACAGATTAATCTCTTGGCAATGCAAGAAGCAGACAATTGTGGCTAACTCAACTACTGAAGCTGAGTATGTGGCAGCTGCTAATTGCTGTGGACAAGTCTTGTGGATTCAGAATCAGCTGCTGGACTATGGTTTGAATTATATGAATACTGTTATCCACATAGATAATGAAAGCACTATCTGTATTGTAAAGAACCCAGTATACCACTCTAAGACTAAACATATAGAAATCAGGCATCACTTTATTAGAGATTGCTTTGAAAAGAAATTGATTAGAGTAGAGAAAATACATACAGACTTTAATGTTGCAGACCTGTTGACTAAAGCTTTTGATGGCCCTAGGTTTAATTATTTGGTAGTCAACATTGGTATGATGAATCCCTAGTTGGACTTAAGGGGAGGTTTGTGTTAAGGGGAGGTCAAAATGTAAAGTTTGTATACTAACCAGCACTTAGGTTATTTTTAAGTCTTGTAGTTTTATTTTAATTCTGTTAGTGATAATATATATATATATATATATATATATATATATATATATATATATATATATATATATATATATATATATATATATATATATATATATATATATTTTATTGTTACAGTGCTGGATTAAGTTGATAAGTGAGACTATTGGAACTTCTCACTTGGTGGAGGTGCATGGCACTAACACAACAAAAGGTTATCAGTCCACCTTGTCTCATCCACGCAAGGACTGACTAATCCTGAGCAAACGGATACAGGTAAAGATAGCTCAAATCCGTTTATGGCTGACAATTTGCCAAAAATGTATGGTATTCAACTCACCATATCTGAGTTTGTGAAGAGTTGACTAGCCCACAAGATTATGGCTTGAGGTAAAGGCTGTGGAAAACCATAAATGGTAATCAATTCACCATGATGAGGTGCATTCCATCAAAGAATTGGCTAGTACAAAAGGGTACAGCTTTTGGTAAAGACATCACAAATCTGTTGATAGTTGATGATTTACTAAAAATCATATGGTTATCAATGTACCATGGTCTTACACACCAAAGCATTTGGCTACTCCAGTAGTGATGGCTATTGGTAAAGAGACATCAAATCCATTAATTTTCAATGATTCACCTCTCACAGGAGTTTACACACCTGGAAGTGATGAGAATAGATATGAAACTTAACAGGAATTGATATACAAAATGTCATGGTAGCTGGAAAGATCAAGTGGATGGCATATCAGATGGTGGAAAGATCAAGTTGCTGCATAAAGAATCAAATTTGCAGATTTAAAGTGATTTGAAGATCAAGATAATTCCAAGTGTTCAAAGTTTAATTCTCAAAAGCTTTTACTGAAGGAACTTGAAGTTCATGGAGCATGAAGATCAAGTTCGGGGAGGATTGCTGGGAATTATCACAAGGTACGAAGAAGACTTAGTGAAGAACAGACTTAAGTTAAGTCTGGTAGCTATGATATTAAGTCTGGTTGTTAGTTAAGTCTGTTTCTAATAGTTAAGTCTTGTAGTTATGTTAAGTCTTGTTGACTTAATAGTTAAGTCGGGTCAGTAAAGTTAGGAAAGTTTGTTAGTGTTAAGTTAGGAAAGGACATGTATGAGTTAGGTATCTTTATAGAAGATACGTAAATATCTTTTCACACGGTTTTGTAATTAGGGTTTCCTTAAAGTATAAAAGGAACCCTAAGGATCATTATTATGTACGTACGAATTGTGTGAGTTAGTGAAATATACAAAGTTAGTGATAACTCTGTGTTCTTCATTGTTCTTGTTAATTTTCCGCGTTAACACTAACAATTGTGTAAGAGTTTCTCACTTCGATTGATTTGGATTTATTCAAGTCATCCACTAAGTAATTAAAGGCTACTTAGAGATCCATACAATACGTGGACCAACATAGATTATTTAGTTAATCCTTGGGTCTTTTGCCTCTCCAACTAATGTTTTGAACTCTGTAAGTAGATTTGGAAATTTAGCCAAATCATGGGAGAATAGGTCAATGTGGGAAGCAACGCTGTTGATTGTGGGTCAGTATCTACAAAAAAAAAAAATTAATAACAAAAATTGATGTTCCAGAGTAGTATAGTAGATTAAGTATTTATGACCCGGGTCACTCTTGATTTTTCCCATGCCTATTTTCCCCTTTTAGCATCTTTGAAGTTTACAAGAGTTATCTGCTCTTTGTAATCTCTTTGGAAAATTGGTAATGCATACAAGTTATGCTACTGAAAGTTTGGTAACTTGAAGCTTATTAATAATTACTGCTACTTAAAGATGAAAACTTGTGCTTATTACGACAAGAAACAGAAATTGTGAAAGGTAGAAATACAAGTGCTTTGTTGTTTGAACACAGATTTAGCATAAAATGCCTAATATTTATGTGAATTGTGTGAAAAGAAAATATGTATAAGCAGTTAAGTGGTGCTCGGGTGACCGTCTCAGGAACAAAATAACTCCATTTTTTGATAATTGCTTTTATTTAATGAAGAAGGTCAATTCTCCTTTAGTTTACTATAATCATTTTTAAGATCGTTTTATCCCTTATCATAATATTGTTTTTTGGCTAAACAAGTTTCGGTTGTGTTGATATTGAACATTGTTTCTCCAAAAGAGCAGGTCACGTAACGGACTTGATTAACATGTGAAGAAAGGTAAATTTTATGGAATGCAACAAGGACCGAGCTTCTACGACACATCTTATTTGATATAATGAGCTTAAAGTCATCCACTTTAGTGTTCTTTTTATCAGATAGTTATGTATTCTATAGCTTCATTGAAAGTTAGGATAAATATTGACATCACCACATGTAGGGTTGCCAATCGAGTTATAGAGTCAGGTTAAGGTTCTTATTGGGTTGCCAAAAAATAAAAACAACTTGCAATCCGACCGTATAATTTATCAGAATATCTGAACTATGGTAAGAATTAGCATTTGTAAAAGGAATTAGCAGTAAACTAAACATTAAAACAGTGATATGTGAATCGATCTTTTTACGTCTAATCTTCCCTACACCTATCTCCTATTATAGGTGATCAAGAATCAATTGTATAGTCTAACTGTCTAACACATAAACACCCTAAATAAAATGTAAATATTTGCCAAGAAACCGAAATTTTTAAATGATCAACACTACAATAACAAAATGTCTGGTATGCACCACTACAATGTTTTTTTCAACTTGCACCTACGTGCATTTTGTACACCTGATCAAAAGTACCGAAACATACGTCTGAAATTCGACCTGACCTAAACATGTTCACGTCCAATACTACCAAAACCATTGGACTAAAATCAGACAAAACACAAAAGAAAGTATCAATAGGGAATTGTTTAACACATGTCGAGCAACTACCAACAGCCTCTACCATTTACCAAGTTAACAAATGTGGAATATTGGGAAATGAGGGTTGTCACCGTCTTCCGCATCCACGTATACCCCGTTCGACACATACTTGAAGCTTATCACCTTGGTATATCGGAATTGGCATGCCTTCACTAACACCTTCCACTAGCCAAAAATGTTTACATGATTGGTTCTGTTTGGAGTATCCCTGTGAGGCTCCGTTTGCACTCTCATTTCCTCTCTATAATGCTGGTGAATCACCAACGCCTTATTGTACATGTGCATAGGATGTTTCGCCAGGAAATTTGCAGATATTGCCTATAATATTTTAATTTGCAATTAGTATTAACCAAATGTTAAACAATCAATATATATGTATACAAAAAACTATAAATTCAAATACCAATTTGTTGCGGCACTGGATCTGGGCATAGCTTTTGTAGAAGCTTCTATTATTTTCTCCAAAATGGTCAGATTGGAAGGGCCAGTAGCATATGTGTTTCATTCTATCGTCCTCTACAAATCACAAGTATTTATTTTATATGTTACCAATCTATTTAAGCACACAGACCTAATAAGTTATAGTATTATGTAAACGCAAACAAAGAAATAATAATAATAAAAAATAAAACACTTACTCTCTTCATGCCACTCCAATGGTAGTTGCACCTTCCTTAGGTTAGCTGCTCCTTTGAAAACACCCACTGTTATCATGCTCCCGTCATTGTTGAACGCATCAAGCCACAAACTGTGTCCCCTGTTCTTTGTGAACATTCATGTTGTTCCAGCCTACAGACCAATAGCTTCCACCAACGTATTCCAGACCTTACCTAACAATCGATACTTATAAGTGCCAGCATTCCCTGTTAGTTCTACACGCCTTACATAACACTGATAATGCTCTCCATTTGCTTGGATAGTGAGCTCATCAAGCTCATCAAATCCCAGTAGCAGTTCAGCGGGAATTGACTGTGTTAAAGTATAACATCAAAAATTTTCAAAGTTCTTATGCAAAACCTATGCTAACGGAGATTTATCTACTTCATGAATTATAATTTTGAAGTATTTTAATTTTCAGTACCTGAGGCAAACGAGGGTCGGGCAAAACAACAGTCTTGAACCTTGAATAAGTAGCTCTGTTTACGTCATAACCACCGACTTCATTTCTGTTTCTTAAGTAGCCAGTGACATAGAACAGTCATTGCCTTCTTCTACAAAGTGCAGCAAGTGTACATCTTCATTCAAGTTGCGATTGCAAAAAGCCGTCCATTTTGGTCCTGTTAAATACCACAGACCGTAGCGAGGCTTGACTAATTCCACTTTGAAACGATACCCATCTGCGGATATGATGTATATTGCCGAGTTACCGTTGCATGCTTCGGGATTGTAAACTTCTGGTAAAACCTACCAAAAAAAGTGCAAATATATTTCAATTTTAGAGTACAACAAAACTCCACGTTATGTTAGACTATTGTCTTATTAGTATTTCAAATACCTGATATTCCGCAAAGTGGTCCGCATCTTGCAGGATAATAAAATCGATATACATGTTTTCCTACACGTAAATACAAATTTATTAAAAGATTATATAAAACTTCACAGCAACAAAAACAGAGAATTGGCTTTACACTATATCTGAACAAGGACCGTAACCATATTCAATTTACTTAACCTATATTATGTAGTGATATTCATCATATTTGAAACAACAAACACTTTATCCTGATCATACCATTGTTTAAAATTACAAAAAATATATATCAACACATTTTGTACACCCATCCTGTGTGCTTTACATTAGTAATACAAAAACAACATGCAACCTTTGATCAAAATATGCCACTAAACAGATGAGGTTTTCTATATTTACAACAACAAAAATATTGTTCAGCACTAACAATTTCTTCACATATTCTCTACAAATAGACAAATATACTTAAAAGTACCATATTCAACTACAGAGCATCATAAGTAACCGATTCGATACACACACCATAACATTCAGTTTACCCACCATTATATTTGTTAAGCATATGTATTTTTTATGGAATAATAGTAATCCACAAAGTCATAACAACAACTTATAATGGTCATTTTAACATATCATCTCATCTTTTTAATCAAATCTACCTAAGATAACAGCTATAACTCATTAAAAGACATGAATCTACCTAATATAATCGTACGACCGTTTAATATTACTAACATAACATTGTCTTATGTGTGAACTATATTATGCCTCTGATTCTTACTTACATGCAGATCAAAATGAGATGAGCAATCAAAATTTTTTTTTTTTTTGGTTCGAGATCATTACCTGTTCTTGGAGCAGTTTCTTTAGCAATTGATGATAAACAATGAATGTGGTGTATGTGTGTTACTAAGTAAAACTGCCATTTCATTTAATCACCATAGGCACAACTTGCTAATTTCTAGCAATGCAATCATTAATTTAAAATACAACACGCCTAATATCTTTTACATATTTACAAGAGTGTTTGTGAGTGTGTTTTTATTTGCTTCTTAAAAAGCCCAATGTATGCCATCTTTTACCATTTAAGTTATTTCTTTAGTTTTAAAAATTTTGTTTTCATAAAAGTGCTTCAACATTATCTTATTAATAAGTTTAAAAAAGAAAATTCGCAAAAAAAATAAAAAGTGGGAAACTAGGAAGCCAAGGGTGAGCCTGAGGCACGAACCCCTGACCTCAACTAGTCTCAACCACCTTATAACACACACCTTTACCAACTGCGCCCTTGGGTCATTTCCGTTAAGGGTTGCATATATTATTTAGTTAATCATTTTTAGTCCTTTTAGCTTATTTTAGTTATTTGCTTATTAACTGCTTATCCTTATTAGTTGTCGATTGATTTTTTTTCTTAAGAACCTCATAACTTTAAGTAGTGTTATGAAAATTTTCGTAATTTTCATATTAATTTACTATTTTTAATCTTATTTTTACTCCAAAAGTGTTTTTAATTCACAAACAATAAAATAAAAAATAACAAAATACAAATCTTTTTTATAAAATTATTTTTAATCATTAAGGACTTTTACGAACCAAATTTACACATCCAGAGTTGATTTTTGATTTTAGGTTTTCTTAGGCCCGTTTTACTCCCATAAGAGTCATGTTTATAGTGTAAATTGATTTTATCATTATTTGTGCTTTACTTACTCATTTTATACGCTTTTTAGTTACTTTTACTTTTTAGTTTGTTTTTTCTATTTTTAGATACACATGTCACTAAAATAGCATTGCCAACGTTTGGTACTTTTCATGACGATGATGATTTTTCATAGAGAAATTTGTGGTTCTACTTTATAAATGTTTCCTTTATAATAAGTTTTTTCAATATTAACTTTTACGTCTTAGATTATTAAGTTTAACTTCTGAGTCACTTATAATGTTCCCAGTCAGTAGCAATCATATATTTTTAAGTATCGTGTTTAAATAAGTTTAACATTTTATGTTCACAATCATGAGTTTTTATATGGTTCTGACATGTATAATGTCCCCTCCGTGTCCGATGGATATGATACATACAGTTTCATTGATGACGTGTCTCTGGTGTATTATTATACCGATGATTAAGATAACGATGATGATTTTTGATGGTTGAGTTTGTGTTTGATCTTTATCGATGTTTCAGCCCCCTAGTAAGTTGTGTTAGAATACTTTATTGTGTTCTACTTCAGTTTCACTTTTGAAAGACTACTCATTTTGCTTAATCAATAATGTTTCATTCAATTTAAATTGACATTAGTTATAAGTGAATCAGATTAAAACTATAAATAATATTATTTGATGACTTAATTCAAGAAATAATCAACAAAACATATGTTGAAAATCTAACAACCACTAATGGAAACGAAAGTAACATTTTTAAAGAGTAGCACATTCATTAACATGATAAACGTATGAAACATATGGATAACACCTTAAACAGCTTAGGATAGTTCTAGCATATAGCCATTATCATGTATCATAACATGATCAAACTTAGCTCATAACCATACTAGAAAAGTCTTAAGTTTAATACTTATTTGAAACAAACAAACCACAGAAACCTTAAAAAAAGGTAAGTCTTTAATGAATGTGCTTGAATCAACACATATCGAATATTGGAACAAGCACCGGAAACTCAGGATCAACTTTCTGATCCAAATCTATCATGAAGTCAACCAGCTGGAACCTTATCATTTTGTCTTTCCTGAAATGGCACTGCCTGTTAATATGCTTCCATTTGTCCTGTGCAATCATGGTGACATGGTTCTTCCGTATCTTGCGTCCCCGTTTCCTTTTGTGCCTTTGAATTTCCAGGCCAACCGGAAACTCCATGCCACAGTGGCGAACAATTGCAGAGTCATATGTGAACAACTCAGTCTTATCAACGTACTTGGTAGGTACAGTCTGCCAAAAAAGATAAAACCACTACTTTTTATATTTATTCCATAACTAAAAACACATTTTAAATATACAACTAACTCACATCCACCAACAATTATAACTACTTACCAAACGGTTTCTATCTAAGACATATGCCACCATTTGAGTATAAAAACATCCTTTTATCTATTTTCAATGTATTAAGACAATATGTTAAACTTATGAATTAATACTTATAATAGTGTATACCAAATGATCTGAAACTTTATAACAATACATCCACTTACCTTTGTCAATGGGACGGCGACAGATTGGAAGAGCTTCATTCACTGGTGTCCTCGGAATGTTTTCAAAGCCTAGACCAAGTCTATTGGTGGCAAAAGTAAACAACGACACTGAATTACCACCGTGGTTTGTGAAAACTATTTTTTTCCCAGGTTCTAAGTGTTGACTCTCAACAACAGTATTCCAGCCATCTCCATAAAACATATTTCCGTATTTTTTTGGATTAGCTATTCCTCGAATATGAACACGACGATGCCTAACTGTTGCTAACATCATTCCACCCACCCTCAGATCGTATTTGTTAGTCACAATATCTTGCAGGAAATCTCCGGGAAGCAACTACATACATTTTTAGTAATCAGCAGCTTATCAACTAAAAAGTACTTATATCAAATTCAATAATCGTGTTTAAAAAAAAGTCATATCGTGTACACTCACCGGAGAATGTCCAAGATTTTCACCCATACTTACGCAACATCTCATTTACCTTGTGCCTATCTCCCTGCGGTTGTAGCCACCACATTCACAACCAGCATCATCGTACGTAGTTACGTGGTATGTGTCTTCTTCTTGACGAATGAAGTGTAAAACATCCACATTTGTGTACCTACTGTCTTTGAGAAAGTTGGCCCACTCTTCACCATACAATTTGTAATGATTTCCCGTTGAATTCACGGGTTTGATCCAAACTTTGTGCTTTGTCCCTCGATTGTGTATTAAGTACACCCACGGAGTTCCATTGTAGAAGCTTTCAGTGAATAGAGACGGTAAACGCTGAAAAAATAAACGGTAAACATATATTACTTGTGTATATTCAAGCTAACACTTTCACGAGTAACTCAAGTGTACTTTTACATTATGACCTTATTCGTATACCTGTTCTTTCAAAAATTTTGCTTTCTTCACAGCAAACACAAATTGAAGACTCATCCTGTGAAATTATCAATCAAATAAACAATATATTAGCTTAATGAGTAATTGGCCGTTAACAATCAAAACACACCAACAATCTTGGAATAACGACCGTCAACAAATAGTCAATACAAGGTCATAGATCAGTTTTCGCTCATTAAAACAATAACAACACGCAGTGTAATAACATTCACAAGTCCAATTGTTGCAGGATCACAACTGCATTTTTTCCAAATACATTACATTTAATCTCAATCTAAATCACTCGAAACTCTAAAGCAATCAGCCAATCAAATAAAAAAATTCAAAAAATGACTAATGACTTAACTAACACACATATAGCTTATGATCCCAATTTTACTTCATAACAAATAGATCAATGTCATCAAACACATGCAACTCATACACTCATTCAAACGCTAAAACACCAATTACTATATACATCAAATGACTGCATAATGAACCTCAAAACGAAAAAATATGCAATTATTAACCATAAGTCTCATATTCCAAAAACGAATAAAGGCTTGCTTATCAAACATACCTTTTAGCAAATCAACATCAGCTTACTTATTTACAAATAATGAATATACATACACTTACACAAACAATAGTTACCCAATATGTTCAATTAATCTACTGTGTTTACATAGCCTTTGAAAGAACAAACTCATGTTCAAAGACTTTTTCCACAGACACATCAAACAAGTCTCTAAAGATAGTAAAAATCACTACTTACATGCAGATCAAAATGAAATGGGCAATTAATTTTTTTTTTTTTTTTTTTTTTTTTTTTTAATTTTTTTGGTTCTAGGTCATTACCTGTTCTTGGCTCTGTTTTTTTAGCACTTGATGATGATCAATGAATATGGTGTGTTTATTAATACATCTACAGCCATTTCATTTAACATCACAGTGAGAAGTTGCTTATTTTAAGCAATGCAATCATTACTTTTGAATAAAACACGGGTAATATCTATTCCATATTTACAAGATTGTTTGTGAGTGTATTTTTAGTTGCTTCTTTAAAACATGGGTAAGTATAAGTAAAAAAAAAATAAAACTTATAAATTTTCTAAATGAAAATTAGATGATACAATATATTAATTGTTCATAGTAAGTACATAGAAGAAAATGATTCATGCATTATTATACGAAAATACTACTAAGAAGATGTATACATTTGCGTGATATGTTCAATGTACGTTAATAATGAAATTGAAACCATATCGTTTCCTTAAATCTAAAGCTCTTCCTACTCTATATATAATTTCAACATCACCAAACGAATGTCAAGCTATATTTCTTTCATCTTCTTCCTTGCAAACGCAATGTTTCATTCGAAATCGTCAGATGTAAGAATGCTAATTGTATTGTATTATTTACAAGTGTTTTCCGACTTTTATTATTGCAACATCTATGCATATTCGTACCATACTTTATTGAATTTTTATGAATATGTTTATGTTTATGTCTTTTTAAGTTAGCCACAACCAAGAACAATCAAACACATCAAATGATGTAGGCAAAAAACATTTACCGGTTACCGTTCTATTTGACGATGACTTGGTATGTGTTAAAATATTTTAAAAAATAGAAAAACGAATTGTTTTGTTATATAACAATGTTTTATTACTATACATACAGGATTTGCCCATCAACAACAAACGCAAAAGATTTACAAAGCATCATTCTGCTGTTGGCAACACAAATGTTCTTGATATCGTTTCCTCGGATGATGAGGACGTATTACCTGTATACTATAACAAAATAATTAAAGATCATGTTGTAAAGGAACAAAACTTGGTATGTAAGCATATGAATATTTATGTTTCATATTAATTTTCGTTGTAAGCATCTTCAACAATGTTTCATTCATACCATATACTACTAACTTTTACGTCTATTCTGCCAAATTTAACATAGGGATTCGATGATGGAAGCCCGCTTAGGTTTAAGCGTACCAACAAGGCTATACAAACTTCCATTGGAAAGAAACATTATTTTAGTGTTATTGATGAACCGACTAATGATACCATTGATTAATCCAAAGAGTTTGATCAAGAGGATAAGCAATTCATTCAAAAATCTACTGATCATGTTCACCATTTGGATGACTTTGTTCATGACGTAGGTTTGTTCAACAACTACACACTTCAGTCGCCAAAGAAGACAAGTATGCTCTCATTGATGAAGAGACTGATGAAGATATTGATAACAAGGATAGCACAATTCAAGATGGCATATGGGTTAATATCAATGATATTTGATTGCCAAGATCCTGAGTCAACATAATTTCTATTTTATTTATTTATTTTTTATTTTTTTTTTCTTGGACAATGAAAACATGAATGTTATGATTATACATCATTCACTTAGTACTTTACAAAAGAATATACCATGTCATTTCATTGTTTGTTATTTTATTATAGTCTTGGTCAATGAAAAGTTTAATATTATCATTATGCATTACGATTAATGTACTACTTTGCATCATGAATTTTGTTTAATGGCCCTTATTAAATCTATAGCCACCTAAAACTCATAATGGAGAAAAACTTATAATGGGCCAATTCTTATTAAATCTGGAGTCACCTTAACCTTATAAGCGGCCAAAATATATAATGGGCCAATACATCTAAACTCTATAGTCATCTAAGTTTAAAAAAATTACACATACATTTTTAATGTAGTTAGACCTCCAAAACAGGACTTTCCAACTAATGATTGAAAATCTATAAAAAGAAGTAAATTATTTCCTCACAATTACCAACGACGTCAACTATGATCTGTTAGCAGTCCTATACATCCGCAATGCATCAACACGAGTATATAAAATTTTCATGGGCAGTCGCATACAATTATGCCATTCTAATACCAACCATTGGCTTACCGTTAACCAAATCATGTCAATAGTCACATGTACGTCAACAACTTTACCTAAACCTTTTCCATGTTGAATCAAGAACCTCGAAAGGATAAGGTACAAAGTAATGATTGAAAGTCAATCATATATTTACAAAATCAACTTAAATGAATCAAGAACATCTTATTTTACCATGTTATCTTTTAACTAATACACAATTACTATGATCAACAAACAATTAGCATTACTACAATCGCAAAACAGTAAATCGTTGCCAAGTTTATCATTGTTAACTTATGATAAACTTTCGCCTAAAATAAGATCTCTTAATGTACATGATCTGTCAATGATATATGTTTCCTAAATAAATTAAGCAACACAAAAGTTGTAACCATCAAATTATGATACGTTTTTTGTATACTAATAGACATACCTATAATTAAAACAAAATATTGATTTCATTGTTACCATAATTGACACACAATATTGTTTCAAAGTAGATGAATCAATATTAAATGTTGGCGAGCATGTATAACTTTTTTTCTATAAATAAGTTGGAGAAGTAACTCATTTATCACAAACACAAAATTTTCCAAATCTCTTCTATGGCATCACCTAGAGAAAAAAGTGTTTCAGAAATGTTCGCAAAATTATTACTCACTAAATGTAACGATGACTGCTCATCTATAGATAATGAGGACCAAAAAGACGAAGTTTCCAATCCCACGAGTCACGTTGAATTGAAGAGTGCAGAAAACAGTCAAGTTGATGTTCTAGTTGAATCTTGCACATCTCCAAAGAGTAAAGTCACTGAGAAACCTTTTGGAGGATCGTTTTTTAAAGAAGGTCAATCTTCGAAACAAGATCAAGGTAATAAAATATAATGCACTACTATACTTGACAATGTTTTAAAACAATTTAACACTTGATATTTTTATTATTAGATGACTTCGACCCAGAGTCTATCATTGATTGGCTACGATTTAATGTTGGATATCAAGAAGCATGTCAAAAACTTCTTAGCGGTTTGTTGTCAAAGATTAACAAGGCAAATGTTTTAATCAACCAGCTTTGTGAAATGGGTCATGATATTGATGATGACTATATTGTTTACCTAAACTTCTTCGATGAAGATTGAATCGCGTTCAACATCAATGATTTCGTATGTCGTCTACATTTTCTTTTGATGATTTCAATTAATAATTGTAACGAATAAGAAATGACTATGATTATTTTATGTACTGCAATTTTCTACTTCCAACTTTGCTTTCAATATTAGTCCATGTCACACTCAATTTTCGGTTGTGGTTTTTATTGTACTTATGCATGAATGATGATGAATACTCAAATTTGTGTACAAAAAATGAAACGAATCAAATCAACAAACTTATTTTTAGTATCCCGAATAACAGCCGAAATATTAGTCCATTTACTATTGAGTAATTGCAAATAATTAGAACCCAATAACACCCTAAACATGTCATGCTATCTTCATAATTTAGAAAATGATCATGTCTTCAAAATGTTTTATCCAACGCATGTGGTAATATACGTTTCATTTGATGATATATATGTTCTCCATTTTCATTAACATCCTCTACTAATAATCCTCAATAACATCACCATGGCAGATGAAAACACTTTAAAGAATTCAAGAAAGCGTCCATCTTCTGAAAAACTGCCCAATAAGAAATTTTAACAACACCTGAATACTTCCACCTCCAGTAACAATTCAAGATCCTTTCAATCTGCTTCTTTTGTGTCATCAGATAATGTTCCACAACCCATGTTGGTAGATTCACCTTCATCTAAAGGAAGAGTTTCTTTGACACAACTATTGAATTGTAAGCTTCTATGTCGAATAATGTCTTTTTCAATAGATTCCTACTTTTTTCACATCGTGATATTGATTTTGAGTTTCCATTCATTAGATGATCCACTAACTGTAAATGTCACTCCATGGACTTTTTCCAATAGATCCTCTACATTACAAAGCAATCCTTCAGGTATGTTCATTGTTAATAACAAAGTCTTCTTCTGTTTACAATTTTGTTTGTGTTTCCTTTTTTTTCCTAACAAACATGAATGAACAAGACGCTACACATAATCCTGTAACAAAATATTTCTTTACATTATTTCCATTTTAATACCTTCTTCATTTAATTTTTTTAATTCATAGGTTCCTGTATTAGTTCTACACCAACTCAACCAACAACTTATCAAACGTTGCCGCTTTCGGATGTGACTAATAGTTAGTTACCTATCCATTTAGTGGAATACCCAGTTCAACTTTTTTTGACACTACTTATATAGTATTTGTGTTGCACGTACACTAACTTCTTATATGCATGTTTCGCATAGCTCTTCCACCTAGACCTGACACAAATTCATTTTTAGGAAGCCCAACAACAAGTTCGACAGTTAATTTGTATCGAGGTTTGGTTACTCTTACTTTATAAGTATCTTTCAATGTTTAGTTAAATTCTTTACCTTTTAAGAAGTTTAAAGATTATACAATTCATTGTGTATTCTAATGTAGGAATGAATGCGCATAATATTAGTTTCGTGTCTAGCAACAGTAGTCAAAGGACTCCTTCACAAAAAGGTAAACTTTAAACACATTGTTTTCATAATGTATTCTATTAAAATGTCATTATATTTATTATGGGTATTATTATGATAGAAAACATATCGCCTACATCTCATGGTACGGTCTCTACTAAAGCAACACCATAAACTGGCACGGCAACAAGTCATTATGGTAAACAAAGAAACTTACGAGTATCGCCGCAGCTTAGTGGTAAACCAATTATACAGTTATATAATATGACACAATTTATTTACAACACTTTTTGTTTGTTGACATCGTTATCCATGTGTATATAATATCAGGAATGAATCCTCTACTCATGAAAAATACACTTTCTGCATTTGCCACCCTTTCAAAAACAGGTAGCGTTTAATTTAACTTAAGTATGTTTACTTATTTAGTACATGTAATGCTTTTTAAAAACCAACGGTTCCATGTCTACAATAAATCTGTAGGTACTGCTTCAGTTAATACAAACTACCAACCAAATGTTATAACTACTCCCATTCCTTTAGGCGTTATCAGACATCAAATTTCAGAAAAATCTCCCGTTTAGTAACTGATATCATTATATTATACTTATTGTATATAACAACTATAATAAATGTAACATCATTCTATTTATCGCGTTTAGTGTCACAAAGGCCAGTCTGCCGCAACACTCTTAACGATGAAAATATTCCTACACTTACACCAAACTCTGTTGCAACAAGTGGTCATACAGTAACAGTAGCTGCTGCAATGAGGAAACGACATTCTCCCTTGACTGACATCTCAAATGGTAGTATCTAAATATTTTAACTTTCGTTTGCAACATAATGGTTGTATTTTTAACATGTGGTTAACATTCTGATAATGTGGTTGCACAGCTACTTTTCAAACACCGTTTCTCACTCCCGTTAATGAATGCTCTAAACATACATCAAGGTCGTGTTGTGCAACCAACATTTCTGGGTTAACAACACAAAAATCAACTTACAAAATTGGAGAATCGTCAAGAAGGACAAAAAAATCTAAGGGACCTCCTTTACCAAGTTGCACGCTTATTGCTTTCAATCTTGATGATGATGGGCATGCACTGGTACAAATTTCATCTTTCGTCACACCAAAAATGTGTGACGATATGCATATAGTCACACACGCTTTTTTAGGTCTGTGTCATGAAAGGTCTTTCTACCGTAGGTAGCATATGGTCACATTGTTTAGTTTTTGGTCGTTTTCATTGAAGAAGAGTGACCAAAACCCGAATATGTGTGACAAATTAGGCACAAGTTTTGTTGGATTAATCAGTTTTGTGTGATCGTAAACACTTTATAGTCACACAAATGTTTTTTGAGTGTAACTATTGTTCGTCCTTTGGCTACATAAGTATATAATATATATGACATTTGAGATGATTTATTCAAGTAAATGTGTATTTTGTGTGACTATTTCCCGTCCTATGGCCACATGAATATATAATAAATGTGACATTTGTGATAATTTAGTCACACAACGTGTGTTGTTTTTTTTGAGTTAGTCACATACAATTTAAAAAACAGTGGCAAAAAGTGTTAATAAGTGTGACCATATGTTGTTTAAAGTGAAGAAATGTGTATTTTGTGTAACTATTGTTCATCCAAGGGCCACTTGAATTTTATGTTTGTGTGGCCTTTTGTAATATTTAGTCACACAAATCATGTTTGTTTTGGGTATTTAGTCACATACAATTAAGCAAAAAGTGGCCAAAAGTTTTAATAAGTGTGACCATATGTTGTTTAAAGTGAAGAAATGTGTATTTTGTGTCACTATTGATCATCCAATGGCCACTTGAATTTTATGTTTGTGTGGCCTTTTGTAATATTTAGTCACACAAAGCATATTTTTTTTGGGTATTTAGTCACATACAAAAAAGCATAAAGTGGCCAAAAGTGTTAATAAGTGTGACCATATGCTGTTTAAAGTGAAGAAATGTGTATTTTGTGTGACTATTGATCATCCAATGGCCACTTGAATTTTATGTTTGTGTAGCCTTTTGTAATATTTAGTCACACAAAGCATGTTTGTTTTGGGTATTTAGTCAGATACAATTAAGCATAAAGTGGCCAAAAGTGTTAATAAGTGTGACCATATGCTGTTTAAAGTGAAGAAATGTGTATTTTGCATGACTATTGTTTATCCAATGGTCACATGAATTTTTAGTTTGTGTGGAATTTTATAATATTCAGTCACACATGGAATTAAACAAAGAGTGACCAATAATGTTGATAAGCGTGACCATATTATGTGACTGCATCTTTTAGTCACAGGGTTACTACTGCTATTACTAAGTTAGTACTGTTGGAGCATAGTTGCTACTGCTAGTACTAAGTTAGTCCTGCTGAAGCAGAGTTACTACTGCTAGTACTATGCTAGTGCTGCTGGAATGAGTATATATATATATATATATATATATATATATATATATATATATATATATATATATATATATATATATATATATAACATAATTAAAAACTACAAGAAATTTCAAATTGAATTAAACTCGAATGTATATAACTGAACAGAATATACAATTGTAATGTCGTACATAATCAAATTCTCAAGTACCATAATTTAAAGACTTTTGAATCTTCATCGGCTTAGCTTGCAGTTGATGCTTTAAGTCGTTAACAGATACATATTTTTTCTTTGATGGTACTGGTGGTCCACATTTAGTCACAGGGTTTGTTGGTGTAACCTGTACTAAACAAAAGACGCTAGTATCAAACATTGAATTAAATATGAAGAATTATATATATGTAGGTTGAAAAAACACATGTATGTACCTCCTCTTCAACAATAACTTGATCCTTTGGCCATGCAACGAAACCACCTACGACTGCCTTAACTGTTTTGAACCCATTATTTGCTACGTCCGGTATGCATGCTGCATCAACTAACGATGAATCAATTGACTCTCTGTAGCAATCATTTGGGAGTGGTTGGTTATGCAGCATTTGTTTTCCATGAGGCTGGTATACGGTACCCAAAGCAACGATATTTGTTTTCTTTACGTGCCACAGTTTGCACTTAAATATCTAAAAAAAAAAGAATTTTTTCATGTATATATCAGAAATTATTTAAACAAAAGAATAACAAGAAACATGTTGAAATACATACTGTTGGCAGTGCTTTTGTTGGAGAAACATTTTGTTGCGATTGGGAATCTGGAGACCCGTTTCGTCGTGACTTAGGCTTTGTCTTGGGTTCGACAGTTTTAACAGGTTCCTATATGTATATATAAAACACGTTACAATATTTAAACAAAAGAATAACAAAAAACATGTTGAAATACATACTGTTGGCAGTGCTTGTGTTGGAGACGACACATTTTGTTGCGATTGGGAATCTGGAGACCCGTTTCATCGTGACTTAGGCTTTTTCTTAGGCCTGATAGTTGTAGCAGGTTCCTATACGTATATATAAAACACGGTACATTAGTCATGTATGTAAAATTAAAAAATCAAAGGGGGATGTTTTATTACTTACCATTGTTTCCGTTACCTTTTCCGAAGTTACAAGGCCATTGGACTTCTCCTTAATTCTCGCATCTTTAGCACTTATAACATCACTTTGTTGAGTGCCGTCCACCTCATTAGCGCTGCTCTCTATATTGTCAACGGCCATTGGAGTCACCTGCAATATAAATTAAGAAATACATTGACTCATCAGTTTATGTTCAATGCCTGGTATCATTAGCATCAGTGGTGTTAGCATTATAAAATGAAATTGTTAACAACATAAAAAAATGGCTTACATGTAGGATCGAGTGCTTCTAGCTTGATTGAGCTTGGTTAAACCGTTTACGTAAACACAAACAGCTTAGGAGAATCTCTAGGTGTAAGACTTGTGTCTATGCGGAAACTAAACACAAGAATATAAAGAAGAAAGTAACTAACAAGGTTTTGATCCTCTATGGATCGGTTTATGAACTAATAATGATTTTATTGATGATTGTAAAGTCGTACAAAACTCATAGACGAGTGTTCCTTTTATACTAACAAGAAGTCCTAACCCTAACCCGTCATACAAGAAAACATGTGAAGAGATATACATCAATCTCTTCTAAAAATAAATCTAACAAACATTCTAAACTTACGAGATAACAATTACTAATACCCGCAGTAATGACTACTATCAGCAGAAACAAAAATAAACTACCAGCAGCAATGAACTTCAGCAGGAACCGCACACTATCGGCAGGAACCAGCTTACACTACCAGCAGCAATGAGAATTCTATTATTTCCCAGAATTCCTAACAATCCTCCCCTAATCTTGAAGTTGACTAGGTTAACTTGCAAGATTCCCTGTAAAAGTTTTGAAGTCCAGAGGATTGATGCAGCAACATCAGAAAGTAACCATCAGCAATCTTCATTGAGTACATGATTCCAGCAGCAACAGAAATGAACCAACAGCAACAGGAACAACTTCATAAGGATCTGGCTACCTCTGATATAATCTTTCCAGCAACTATGACATATTGTACATCAAATCTGTTAAGTTTCATACTATTCTCATCACATCCAGGTGTGTTAACTCCTGTGAAAGGTGAATCATTGAAAATTACTCCCTCCATCCCAAAATTATTGTCCCACGACAAAAAACACATTCTTTTAGAAAAATGTCACTATCACTACTTTCTCTCTCTTACTTTTTTGCCAAATGACAAGTTTACCCTTAACCAATTAATTAACACTTCATTAAAGTTTGTAATATTAATTTCAACCAAGGGTAATATAGTAAACTTTACCAAACTCACTACCTATTCACTTTCTATATTTGGTATGGGACAATAAAATTGGGACAGACGAAAAAGGAAAGTGGGACTATAAAATTGGGACGGAGGTAGTAATGGATTTGATGTCTCTTTACCAATAGCCATCACTACTGGAGTAGCCAATGTTTAGGTGTGTAAGACCATGGTACATTGATAACCATCTGATTTTTAGTAAATCAGCAACTTTAAACGGATTTGACTTATCTTTACCTGTAGCCGTTTGCTCAGGACTAGCCAATTCTTAGGTTGAAGATAACCTTTGGTGAATTGAGTACCAAGTATGGTATTCCACTGCCTTTACCACAAGCCATACACTTGTGGGCTAGCCAATTCTTTGGAAACCCCAAAGGAGTAAAATCCATGGCGAATTGAAAACCATTCAACTCTTAGTAATGAAACATTGGTGAGTTGAGAACCCTATAGTTTTGAGCAAACTATTACAGCTGTCAACGGATTTGATTATCACACCAGAGCCGTACACTCATGGTGAGTCAACTCTTTCTTTTCGGATAGACATGGTGAGTTGATTACCATTTGTTGTGTAGGTGTAAACACCAACACTGTACCTGCAAGGTGTTGCTTAAAACCATACAAGTTAGTACAACAGAATATACAACAATTTTTTTATTTTATTTTATTTTATTTTATTTATTTATTTATTTTTTTTACGAACTAAAGAGAAAAGAAAAAGAAAATAACAAATTATACAACAGAAAGCCTTCCCTTAGGCTTTGTCCTCCCCTCAAACTCAGTACCTAAGGATTTACCATCCCAATATGGACCACCAAATGGTTAAACCTTGGTCCATCAAAAGCCTTGGTCACCAGATCAGCCACATTGTCATCGGTATGAATTTTAATCACCTGAATAAGATGCTTCTCATAAGCATCTCTTATGAAATGGTGTCTAATCTCAATATGCTTTGTCCTTTGATGATAGACAGGATTTTTAACAATGCACATTGTGCTTTGGTTATCAATAAAGATCTTAGTGTTCATGAAGTTGAACCCATAATCTAACAACTGATTTTGCATCCAAAGAACCTGTCCACAGCAGCTAGTAGCAACAACATACTCTGCCTTAGTAGAAGATGTAGCCACTATAGTCTGCTTCTTGCACTGCCAAGAAACCAACCTTCTACCTAGAAACTGACAACCCCGAGTAGTTGACTTTCTATCAAAGTTAGCACCAGCATAATCACTGTCACTATAAGCTTCCAACACAAAAGGAGAATCTTTTGGGTACCAAAGTCCCAACTTAGGCTGTCCTTTCAAATACTTGAAGATTCTCTTGACTGCATTTAAGTTAGAAGTCAAGGGTGTAACCTGATGTCTAGAACATGCACTGACAGCAAACATAATATCAGGTCTAGAAGCTGTCAAATACATGAGTAACCCAATCATGGACCTGTATCGATGAACATTAACAGCAGCATCAGGTTCATTATTGGATTTAGGCTTTGGAGGTTCAAATGGGGTTGTTGCAGTTTTCACATTTTCCATATCAAACTTCTTAAGTATGTCATAAACATACTTCTCTTGGCAGATAAAGATCCCATCTGGTTTCTGCTTAACCTGAAGACCCAAGAAGAAAGTCATTTCACCCATAGCACTCATCTCAAATTCACTCTTCATCAATTCTTCAAATTCCCTGCACCAGGCTTCATTTGTAGAACCAAAGATGATATCATCTACATAAACTTGTACCAGGATGATAGCTTTGAAATTCTTCCTAATGAAAAGTGTTTTGTCTATTGCCCCTCTTCTGTAACCATGTTTTAGCAAAAATACAGATAACCTTGCATACCAAGCCCTTGGTGCTTTATGAAGACCATAAAGTGCCTTTACCACTTTGTAAACCAAATCAGGATTCTGATGATCCACAAATCCCTTTGGTTGAGTAACATAAACCTCTTCTTCAATCCTTCCATACAAAAAGGCACTCTTCACATCCATCTGATATACTACAAACCCTATGAATGAGGCAAAAGCTAAGAACAGTCTGATGGCTTCAACTCTTACCACTGGTGAAAACACTTCATCATAATCAATCCCCTCTTCTTGTCTATGTCCTTGAGCCACCAAAATAGCTTTATTCTGAACCACAATTCCCCTAGCATCCCTTTTATTCTTGAGAATCCATTTCGTTCCAATAGCATGCTTTCCTGCAGGCAAAGGTACCAACTTCCATACTTTCTGATTCTCGAACTGCTGCATTTCCTCTTGCATAGCCTCAACCCAATCAGAATTATCAAGAGCTTGGGCTATACTACTTGGTTCAATTTGGGATAAGAAACAAGCATAGAGGCAATGTAGGTAATCAGTATGATTGCTCCTTAACTGATCCTGGATATAACTGAGAAAAGCAGATTCTCCAAACTTGGGTTGATGTAACTTGCTTCTTGTCTGAACAGGGGAATTTAGATCTCCAAGGATCAAGGACTGAGGATGAACTGTATTGATCCTCTTGGTAACAATGGGATTGACATCAATTGTGGATGCCTAATTAGTAATGGAGGGGTTGAAATCTTTTAGGGGAGTTATCAAACCCAGTGAGTCAACAGGTGGAGTAGACACAGGAACACCAGGAGTGGAGACATCAGCAGAATCATTAGAAAGACCAGCTGGAACAGATGCACTACCAGCAGAATTGGTAGCAGCAGGAATAGGAATACCACCAGCAGAATTCAGTTGCCTTCTAACTTCAGCTTCAGCATTTCTCAGAATCTCCTCTGTCTCTTTAGAAAACCCAGAACCAAACATTTCAGCAGCTTTCTTGGCATTATACTCTTGTCTTTGAAGCCTAGCAAGATCTTCTGCAAAACTTGAATCACTTCCAGCCATATCAAAAGTATCTTTGAGCTCTGAACCTGAAATGTTGTTAGAGGGAAAAGAAGGAACAACTATAGGTCGTTCATCACTCTCTGCATCAGAATCATCATCTGAGGTACCTGCATTATTAGTTTGAGAAACATGTGTACCAACAGATTGATTTGCTTTGAATCTAGTATAACCTAAGGTATCTGTCAGATAATCTAGGTCAAAGAACCACTCTGGACCTGCACCCTGCAAATTATGTTTATCCTCAAGATATCTTAAGTTGAGAGTCTCTTCTATCCTCTTAGTAGACAGATTATATACCCTATAGGCTTTACTATGAGCAGAATACCCAACAATAAACCCCTCATCATCCTTCGCATCAAACTTGCCTAGATGATCACTAGTGTTCAATATAGTGACATGACATCCAAAAGGTTTAAGATAGCTAATGTTTGGAACTTTCCCAGACAAAAGCTCATAAGGTGTTTTATTATGAGGATTAGTAATGGATACCCTATTCAGCACATAACAAGCAGTGCAGACTGCTTCAGTCCAAAACATAGTGGGCATCTTAGAGTCAGCTAACATAGACCTAGCTGCTTCTATAAGGGTTATATTTTTCCTTTCTGCAACCCTATTTTGTTGTGGGGTTCTGGCATTACTATAGTCCATTTTTATCCCCTTACTCCCAAAGAGTTCAATTAGATTTGAATTCTTAAATTCTGTTCCATTATCACACCTTATTGACTTTACCTTTTTACTTAGCTGATTTTCTATTAAGGTAATAAAGTCCCTAATAACTGGATAAGTTTCATCTTTAGTACCCAAACAGAAAGTCTAAGAAAACCTACTAAAATCATCTGTAATAACCAGGCAGTAGTACTTCTGGTCAATACTTCTGATAGAAGTAGGACCAAAGAGATCCATATGAAGAAGCTGCAGAGGCTCAGTGATGGTGCTCACAGCTGTGATTGCCTTTTATGAAGCTTTGTGTTGCTTTCCTTTGTTGCATGCAACACAATTGTGTTCATTGGAGAAGGTCTTAAGAGGGAGCCCTTGGACCAAACCATTCTTAGCCAGCTTGTTAATGGTCTTGAAATTCACATGAGCCATTCTTCTGTGCCATTTATTAGATTCATCCACAGAAGCTTTTGCCACCAAATAAGCAAGTGAACCCTCAGGCTGAACAACACTTAGATTGAAACTGTAAAGGTTGTAAGTCCTTGGAACTTTGAGTTCAACCTGACTTTCATCAGGCAACTTGAAGTCTTTGGACAACACAAAGCAATCAGTCTCAGTGAAGAGAACACTGTTCTTCTTTTCACAAATTTGTGAGACAGAGAACAAATTAAAGTTTTGGAGTTCCTTCACATAAAGCACATCTTCAAAGTCCAGCTTGGTTGTTTTGATAGTTTCCTTCCCAGTAATTTTGCCATCTCCTCCTCCAAATGTCACAGAACCTCCATTTAAGGGCACAAAGTCTTGTAGTCTCTCTAAATTTCCTGTCATACTCCTGGAACATCCACTGTCAACAATGCCTACATCTTTACTTCTAAAAAGAAATTCCTGATACAAAGAATACATTTACAACATTAGATACAAGGGAGACCCAAGCCATTGCTGACTTGAGCCTGCCTAGTGGATCAATAAGTATTAAACCATGGAGATTGATGAGATCCACTATTGTTCTTGGACCCCATTCTCATATATTGGTTATTGTTTCTCCAAGAACAACCTGCTGAGGACTTAACTGCAGTTTCCCATCTTGCCCCTCCCATGTGCATGGTGTCAAAATAAGCAGGCCTCATATCATTTTGAAAGTAAGTGCTAGTAGGTCTGTAGAAAGGTCCAGCAGTATTTCTTCTCCAATCAGCAGAATTATAGTTTCCAGCTGGAATATGCTGACCAGTCAAGTTTGCCTTACCAGCAGCAATATGCTTACCAGCAGGAATGGACTTGCCAGCAGCAACAGGCTTACCAGTAGGAACTGGCTTACCAGCAGCAACCGGCTTACCAGCAAGAACTGGCTTACCAGCAGCAACAGAAGCTCTACAAGAGTTTATTCTTCCTGCTTGTGGAATATATGGGGGAATATTATTGACATTGCTCCACACAGACCTATTTTGACAACCATATATACCCATCTTTTTCTCATAAAAGTCACAATCTTTAATAAGATGATCATAACTACGACACACAAAGCAAGATTTCTTTTTAGGGGACTTTTTCTTAACATTATCTTTCTCATTGCAACCAGAAGTATTCAAACCAACACATGAAACAAAATTATCCTTAACAAAATTAAAACCACAACCATAACTGTTTGAAACAAAACCAAAACTAGAAACATTATTGTTTTTAACATTATCAAAAGAAACATCTTCAGCTGCAGCTCTTTGGGATTCATCAGTAGCCACTTTTGAAGACAGATCTTCTGATTTTATTGAAGCAGACTTCTCACTTGATCCACATGTGGCATAGTCATCAGTCTTGATTTCTGCAGATTTGTCACTGTAAGAACAAGAGACAAATTCATTAGAGTCACAATCAAGATCAGGCAAGTTCTTTGCCTTTTTGCCATAAGTCATTTGTGAATCATCAAAGTCAACATAGGGGTTTGCAGGTTTAAATGTTCCAGTTATGGGTGGAGGAACTGCATTCATTCCTCCCTCCTTTACATACTTTACAGGTTTTCTATAATCTACAGGTTCAGGGTCAAAAATACTATACTCATTATGGTCATAAACTTGATTTGGCCCTATCAGGTCACCATACCCTAAACCTCTTTTAGTTTTTATAGACATAGAACTATCGACTAAGTTGTTTAGGTTTTTAGATGAATCTTTCCATTTATCAAACCTAGCCAAGGTATTTTCTAGCTTAGTCTGCAAATCCTGTTTTTCTAACACCACCTTAGCTTTTTCTCTTTTAGAATGTTTGAACTCATTAGTGGTGTTTTGTAAATCTCTTTCCAAAACCCTTATTTTTTCTTCATATGCTAACTGTTGTTTTTGATAACAGACTTTTTGTTGTTCTAATGTGTTAACATCATTTTTATAAGCCTGGAATTGTATAAAGTAATCCTTATATTGACACTCTATATCATCAAATTCTTGTTTCAATTTAGCATATTTAAGTTCACAACCAAATGGGCAGTTTTGTACCTGAGATGGATGACCCATCATTCCAAGTTGACCAGCCACTTGTTTCTTCTCACCATATCCAGCTATCATCCCATAGACCTTCTCTGCTCCTCTTGCAACAGCTTTCTCATGATGTTCCCAGTCCACCATTGAATCCACAGATACCAAGGCCTTGGGTTCCTCTGATTCCAACTCTTGAATTTTGAAAGCAGAATACCTGACTTTATCATCCACCTTCTTATCTGTACATTCCCTGGCAAAGTGACCTGGTTGAGAACATTTGTAGCACCTCACCTTCCTTTTGTCAAACCTTGCAGCCTCCTGTCCATCAAAGTTAATCCTCCTTCCTGCCTTCTTTTCAAACCTATTGACTTTTAATGACAGCATAGCCATCTGCCATTTTATGTCCATCTCTTCTAGATCCAATTGATCCACCTGATTAAAATCTTCATAAGCAATTTGCTGATGTGGTGTACTCTCAGCAACAAATGAATGAAACACTTCCTCTAGAAGATTATCAGATCTGGTTTGAGCTTTTGGTGTGGCAGGTGAGTAGGAAAGTGATGATGATGATGGTGTTGGACTGTCTCCATATGTCCTTTTGTTAGTACTAGAGGTACTAACAAATGCACTATGGGTTGGAGTTTGAGATGAATAGGTGGAATACCCTTTGATATCAATTTCAAGAGTTTTCAGCTTGTTGTATAGATCATCAAAACTCATATAGTCCAGTCCACCTTTGGCCTTGAGTGTTATGGAAACCTGAGACCAGGATGGAGGCAAGGCCCTTGGAACCTTGGTGTTGCAGTCTTCATTGTCCGGCCTAGCCTGCAACTGGTTGAGTTAACTCAGGATCTTGTGAAACCTATCATACCCTTTGTGAATCCCTTCAGCCTCAGAGATTTTAAACTCCTGGAACTCTTGCTTGAGCATAGTCTTTCTTATTTTTCTGGACTCATCATTCCCACCAAATCTGGCTTTTACAGCACGCCAGATCTCTCTAGGATCATCCAGGTGATGGAAATCACCCATATGATCCTTTGGAATAGCCTGAAGCAAAAGGGTTCTTGCCCTGGTTTCCCTTTGTACAGCAAGATGTTCATCTGCTGTAACAGGTGGGAGTATATAGATGTTTCCATGATCATCCATTCTAGTATTTTTCTTGCTGTTTCCCTTAAGAATCACATTCCACAGGTTGTAATCACTGTTCGTGATCCAGTATTCCATTCTCATGTCCCAGACTTCATACTCATCTTTCTTTAGGTATGGGAATTTAGCATTGTTGTTGGACATAGTGGTGACAATCTGTGTTTGGACTTGTGAGGTTTCAGTTTTGGTTGTGTGGTTGTCACCCTCATCATGATTGACTCCTTCTGCCATTATTAAAAGGGTTTAAAGAGGTTGATCTATAAGAGCTTTTCTTCTTTATCAGAGATCCTCACCAGGCTCTGATACCACTTGTAGGATCGAGTGCTTCTAGCTTGATTGAGCTTGGTTAAACCGTTTATGTAAACACAAACAGCTTAGGAGAATCTCTAGGTGTAAGACTTGTGTCTATGCGAAAACTAAACACAAGAATATAAAGAAGAAAGTAACTAACAAGGTTTTGATCCTCTATGGATCGGTTTATGAACTAATAATGATTTTATTGATGATTGTAAAGTCGTACAAAACTCATAGACGAGTGTTCCTTTTATACTAACAAGAAGTCCAAACCCTAACCCGTCATACAAGAAAACATGTGAAGAGATATACATCAATCTCTTCTAAAAATAAACTAACAAACATTCTAAACTTACGGGATAACAATTACTAATACCCGCAGTAATGACTACTATCAGCAGAAACAAAAATAAACTACCAGCAGCAATGAACTTTAGCAGGAACCACACACTATCGGCAGGAACCAGCTTACACTACCAGCAGCAATGAGAAATCTATTATTTCCCAGAATTCCTAACATTACATCTGAGGCTAATGGCAATTGTTGGGAATAAAATGATCAAAGTCAAAGAGCCTGCCAAGATGTTGAAGAGCCTGCTAGTTGATTTTGAAGTGTATAAAGATGTTCTACCAGTACCTTCTGGGTAGAAGGTACTGCTGGTTGATGAAGAGCCTGCCAAGCTTATGTCAAGTCGATTAGATATTTTGTAATAGATATTTAGTTAAATTATTAGTCTTTGTACAAAGTTATACGTTATGTAGAAGTAGTGTAGTCCTCTGTGGTTCACAGAAGAATATGGCAGAGTTGTACATTGGTAGTTGTATTTAATTGTAGGCGCCAATATAGTCAAAGTATAGTTTTATATTCAACCACTTGACACTCTTGTAATAAGATATCCTTATCTTATAAAAGGATATCTTAGTCACCACTTCATGCATGCATCTTAGACAACCAATAACCTAAACCAAACTATCTCTCAAGTAACTTAGTTACTTAAAATCACAAATCCTTTTTACAATCTTAGATTCAAGATTACTTTGTAATCCCGGTGATATTTAGATCATCCGTATTATTTCATCAATAATATTGAATCGTATTGTGTTAAACCAAAGTTGTGTTCTTTGTTCATTGCATTCTCACGTTTACATAAACTCACCACCTTGTGTTCTTTTAAGTGTGTTGTAGTAGATTCCGCATGCTAAACACATTCAATACATAAATATCTCAATCAAGAACAAACCCGTTCCACAAGTGGTATCAAAGCTAGGCTTGATATTTACTAATTTAAAAGAACAATGGATGTTGAACATATTCAAACAAATGTTGCAGCTAAACTTCCATTACTTAAACAAAATGAGTTTGAAATGTGGCGACTTAGGGTAGAACAATACTTTCAAGTGCAGGACTATGCACTTTGGGAGATCATTGAACAAGGCAATTCATTTAAACCCCAAATCACCACTACAACAGTAAATGATGCTCTTGTAACAAGAATACAAGACCAACCATCAAATGCAGATGAAAAAGTTCATAAGAGAAATGATCTAAAGGCAAGGAGTATGTTACTGATGACTATTCCAAATGATCAACTTCTGATCTTTAACAAATACAAAGATGCCAAAACCCTTTTTGAAGCTATTGTGGCTAGGTTTGGTGGTAATGATGCTACCAAGAAAACACAGAAAACACTTCTCAAACAACAATTTGAGAACTTTACAGCCACAACCAATGAGTCTTTGGACAGTATGTTCAATAGACTTCAGAAGCTTGCAAGTCAGTTAGCCATCCATGAAGTGATGATAACTCAAGAAGACCTAAACTCTAAATTTCTTAGGAGTTTACCTTTAGAATGGTCTATGCATGTTATTGTCTGGAAGAACAAGTCAGATATTGACCAGATGAGTCTCAATGATCTCTACAACAATTTCAAAATTGTAGAACATGAAGTAAAGAAGACTACTGGGTCAAGCTCCGGAAATATGGCTTTTGTTTCATCCCCAAGCATCACAAAGGTTGATAATGAAGAACAAGGTGGCAGAGAAGAAGGTACTGCCAACACAACCTTTGGTACTGCTAGTACTTCTGGTAGTACCAAATCCATTTTAGATGAAACAATTGGGTGTGCTTTTCTCACATCTCAACACAATGGGTCCATACTAACATTTGAAGATATTCAAGAGATTCATCCTGATGATCTTGAAGAGATGGACATAAAGTGGCAACTTTCACTTTTAAGCATTAGGGCTAAGAAGTTGATGATGAGGACTGGCAAGAAGATAATGATAAATGGAAATGAGCCTGCTGGCTATGATAAGTCAAAGGTGGAGTGTTACAACTGCCACATGAAAGGTCACTATTCTAGAGAATGTAGAAGACCTAAGAAGCAGGATGACAAAGGTAGAGGGTTTGACAACAGAAAGAAAGAAAGCTTTGAGAAGAGAGGAAGCTTTGAAAGCAAGAGTAAGGTTGTTGAAGTTGCTGAGCCAAAAGCAATGGTTGCTATTGATGGCATGGGTTTTGATTGGAGTTTCATGGGTGAAGATGAGTCAACTTCTGATGAATTGGCTTTGATGGCATTCTCCACTCCTGAGGTACAAACTATCAAATGTTCTAGCAATTGTGAATTTCTTAAAGAACTAGAAATTATAAGAAAATCTTATGATACAGAAATTTTAGAACACAGAAAAACCCAACAAACCTTATTTAACCATCAATGTGGTATGGCCAAACTAGAAAAACAAATCATTCACTATAGAGAAAATGAACTTACATTTTCTGATGCTAAAGCTGCTCTTAATAGACAAATATTTTTGAAAGATTCAGAAATAGAAATGGTAAGGAATGAGTGTACTAAAGTTACTTTGGCTAGAGATAATATTCAACTGACTGTTACTAAATTGGAAAATGCTTCTGAGTGTACTAGGAGCATAGTAGAGAATCAGATGAATAAGAGAATAAAATCAGGGATAGGATACAATGAATGTCCACCTCCTTATAGAGGAATCCCTTGTCCTCCAGGATCAAATCTTGCTGAATCAGGTGTGCATGAAGTCATGAACAAACCATTGGCTAAATCTGTAGTGATAAGTGAACCTTCTGAGAATGCTAAAAATGTCTCACTCTCTAAGGTGCTCACTGATAAGAGACCAGATGTCCTAATTATTGAAGATTGGGTATCTGATGATGATGAAGTTGAAACTATTCCTATCAAAGGAATCAAAGTAGGACCAAACAGTCCTAAGAAAGTAGAAGTTAAAGCTAAGGCTAAAACTGTTTTGAAAACAGTTGAAAGTTGTAAAAATTGTAATAACAAACCTAGGGGAAGCCAAAGAAATTGGAACAACCTTAAGTCACAACAACTAGGTGATGACTTTGTTATGTTCAATAAGGCTTGTTATTATTGTGGTAGCTTTAATCATCTTCATGCTTATTGTAATAAATGGGTTTCTGGGAGTAAATCAAAGTCTAAAACAAATGTTACTCACCCCAGAAAAAGTTTTGTTAAGTCTAACACCTCAAATGTTAAACATACTGTTAGACAAAATAAGCCTGTTATTGCAAAACCAACTGATAAGGGTACAAGAAACACTTTCAAAAGTGTACCAAAAGTTGAGAATAGTCCTATTCAAAAGAAATCTGTGGTCAAAACACAAATTTGGAAACCAAAAATCAAAGGTCCTGCTAGACCAAAAGGTCCTGCTAGACCAAATGGTACTGCCAAGATTGGTATTACCAAAATTGGTACTGATAGACCAAAGACCACACAATGGATTAAAAGGGAAAATGTTGTTAAGTCCTCAGCATGTTGGATTTGGAAACCAATCCAATCAAAAAGTGCATCAACAATCCTGAAAAGGTTTGATTTCATTGATGCAAGAGGCAAACCCAAGTCTGTCATGGCTTGGGTACCCCAAGGAAACTAATATGTTTATTCATGTGCAGGAACATTCATCTGATATTGAAGATCAAGGATATGTTGATAGTGGATGTTCAAGGCACATGACAGGCAACATGTCATTCCTCTCAGACTTCAAAACTTTTGATGGAGGATATGTTACCTTTGGGGGAGGAATAAAAGGAAAGATCACTGGTAAAGGTACTATCAAAACCAGTAAACTAGATTTTGAAAATGTATATTTTGTGAAAGAACTTCAGTTTAATCTTCTTAGTGTCTCACAAATGTGTGACAAAAAGAACAATGTTCTTTTTACTGACAATGAATGTATGGTTCTTTCTTCTGATTTTAAGATGCCTGATGAGAGTCAGATCCTTCTTAAAATTCCAAAAAGGAACAATATGTATAGTGTCAATTTAAAGAACATTGACCCTAAGGAAGGTTTAACTTGTTTGGTAGCAAAAGCCTCATTGGATGAATCTATGCTTTGGCATAGAAGGCTTGGTCATGTAAACTTTAAAACAATCAACACTATTGCAAAATATGATTTAGTAAGAGGTTTACCCAAAAAGACTTTCCAAAACGACCAAACTTGTGTTGACTGTCTAAAAGGCAAACAACATAGAGCTTCTTGTAAGCCCAAGACCCAAAACTCTATTACTCAGGCTTTACATATGCTTCATATGGATCTCTTTGGTCCTACTAATGTGTGCAGCTTGAATGGAAAAAGATATTGTCTGGTTGTTATTGATGACTATAGCAGATTTTCATGGGTTTTCTTCTTAAGATCTAAACATGAAACTAGTGAGATACTTAAAACATATATCACTGAGGTAGAAAACCAATCTGATAAGAAGGTCAAAGTCATCAGGTGTGACAATGGGACAGAGTTCAAGAATAGAGTTATGGATGACTTTTGCAAGGAAAAAGGCATAAAAAGAGAGTTTAGTGTAGCTAGAACACCTCAGCAAAATGGAGTAGCAGAAAGGAAGAATAGAACACTTATAGAGACTGCTAGAACTATGTTAGTAGACTCTAAGTTACCTATTTCATTTTGGGCTGAAGCAGTTGGTACTGCTTGTTATGTGCAAAACAGGGTTCTTGTGACAAAGCCACATAGAAAAACACCTTATGAACTTTTCTTTGGTAGAAAACCATCTTTAAGTTTTATGAGACCTTTTGGTTGTCATGTCACTATTCTCAATACCAAAGATCATTTAGGCAAATTTGATGGAAAAGCAGATGTTGGCTTTTTGATAGGGTATTCCTTGCAGAGTAAGGCCTATAGAGTGTTTAACACTTGCACTAGGCTAGTAGAAGAGAATCTTCACATAGAGTTTCAAGAGAAACTAACAAATGTGAAAGGAGTTGGACCAAATTGGATGCTTGATGTTGATAGGCTTTCAGAATCTATGAATTATGTGCCTGTTACAGGTACAAATACTAATGATAATGCAGGTTTTGAAGACAATGTTGAAACTCCTAAAGATCAAGATTACATCTGGATGCCAATTTGGAAAAGTATGGATCTATCTTCAAGTCAAGAAGAACCTTCAAACACAACAAATGAAGGCAATGAAGAAGATCAAGGAACTCAGAATCAAGAGAATCAAGAAAGTGGTGCTAATGACAATGGTACTGCTAGTTCCTCAGATGGTCCTGCTAGTTCAAGTATTGGTACTGCTGAGCCATTGAATGGTCCTGCTAGTTCAAGTATTGGTACTGCTGAGCCATTGAATGTTCAAATAGATGATTCTTTTCAAGAAGAAGTTGGGATTAGCAATCTTCCAACTACATATGAAGTTCCTAAAACACCAAACACTAGAATTCTCAAAGATCACTCAACTGATGATGTGATTGGAAGCATAACTTCTGGTGTTAGAACAAGATCTCAAGTTGGTTTATCTCAAGTCTTATCTTCAGATGAAGAAGGGTTTATCTCCTCTATTTATGAAGAAAAGAAGAATGATACTTCCAATATATGCCTGTTTTCATGTTTTCTATCTCAGGCTGAACCCAAAAACATAAACAAAGCTTTAGATGATGCAAGTTGGGTGGAAGCAATGCAAGAAGAGCTTCTCCAATTCAAGATTCAGAAGGTTTAGATATTGGTTGATTTGCCTAAAGGTCATAGGGCAATTGGAACCAAATGGGTGTTCAGAAACAAGAAAGATGAAAGGGGTATAGTGATCAGAAACAAGGCTAGATTGGTAGCACAAGGATATACTCAAGAAGAAGGGGTAGATTATGAAGAAGTGTTTGCTCCAGTTGCAAGACTTGAAGCAATTAGGCTTTTCTTGGCCTATGCTTCATTCATAGGCTTCACTGTCTATCAAATGGATGTTAAGAGTGCATTTTTATATGGTGAGATTGAAGAACCAGTATATGTATCTCAACCTCCAGGCTTCATTGATGCAGAGTATCCAGACAAAGTTTACAAGGTTACCAAGGCTTTGTATGGCCTACACCAAGCTCCTAGGGCATGGTATGAAACATTGGCTTGTTTTCTACTAGAAAGTGAATTCCAAAGAGGCAGGATTGATCCAACTTTGTTCATCAAAAGAACAAAGAAAGACATCTTGCTAGTACAGATTTATGTTGATGACATAATCTTTGGATCAACAAACCAAGACTTGTGTGTACAATTTGAAAAACTTATGCATAGTAAGTTTGAAATGAGTTCCATGGGGGAACTTACTTTCTTTTTGGGTCTCCAAGTGAAACAATCCAAAGAAGGAATATTTATCAGCCAAGATAAGTATGTAGCAGAGATCCTAAGGAAATTTAATTTTGCTGATTCTAAGGTTGCAAGTACACCAATGGATCCAGACAAAGGGCTACTCAATGATGCTGAAGGAGAAGATATGGATTTGCACAATTATAGATCAATGATTGGGTCCTTGATGTATCTTACATCATCAAGACCAGATATCATGTTCTCAGTATGTGTGTGTGCAAGGTTTCAAATACATCCCAAGATCTCTCATCTCACAACAGTCAAAAGAATCTTTAGATATCTTAAGGGTCAACCTAGGTTGGGTCTTTGGTATCCAAGGGAATCATCTTTTGAATTGGTGGCTTATTCGGATAGTGACTATGCTGGTGCAACTCTAGACAGAAAATCCACAACTGGTGGATGTCAATTTCTTGGTTGCAGACTAATCTCTTGGCAATGCAAGAAACAAACAATGGTGGCTAATTCTACAACTGAAGCAGAATATGTTGCTGGTGCAAGTTGTTGTGGGCAAGTTCTTTGGATCCAAAATCAAATGCTTGACTATGGGTACAATTTTCTTAACACCATTATTTATATTGACAATAGCAGTACTATTTGTATTATTAAAAACCCAGTTCAACACTCAAAAACAAAACATATTGAAATCAGACACCATTTCATAAGGGATTGCAATGAGAAGAGGTTAATTCAAGTAGTTAAAATTGATTCTGAAAAGAATTATGCAGACCTTCTCACCAAAGCTTTTGATTTAGGTAGATTCAAATATCTTGTAGGAGGTATTGGAATGATAAATCTTTGAAAATCATATGTTTTTGTTCATAAAATTAACTGGTATTGGTTTTTAAACATGGTACTGCTAGTTAGTCAAAAGGTCCTGTTAATTCATAATTGGTCCTGCTGATATAAAATTGCTATGTTTTGTTCATATAAAGGCTTGAATGTTTAAAATACTAGTAGAACATTTTGTTCTTTTGGTTTGCAACTAACACATTTCAGGTTGATAACAAAACAAGAGTTCTTCCAAACAGAAAGGAGCAACAAAAGTTATATTCATTTCAGGAGAGATAACAATCTCAGGGGAGGAATTGATAGCCCAAAATGGAAGAAAAACCAATTAATGAAAGGAAAGACAAGAGCATACAAGATGATGCAGAGTTGAAAAAGAGAGAGTTAGATCACATATCTAGAAGGGATGAAGCATTTCTCAAGGAGAAAGTTCTATCTAGACCAAACTAAGAAAAGTTTCAATTCAAAGGCATGACATTAGATGATTTCACTTGTTGAACCAATCATCCAAGATACACAGCATCATTGCCTGTTTTAAATTTCCTCCATCCAAGGAAATTGCACCATCTTTGGTCCATCATGGCTTTTGGTATTCCACTCACCAAGTTTTTACAAACTAAAGAGTTGGCTAGTCCTTAAGCAAACGGCTTTTGGTAAAGACAAATCAAATCCGTTGATGGTTGATAGTTTACCAAAAACTATATGGTTGTTAACTAACCATACTTAATTGTAAATAGTTAGCTAGTCCTTAAGCAAACGGCTTTTGGTAAAGACAACTCAAATCCGTTGATAGCTGGTAGTTTGCTAAAAACTATAAGGGATTTTTATAAAACTTTCAAAGGTACTGGTAGTTCAAAATTGGTACTGCTAGTATAAAAAGGTACTGCTATATAGCCGTTGAGTCTAACAAACTCACTTTTCTGAAAAAGCATCTTACTCCACAATGGAGATTTTTGATTCACACAATCCTTCACTGTTTGAGCCAGAAGAAAACCTCTTGGGAGCAATTTAGTGGAAACATGGCTTCTGCTCTCATTTGCTTAGCCACAAACAGAAAATACAATTTTTCTAAATATATTTTTGAAGGGTTGATAAACAATGTGAAAAGTAAAACAAAGTTTTTGATGTATCCAAGATTTATTGGATGCATCATTGCAAAATTGAAACATTTATTACTTCCCACAGACTCAATTTATGATACACCAAAACTTTCTCACAAAGTATTTTCAAATATGAGAATTGGTTTTAGAGGGGAAAAAATACCACTTTTTGATGAAATGTTACCACAACATCCAGAAGAACCAACACCATCAGCTGAAACACAATCATCTAGTTCTTCACATGGTTACATTTCACCAACACATCAAACAACACCAATACCATCTCCAGTACCATCACCAACATCACCAACATCATCACATCATGTATCACAACACCAATCACCTCAGACAATGCAAGAACTGAAAGACAAGGTGAAGTTCTTAGAAAATGCTCTTAAAAGTCAAAGCAAGAAGTTTTCTGAGATCAACATCAAATTGGTCAAGAGGGTAAAGAAATTGGAGGGTGAAGTGAAGAAGTTGAAGGGTAAAAGATCTGCAAAGACTGTTTTATCTAGTTCTTCGAAGTCAGATGATGATATGATAGGTCACTCTTCCAAAAAGGGGAGGAAGGATAAGTCTGAAGATGAGGAAGAGGCTCAATTTGAATTCCATGATGGAACTCAAGTTTATGATGAAGAGCCTGTTGGAGCAGGGCAAGAGCCTGCTAGGCCAGAAGAAGAGCCTGCTAGGAGAGAAAGGCTATTGGCTATGGGGTACAAAGGGCCTGCTGAGAAAGTATACTAGAGAAAGAGGGATTTAGTTGCTGATGAGCAATCTTCTGCTCCATCACAAGCACCAACTCCAAAGGATAAGGGCAAAGGCATTATGATTGAAGATGAGCCAAAATCCAAGAAGTTGAAAAGAACTCAGCAATTTCAGATGGCTTTAGGAGAAGAAGAGGCCAAAAGAGTTCATGAAGAAGAGCTAAGAGCTATTGAAGCTTCAAGAATGCTTCAAGTAATGAAAGAGCAGAAAGATGCTGAAGATGCTGCTCAGACTCTTCTTGACACTCAAATTGCTCAAGAGACCTTTGATGCACAGATGCTATAGATTATCAATAATGATCCAATTGTGAAAGGTCAAGCAGCAAATATAGTAAATGACAAGACACTCAATTCTGATGAGAAAACAGAAGCACTTGAATCTTTCATCAACAAGAAGTATAAAGAAGCAGCTTTGGCTGACATTTTTGAGAAGATGAAGGAAAGTCAGAAGAGTGGTTTCAAGGTAGGACAAGCTCAAAAAGATCAGGTGATTTTTATGAAAAGGTTTCTGAAGAATCAGGCAAATTGGACTGATTATCAACTAAAGAAGAAATCTGCTGATGAAATCTTCTTCCTGTATCTACAAGCCTACAAAAGTCTTTACTATAATGTTCCATCTGATGTACACCCCTCAATGAAGAAGAAGGATGCTCAGAAGAAAGAAGTAGCAAAATTGGACACAGAGCAAGTAAGTAAATTGTTGATTACTTTGCCTACAATCATACATGCTGATCCAATTAGCTGTAGACGACCTATTATTGATTGGGAGATCAACCATGATAGATTAGGAAAATCATGGAAAGTAACAAGGGTTGGGGGTCAGTTTGCTATCTTCAAGAATTTTGAAATTTTAGTTAGAGCATGTGACAGAGCAGACTTGGAAGAATTGTGGAATCTAGTGCAGATTAGGCTAGACACAACTTCTAGTTCAGATGCTAAGGAACAGGAACTATGGGTAGAATTCAATAGGATGTTTGATCCTAAACCCAAAGATGTTCATTGGAAATTTCCCTATTATGATCCTTCAACAACTTGGGAATTTCTAAGCCATAGCAACATTCATCACCTTTTCACACAGAGTGGGATAGAACTCTTTATGTTGGCTGAGAAAGAGTATCCACTAAGTTATGAAGTGCTTAAAACTATGATCTCCAAAAGACTAAGGTGTGACAAAGATGATGAGAACTCAGAAATTGTTCAGAGTTTGCTAAGGAGCATATCTGAGCAATATGAAAGAAAAAGGAAGAACAGAGAATGAAGGTTTTTGGAAGAGTTCTCTCAAATCCTCAAGGTATGTATTTTATTCATCAGAAACTTGTGTATTTTAATGGAAATAACAAGTTTAGGGGAGGATTGTTGGGAATAAAATGATCAAAGTCAAAGAGCCTGCCAAGATGTTGAAGAGCCTGCTAGTTGATTTTGAAGTGTATAAAGATGTTCTACCAGTACCTTCTGGGTAGAAGGTACTGCTGGTTGATGAAGAGCCTGCCAAGCTTATGTCAAGTCGATTAGATATTTTGTAATAGATATTTAGTTAAATTATTAGTCTTTGTACAAAGTTATACGTTATGTAGAAGTAGTGTAGTCCTCTGTGGTTCACAGAAGAATATGGCAGAGTTGTACATTGGTAGTTGTATTTAATTGTAGGCGCCAATATAGTCAAAGTATAGTTTTATATTCAACCACTTGACACTCTTGTAATAAGATATCCTTATCTTATAAAAGGATATCTTAGTCACCACTTCATGCATGCATCTTAGACAACCAATAACCTAAACCAAACTATCTCTCAAGTAACTTAGTTACTTAAAATCACAAATCCTTTTTACAATCTTAGATTCAAGATTACTTTGTAATCCCGGTGATATTTAGATCATCCGTATTATTTCATCAATAATATTGAATCGTATTGTGTTAAACCAAAGTTGTGTTCTTTGTTCATTGCATTCTCACATTTACATAAACTCACCACCTTGTGTTCTTTTAAGTGTGTTGTAGTAGATTCCGCATGCTAAACACATTCAATACATAAATATCTCAATCAAGAACAAACCCGTTCCACAGCAATGGATCAGATGACAAAGTTATATTCATCCCTTGTTTATTCAACTGTGCCATTAGTAGAGTAAGCATTCCCTTTATTTGTTCCACCTCACTGGATAATTTCTTGACCATCACATCTTTTTCGGTCATCTCGGTGGACAATTTCTTGACCAATTTATCCTTTTCTTGACGCTCGCGTCTCTCATTATCCAGTTGAGTTTGAAGTAACTCAAGTCTTTCATCAGTTTCTTCTTTTCTTCGAGGAAGGCCAAAATACTTCTTGTATGTTACTCCACCTCCCACTCCTCTTGCATAACCGCCCTTTTCCTTACCAAAGACAACTGTCATGGCATCAGTGCCATTATCAACACTCAAGGTTCCTTCCTTGTTCTAGTCATCAGCTTGTTTCTGCACAAAAAATATAGGAAATGTTGGGATTAAAAGTCTTCTGGATGCTGTTAGAGTAACTGCTGCTCATATTTGTGTCAATGCTGCTCAGCTGGATTTAGTGTTGCTCATGAACTTCATTGAAAAATATACTACTGCTAGTACACAGTTACTGCTGTTAGTACGCAGTTAATACTGTTGGTATACAAGTTACTACTGCTAGTACAGAGTTAATGCTGCTGGTATATAAGCATAATAATAGAATTTGCAATCAAACTTACAAGTTTATCTCCCACTGATCTAATATCATCATCCGGATATTCGCCGTCTTTGTTTACCCTTCCTTTTAACCACATTACATCACGCGGGGGTTCTTCATCTGCTTCAATCTCTTTATTTTGGATCTAATAAACATCAAATGCATACACATGTAAAGTTAAACCAAGATAAATGAAAATCTGAGGATGCATACACATGTACAGTTAAACCAAGATAAATAAAAAATATGAGGGTATTAAATGCAAATGTGCAAATTGTGCAATGTAAACAGATTCATTTCTCATACTGAGCATCTCTCAATTTGTAAAACAAACATTATGTAATCATACCATTTTCTCTTTGACATAAACATATCCACCTCTTCCCATTTTATGCTGATAAATATTTTGGGAATGCACCATTTTAGCTTTATCAGATTTCTCCTAAAAATACAAAATCATAAGGCGTTTAGATGCGGTAATGCTGCAAACTAAAAATTATGAAATGACATATAGACTTAAATAAAGATGACTAATTAAAACCTTGTATGCATCGGTGGTCGTGTAGTTTACAAACTCGACCCAGTCTGCTGAATTCACAACTGCACTATACTTGCCCGGGACTTCAGTCAGTTTGGAAGGTGTATTTAGGTTGGTCAAAATGCATTTTTCTGTGAGCTTCCTTCTGTAATTCCTTAGCAGTTGACCAAGACGAGTCATTATCAATTTTCTGAATGTTACGTCAATATCAAAAAATTTCTGCAAAGATTAACACAATGTTGTTAATTAGTTGCACATAATGTAACTGCATATATAAACTTATGTAGTACTGGGTTACAAAATAGTATATATGTACTGTGATTTTAGCCCATAGTTTATCTCTTGATTCTTTATTCACCTTTTTACAGGAAAGAATCTTCAAACCTATGTGCTCACAAACCAGATCTCCTAAAAAACTTGAAAATAGTGCTCTGTGTTCCCCTGATACCCTACTGAATGCATCGAAGGTTACCTTGAGCTTTATTCCACCAGGTTGGCCATACTTCAGGCGAAACTTTTTAAGCCTCGTTATGCTCCTCTTAGCTAGTATCATATCTTGTTGGTTGGTTCCTGGCGCATCTATATCTTCATCATCAGAATACTTTTCGGATTCATATCCTAAGGTGTTATCATCAAGTTGAATATCCTCAGGAGGAACCAAAGGAGTGTTATCAACAATGGGTTCAATTTCCATGACTCTTGAGCAACAAAGGGTAAAATGAAATGATTTTGGCTTAGCTTGGAGAGTAATGGTGATAGTAGATTTGAATTTTGTGTTTTCTTTGCAGTCATTTTTTAAATGAGAGAGAAGAGGGTATACCAATAATATGAATCGTTATTCTTGGTAACTCCTTGTAATTAGGTGATTTAAAAAGTTTGGATCAAAATTTTGGCTCCAAGTTTTACTTTGAAATTAACAATTGAATTATTTGAAAATTTTGCCTTTGAACCTGTTAATTAAAGCATAAACTTGAAAAAATTAAAATTTTGGCTCCAAATGTTATATATCATTATCTTAATAATCGCAAATGTACCACACTGTGCAACCATCACATCAAGAACACAAACTGCTACCCATTTAACAAACCAAAATACTTACATAATTACCAGTTATTGTACCCTTAATAATTACATTTACAAAACACAAATTGCTACCATTTTTTTTGAATATTGAAGACTTTTTATTCATATATTGAAAACCAAAACCAGCAAGTTGCTGGGGAATACAGAAAGGAGAATATTCAAAACATAATACAGTACATACATAAGGGAAACAATTTGGAAACTCAGATCAGATGATATGATCGGATGGAAATGCTAGCCGATCGGATGGGCGTCTCGGTAAAACTTGGATTTGAAAAACCGATCAGATGGATGGTCTTCCGATCGGATGGCACTCTCGGAAAAATTTGATTATTTGTGAAACCGATCAGATGGATGATAAACCGATCGGATGGTCAGCTCGGTAAAATTTTTGTTTAGGCAACCGATCGAATGGATGGAATTCCGATCGGATGGATGGCTCAGATTTTTTTTTTCTTTTTTTTCGAAAACGAACTTGGTGAGAGATGGACTTCTAAAACTTACAGAAACACAATCAAAATCCCCGGCAGCGGCGCCAAAAATTTGATGTGTTACGTGTGTGTACAAGTTTTAAATTTATAAGGGTGAATTACCGAATCTAGAAATAACACATACGAGCAAGTGAACTAGTCCGTTATAGCAAGATTATGATGGCAAATCGGGATCGTTCGCAGGGATTTGTGAGTGAATCGGGTTGTAAGTTTAAAAGCTACTAAAAGTAAATCTCTAAAACAAGCAATGATGATAATATGAAAATTCAAATGATTAAGCCTACACTAGCTTAGATTAGTATACTACTCTTGATAAGCATGATTGTGATAACTTTTTGTTAACTTGATGGTTATGATAATTAGTTGATGAACCAATTCTATTGTTCTTACAAGTTAAACCTTCGTCAAGATTTTTGTTTATAGAGACAAGAATTAAGTTTAACCAATCAATTCAAGATCAATTCAAGTTTCATAACTTTGGATTAACAAACTTAAACACAAAAATAATCTTTTATTTTATCAAATATGCTTAGGAAATGGTCAATGCAAAAGGTAACCGATCATAGACAAAAAGGTTACAATTGATTGTAAACTACTAATCTTTCGACCTTTGAGGTGGTTTTCAATCAATCCAATTTGATAGACAAAAGCATTCTTATTACAACCACAATTAAGCTTCTTTGCTTAACCAAGAATAATGAGTAAAAATCATTCATAGACAAATGATTATAACTAGTTGAATAACAATAAATCTTTCGACCTTTAGAATTACTAACAACTAGTCAAACTTGATTAACAAATGTCACTATGAAACTTAAGCACAATTGGATCTTAGAATTAAATTGAAATTGAATTAAAACATGTTATCACAATCATACGCAAATCATTAAGTAATAAACATCATCTAAGCAAGTGCACAAAGGCACTAGCCACTCATAGCAAACATGAACATAAACTCAAAATTTTAAACATTAGAAATCATGATTAAAAGTCTTACAATGATTGAAATGAGATTACAAATGATAAAGTAATGATACCAAAAGTATTGGTGTTGACTTCTTGATATTTTGAACTCCAAATGTTGACTTCTTGAACCTCCCAAGTTTCCTAGACTTCTAAGGACGAATTTAGGACTTTTGAGAGAGTATTTTGAGAGTGGATAGTTAATTGACGATTGTATGTAAAAATGAGATGGTAAAATGGCTCTATTTATACTACTCTCAAGGCCTAGGGTATTAAATGCTTCAACTTGGCCTCCAAGTAGAGTGGAATGATCTAGAATACTCAATAGAAGGCCTTAGAATCGTTGGTATGAAGAGAGAATACTTAATGATGAAGTTTAGCAAAATAGACAACTTCCAACCGATCGGTATTGGCTCCAACTGATCGGTTGGTCTTCAAATGTGGCCTCCATCCGAATCAGTTGCGGGCTGCATCCGATTGGATGTAATACTGCTGTAGACACAGTTTTTTGGACTTTTGGCGTTTGGCTTGTTTCTTGCTCATAGCTTTTTGTTCTTCATCCAAACTTGATTCTTACTTTATCTTGGGACTTGTCAACTTGAATACTTGGACACTTGGACCTTCATTCTTTGAAATTCCTTTTCGGAGTGGATCTTTGACATGGGAATCTTTGTACGATCATAAATATTTCCTTCTTCCTCATTCTTTCACTTTTTCTTCCTTTTCCTGTACTTGGCTACATATACTTTGCAAACATACTTTGGTGTTATTTAAGTAACAAAAGCATATAAATATAACCAAATAACATATACAAAAGTACGAATAACGCTACTAAAAACATGCATAATTTGAGCGTTATCAGTTAGTCTACGGGTGGTATGTCTCGAATAGTCCAATAGCCATCGTGTGTGCCATTTTTATACCACATGTCTCACAAGGTTTTCAAAATCGGGATCCTACTTAGGATCGATTTCGTCTTTGCAAGATCGAGATTGTAAGATCGGATCGGGATCTTAAGATCCTACTATAATGTCATTTTGTTAATAGTTTTTCTAATATTATACAAATCTATAAATTAATATATATCATAAACATAAATTAGGTAAATAATTCATAGAAATCTTGTCTTAAATGATGATTATGAAATTTTTAAGAATATTAACATGTTTTTTTTTTTTTTTTTTTTTTTTTTTTTTTTTAAATTCTACAAAATACATTTCATATTTTTTTAGTTTGTGGTTCGAGAAAAGTAAGATCGGATCGTATTAGTTCTTAAGATCCTATGGTAAAGATCGGGATCCTATAAGATCTTAAGCTTTTAAAGATCCTTTCTAAGATCCGGATCGTTTTTGATTTGCAGTATCATAAAATCGTAAGATCCTAAGATCAGGATCGGGATCCTGACAACCATCATAATACTTTTCTTCCATAATATCAAACCAATTTCTCTCCTGCACCATACGAGCAGCTTCCTCTTCTAGTTCACGTTGTTCTATTTCTCTCCTCACTTCTTCATCTTGCTCCAGAATTCGGAGTTCATCCTCACTTAGTCCAAACGGATTTGCCGGTTGTTCCACAACTGGTGGATTTGGTTGTTCTTCCACAGCCGGTGGATTGTTGACCGGTTCATTTTCCGGTGTGAACACCGGAAAGATATCTTTCGGTGGAGTGTTCACCGGTTCATTTGGAAATTGCTGGGTAAAGTCGTGTTGTTCTGGAAATTGTTAGGAGAAGTCACAGTGAGTTGGAAATTGTTGGGAGAAGTCACGGTGAGTTAGGAATTGTTGGGAGAAATCTTTGCGAGACATTGTTAAGAATCTGTGTATGAGTTATGTGTGTGATAATAATACTCTGGTGGTGTTGTATATATAGGCACCCTGAAATTTGAATTTGAAACTAAATTATCCCGCTTGTAGTTGAATTTTAAATTTGATTATCCCGCTTAAGAACCAAGGGGGTGTTTTATAAATTTTTTTTTAACACAACAGATACATAGTACTCTAGAGGGGGTAGAAATGATTTTTTTTAATTATAGCTCACCTTAACGTGGCGTTAAGGGGTTAACGCAAGTGCTTTAACGCACCCTTAACGCACACGCTTCCAATGGTTAACACCCTTAACGCACACACTTCAATCGGGTCAATAATAATGAACCCGATCCCGAATCATTCCAAACATTCCCTCGGTTTCATTTTGTCGAGTCAAACCTTAATCAGATTTAATATCATTAATATAGAAAATATCATTAATATAGAAAATATCAATTACCCTAATCAACAAGTCAATTAGTCAATCCAACACCAAACACACTTTTGTGGAAAACTAGAAGGGGGGTTGAGCAGTTTTACGTCTTTTTAATTTATGAAAACTTTTGTTTACTTTTTAAAACTTCGATTCTATCTTATGTGAATTCAACTCTTGATCAACATGAACAAATATAAACAAATATAGATAAGCAATGCAAGTAAAGTAAATATAATGAAATGAAAGAAAGAGATGGAAAGATCAAACCACAACACGGAGATTTATAGTGGTTCGGCTACAAGGACACCTTCCTTGCCCTACTCCACTCCTCGAGTCACCTACTCGAGAGTTTTCTTCACTATGTCAACAAACTCCCTTGTGGCGGAGAAAACCTTACACAACTTTAGCTTACACCGGCTTAACGACACAAAGCTAGATGTCGAGTTCTAATCGTAGCTAGAACCAATCTCACGACTTGTACACAACTTCTACACAACTTAATCACGACTTCTTCACGACGGCTTCACGACTTCTTCACGACTTCTTCACGACTACTTCACAACTACTTCTACACTACTTCTTTACAACACAACTAGTTACTTACACTTAGATCTACTTATCACAACTATACAACACTTTACACAACTACAATGATGATATGAGTTAAACTATAATACTTCTTCACTAGTTGAAGGAGAATTCTTCTTTTTCACTTTGATGGTGGAAGCTTGGATCACTTAGAAACCAATGCTTAAGAGAATATGATCAAAGGGTTTTTGAAAGGATTTACAAGATTTAAAACAGAATGTTTGGGTGTGCAAAAGGTGAGTAAAAATCCAGGGGAAGGCTGGTATTTATAGGCAGAAAAACTGGACAGCTGGGAGCTACTGGAGCGTGGCCGGCCCCCTTAAATAGGGGGGCGGTCCCCTTAATTTTAAGGGGGTCGCCTAGTATAATTAAGGGGGCCGCCCCTCCCTAGCCGTTTCCCAGATTTGTCTTTTTGTGGGGAAGGTTTTTCTGGAACATTTTTACTGATTTTGGTTGAAAATTTGAATTCATAAATTTATAATGAATTAAACCTTTTTATTTATTACCAAAAATGTTTTTCTAAAAGATATAAAATGTTTTTGACATTTTATAAGAAATCTAGTGTTTAAGAAAATGTTCCTTTGATCATATAATGCATTAAGCATTAGTTCATTCATACCTTAAGTGATTTGAGTTGTAGAAATAGATATTAACAACTAAATACTTGTTTACGTCATAATTTTCCGATTAATGATTTTACATTTTGTGATTATCAAAACAGAGAGATATCGAAAAATATTAATAACGTGTTTAGGCATTATTTATATCAACAATCTCCCCCTTTTTGATGATTACAAAATCTAAACTCATTAAATCTAAAAATTAGTTTTTAGACAAGTATTTAGTGAGTTTACATCTATTTCTCCCCCTTTTTGTAGAATCAAAAAGGTTTAACCGACAAGTTTTAAGTGTAAAAGTGTCATACGAGAACTCCCCCTTGATGTGTACTCCCCCTCGTTTGGGGGCACCTAGGAAACGAGCTATGGAACGCTTGCAAGAAAAATGTTAGAAGCACAAGTATATGTAACAAAAATAAGCAAGCATATAGAATAAGAACATTCATTTAATAAAAGTGTTGTGTATGAATACACAACCAAGAAGATTACAACATGAGGCATGCAAACATTCAAACAAAAAAACAACTAATGATACTACATAATCGTCCTAGGAGTACATGATCTTCCATGGAGCTTGCATACAAAAAGGTTTTTAAAATTATTTTTAAGCATTGCATATGCTTAATTGGGTGAAAATGGAGGTGGTGGTGGTGTAGTGGGTGAAGGTGGTGGAGGTGGTGGTGGTGGTGGGTTAGTAATCATGTGTTCAAGTGATGAAAACATGTAGTGTATCTCATCTCTAAGATCAAAGATTAAGGTCCGATTATGGATGCAAAAAAGAAAATTGTCACCATGGGCTTCAAGCAATGCCCAAGGTATTGGAAAGAATGGTTGTGGGATTGGTGATGGTGGGAAGTGAGCATCAAGATGTGTGATGGGTGATAAGGAAATGGCAAGTTGGGTGGATGGAGGTTCTTGAGTGGATGGTGGTGATGATGCTCTTGGTGATGATGTTAGGTGAGTGTGGATGTAGTCATTGATGGATGAAGTGGATGGTATGGAGGAAGATGAAGCTCCATGGGTAGAGGGTGTTTTTGATGGTGCATTTGGTGCACTTGGGGATGAACTTTGAGGTGGTGGTGATGGAGTTTTGGTGTCATCTTGGGTTAAGTCAATAAAGAGTTGTTTTGGTGGTATGATGACAAGTCTTTGCTTCCTTGGAGTCTTAGAGATGGAGGATTTTGGTGATAACATGGTGGTTTTGGATGATGAAGGATGATGGAATGAGAGGTGATTGTATGGAGGGAATTTATAGTATGAAAATGTGGTTAGTTTAGGTTGATTTTTGAGGTTTTGTAGTAAGATTCCAATACCAGTTCGTCCATAAGGAGAAATGGTAGCTGGGGCTAGATAAAAGGGGTCACATGATGCAAAAGAAAACAGTGAATTTTTCTTCCCAGATGGCCGGTCCCCTTAATTTCTTACCGGCCCCCTTAAAATTAAGGGGACCGCCTAGGGAATTAAGGGGGCCGCCCATCTGCTGTTTTCCCAGGCGACCAAATTTGAAAAATTTCCAGAAAAGGGTCATTGTTAGGGTGTATTTGCAGCAAGCTTCATTTGGATCATGTACATGAAGAATGATTAAATAGTGGCATGAACATGTTTAAATAATCATATATACATTTAGGCTAAAAATATTCATATTATAAGCATGTTATTAATCAATAGCAAGCATATTAACTTAAGCGTAGCATTCAAGAACTAATAAAGAAACTAGAGACTAACATACTATGCGAGAAATAAATAATTCTCAAATACAAAATAAAATGTCTAAACATAATATTGTTCAAAGAAGCCAAATTCCACATCTCATCTCTTCTTCTTTCAGAAAATATTCTTGAAAGCTTTTCCTATCGACTTGAAACCACCTCTAACTTCTTGATGCATCTGTTGAGTTGTGTTGAGTAATGAGGTTTGTCGTTCAAATAGGATTTGTTCGGTTTGTTCGGAAGGACGAGGAACTTGATAATCAGAATAATTAAGTTCCGAGAGATTATCCACGAACGTCGTGGGAGATGGAGTACTGACACGTGAGGTGCCTTCCTCCTCCTCATCATCATCTCCCCGATGACATGTGGAACTACGAGGTGCGTAGATATTAGGGCATCTAGATTTTCCCTTGTTACTACGAGATCGACGAAGTTGGCTACGAGATAGAGGGCGTAGGACGGGATGAACGAATAGGTAAGCATCACTCTCAAGATGAGGGAAATGTTCCATGACATAACGATAGAGACGGGTGAGGAACATGCCATAGGGAAGGTTGGCGTTGGGAGTGTTTTTGGCTGACATGATGCGATAGACAAAGAGGTAAGCCAAATTTTATTGTTCTTTTGCAACAATACAATACAACATGTGAGCAATGCTCGCCGTGAGATGATCACGGTGACCACCGGTACCGAACGCATTCTCACGAATGAGTTCTTCCCAACGCTTCATGTCGGGGCTTAACTCTTTAAGAATGATTTGGTTTGCATGAATTTTGACGTTTTTTGACTTGATCCTTCGGCTAGTCGTACCACGTTCTAGCTCGAGAAGTCCACAGATCTGGTCAGGAGAAGGAATATCAGAATAGTACGGACCATTCTAAGGCCGATTTTTCTCAAGAGATGAGAGATCCCATTCATTTGAGAAAACGGCTTGACCGTTGTAAGGAATTTGGAGAATTTGACCAAACTGACCTAGATCGAGAGTGATAAATTCATTTGGATCATAAAGGAAATAAGAATATAGCCATATGAATCGGTTTGCACCGTCACTTGGCTGTAAAAGTCTAGAACGAAGCGAGGAATGATTGGCTCATTTATTTTGTAGAGACAATCGAGACGAACATTTGAGAACATTCGCTCGATTTGATCGGATTGATAGAAAGATGGATCGACAACTCTACCTTTGTGAATGTTTCTATTTTCGATGGGTCGATAGAAACATGCAATAGAAGGAGATATGCCAGGAGTTTCGGAGACTTTTGGAATGTAGGCCTTGGTTTTGGAAAGATCACCGACTGTAGCTTTAGGCATTTTCACCTATACAAGAAAGCAACAAAAAAAAAATAAATAAATAAATAAATAAAAAATGACATGCATATATTATATATGCTACTTATGTGGGACGTAAACATACTTCGACTCTAAAACTTTAATCCTAAGAAGTAGTTTACAATGTTCCTTAGTTTTAATTTTTAACTCGCTTAAAATGTATTTTACGATGTTAAAGAATAGTTATAGGGATATTATGATAAGAAATCAAAAATATCCAAACGTTCTTTTATACGTCATAAGATACTTTGAAATGTGGCTAGACAAACATTAGATTATATATCTAGCTATTTCATACGAGTGTTTATGTTAAGTAACTTAGATTTTGACTCAAAAATTTCTTTCAAAATGTTGTGCCAAACGCTCCTTTAAATATAAAAATAACTAGTAAAATTTCAATATACATATGAATTATGTATCTTGATGACTTAAAACAACTAATTGCGTGTTTATAAACTTGACAAGTAGTTGTGAACTTAATTTTGATTAAATTTTGAAGATTGATGAACTCAAATAAGTACATTTTATTACCATCATTTATCCTATTTATTTGACTTGTTTTATTATATTATCTGTGAGAATTGATACTTAATCGTTTACTTTTGTAATTCTCAGTTAAAAACAAGCATTTGGTGAAACTTGGCGATTTTGGACTAATTATGGAGCAAAACAAGCAAGAAGATAAGAGTCTACCGAAATGTACAAGATCAAGACATTCTGCTCCAGATGCGCCGCATCTTTCTTATTACATACGGCGCATCACTATCAAGATTTCACAAGATACGATCCAAGACAGCAAAGACATGCGCCGCATCTGAGAATGGAGTTACGCCGCATCTTCTGGCGGTGTACGAATATTCCTGAATATATTAATCTTGGACCCCACGCGAAGTTAAGTCAATGCGCCGCATCTACTTATTAGATGCGCCGCATCTTACCCTCAGACAGAAACTATAAATACCCCTAGACCAGACGAATTTTGAGAGACATAATATATACGAAGTACGAAGACCACAGAAACCTAAGGCCGAATTCAGACGATTAGGCAGCACAAGACATACCCGAACGAAGATACAAGAGCTATAAGAAGGTCCTGCATGTATTTAATTCATTAAGTAGTTTTGTTTTATTGTGTTAGTAAAATTTAATTCATCAGGATTGGTGGCTTGTGTAATGTGAGGAGAAAGATTGCACTCCCTTAAAACTGCTTTCCCATCAGTTAAAGTTTATATGTTGATGTCTTTGGTTACTACTTATTAGTGCATTGATAACCTCTGTGTTTATTAGTGGCCTGCGCATTTGACTACGGAAGAGAATGTGGCTCCCACGTTGTTACTAAATTGATCACTTAGGAATAACTTTTAGACATAAGTAATCATTAAGTGATTTCTCGCCGATAAGATTAGGGCCAACGAGAAAGGGTTAATTACATACACTTCATATAAAACTATCAATAAAACAAGTGACAATCTACTTAATCATCAGGACAGGTCTTCTTATTGTCTCGAGTATTTATCTGTGTACGTGCATGCCTATCACTGATTCGTGCTCATTAGTTTATTTTATTATTTAATTGCAACCAAAACGTGCCAGTCTCTCAGGCTGAACCCCCTTGCATTAGATTAGGTTGTATAGTTAACTTAGAATATTAAAATACTGATTAGAATAACTAGATAATACGTTCCACTCTTAGTGATCGACACTCTACTTACCATTATATTCATACTGACCGGGTACACTGCTCGTTAAGTGTGTGTGTTATTGATAAGTCGGCTAAATATAAATTTAAAACTTGAGTAGGCATTAATACTGCTAAACCGCAACGACACATCACGCACCCATCAAGTTTTTGGCGCCGCTGCCGGGGAGTGAATTGTTATGATCTATTAATTTGATTAGTATTTTAATTAGGTTTTTCTTTTTAATTTTTAATCTAACCGCTAACTTTGTTGTATATTAGGTTAATTTGCATTCATTGTATTATTTTGCATATTTTCTGTTTTTGTTTGTTTTTCTTTGTGTTTATTTTGGTCTGTTTTTATTTGTTTTTATTTTTCGTATTTTCTGCATACTGCTATCGTTGTACTGAGCTTATTCAAACGATACGGCGCATCTGATTTATCAGATACGGCGTATTGCGTTTAATTTTTATAAAATACAACGCGTTTAATTAATTCGATACGACGCATCTTTCCCCAAGATACGGCGTATCTGTTTTTTAATAAATTTTTTTTTCTAAGCGATAACGCGATACGACGCATCTGTTTTAGCAGATACGGCGTATCTATTATTTTAATTAAAAACAGTTTTCGAATTATTAAACAGATACGACGCATCGATCTCTGTCGATACGGCGTATCTTCTGAATCAAAAAATCTTATATTTTGAAATGTAACGAAAATACGGCGCATTAACTTTTGTTAATACGACGCATTTAATTTTTATAAGTATATCGATTTTTGATAATTAAACTGATACGACGCATTCTAATTTCTAAGCGGCGTATCTATTTTCTGAATAAATTCTGATTAAATTTTAACGATTATAAGATACGGCGTATCCAACTCTTTGGATACGGCGCATCATCTGCAGATATCACTTATTTTTATTCTTATATCCGTTTCTATATTCATTAATTTCTCTTCTAGCGAACAAATCCTACTGAAGATTTTACCTATGATGACAGGTTTTGCTATGGAAGACATGTCAGTGAACGGATATCTTGCTAAGGAACTCTTGCTTTCGGATTCATTCGATGTGAAAGTTTTTGATGATGTCAACTTCAATGTGCTCATGATTGACGCCGATTTATTTTCTTGGGAAACCCCTCTTGAAGCTACTTATAAGGAATTTAAATGTTTATGCAATATTGAAGATGGGATATTCTCTTATGAGTCACTAATGAGCTACACTGAAGATGAATTGCTACTCTTATGGCCCATCATTGAATCTAAAGGATTGACTTGGACTATTATCGAAGAGAATGATGGGAAATTCCAAATTGAATACATGAACTCAAGCAATAAAAGCTGTGGTGGAGGCATACCCAACCTATACAAATCTCTTACATGCCTTATTCCGAACAGTACTGGGGATTAAATGAGAACTATCTGGACGATGAAAGAATTTATGCTGTGGCGGAGTTACTATTTCATGGCAGGTTGGTAAGGTTGATGGACATCTCCCTCGAAGAATGGCTTGAACTTAAATATGGTAGTCCGAAATTTGCCCTTGCAAATGAATTCAAGCAGATTATTACTTCATGGTTGACACGGAGTTTTAGGGAGCAATTTAACGAGTTCATGGAGATAAGGAGGAAAATGATTGGAAAAGCTTGCTTTGACGTTGACCACGATCCTAACAATGTTGATTTTTCAGATTGGTTGGCTAGTAAGTTCAATAACCATAAGAGCATGGATCGAGCTACTAAAGATGCGTTATGGGTATATTGGATGAGAGGAGAAGACGAAGAAGTAGAGAGCGACTATGGGTCGTCACTTCATGATTCAACAATCAATGAGGGCATTGAAGAATTATTCAGAATAGACATTGACGTGTTCGATGATGAGACACCCTTGTGCAAACAATTCAAAGAATTTAATTACCTTCTTCAAGTCGACGATGATGTGCTAACTGGAGATCTACCAGGATTCAAGACTTATGATGATTTCAAAAACACCTGGTACTACGAATGGAATGACCAAATACCATGGGTTTGGGATAAACCATGGGAATTTGAGCACATTAATCACACCTGTACACCTTTCGTTTTCAAGGATGGGAGTAGTGTTTGGCCGACCTGTGATTATAAGAGTGACGGAACCTGTAATGGGGGAAGTATAATTAGGATGAAACGGGTTGGAAACGATGTAACCTTTGAAGACTATGAGTGGTATGATAATGTTGAGGACTGCCCACAAAAAGCGGAGGCTTTGCAAGAAAAGGGTAGTATTGAATACTTAAAAGAGCTAAAGGGAACATCGAGTACTACTTTCTGGGAATTGGTGCATGAACAATTTGATGATTACACGAAGCTTAGTCGACGGTTACAATGGGAATTGGAAAGAGAGTGGGAGGCAATTCATGATGATGATAACAATAAGTCATTAATTGATGAACTTGATGACTATTTGATTAAGGATCCTTATTTTAAGTTTGTTGATAAAGACGAAGAAGAATTCATCAAAAGAAAATGTCAACTACTTGGGATCCCTTATAATGAGCCACCCATGATTATTTCTGAAAAGTTTAAAATCATCAAATACTCTTTGGGACCAGATGAGGAATATGTTGCGATGAAGACCAAGAGTTATACTAGATTAAGTCGAACGGTAGAAAACGTTGCAAAGCTATACGGGAACATCTTTCGGATGAAGGAAGAAGGATGGACCGTGACAAGAACTGAATGAAGAGCTGAACGTGAGTCTAACATGAAGACTCTGGAATAAAGACAAGTGCTGACCGGGAGACAACCCGGAAAATTTTTATTATTCTGTTCTGTGTCGAGTCAGTCAGGCCCGCAGCAGATACGGCGCATCTCAACCCTGAGATGCGACGCATCTCCTGCACTGGTCATATCTTACTTTATTTTTTCTGCATTTTTTTTATTTTCGACTTTAAAACTTTTTATCATTTTATTTTAATGCGGCGCATCCCTGGTTAAGGATGCGACGCATCTTCTATTCTGATCCGTATTTATTCCAGGCTCGATACGGCGTATCTTCTTCCATAAGATACGGCGCATCGACTGACCTGATGATTTTCATTTTAATTTTTAAGTTTTATTTTTACTAACTACTAATGTATTATGCAAGTTTGAACTTTCTTAACTTAGGTGTGTTTAAAGCCTTGGTGGTATTATAGATTCCTGCATTTCCCGTGGATACATCAATTATGAAGCTTAAACGTTCTCATCCACAAGAAAGATGATTTTTGCTCTTACACTAATAATGGAGGATCATACCGAGCAAATCTCAGGGGAGTTTTTCTGTTCTAATTCTTTTATTTTCCAGTTTTTAACCTTTGATACAAACAACGAGGACGTTGTTTAACTTAAGTGGGGGGATTGGAGAATTAGAACACTTACTTGTCCTAAACTTTTCAAAAATTATGCTTAAAATGTGCTTAATATATCAAAATTTAAAATTTTTTAGCATGTTTTTGTTTAAAGTCTAAGTTGCATAGCTGCACACATGACGTTATTTTCAAAAATTGTGATTTTTTTTCAAAATTCACAAATCTATGAGTGTGCCGGTGACTTGTAAACTTTAGAACTTGGCTTGTATACTATTCGAGACCACCATAATAAGTATTATTTTATATAATTGGAATGACTTGTCTAAATTGGTAAATTTCTAGGATTACACCCAAATAGCCTTTATATATTATGTGATATTAGCTAACTACACTGGTTAGTTAACCCCCGTATAAAACCTTTTGTTACTCTCATTTTTAGAGTAAGATACCCCTAGAAAAACACTCAGAGCCATTCCTTTCGTTTCTTACACCTTTGTTATAATGTTTCGTTACACCCTTACACCTTAGCCTACCCTGTAGATTAAAATCCGTGGTTGGTTAATTGCTTTAGGCAAAGTGTGTTTCCTTACATTACCTGTGTTCGCGTGCGTAATTCATTATCTTTGGTTAGGTCGGGAAATTGCACAATGCAATTGGAGTGAAAGTAAATATTGTATATCTTTGAGTTTATTTTTCGTGTGTTTACTACTTTCACTATTACCGTTATTTCTGAAGTCATGAAAAGTATAGAAAAATTATCCAGAATTATCATTATAGTGATGTGGTGAAATTTTACACATCTTAGTTTATATGTTGAAAAAAAAAATCGAAAAAATAGAAAAGAAAAAGAAAAAAGAAAGAGTTGGATGTTTGATTTGACCAACTTATGTAAAGTTTTGTATTAAGTGGTCGATATCATCACTATTTGTTGTATATTATATCTATGGATTGAATGGGAGTTGGCAGTTATGGGAACGCCAACTAAAGGTTTGTTGGATCGATATACTCTGACCAAACTAACTTGTAGCTTGTCTACGGTTTAACAACTTTGAATGAATTCAAAACTATTAATAATGAAACACTGATATACTTTGCTAAGTATGCGGAATCTACTTCAACAAAGCTAAGAAGAATTAATAAACGACTTTAAATATTATTAAAACCTTGAACCTGCTTTCTTACACAGATTCACTAACAAACTCTAAACTCTAATACTTCTAATAATCGACTAATACTTCTCTCTAATCTCTTATATTCATATCTCTCTAAAATCGTATCTCTAATGCCAACCTAGGGATCCTTTTATAGGCACAAGGAAAACCCTAGTCGGTTTACAAACTTGAATAACAAGTAATTCTAATTATAACTCTAATCTAATACGAACATTCTAGAATTACATATTAGTCCTTAAACTATTTGCATAGCAGTCCTTCAACGAGCAGCAGTACTTTAGTCGAACAGCAGTACTTTGACTTGAGTAGCAGTACTTTGACTTTCATAGCCCAACAAGGTTATTCTTTGATTAAGATCTTGTTGAGTATAATTCGTGTCTACCTAAAGCGTGTGTTTCAAGTGTTAAAGCGTGAGTTATTCTATGATATGAGTCTTATTCATGGGATGGTTGGGATAGTGATTAACCACACTTAGGATTTTAATTTATTTGTTTTGTTTATTTTTCATTTTACACCAATCTGTATCCCAAATATTATCCATACCCTATATTATTCTTTTTCCAAACCTTTGATTTATTGAGATTAGGGATTTGAGCAATCTTAAGTATCGTAGTCGTGGATTCGGCTATGTATTTATGATTTTGTCGCCCTTTTTGATAAAATATTATTGGTGAAGATTACTTGGTCCTATCTTTAGCCTATTCAAGTTAAGGATTTGAGCAATTGCAAGTATCGTGTTCTTGGATTCGATCATGTATTTGTGATTTTGTCGCCTTTTCTGGAATTTGAGATCAATAGAGATTAAGGAGAATGATTAACCCTTAAGACTACAAACCCTTTTTACCGCTTTAGACTTGTTATTCCTTGGCTTTAGTGGGGGAGATGTGTATACTTGCCAAGCTTATGATAGAATATTCGTCACGACTGGACAGTTAAACGATTAGATTTGCTTTTATCAAATTATTTTATTTTACTTCTAATTCGTTAAGTGTTTGGTTGTGTGATTATGACAAAAATGAATACATGCTTAAATATAAAAATAAATCCTAATATCTTTTAGGATACATTTTCATAAGATTAATTCTAAGGTTTGCTTGGGGACAAGTAAAGTTCAAGTGGGGGGATATTTGATGAACTCAAATAAGTACATTTTATTACCGTCATTTATCCTATTTATTTGACTTGTTTTTTATATTATCTGTGAGAATTGATACTTAATCGTTTACTTTTGTAATTCTCAGTTAAAAACAAGCATTTGGTGAAACTTGGCGATTTTGGACTAATTATAGAGCAAAACAAGCAAGAAGATAAGAGTCTACCGAAATGTACAAGATCAAGACATTCTGCTCCAGATGCGCCGCATCTTTCTTATTACATACGGCGCATCACTATCAAGATTTCACAAGATACGATCCAAGACAGCAAAGACATGCGCCGCATCTGAGAATGGAGTTACGCCGCATCTTCTGGCGGTGTACGAATATTCCTGAATATATTAATCTTGGACCCCACGCGAAGTTAAGTCAATGCGCCGCATCTACTTATTAGATGCGCCGCATCTTACCCTCAGACAGAAACTATAAATACCCCAAGACCAGACGAATTTTGAGAGACATAATATATACGAAGTACGAAGACCACAGAAACCTAAGGCCGAATTCAGACGATTAGGCAGCACAAGACATACCCGAACGAAGATACAAGAGCTGTAAGAAGGTCCTGCATGTATTTAATTCATTAAGTAGTTTTGTTTTATTGTGTTAGTAAAATTTAATTCATCAGGATTGGTGGCTTGTGTAATGTGAGGAGAAAGATTGCACTCCCTTAAAACTGCTTTCCCATCAGTTAAAGTTTATATGTTGATGTCTTTGGTTACTACTTATTAGTGCATTGATAACCTCTGTGTTTATTAGTGGCCTGCGCATTTGACTACGGAAGAGAATGTGGCTCCCACGTTGTTACTAAATTGATCACTTAGGAATAACTTTTAGACATAAGTAATCATTAAGTGATTTCTCGCCGATAAGATTAGGGCCAACGAGAAAGGGTTAATTGCATACACTTCATATAAAACTATCAATAAAACAAGTGACAATCTACTTAATCATCAGGACAGGTCTTCTTATTGTCTCGAGTATTTATCTGTGTACGTGCATGCCTATCACTGATTCGTGCTCATTAGTTTAGTTTATTATTTAATTGCAACCAAAACGTGCCAGTCTCTCAGGTTGAACCCCCTTGCGTTAGATTAGGTTGTATAGTTAACTTAGAATATTAAAATACTGATTAGAATAACTAGATAATACGTTACACTCTTAGTGATCGACACTCTACTTACCATTATATTCATACTGACCGGGTAAACTGCTCGTTAAGTGTGTGTGTTATTGATAAGTCGGCTAAATATAAATTTAAAACTTGACTAGGCATTAATACTGCTAAACCGCAACGACACATCACGCACCCATCAATGATTCTAGCTCCTAATCCAAACACTCTCTTATATTTAACAAAAACATTTTTATGATTCGAAAAATATATTTTTAGGATTAGTGAGTTGTAATAAACCAATGTGATTAGTTTTAACAAGTGTTTATTGCATAATTCAACAATGTGATTAGTTTTGAAAATGAGTGATTAGTTTATCAACACATTGACATAATGGTTTTTAATTACTTAGTTTCTAGGTTGATTAAGCATTATAATCCTATGGGGAGCATTTGGTTATAAGATTTCTAGACTTACTTTTTAACAAAATTTGGATTAAAAGAAAATTGAGTAAAAGACCTAATTATGATTAGACTCAAAATTGAATGAAATTAGATGAAATGTGAATTGAAAAACTTACAAAATGTGTTGCTAATCAAGATACAAGTATTTGCCCCTTACGAAATTAGTCGGAAGTGGTGATTTGGTGAATGGTTTTTGAGGTTTTGGTCGTTCACAGCAGAGGGAGAGAAAGATGTTTTGAGAAAAGGGAGTGTTTGGCTAAAATTCAAGAGGGAAAATGATTTTTGGCTGCATCAGATGGCCGGTCCCCTTAAACATTAAGGGGGCCGCCCACGATAACAAGCCGGTCCCCTTAATTTTAAGGGGGCCGTCCGCCAAAATTTGGAATTTTAGGATTTTGTTTCTGACGACAAAATATATTTATAGATTTATAATATATCAAAAATACGTTGGTTTGTATAGGCACGAGGAAGGAATACTTGACATTTTATTAACATTTCGTTAAGAAAATATTTCTTGAGAATTTTGGATAAAATAGTCAAGATGTCAAGTCGACAAGGGTTCTAGGGAGTGAGAGTAAATGTGCATATATATATATATATATATATATATATATATATATATATATATATATATATATATATATATATTGTGTGTAAACGTGGGATGTAGAATGGAGTCGAGAAATGATGAGGTAATGACGGAGATAGGTGCTGACGGTGACGGGAGTTTGTTTCATCCATAGTTTTCTTGACGCGACGGTCGAAGTGCTACTTCTACGTTAATCCTCTTAACTCACTTCTCTTCATCACCATGAGTTATGTGATAGAGGACACGGAAGATTTTCGTGTTGAACGTTAAAGTTCAAAAGAGGCAAAGAGGGAAGAAGAGGTTCGAGGACGAACAATTTCTTTTAGTTCTAGATAGTCAACAAATGACGTATCTAGGTTATGTGCGGATATATTTATATATGTAAATAGTATATATAGTAATATGGATATATATATATATATATATATATATATATATATATATATATATATATATATATATATATATATATATATATATATATATATATATATATATATATATATATTATGTATATGTATAAGGGATTATCTACTAACTAACATACAAGTACTAACTAAACTAGGCATTAAAAACTTACGGGGGCATGCAATTGGCTAGTTCATTAATCTACGCATATAATGATGAGCATGAAAGAGGGGCGTACCTTTTAGTCTTCAACATGTGGTCTTCAAGCGCTTCAAAGCGTTTATGTTTGACTTGTAGAAGTCAATCAAGGAAGATATGCCAATAGTCCAATGAGATAGCAATTTAGCCACTTGGTCCCCATTGTCTCATTTATCCAAAGTTGTTTGAACCAAAAATGGGTTGTAGTTGACTAGGATGCATGTATGGTGGAAGTATTCCCCAAGGATTGAAACTTGGTGGATTTGAATAATTCCACATTGGGTGAGTATTATTTTGACGGTTTGGTCTATTTTGGTTTCTTCTAGGTTGAGGTGTTTTAGGCCGAGGGTGAGGACTAGGTGGTCTTCTAGGAGGAGGTGTTTTTGACCTAAGCTTTGGTTTAGAGTATTCTACTTCGGTTTTTAAAGATGGTTTGTAGAAAGCTTTTATTTCCTCATTATTAGCTATGGGTGTTTTTCTATCTTTTATAAGTATATATTTAGGCTTTGACTCTAATATTTTTTGATTACTAGTTTCACATTCAAACTTTACATTTTTAGTTTCACTAGTTGTAGCCTTAGTTGAGTTAAATCCTAATCCGGTTTTATCTCCTGATATTCTTTGAATGCTTATTATATCCCTAAGTGAATTACTACTATTTTCAAATTTGTTAAGTCTACAAATTTCTTCCTTAAGTATTTCGTTTTCATTTTTAGTTTCTTGACATGTTTTACATTCAAAGACTTCTTTGCCTTTTTCTAAGTTATGTAGTTTGATTTTTAATTCTAGTATTTCTTTTTCTAATTGGTTATTTATGTGTTTTAGTGATTTATTTTTAGTCATTACTTTTTGACCTAATATACATAACCTATTATATTCGTTATCTAGGTCTTTTTCATCTAATGATAAATTTTCATCACTAAAGTGTTCGGTTTCGGAACGTACCTCACTTGATGTCTTAGCCATAAAACACTTCTCCTCTTTTGTGGTTTCTTTCTCGTCTTTGTCACTGTCACTCCATGCTCCTCCAATGAACGCCTTTTGGTTTTGCTCCTTTGACATCATAGGACATCTTCCAATGAGATGATTTGGATCACCACATTTGAAGCACTTCCTCTCGCTCTTGCTACCTTTGTCGTCTTTGTTTCTTTGAAGTGTTTTCCTTTCATTATGTGGTTGTCTAACGAATCTTCCTCGTCTTTTGAAAAACTTCTTGAAGTCTCTTACGGCCATGGCATATTCTTCATCATCACTTTCGGAGGTTGAGCTATCCTCGTCACTTGATGCTTTCCTAGCTTTCAACGCGATTGACTTGCTTTGCTCTTTCTTTCCTTTGACCATCTCGGAGTCTTTCTTGATTATTGCTTCGTAGACTTTCAAGTTGCCAATCAACTCGTCAAGTTGAAGAGTTGACAAGTTCTTCGATTCTTCAAACGCCGTAACTTTAGCTCGCCATTTTGGATGAAGAGCCCTAAGAAATTTCCTGACAAAATTCTTACTAGAAAAACTCTCATCAAGTGCCTTTAAACTTGTGATGATTGTGTTAAACCTAGCAAAAGCATTATCAATTGATTCCTCTTCCGGAATCGTAAATTGTTCATATTGTTGAACAAGAAGATCTATTTTATTGTCTTTGACTTGACTATTACCTTGGTGAGTTATTAGTAAGGAGTTCCAAATTTCTTTTGCGGTTTCACACATAAAGATCCTTTCGTCTTCTTTACGTGGTAACGCATTATAAATAACTATTTTTGCCTCATTATTTTTAGAAAACTTTCTTTTTAAATCATCACTTTGTTTTTAAAAAGTTACTATTTCATCCTTTTTAGTTTCAAGATTATGTTGAATAGGTAAAAAATCACCATTAGTAATGACATGCCAAAGATCTAGATCTTTTGATTTCACATAAGTTTCGAATCGATTTTTTCAATAAAGAAATCCATCACTTTCAAATAGTGGTGGTCTTTGCATAGATTGCCTTTCTAAATATTTTTCAGATTCCATAGATCGTTTCAAGTTTTAAAATACAGTTTATCTTAAAAATCTTGTTTAACCTGGCTCTGATACCAATTGTGAAAAACTAGAAGGGGGGTTGAATAGTTTTACGTCTTTTTAATTTATGAAAACTTTTGTTTACTTTTTAAAACTTCGATTCTATCTTATGTGAATTCAACTCTTGATCAACATGAACAAATATAAACAAATATAGATAAGCAATGCAAGTAAAGTAAATATAATGAAATGAAAGAAAGAGATGGAAAGATCAAACCACAACACGGAGATTTATAGTTGTTTGCCTACAAGGACACCTTCCTTGCCCTACTCCACTCCTCGAGTCACCTACTCGAGAGTTTTCTTCACTATGTCAACAAACTCCCTTATGGCGGAGAAAACCTTACACAACTTTAGCTTACACCGGCTTAACGACACAAAGCTAGATGTCGAGTTCTAATCGTAGCTAGAACCAATCTCACGACTTGTACACAACTTCTACACAGCTTAATCACGACTTCTTCACGACGGCTTCACGACGGCTTCACGACTTTTTCACGACTTCTTCATGACTTCTTCTTCACGACTACTTCACAACTACTTCTACACTACTTCTTTACAACACAACTAGTTACTTACACTTAGATCTACTTATCACAACTATACAACACTTTACACAACTACAATGATGATATGAGTTAAACTATAATACTTCTTCACTAGTTGAAGGAGTATTCTTCTTTTTCACTTTGATGGTGGAAGCTTGGATCACTTAGAAACCAATGCTTAAGAGAATATGATCAAAGGGTTTTTGAAAGGATTTACAAGATTTAAAACAGAATGTTTGGGTGTGCAAAAGGTGAGTAAAAATCCAGGGGAAGGCTGGTATTTATAGGCAGAAAAACTGGACAGCTGGGAGCTACTGGAGCGTGGCCGGCCCCCTTAAATAAGGGGGCGGTCCCCTTAATTTTAAGGGGGTCGCCTAGTATAATTAAGGGGGCCGCCCCTCCCTAGCCGTTGCCCAGATTTGTCTTTTTGTGGGGAAGGTTTTTCTGGAACATTTTTACTGATTTTGGTTGAAAATTTGAATTCATAAATTTATAATGAATTAAACCTTTTTATTTATTACCAAAAATGTTTTTCTAAAAGATATAAAATGTTTTTGACATTTTATAAGAAATCTAGTGTTTAAGAAAATGTTCCTTTAATCATATAATGCATTAACCATTAGTTCATTCATACCTTAAGTGATTTGAGTTGTAGAAATAGATATTTACAACTAAATACTTGTTTACGTCATAATTTTTTGATTAATGATTTTACATTTTGTGATTATCAAAACGTAGAGATATCGAAAAATATTAATAACGTGTTTAGGCATTATTTATATCAACAACTTCCAAATCAACTACACTAAATATTGGGAACCATTCATATACCTCGTCTCCAGCCTATTTATACCTATCGATTGGAAAACCGTTCATAATCAACCATTTATATACAACTCCTTTGATATTTTCATTAGATATTATATTTCAAATTTCAATGGCTGAATCCTCTTCAACTCCTGTTTCAAACAAAAACAAACGCCCAAGGGATGATTCTCCTCCACCAATCCCTGAAAAGTTAAAGAAACATTTTAACATATCCCAAAAAATTTGGGATAAATGCAATTCTGGCCAGTATGGTACTGAAAAAACATTGATAGAACTTTACAACAGCCGTATAAAGAGGCTGGAAGAAAAGAACAAGGAAGATTTAAAGATCATTTTGGAGCATCAGAAGAAAGTAGATGATAGGAACAAAGTAATAGAAGAAACAAGAGAGAAAATAGTTGGTGTTTACTAAAGTATTGAAGATAGTTTATTTATTTCTTAATGTATCTTTTGTTTATATATTTTGACTATGTAAATGTAAACTTATTTTGACTTAGTTTATATATTACGTAACTTTTCCAATTCATACAAGTTTATGATATTTGAATGCAGTTATTATTATTAGTTTATAATATCTGTGTTTCCCATGATGTTAAAGGGGTGTTTGGTTTCTTGGATACTTAAAAGACTATTAACACTGAAACAGTAAACTGTGTTGTAATGCAAGAACAACAATATCACCAAAACTGATTAAGTTTCTTCCTTTACACTTAATCCCTTCCAAATGTATGAGTGCAGTATGGTTTTAAAAGAAAATTGAGTTCATACTGCTGAGAAAAGGTTTTTGCACAAAGTTTGTACTGCTAGGCAATAAATTATACTGCTAGCGTAAACTTTGTATCGCTAGGTATCCGTTAGTACTGTTTGGGAGTGCAGGGTACGTTTGTGTCACTTTTTAATTAAAGGGTATAAATCCCCAATTGCGGCACACAATCATATTCACGCACACATTACTCTCTCTCTTCCACGGCCTAAACGAATTTTAATCGTCATATTGCAAAACCCCCAAATTAAATCTTAATGTCGAACCTAACTTTTACCGAACCTCATAATAATGTTGCCTTTTTAGAAAAATCCAATGAGTTTGTAGATTTTACTGAGATCATTGATTTCCTTAATGCAAGCGATATTAAGTTTGCATTAATAGTAAAACCTACTACATATACTTCTAACATTATCCAGTTTTGGTCATCTGCTAAGGTCAAAACTATTAATGCGGAAGTACAAATGCATGCCCTTGTGGATGGGCAGAGGATTGTCATTACAGAGGCGTCTATTCGAAGAGATCTTCTCCTAGATGATGCTAACGGAGTTGAGAATCTTCCAAATACTACAATCTTTGAAAAACTTTCACTGATGGGCTATGATAGAAAAAGCTTTAAAGTTTTATAAAGGTAATTTTTCTCCTCAGTGAAAATTCTTAATTCATACTGTCTAAGTCTGTCAAAGTCCAAAGAACTCTGCGTGGAATGAATTTAGTAGTAATTTAGCTTCTGCTATAATTTGTTTGGCTGAAAATAAACAACGATTTAATTTTTCAAAATCAATTTTTGATAGTATGGTTAAGAACTTGGATTCTTCAGGTAAATATTTTCTATATCCAAGGTTTTTGCAACTCTTTTTGGACAACCAATTTGAAAATAAGATAAGTCACAAAAGAGTTTATTCCACTCCCTGCCTTACCAAAAAGGTTTTTGCTAATATGAGGAGGGATGGAAAAGATTTTTCAGGGATAGTGACACCTTTGTTTCCAACAATGGTGGCACTAGCCCAAACCCAAATGGGTGAAGGTTCAGCAATCCCAGATGGTACCCATCACACACCCACAATTTTGGCAACATCTCATCAACAACAACAAAAGACCTATAAACGTAGGACTCACACCAAGAACACTGACCTACCTCAGGCTAGTGGTTATATACCAACTGTTGCAGATGAGGCTGTCACTGGTGGGGAGAGTGACATGTTGGCAAGGGCTGCCACTACTGTGTCTAGCTTAGAAGCAGCACAGGACAGTGCTAACATCATTAAGACCCGAACCAAGACAACTTCTAATGAGTCAGGTCCTCATGGAACTGATTCAGGTGAAGGACCCAGTCACATGGAAACAATGGGGGGTTCGATGTTCATCCTAGGGGTGAGACTGAAATTAACTTTTCCAATGATCCACCTCTCGGGCTAGGTAACACAAGCCGAAGTGGTGAGGATAGTATTCAACTTTTGAATCAATTGAAGGATACCTGTGCCAAGCTGTCTGCACAAATTGTTGATCTGCAAAAAATAGCTGCTTCTCAAGATGGAGTCATCAAAGCTCAAGGTGGAGTCATCAAAGCTCAAGGTGGAGTCATCAAAGCTTAAGGTGGGGAGATAAAGGCTTTGAAGAGAAGGGTTAGGTATTTAGAAGGAGTCAAAGGATCAAGAATTCCCAAACACAAGGTTAAATCTTTTGAAGCTTCTAAGGATGCTCCCAAATAGGGGGGGGGAATGAAGGCAAAGTTTCAGGGGAGGCTAAAGAGGTTGAAAGTATTGGTGAAGAGAGTGATCCAATGGAATATTTAGTTGTTGATAACCAAGGGAATCAAATGGTGATTGATAGGTATTTGGGCAAGCTTACAACTGCTGATAGTGCTACTGATCAGGGTATTAGTGTTTCTAGTGGTCTAGTTATTGCTGCTAGTGAGCTAGTTACATCTGGTAGTACAAAAGCTAGTACTGCTACACCAGAGGTTTTTGCAACTGCTGTTAGTGTACTTCCTGAGCTGAAGACATCAAAACCAGTAACCAAAGGTGTTGTGATACAGGAGCCATCATCAAATCCAAAAGATAAACAATCAACTCCACAGGTACAAGGCAAAGGTAAATGGATTATTACTGAAGAGCCTGTGGCAAAACCATTATCAAAAGAAGAGCAAGAGCAACTTGATGCTGAAGTTGCTAAGAAATACACACAACAATATGAAGCAGAACATCAGATGATTTTGGAACAAAAGACAATACAAGAAGAAAAAGATGCTCAAAATGCAGAGTTAATAGCTTCATGGGATGAGGAAATGGCTCGGGTTGAAGCTGATTTTGAGTTTGCTAAGAAACTAACTAAAGAAGAGCAAGATCAGTACTCAGTACATGAAAGAGCCAGGATGCTGAAAGAATTTTTTAATGCAAAAAAGAAGTTATATGCAGCACAAAGATATGCAGCTAAGAAGAACAAGCCACCCCAGCACAAAGAAGAGCTTTAATGTGCAGGTATTTGAAGAATGTGGACAATTGGAAACTAAAGGATTTGAAATTCTTGGATGATAAAAGAATTGAGGAATTATATGCAACTGCCAAGATAAAGACTGAAAGCTTCTTGAATGTTGAGGTGGTGAAGGGCAGTGAAGAAAAGAAAGAAAAGAAAACAAGTTCAAAGAGAGCAGGTGAACAGTTGGAAAGAAAAAGCAGTAAAGAGAAGACGAGTGAGCAAAAAGTAGAGAAAGAACAGAGCGGAGAACAAGAACAAACTGAGCAAGCTGTTGCTAAAGAACAAATGCAAGCTCACACTGAACTTGCAGTTGTCTCTATAGGAAAACCTGAAGGAGAAGCCATGGATGTACAACCTTTAAGTGTTAAACAACCCATTGTTGATTATAAGTCTGGATCTCATGGGAAAATAGTTTATTATGATATTAAGAGGCATGATGGTTCTTCTAGAAGGTTTGTAAGCTTTCTTCACATGGTTTATAATTTTGATAGAGAAGATATGATAGCTCTATGGAAATTACTCAAAGAAAGATTTGGTAATAAGACACACCAGAACAAGCTTATGATAGAGAAGTCTGGAATTACTTGAAGGTAATGTTTGAACTAAATCATGAGTATGAATGTTGGAGAAGACTAAAGCACAATACTATTATAGAATGGAAACTGTAAATGAGTTGGTGGTCTACATGCTTGTAGAAAAGGATTACCCTTTAAAATTTCACAAAGACATTCTACATCAGATGTTGCGTGGGAAGAAAAGACTCCAGCTTCAGTTTACTTATGATGACATGGCATATCAACTGCTCAGGAAGATGGGAAAGTATCTAGGACCCAAGGACAAGAAATAGAATTAAGACTGCTAGAGTTATAGTTAAGACTGCTAGAATGTATAGTTAGTACTGCTTATGAGATAAACATGTATAGTTGAAAAACACATTGTGGAGTGTTTGGAATAACCCAGTTTGACATATAAAGTCAACACACGCAAAAAAAGTAGTAACCATACTCCATTGTTGATAACATATTAATTATACAACATATCAGTTAAATTACATTTACACTGAAAGACAACATAGCATTTCTTGCAGGTGATTCACTTGGTTAATTGACTAGCAGGTGAATCACTTGGTTTATGAGTTGGAGGTTCTTCATTAGGTGTTTCACTTGCAGATGCTTCACTTGGTTTTTGAGTAGCAGGTTCCTCACTTGGTGCTTGACTTGGGCATACTCCATTTGTTGTTTGAGTTGCAGTTGGTTCAGTTCCTTCATCACTACTACCCAAGCACGCAGCAACTCTTGTAGATGCATTAATATGTAAGCCAATTACATATCCACTACTATTTGTTGTAGGTCCACGAATTTGTATGGATCTCTAAGTAGCATTTGATTACTTAGTGGATGATTTGAATAAATCCAAATCAATCCAAGTGAGAAACTCTTACACAATTGTTAGTGTTAACGCGGAAAATTAACAAGAACAATGAAGAACACAGAGTTATCACTAACTTCATATATTTCACTAACTCACACAATTCATACGTACATAATAATGATCCCTTAGGGTTCCTTTTATACTTGAAGGAAACCCTAATTTCAAAACCGTGTGAAAAGATATTTACCTATCTTCTATAAAGATACCTAACTCGTATATATCCTTTCCTAACTTAATACTAACAAACTTTCCTATTTTCACTGACCCGACTTAACATAACTACCAGACTTAACTATTACAAAACCAGACTTAACTAACAACCAGACTTAATATCATAGCTACCAGACTTAACTTAAGTCTGTTCTTCATTAAGTCTTCTTCGATCCTTGTGATAATTCCCAACAATCCTCCCCTAACTTGATCTTCATGTTCCATGAACTTCAAGTTCCTTCTGTGTAAGCTCTTGAGGATTAAACTTTAAACACTTGGAATTATCTTGATCTTCAAATGACTTTAAATCTACAAATTTGATTCTTTATGCAACAACTTGATCATTTCGCCATCTGATATGCCATCTACTTGATCTTTCCAGCAACCATGACATTTTGTAAATCAATTCCTGTTAAGTTTCATATCTATTCTCATCACTTCCAGGTGTGTTAACTCCTGTGAGAGGTGAATCATTGAAAATTAATGGATTTGATGTCTCTTTACGAATAGCCATTACTACTGGAGAAGCCAAATGTTTTGGTGTGTAAGACCATGGTACATTGATAACCATACGATTTTTAGTAAATCATCAACTATCAACAGATTTGTGATGTCTTTACCAAAAGCTGTACCCTTTTGGACTAGCCAATTCTTTTGATGGAATGCACCTCATCATGGTGAATTAATTACCATTTATGGTTTTCCACAGCCTTTACCACAAGCCATAATCTTGTGGGCTAGTCAACTCTTCACAATCTCAGATATGGTGAGTTAAATACCATACAATTTTTGGCAAATTGTCAGCCATAAACGGATTTGAGCTATCTTTACTTGTATTCGTTTGCTCAGGATTAGCCAGTCCTTGTGTGGATGAGACAAGGTGGACTAATAACCTTCTGTGGTGTTAGTGCTATGCACCTCCACCAAGTGAGAAGTTCCAATAATCTCACTTAATAACTTAAAACTTCTTTCCAACACCCTTAAGCCACATCCTTCAAAGACTGCCTCTTTATCAAATCCAATAACATCTCATATCCTTCATCCTTCTAACCAGCATACAACTTTTTGCTCATCATTTCCTTGCAAACACTTGATGATAAAGGATATTCCACTTCTGCAAGCATATAAATATCAGCATTCTTTAATGAAACACAATGTACTTTGCAGGTATGAAAGTATCTCTAGCTGACTATATTTTGCTCTTCAGGAAGTTTCCACGCTATATCTGACTCAGTTGGTAGCTCAAACATCACCTTCAAATTACCCCAAAAGACTCTTTTAAATTCATCTTCAGGTGGATTATCTCCAAATTTAATGTTCACCAACTGATAAAGTGCTTGAAGATCCTCCCTATTCACATCATTTAGGATTCCAACAAAATTCATATAAACAATGTCAGAATTATCCTCCCTTATAATCTGATATGCAGCTCTTTCACCAGTCATAATAAATTGATACTTGACTACCTTAGTTGGTTCCTTTGTGCTTTCAATAGTCCCCATGGTAGCTCCTTCAGATGAAGGTTCTTCCTCTAATTCATCTTCTTCAATCACCTTCTTGTTTTTACCTTTCCTTGCCATACTTTTTCTTCTTGTAAACACTGTGACAGACTTCTTCACCTCTTCTTCTTTTCTTACTTCAGTTGAAACCATTTCAACCTCAACCTCTGATACTTTCTCAATCATCTTATCTGCTTTAATAACATGATCACTTTCTTTCACCTTTTTACTCTGAAAACAAAATCTTTGTACTTCCTCATAATCAACAGCTTTGTAACCTAGATCTCTTTCAAATGCATTGAGATATGCAATTTGAATCTCCTCATATGACTTTCCTTTCATTTTTTCCCAAGATAGATGCATTTGATTCTTTAGATACATTTTCATGTCATGCCTCTTTTCTGCCATAGTCTTTTTCTTAGGAACTTTTGTTTTCTTCTGAGTTTGTCTGATCTTTTCCAAAAATCCACCTAAAGTATCATCAGAAGCTCTTGAATTTATAAACTCTGCTAACTGTTTGGACTTTTCTTCAGCAGTCAATCCTTCAACAGCTTTGATCTCCTCATACTTAGCTCTTACTTCATCGTCAACATTTATCAGGTGTGTAAATGGATCATCAGACTCTTCAGCCAATCTTCTTGCATAAAGTGCATCTTCCTTCTTTTGTTGTTCCTGTCTTTCTTTCTCAGCAAGATCTTGTGCTTTAATCCTCTCAATCTCAGCCAAGCTAGCTTGTTCTTCCCTTTCTTGACTTTTCTTTTTCTTAGGTTGAGGATTTTCAAAAACAATCTCCTTCCCTTTTCTTTTATTACCAGCAACAGCCTCAGAACTTTCTTCACCAGACTTATCCTGACCAGGCTTAATTTCATTACCAGACCCAAACGAACCAGACTTTTCACCAGACTTTGCGTCAGACTTATCAACTCCTTCCTCAGCAATATCCTTGTCATTTAGAATTAGTTTTCTTCCCTTTTTCTTCTCTTTGATCTTGCCTAAGGATTGAGCCAAAGTCTCTGCTACCTCCATTGCTTCTGGACTAAAATTTATGCCTTTCTCTTGAACTGGTGTTTGAAATCTATGTTCTGCATCTAAAGTCCTCCCCTGTTTGGAAGAATTTTCAGCTTCTCCTTCTGGATCATCAAATTGAACACCCTTATCCTCCATAGCCTTTTCCAGTTTCTTCACTTTCCTCACCAAAGTGATGACAGCTTCACTGAGTGCTTTGTTTGACTTCTCCAAAGTAGACACCTTCTTAAGCAAAGTTGGAACTAAGGTTTGAAGCTCTTCCACAGACATTGAGACACGTTCCTCCTCCTGTGCAGGACTTGGAACATGTGATGGAGGGGACTGTGGAATAGGTGTAGGGTGTCTCTCAGCAGATGAAGGAATGTGTTGTGGTGAAGATGTTGGTGTAGGAATGGGTGTGGGAGTTGTGGATCTTGGTTGTTCCTGAGATTGCTCCTCATCAGATGACTCTTGTATATCCTCAGATGTACCTACATTATTAGTACCAACAAGCATAGCAGGAAGTAAAGGCCTATGGGCCCCTTTGAAATTTCTCTTCATGCTAGCAAATAATTTAGATGTGAAAACCACACACTCATATGTTTGCACTTGGTTTGAAGTTTCAAAGTTTAAAACCATTTGAAGAAGCCTAGGATACATCAAAAACTTTGCCTTTTTAGCATTTGACTCCATGCCTTCAAAAATAAGTTTTGAAAAGTTAAATTTCCTTCCAAGTGATAGGCAAACCAATGCAGAAGCAATTTTGCTTCCAAATTGATCCCATCCACCACTCTTGGGACTCAGGCATTGGAGCAGGTGATGAACTAAAAACCTCCACTGTGGTGTAAAATAGTTTTTCCAAAAAGTAAAAGAACCATCAGTGGGATAACCTATGCATTTCAGTCCTTCTAAAATTTCCTCACGTGACAAATTAAATTCCCCTGAAGCATCATCCAATTGAAGACTACTCCTAATGGAAGCTTCAGTAACAGTAAAAGCACGAGTATCTATTGTTGCCCTTAAACATGGTGTCCCATCATCAAGAGTCTCAGAGGTAACCGACCTCCAGAACTGCTTGACAAGAGACACATAAATAGTGGGATTATGAAGTAAAGCATACCGAATATGTGAGCCACGCATAAAATCCACAATTTATTCGAAGCCCTCACTTTGAGTTGGTTTCTTCAAGAAGCCAACCTGATTGTGCTTGTCAACAAACTTTAGAGAAGCCATCGATAAGCAAATGATTTAAGTCTGGTTGAGAATTTGTTAGGGTTTGGTGTATATAAGAACAGAGTAGTTAGCCGAAAATAACGATGTTCAAATTTAGAAGTAAATAAGGATAAAAGTGAAAAAGATTTGTCAATTTTATCCTTATATACCTCTTATTCTCGAAAATTCTTAACGGTAAGATTTTTATATAAAAATCCGTTATTTTGACTGACTAGACCTAACGGTAATATTTTAATTACCAGATACACTACCAGACTTAAAGTTGGTCAACCCGACTTAATCATCCACTTACCAGACTTAACCAAGGAAGTTGACTTACACATTGATTTAGCAATCGCCAGACTTCACATCATCACCAATCCAAGTTTTTCTGCAAATGTTAGTTCCAACAGCCAGAAAAAGAGACAAAGCAAGCAAAATTACAAGAGAATGCAATTATAAAATCTAACATATTTAAAAATTAAAGCTACCCGACTTTAATAAACTGTACATTTAACCTCCCCTACATCACCTCCCCTTAATTGCACAATTTTTTTTTTTTTTTTTTTTTTTTTTTTTTTTTTTTTTTTTTTTTTTTTTTTTTTTTATCTAATACTAACAAAAGTACCATAACTTAAAAACGATACTTAACTTAAAAAAATTTAAACTTTGGTCAACTTTCCAAAAGTTCCATAATTAACTCAATGCCTGCAAGGAGTTAATTCATACACCAACCGAGCATTTAAGAGCCTTAAACCTTGATATTCTCTATAAAAGGCCCCTTATAGTCAACACCAAACCATCTTATATCAAAAAGAAAACTTGTTCAACATAATGGATTCTTCCCCATCAAACATCATGGAGATTTCATCCAACTCATCTTCTGAGTCATCTGATGGAGGATGGGAAGGCAATTTTCCACCTGGCTACACCTCACACCTATGGAACAAGTTATCAAAGAAGACAATGCTTAAACATTGGCTAGCTTCTTATGATTTTACTACAAAAGAACTAGAGGATGAAGCAGCAGAGGCTTCAAAAGATGTGTCTTCAAAGAATAGCGTTGTGTTGCCTCATCCAAAACCAAACAAGCAGGTTCTAGGACTCTTAAGCCCAAAAGTGAGAGATCTACTTGGGGAGAAAGGGACCAAGAAAACCATGCCTGACTTGAAGGACAAGGGAAAAAGGAAGAAGTAGGTGTTGGCGTTTGGCTTGTTTATGTTTAGACTTTTATCTTATTTTATGTTGTAGGCTGCATCCTTGAATGTAACTTGATGGTTATGAATAAAAACTCCATGGTCCTTTTGTTTTATTTTGCCATATATGAATTATTAGCAACAATAAGGAGTTGACCACTGCAAAACAAAGTTAAGCACAAAACACAAAGAAACAATCGTACTAGAAAAGTTGAAAACCATTTAAACTAAGAAGAACAAACAAAAAAAAATTAAAACTTCAAGACTTAAAAACAACTTCAAGGACAAAAAGTATACAAATTTTACAAAACATAAGAAGAGAAATCAATTTATCTTAACAATCCAGGCCTGAGTAGGGTTGGGTCCGCCTTGTGGATCAACATATTTAAAAGTCTTATATGAAACTGATCCACTGTTGCTTTGGGATTTATAGGTATATTCATTCTTGAATGGATCCCAAGACCAACATGCTAAGGTCTTAACAGTAGAAGTGTAAGTGTAGCTACTCCTAACTTCTCTGTGAACACTATTACTTTTAGGTGACTCATTCATATTAACAGATTCCCTAGGCGATTTTATGTGGTTGACATAACTAGGTTTAACTGTTTGGGGTTTTGGTTCAGTCAGAATAGGTTCACTTTCCTTAACAATCTTAGGTTCAGGACTCTCTTTTACTTCACTTTTTGACTCAGACTTAGAGTGGTCAGAGACATCACCAATGGATCCTTCAGTGTCATTAGATTGACAAGTAGAATACTCACTAGTTTTGTCCTCTGAGGTAGTTGACTCAGGTATTTGAGGACCTCTTTTTCCATACTCAAATAGAGAGTCATCTAACTCCTCTTTTTCAAGAGGAGTGTAGTCTCCACTCAATGGATGTGGAACTCCCTTGAAATCACCAGCCTTAACAAAATTATTATACAAAGGTTTACCTTCATAATCATCCTCTCTATGCTTAAATATAGCATTTTCTCATCCTCCTTATACCCTAAGCCATGTTTCTTGTTTGACTTCACTTGAGAATCCCAACATTTAAACAGATTGTTATTTGAATTATTCCACTGATCTACACGTTTTTGCAAATCATCCCTTTCCTTTTGTATTCTTAGGCCAATTCTTCTATATTTTTTAAGTTTTTCATATTGCTCATATATTTTATTAGCCTGAAAGAATAGTTTTTCATTTAAATCAGCATGTTGTTTCTGAAGGGTGCCTTTTTGTGCTTCTAATGTTTTTAGAGCATTTTTATAAGCTAAAATTTATGCTTCTTGGTCACCTATTAGTGTTAACTGTTCATCACACAAAGCCTTAACATGATTATAGGAGTCAGTACATAATTTGGAACATAATGATACCTCATTACTAGAACCAATGGCCATGAGTGCATGACTGGACTCTTCAGTCTCCTTTGTGTGCTCATTCCAGTTAATAGCTCCAGCTTCCAATGTCACCATACTCATCTGGTTTCTTTGCAGCTTGTCATCCTCTGCATCACTCTTCCTATACCCATCAGTAGACTTCTTCTCCGGGCAGTCTCTTGAAAAATGTCCATGCTTATGACAATTGAAGCATTTAACTGTCCTCCTAGTGTACCCAACTGGAGACCTGTTGTTGAACTTAATAGACCTCCCATACTGCTTTTGAAACCTTTTTACCCTCAGAGCAATCGTGGCAATATGCCATTTGATGTCCATCTCTACTACCTCAGCATCATTTATCTGCCCCAAATCTTCACTGATAAAGCTCTCATCTTCTTGTTGATTGGTGAAGAATGAGTGAATCACCTCATCTGCAAAGCCTGTAGGAGTAGTTCTTTCCCTTGTAGAAGCTTCATAAACACCAGACTTAACACTGCCAGACTTAACCTTGTAAGTGCTGCCTTTGCTTTGAGACACAAAAGCAACATTTGAAGAACTAGGAGATGTCTGAGTGGTTTCATTGATGTCCCTTCCAAAAATCCTAAGATTGTTGTACAGGTCATCTGGGGTCATTGAGTCAACTTCATCTTTCATCATCATAGTCATAGACACATTTACCCATTCTGGTGGTAGAGACCTAAGAAACTTGTGATTGGTATTCTCATTAGATACAGCAGCACCATGTACTTCTAGTTGTGACAGAAGATGTTGAAATCTGTCATAACCCTTTTCCAATCCTTCAGCCTTTGACACACTGAATGTTTCAAATTGCTGTTTGAGAACAACTTTCTCCATCTTTTTAGAGTTTGCATTCCCACCAAAACGTTTCTTAATGGCCTCCCAAATCTCCTTGGCATCTATCATACCATGAAACCTTTGTAGATGTTCCTTTGGAATAGCCATAAGTAGCAAGGTTCTAGCCTTCTTCTCTTTTTCCACAGCCCGTATCTCCTCAGCAGTCAATGGTGGTAATATTCTAATCTACCCATCAGTACCAACTGAAACCCTTTTCTTAGAATTTCCCTTCTGAATAACCTTCCAAACTTCACTGTCAATGTACTCCAAGTAATGTTCCATCTCCATGGACCATATGTCGTATTCTTCTCTTTTCAGTATTGGAAGCTTAATGTTGGATATGGTAGTGGTTGTAGGGATGGTTGGTCGTGATTTAGAGGTGCTGGTTTCAGGATTTTCTTCTTCATGGTTTGATCTCTCATCCTCACTGTTAAGGTTTGAAAAAGTTTTAGTATTGATTGGTTGCTCAAGGCCAGACATTGTGTAGGGTGAATTGATTGAGAATTTGTTTGTGGTGTTGTATTCCTCAAACTCAGAGTCACTCTAAAAGGCTCTGATACCACTTGTAGGTCCACGAATTTGTATGGATCTCTAAGTAGCCTTTGATTACTTAGTGGATGACTTGAATAAATCCAAATCAATCCAAGTGAGAAACTCTTACACAATTGTTAGTGTTAACGCGGAAAATTAACAAGAACACTGAAGAACACAGAGTTATCACTAACTTCGTATATTTCACTAACTCACACAATTCATACGTACATAGTAATGATCCCTTAGGGTTCCTTTTATACTTTAAGGAAACCCTAATTACAAAACCGTGTGAAAAGATACTTACATATCTTTTATAAAGATACCTAACTCGTATATATCCTTTCCTAACTTAATACTAACAAACTTTCCTATTTTCACTGACCCGACTTAACATAACTACCAGACTTAACTATTACAAAACCAGACTTAACTAACAACCAAACTTAATATCATAGCTACCAGACTTAACTTAAGTCTGTTCTTCATTAAGTCTTCTTCGATCCTTGTGATAATTCCCAACATCTGTTGTAGTTGTGTTTTCCCTTATTACACCACCTCTACAAGTATAAGAAGGGGTTCCCCTTCTTTCAAGGCACACTGGACAAACATACCACATGAAATCCGTATAAGAGGGACACCTTGCAAAAAAGGTCAATCCAGCCTTGTTTTCACTTTCAACCCAACAGTCAATGCAGACCATTTGACAACCATTTTGTGCATCCATGGTGAAAAGCAATTGATATGATAAAGAGTGGATGATAACTGGGGTATTATATAATGCAGGAAAAAAATGATATAATATGGTACAATTAATGTGGTTGTTGAACAACTAGATAGGATTAAAGACAACATAAATGCGTACAATGGAGCCAAAACATTGAGATTTTGAAAATTCTGTCGATAGTCACATGAATATTTCATAGTGTGACTATTTTGAATGTATTGGTCACATATAATACCATTATAATGTGGCCATAAATATAATTTAGATACACATTTGTGGTATGGTGTGACTATTGTGTATCCTTCAGTCACATGATTATGCTACAATTAAATGTGACCATACACATTAGGATTTGGCAGGAAAACACACACTAAACTTTAGACACACATATTAACTTACATGACCATATGTATCGAATTTTGGTTACACTCAATCATGTATGCCTATGGTTTAGTGTGACCATATATGACATTTGGTCACACTGTTCAAGTGTGTGACATATATTTGTCACTTTTAAATGCATATCGTGACTAGTGCTTCAAACTTACTTTTCAGGTGTCACACATTCCAAATTCATATGTGGCTAAATTTTCAACAAAAACTAGCAGTCACTTTTAAATAATGTGTGACAAACTTGACTATATGATTTAGCCACATACACTATTACTTCATGTGACCATATATGGATTTAGGTCACACTGGTCAATTGTGTGACATATATTTGTCACACATGTATATATATAGTGTGACTAATGTTTCAAACTTATTTGTATCCGTCACATGTCCCAAATTATAAGTGATTAAATAATCAAATTTTTTTTTACCAGATACCTATAGTCACGAAAATATTCAAATGTGTGGCTGTAGCCTCAGATGTAATTCCGAAATGGTCACATAAGTCCGATCAAGTGTGGCTGTTTATTTTATTCTGGTACATTTAGTCACATAAAAAAGTTACTGTGTGGCCATTCGAAAAACAACATGTTTGACGAAATCCCAGTTTTGTACTAGTGATGTACGAAAAGTTTACGATAAATACGTTGGCATATCCGAAGGTAATTGCATATCATATTTTTTAATTATCCCCAGAAAGATCTTATTGCTGATGTCAAATATAAAACAAGTTTGTTTTTATTTATGTAGATTACTACGACCATGGAGATCCTACATTTGAGTGTACAGCATGTTACGCTTTGTTATGGGAAAATGAAGCGAGAGCAGGAAACGCTAATCCGGAAAACAAACCTTAGAGTATATGTTGTGGCAAGGGAAAAATTAAAATTGATGCCCCACCTCCGACTCCAAAACCATTGCTTGACTTATTTATGAACAACGACGCCAAGAGCCAGAATTTCAAAAACAACATCAGAACCTACAACAACATGTTTGCTTTTACCTCAATGGGTGGGAAGGTTGATGATTCGATAAACAAGAAAGGACTTGGTCCTTATATTTTTCGGTTACATGGACAGACTTACCATAGTATCGGTAGCTTACTTCCTGAACAAGGTGCTCCACCCAAATTTGCACAGCTCTATATCTACGACACAGAAAACCAAATAGACAATAGAGCAAAGGCATTAAGGTAATATGTATAACAGATTTACTTCTTTAGTGTGTACACATTCAAAGACTGAACCACCTGTTTTCCTGCAATCTTAATTGTTTTTAATCCCAATACTATTTTGATACGAAGCTTTTCTTCTAAGACGTCTGCTCCTTCAAACTCAAAGACTCCTGTCGATCGAAACATTATCAATCAAGTTAAAGATGTTTTAGATGAATCAAGTGATTTGGTTAAAACATTTAGAAGGGCACGTGAGGCATACACAGATGACAACGAGCATAATTTAAGAATAAAGCTGATTGCAAAGCGGGGCAAAGACGGACGCCAATACGATCTTCCAACTGCCAACGAAGTCGCCGGTCTTATTGTAGGAGACGTGGATGCTTGTGCAGAGGATCGCGACATTGTTTTGCAAAAGCGTGATGGACCTTTGAAGCGTATTAATATTTTTCATCCTATGTACCTTGCTTTGCAATACCCTTTGTTGATGCCATGTGCACAAGATGGATATACTTTGGGAATTCCGCAAAAAAGTAGGACTGGACAACCGAAAACTGGAAAAAAGGACAAAACGGTTACTATGCGGGAGTGGTTTGCCTATCAAATTCAAGACCGCCCGAATCAAGAGAATTTGTTTGTACGTGGAGGTCGGTTGTTTCAACAGTTTCTTGTGGATGGTTTCACTATGGTTGAGACTGAGCGTTTGTATTTCCATCGGTCCAATCAGTCAAAACTTAGATGTGATACGTACTCTAATATCCGTCGAAGCATCGTATCTGGAAACACCGGCCCTACCCAGCTTGGAAAGCCTGTCGTCTTGCCTTCTTCATATACTGGTGGACCAAGGTACATGCAGCAAAACTACATGGATGCCATGGCTTGGTGTAAGTGGTATGGTTGGCCAGATTTGTTTATAATGATAACATGCAATCCTAAATGGCCTGAAATTGCACGATATATGCGCAAGCACAACCTTTCATCTACAGATCGTCCTGATGTGCTTAGTAGAGTTTTTAAAATGAAACTCGATCAGTTGATAAAGGATGTCAAAGAATTGCATCTATTCGGGCGCATTCAAGCAGGTACTGTATTTATCTTTTATATACCAATTATTACATTCTTTAAATTCTACTTGTGCTACGCTGTTTAAAGCGTGAAATTTATCTTTACTTGACACTAATTAATTGTATAAAAAAAATTTCCGCATGCACATATATGTTTGTTTTTGCATAAGGATGACAAGGTTCCAAATGTTGAACAGATCGACAAATTCATACCTGCTGAGATACCAGATCCAAACGAGGACCCCGACTTGCACAAATTAGTTTATGATTTTATGATGCATGGTCCTTGCGGTACTGATGAACCAAATCAGGTCTGCACCATGGATGGTAAATGAACCAAACACTTTCCCAAAGAATTTATGCAACAAAGTTCGGTTGTTTCGGAAGGGCACCCAGTTTATAGACGATGTGAGAACGGAAACTATGTTTATAGACGACGTGACAACGGAAACTATGTTATACCTTACAATGCTACGCTTCTCAAACATTATCAGTGTCACCTTAACGTTGAATGGTGTAATCAGACGGGATCAAATAAATATTTGTTTAAGTAAATAAACAAAGGACCAGATAGAGTCTCTGCACAGTTGTATGAACCAGGTGTGACGGGAGAGCATCAGCAAACTGGTAAACTAATTGACGATATTAAGGCCTTCTTGGATTGCAGGTACGTGTCGGCTTGTGAGGCTGCGTAGAGGATAATTGGACTTGAGATTCACTATAGAACAACATCTGTTGAAAGTCTATCTTTTCACCTGGAAGGCGAGCAGCAAGTTGTATATGACGAGGACTCTGATCTTCAAACAATTATCAACAAGCCACCAGTAGGTGCATCTACGTTCGATGAATGGATGAAAATGAATCAGAAGTATCCTGCAACAAGGGAAATTACGTATGCGGAGTTTCCTACAAAATTTGTATGGAATAAAATAAAAAGGATGTGTCCCTACAGGAAGAAACATTACGCAATTGGGAGAATTCATAATGTTCCTATTTCAACCGGTGAGGCTTTCAACTATAGGATGCTACTAAATAGTCAGAAACGATCTAAGTCACACGCAGATATAAGAACCTGGGACAACGTGGTTTATCCTACTTACAAAGAAGCTTGCTATGCAGCGGGTCTCTTAGAGGACGACAATGAGTACATTGAAGGTATTAAAGATGCATCCCATTGGGCACCAGCTGAACATCTATGTGAGCTTTTTGTGACATTGCTTTTTCAAAAAGAGCTTGAAACACCTTTGACTGTGTGGTTAGAAACCTGGCATTTACTTGCACAAGATGTCGAATACAAAAGAAGTCTGATATTGAAACTACCAAGTACATCATTTACTATTTGTAAAATCTAATTCTTTAATACTTTTTCTATTACTTCACTGCATAAAAAATATAACTCTTTTGTGCAGGCTTGCGACTGACTGACGATGAAAAAAAAAATTTTGCATTGTTCTGGATCGAACAGCTTATGCTATCCAGAGGAACAACATTGAGGCGTTTTCCTGAGTTGCCTTACCTAGATGAAAGATACATAAGTCAGTTCTGTAATTGACTTATATATGATGAGACACATTATTACGTAACAAAGTTGAAATATGAATATAACCGCCTGTACACTGCTTTAACCACCGAACAGAAAGGCGTATATGACACTATCATGACATCTGTTGAAACAGGTACATGAGGTGTATATTTTGTATACGGATACGGTGGTACTGGGAAGACATATTTACAAAAAACCCTTGCTGCTGCTATTAGAAGAAAAGGTGATATCGTCATATACGTTGCATCAAGTGGTATTGCATCTTTATTGATGTCATGTGGCAGGACTGCTCATTCAAGATTTCATATTCCTATCAATATTGATGAGACTTCTACTTGCTCCATCTGCCCTCAAAGTGATCTTGCATCGTTGTTAAAGAAATGCAAGCTAATTATTTAGGATGAAGCGCCAATGACAAATAAGCTTTGTTTTGAGGCTTTAGATCGGTCATTGCGTGACGTACTACGTAAGACGAGGTTTGACACTTGTGAAACGCCTTTTGGTGGAATGACAGTGGTATTTGGTGGGGATTTTAGACAAGTTATTCCAGTTGTTCCAAAAGGTTCACGAGAAGACATTGTAAGTGTGTCCTTAAAGCAATCTTATTTGTGGGATCACTGCATGGTTCTGAAGTTAACAGCCAACATGAGGCTAACTGTTGGATCTCGCCCTAAAGATGTGAATGACATACGTGAATTTGCTGAATGGATACTAAAATAGGTGACAGGGAGGTCGGAGATGCAGAGTTTTCAATAGATATACCCAAAGATATTCTAATAGATGAGTCTTATGACCCGATAACATCCATTTTAGATTTTACATATCCAAACCATTTGGATAACATAGATGATCCGTCCTATTTTCAAGAAAAGGCCATTCTTGCTCTAACTAATGAAGTGGTCGACAATATAAATGACCATTTGCTTCATACATTTCGAGGTGAGGAAATGGTTTACCTTAGTTACAATAGTATTGATAAAACAGACCATGGTACATCAATAAATGAATCTGTTTTCTCATCAGATTTTATCAATGGACTAAAGTTCTCAGGTGTTCCAATACATAGGTTGGTGTTAAAAGTTGGTGTCCCGATAATGTTGCTCAAGAATATTAACCAATCAAATGGACTGTGTAACGGAACATGACTTCAGGTTTTAGGATTATCACAGTCTTCTATTCAAGCACATATCATTAATGGGACACATTTTGGAAATAAGGTAATCATACCACGATTGAAAATTTGTCCGTCTGATAAACGTTTACCTCTAAAGATTGTGAGGAAACAATATCCCATTTCGGTTTCATTCGCAATGACAATAAACAAAAGCCAAGGGCAATCACTTTCAAAAGTCGGATTGTATCTGCCACGTCCTGTTTTCACACATGGACAACTATATGTGGCTCTTTCACGTGTCAAGAGCAAAAAAGGTTTGAAGGTTGTTGTTTCAGATGCGCATGGTAACCTATCAAACACTACTACAAATGTTGTATATAAAGAAGTTCTTCAAGGTTTATGATCACACGTTCACTAGGTATGTACAATATAGAAATAACATGTTTTGTGGCATTTTTCTTATTTTCACTTATTATAAATCCCAAAAAACTTTTACTTACTTTTCTTTTCTACTTATTAGGCGGTCACGGAATGGACCTTTTTTGCAAATGGTACATTGTTCACCACATGGATTTGTTTCTCAAGACAAACATATTCGAGATCAAGAGGCAAGCAACGTTTATTAGACACATATTTACAAGCATTGTATTTCATACTTTGACTCACTTATAACTTATTTTTCGGTTAAAAGAAAATATTATAGCGTTTACGTTCATTGTTCTTTCTCACTATATTCACGTACTTACCTTTTCTTGCACAAAAACCATCTAAAATCTCGTGGATACCACGGGTCTATAAGCTAGTATATATATAAACACAAAGAAACAAATATTCATCAATGATATTAAGATATTATGATAACACATCTTGACATACATAGATACACGATTCCATCTCTCATATTTCCTTTTTCTCCGTAAATTACTTATCATGCCATTAATAATAATTAAATATAGAGCAACAAAGTGCGTTTATGTTTTCCTTGTTTAATCAGTCGAAACCACAAAATATAAACTATCACCGGCCCATTACATCATCTAAACCAATCATATTTAGTTAATTAATCATATTATCTGTGTATAAATCAATCTTAGAGTTGTGCAAATAAATGTTTTTACTGCATAAGAATTTACAAACAAGCAGTAGTCACGCTAAGTTCGTTTACTCCTATTAGTTTTTCCCTAAAGATAAAGGAATATGGTACTTTTTATTGTTACATGATTCAATTCTTATTAATTAAAGGTTTCTTATTTGTTTAGTCTCATGCACAAACATAACCCAACCTCTTTAACTCATGCACACCTACTTAGGCTAATAAATTATGATCAAGATATATAACTACTTAACAGTCATGGATACTATATATTCGTGCATAGATCATAATCAAACCTGGGTTATTTATCTTCGTGATTTTCTAGTATATAAAAATCCTTTAATGAACCAAACCATATATATGTTATGCATAATATGACTAAAACTTAGGTTAAGGAGAATTACCTAATTGTAATATCAAACGTGAAGACAATCAATCAAAGCAAATATAACTTAACGAAGGCTTTCACGTCTCTCTTCATGAACACGATTAAAAAAAAAAAAAAACTTTAGAGCGTGCTGATAACGTGTTGTAAATGTAATGAACAAGAACACAAACAAGATGAGTGGATTATAATACACTTAGGATGTTACTCCTTTATGACGTGTATGAGATACTTTGAGTGAATGCAGTTAAGTATACGGAATCTACTTAACTACACTTAGAAGAATGTTGGTTTGTTTAATGTAACAGTAAAGTATGTATGACAATGAACATAATGAGATTAACACCAAATGATTCAATATTATTTCTTGAATAGTACGAGTGATCTTGCTATCACTATGGTTACAAAGACCTTGAATCTTAACAAAACTCTATATCTGATATATATCCTAGGATCTCCTTTTATAGACTTAAGGAGTCTTGTACAAGATAAGTATTCTACCGTATAAATCTAACTAATTAAGATATACACACAATCTATTCCATATTTACCCTTAATACAAACGTTTATCCATGCAGCAGTACCTTCTGATATACTAGCAGTACTAACCTAGCAGTTTGTACTGTTAGTTATATCTCAGCAGTCTTCACTTATACACTAGCAGTTTGTACTATTAGTGTATTTCTCTCAGCAGTACAAACTTCAGAACATTTAACTCCCAACAATCCTCCCCTAAACTTGTGATTTATTCCAAATCATCAAGTTTCTTTCAATTAAATAGGGATTTTGAGGATTCTTCCAAACACTACATGGTTCAACTTAGTCCTCTGGCTTTTCTTTGTTCTGAAAGGTGAAACATTTTTCTGATTAGCTCATCTGCCATTTCTGACTCTTCTTCAACTTTAAGCCTTGATGATATCATAGCCATTAAAACTATTGGTCTGAGTGGATAATGCTTTTCCGCTAGCATATAGATTTCCAAGCCTTCTTTAGTTGAAATCCTATGAACAACACAGTTATCTAAAAGCTTCCAAGTGATGTCTGAAACTTTAGCTTGAAATCTCCAAATAGCTTCTCCACCATCTGGTTCATACAGTCTTTTCAGCTGAACCCGTAGTTCCTTGTCCTTGTCATCTGTAGGATCTGAGGTCTTGAATGTTTCTTGAACTAAGCTCCACAATTTATCTAAATCATCTCTTTTAACAGCTTTGATCAAGTCTTCAATGAACTTATAGACTTCAGTCTTTCCTCCTACCTTGATGCTCTTCCAACCCTTGATTCTACCATCTGAATACACTTCCCATTCAATAATTGGATGTTTTGCTTGAAGTTGATCAATGTTAAGGGATTCAGGAACCACCACTATCATACTATGTATTTGTTCATCAGTCAATGTTTTCTATTCTTTCTCAGTTGATTCTTCCTCAACTGATTCATCTTGAACTGATTCTTCCTCAGTTCTTTGTTTCTTTGCCTCTTCGGACTCTAATAATTCTGCTCCTCTTTTCACACCTTTACTGGGCTTAGTATCAATAATAAACCTTGGATCATAAGGCTTTTGAATTCTTGTGTAAGCTTCAATATAAGACTTCTCAATTTCTTCATTAGACATTCCTTTGAAGTAACTCTCCTTCCATTAATCCTGATGCTTTAAGAAGTTCTTTATAAACCTTAACTGCTCAATTTTTGAAGGAATTTTCTTCTTATAAGCCTTTTTCTTGTTTTGCTTCCTTCTGATTTATTGCAATAAGTCATTTAATGCTGAATCTTGTTCTTCTTGAGTATACTTTGATCTTTCTTCTTCATGAAATTTTTCAGCTAACTTCTGATCTGCAAGAACATAAGCAGCAGTCTTTTCTGCTTTAGTTAGATACATCTCTTCAACCATAAATCTTGCCATTTGTTCCTCATCAGCTACTCTAGCTAATTCTTCTTTATGAAATTTTTGAGCCAATTCTTCTTCAAGAGCTAACTGAACTTGTTCCTTCTTGGACAACTGTTTAGTAGATGGTTCTTGCTCTGTTATTATGGCTTTACCCTTATCAGCTCATGAAATTCTTGGTTTCCTTGAATAAACTGCACTGGCAATACCTTGATATCCAACATCAATCAGATCCTGAAGACTAGCAGTACCTTCAACACTGGCAGTACCTTCTTCAAACCCAGCAGTACGTTCATCCATCTGAGCAGTATCTTGATCCATCTGATCTACTTGCCTCCCCTGAGTGTCATACACTTTATGAACTAAAGTAATATCAGGATCCTGATCCATCTGGGCAATCTTCCTCCCCTGTTTGGAAGATTCCTCACCATCATCTGTACTTGGACCCTTAGATGAACTAGAAGAAGAAGAACTTGATGAAACCACCATCTTTACTGATCTTTTACCTTTGAGTTTCTTGACTGTTGTCTCCAAATTCTTCACTTTTAGGACTAGCTTTGTGTAGACAACTGAAAAATTCCTCTTATGGCTCTTGAGTTCAGTTTCCAAAGAGTTCACCCTCTCAGATAATTTGGTACAAGTTTCCATCAATTTATTGAGTTTCACACTGCCTTCAGCACTTCCTGATGTGTTACCTTCAGGGAGAGGTGCATCATGGGGCATAGACTCATAGTCCATCATAAGATGAGTTTCTGAGCCACCCTGAGTTTTCATTTGGCTAGGGATTCCACCAGAAGTACTAGGTACTGCTGGTGTTGCCATGGATTGGGTGTTATTGATGTTTCTTCTATCTTGCCCAACTTCTAAGCTAGAGACAGTAGAAGTAGCCCTTTCCTTACTGACAAAGTCATCCTTATCTGCTACATGTGTGAGAGTAGGAACTCTGTGCTGAGGTACATCAGAGTCCTAGCTGGATTCAGTCGTATGTGTTGATGAAAATGGTTGTGAAGATGAGTTTTCTGATGTTGTAGGTGTGTGATGGGAGGCAATTGGGCTTGTTGCTCCTTCACCCTGAGTTTGTAGCATAGAATCAAAAGGTGGTACTACTTCCACACCATAACCCCTGGAAGCTATTTTCATATTACTAAAAAGTTTTTGATTAAGCTTTGAGGGTGGATAAACTGTTTTTTTGTGGAAGCAGTTGATGTTTGTTCAAAATAGATTTGATGAATCTTGGATACACAAAAATTTTTGATTTACTATCAACATTTTTAACCATACCTTCAAAAATAAGTTTTGAGAAGTTGAAAATTTTATCAGTAGCCAAGCAAATGAGAGCAGTAGCAATATTACTACTGAACTGTTCCCATGAAGTTTTCTTGGGGCTAAGACAGTGAAGGATGGTGTGAATGAAAAATCTCCATTGAGGGGCAAAATGACTCTTTTGAAAAGTTAATGCTTGAGATTCAGTGTTGTACCTCATCCTAGATAAGTTTTCAAATATTTCTATGTTTGGCATAGCACTAATAGCATTGTCATCACTCAGATGGAGATGCCTCCTGAGGGATGATTCAGTAATAGTGATGGATTGTCATCCACTTTAGCTTTAATCTCTTTGTCACCATTTTCAAAGGTTTTGACATTAGCAGTCTGCCAAAACTGTTTGATGTGAGTGACATAGATAGTGGGATTTAAAAGTAAAGAATACCTTATGTAAGAGTTGTTTAAGAAATCCACTATCTGATGAAAAGGTGTGTCATCCTCTGCTTTTTAAAAATAAGCTACTTGATTGTGTTTGTCAGCAAAGGATAAGGAAGCCATTTTGTGTTCAGTAAAAAGTGATATGACTGCTGTAAATAGTTGAATTTTAGGGTAGAAAGTAGAAGAAGAAAGTTAACTGAGATAAAATATGATGAGTGGCTTGTTAGGGTTTCAATTGGACCAAATTTGATTAAAGGATAACTTTTAATCGAAGATAAGGTTAATAAAATATTATAAAGGTAAAAATATCCAAAAAGGAAACCCTTAAAACAAGGAAATCATTAGTAAAAATCCCAACTAACTCTCAACGACTAGTTTTAAAAAGTGCACCAGTACTAACGTCTATTCAGCAGTACAAATTAAGCCTACCACTACTAACTTTAAGCCAGGCAGTACAAACACTTTTGAGAAAAAATTTGACTCGGCAGTATGAACTTGATTTAATGAAATACCATACTGCTAACAACCTTTTTTGAAGGGATTAAGTGTAAAGACAGACACTTAATCAAGATTTCGGTTTAAAGCAACCTCTGGTTGTGTGAGAACCAGTGTTTTCAGTTATAAATAACTGCCTGTGATCAGATAAACTCATTCAAAGAGCTTTCTTGACAGGGTTTCCAGCTCGTGGCAATTGTTGCCGTTAACACAAGTGTTAGATTCACGTTTGCTCGCTGTTCTTTCTATCAGATGTCCTTAGACTAACTCATTATACTAATAAAAGTATAAAATGATAGAAAGTGAGTTAAGTAAGTTAATTTCTGGCTAACTAAGCCATCAATTCAATACAAAACATCATAATTAAGTTTCAAAAAAGATGTTTTAAAGAATCAATTAACTTAGGTATAAACCTTTGTTAATGAATTCCCAAACTCTGTCTATCATAAATCTATTATGTCAGCAACGTGAATCACCATCTGCTTGCTCACACATTGCACTAGTAATTCCTTTTGTGATTAAATTCCAAGATCAAGACAAAAGTTTCCACCTTCAAGAGAAGTTCATGCTTAAGGGGAAGTCCAAATCTTTCATGCTTAGTTTTGTCAATATCAAATTTATCACCTGCAATTGTTAGTGCAAAACCAAGAAAAAAAGTGCAAAGCACTTGCCTCATAATAGTATAAACATATGACTAACAGTATGAAAAAAAAACAGACCAAATTTGTACTAACGGTACAAACTATACAATACCAGTACTAATTGACAAAGCTAGCAGTACAAATCCAATTTAAGTATAAAAACACACAGTTTGAAAAACTTTAAGGATTAAGCATCCCAATACTTGCTACCAAGTATTGAAACCGTCCTACATCAAAGGCTTTTGTGAGAAGATCTGCAAAGTTGTGATCAAGATCAATTTTAACTACTTGAATCAACTTTTTCTCATTGCAGTCTCTAATAAAATGATGCCTAATGTCTATGTGTTTTGTTTTAGAATGCTGTACTGGATTTTTAATTATACAAATTGTACTACTATTGTCAAAGTATATCATGGTGCTCATAAAGTTATACCCATAGTCAAGAAGCTGATTTTGAATCCAAAGCACTTGAGCACAGCAACTTGCAGCAGCTACATATTCAGCTTCAGTTGTTGAAGTTGCCACAATTGTCTGCTTCTTACACTGTCATGATATAAGTATGCATCTAAGAATTGACATCCACCAGTTGTATATTTTATGTCCAGGCTTGCACCAGCATAGTCACTATCTGAATATGCCACCAAGACAAAAAGGTGATTCCCTAGGATACCACAGACCCAACCTAGGTTGACCTTTAAGATATCTAAAGATCCTTTTGACTGCAGTTAAATGAGAAACCTTAGGAGTTACTTGAAACTTGCACAATCACAAACAACAAACACGATATATGGTCTTGATAGTGTAAGATACATCAAGGACCCTATCATTGATCTGTATGTGTGTACATCTACATCTTCTCCATCAGCATCTTTAAGGAGTGGTTTCTCAGGATCAATTGGTGTGCTTGCCAGTTTTGAATCAACAAACTGAAACATCCTTAGAATCTCTGCTACATATTTATCCTGGCTGATAAATATGCCTTAATTAGATTGCTTGACTTGCAGACCCAAAAAGAAAGTAAGTTCCCCCGTGGAACTCATCTAAAACTTATCATGCATAAGTTTCTCAAACTCTACACACATTTCCTTCCTTGTGGATCCAAAAATAATATCATCCACATACACTTGGACCAGCAAGATATCCTTCTCGTGCTTCTTGATGAATAAAGTCTGATCTATCTTGCCCCTTTGGAATCCATTATCTAGCGAAATAGGAAGCCAAAGTCTCATACCAAGCCCTTGGTGCCTGATGTAGTCCATAAAGAGCCTTTACAACCTTGTAAACCTTATCAGGATGTTATGGAACAACAAAACCTGGATGTTGTGAGACATACACCTCCTCTTCAATAGTACCATACAAGAAGGCACTCTTGACATCCATCTGATATACAGTGAAGCCCATGAAAGAAGCATAGGCCAAGAATAGTCTAATGGCTTCAATCCTTGCTACTGGTGCAAAAGCTTCTTCATAGTCTATACCTTCTTCTTGTGTATAACCCTAGGCTACAAGTCTAGCCTTGTTTCTGATCACAATACCCCTTTCATCCCTTTTGTTCCTGAAAACCCATTTGGTGCCAATTACCCTTATACCCTTGGGTAAATCCGCTAGTACCCAAACCTTCTGAATCTTGAAATAGAGAAGCTCCTCTTACATTGCTTCTACCCAGCTTGAATCTTCTAAGGCTTTGAGAATATTTTTGGGTTCAGATTGTGAGAGGAAACACACAAATAAACAAGTGTTGGAATCTTCATGCTGCTTTGCTACATAAACAATACTCAGAAACCCTTTTTGATCTGAAGTCATAAGTTGCTTCCTTGTGTTCACTTTAGATTGCATATCACTAATCACATTGTCCAGGGAGTGAGCTTTGTGAATCCTTGTGTGTGGGGTAGTTGGAACTTGATAGGTAGGTGGGAGATTGCCAATATCCACCTCATCTTCTGAGAATTCAGCAGTAATAACATCTGATGGGCCAGCATTATGAAGATTTAGCCTAGCAGTACCATCTTGTGGCTCAACAGTATAATCACCATTAGTACTGTTATCTTGATTCTCTTGTTCCTCAGTTCCATCTACATTGTTTTCACCTTCGATCCCTTCTTTAACTTCATTAGTAGAAGGTTCACTATTCATTGAAGTTGAATCCACACTTGTCCATATTGGCATCAGTGCATGATCTTGATCTTTCTCCTTACCCAAGCCTACTTCATTTGCTGCATCATCAACTTCTAAACCTGCAAAAACATTAGAAAATGTTCCTGGAACAACTAGCACATAATTCATTGATTGGGTTAGAGTCTCAAGGTCAAACAACCATTTTGGACCTTCACCTGCAACATTAGATTTATTTTCTAGAAATTCAAAATGCAGGTTTTCCTTAACTTTCCTAGTTCTTGTGTTATATACTCTAAATGCTTAACTATTGAGAGAATATCCAACCAAGAATCCTTCATCAGCTTTACCATCAAATTTGCCTAGATGGTCTAAGGTATTTAGAATAGTTACATGACACCCAAAACGTCTGAGAAATCCTAAAGCAGGAGTTCTACCTCTAAAAAGCTTATATGGTGTCTTGTTGTGAGGTTTAACTACCAAAACCCTGTTTTGCACATAGCAGGCAGTATTAACTGCTTCAGCCCAAAAAGTGATAGGCAACTTAGAGTCAGCTAACATGGTTCTAGCAGCTTCTATCAGTGTCCTATTTCTTCTCTCAGTAACCCCATTCTGCTGAGGAGTTCTGGCAACACTAAACTCTCTTCTAATACCTTTTTCTTTGCAAAACTCATCCATAACTCTATTTTTGAACTCTGACCCATTATCACACCTAATGACTTTAACTTTCTTATCCACTAACTTTTCTATCTCAGTAATGAATGTTTTAAGAATGCTAGGTGTCTCATCCTTAGAACCTAAAAAGAAAACCCATGTGAACCTATTATAGTCATCAGTAATCACAAGACAGTACCTTTTATGCATAATACTACTAACAGAAGTAGGGCTAAATAATTCCATATGTGGCATAAACAAAGGTTGATCAATAGAGTTAAAAGCCTTGGGCTTACAAGAAGCCTTGTGTTGTTTTCCCTTGAGACAAGCAACACAAGTTTGGTCATTTTCAAATCTTTTCTAAAACAAGCCTCTTACCAAACCATCCTTAACAATTTTATTAATGGTTTTAAAGTTTATGTGACCAAGTCTTCTATGCCATAACATAGATTCATCCAATGTGGCCTTTGCAACAAGACAAGTAAGGGCCTCTTTAGGAACAATCTTCTTCATATCAACACTGTACATGTTGCCTTTTCTTGGAACTTTGAGTAATACCTGAGTTTCATCAGGTAACTTAAAGTCCGGAGAAAGCACAAGACATTCAGTATCAGTAAAAAGAACCTTGTTCTTTTTGTCACATATTTGTGAGACACTAAATAGGTTATAATTAAGCTCTTGAAAAAAGTACACATCTTCAAAATCCAATTTACCAATTTTAAGTGTACCTTTACCAGTAATTATGCCTCCTATTCCTCCCTCAAATGTAACATATCCTTCATCCAATGGTTGAAATTCTGAAAGATAGGACATGTTTCCTGTCATGTGCCTGGAACACCCACTTTCTGCATAACCTTGATCGTCATCATCTTCTTGTGAATGTCCCTACACATGAAATAAGGAAATTAGTTTCCTTGGGGTACCCAAGCCATTACTGACTTCGGTTTGCCTCATGCATCAATATAGTTAAATCTTTTCAAAACAGTTGATGCACCATTGGAATGGATTGGCCTCCAAATCCAACATGCTGAGGCCTTAATAGTATTATCCCTCTTTTCCCTAGCAGTGTTTTTAAAGTTGCCAGTACTAACTGCTTGGCTAGCAGTATTAACTGTTGGCTTTGCAGTTATAGCCTTTGGTTTCCAATTTTTTTTGTGTACCACTACTTTCTTTTGAAAAGGCATTTTAGTAGTTGTTGGTACATATTTGAAAGTTGTTTTTACATCTTTGTTGCTCGTTTTAGGTAAACAGTCTTAAAGGGTCTGGCAGTACTAGCTGCTGGTCTAGCAGTATGAATTGGTTTTGGGCCAGACTTCAAGAAAAGTGCTCTAGGTGTCATTCTAACAATATTAGAGTGAGTTTGAGGCCTTTCTAAGTTCACCCTATGGTTTGAGTACCCAGTTACCCTTTTGTTACAAAAAGCTTCAAGATGGTCAAAACTACCACAAGTGTAACAAGCCTTCTTATACGGAACAAAGTCAACACCTAGTTGGTGAGACTTAAGGTTATTCCAGTTCCTCTGGTTACCTCTTGGCTTTCCTATGGATCTATACATCTCACAGTACCTTATTGTCTTCCTAAAAGGATTAACATTTGATTTAGGCCTAACAGTTTTATTATCAACCACCTTAGGAACACTTGTTCCTTCTACCTTTCCTACTTCAAGTTTAACCACAACCTGATCTTCCTCATCATCATCAGATGTCCAGTCCTCAATGGTTGGAGCATCTGAACTCCTATCAGTGGAAACCTTGTCCTTAGTGAGTGAAGTGTCACTTGCACTCTTAAAAGGTTCATTGACTTCTACAGGCTTATCAACAACTACATTCTCTTTTGGCTTAAGACCATATTCTAACTTTGGTTATTGAAATTCAGACAACCCTGTATGTTCTAGGTCTATCCCTGGGGGTGCAGGAATTCCTCTGTGAGGAGGAGGAACAGTCTTATACCCTAACCCAGACTTAGCTTTGTTAATTAGCTGACACTCAATTATTTTGTTTACACCCTTAGAGGCATATTCTAATGTTTCTACACTTAATTGAATGTTTTCATTAGCCTTTTTAATTCTATCCAACTCAGCTTTCAATAGACTAACCTCAGAATTCTTAAATGACAAATCCCTTTTATGAACTGCTATATCATCAGCAAAAGTAGTCTCATTGTTCTTATAATGCACTATTTGCTCCTCTAGGACTGCTAAACCTCTCTTATGATTTGACAAATTATAATTAGTTTTGTTTACTTCAATCCTTTGTTCATCATAGTGTTTCCTTAAAGTTTCTAATTCTTTAAGAGCAGTGCAAGATTTAGAACAACATTTAGCAGATTGTACCTCAGAGTCAGAGAAGGCAATAAGTGCCATCTCAGTAGGTGCTTCTTCATCTTCTGCCATAAAACGCCAATCAAATCCTAAGCCATCAATAGCTACCATTTCCTTTGAAGCTGTCTCAGATTCTTCCACAACCTTGGGCTTGTTCCCATAACCTTTGCTCCTCCCATCCTGTTGCCTAGGTCTCCTGCATTCTCTTGAAAAGTGCCCCAGCTTGTGGCAGTTGTAGCATTCTACCCTTGATTTGTCAAAACCAGGAGTATCATTGCTACTGATGGTGATCTACTTTCTAATTCTTTGGTAGAATTTCTTAGCCCTCATGCTAAAAAGGGAGATCTGCCACTTGAGGTCCATCTCCTCAAAATCATCATCATTAATCTCCTGGAGGTCTTCATGAGTCAGCATTGACCCATCATTCTGGCTTATCAGGAAGGCACAGTAGGTTTTGTCTTCCAAAATACCACTAGTACTGCTTGATGAACTAGCAGTACTAACATTGGGGTTAGCAGTACTAACTCCCACAGAAACCTTTACTTCTTCAACTGGGCTTGAATTACTAGGAGATGACACAAAAGCCATGTTCCTAATGCTTGAATCACTAGAGAGGTCTGCACAACTGTCTCTACCTTACCATCAACTGTTGTTGTAGAAGTTGAAGGTTTGAAAGAGTTTTCGTCTTCAATAATCTCCCATAGTGCATAATCTTGCACCTGGAACTGTGGTATTCTTAACCTCCACATATCAAATTCGTTCTGCTTGAGCATTGGCAATTTAGAAGCCATGTTTGTTTGGTTACTCTCTATGTCCATTATTTTTTCTTCTATATCAATAGTATCAACCTGTCTCTTATACCACTTGAGAGGATTAAAATACACTTAGGATGTTACTCCTTTATAACGTGTATGAGATACTTTGAGTGAATGCAGTTAAGTATGCAGAATCTACTTAACCACACTTAGAAGAATGTTGGATTGTTTGATGTAACAGTAAAGTATGTATGACAATGAACACAATGAGATTAACACCAAACAATTCAATATTATTGTTTGAATAATACGAGTGATCTTGCTATCACTAGGGTTACAAAGACCTTGAATCTTATCAAAACTCTATATCTGATATATATCCTAGGATCTCTTTTTATAGACTTAAGGAGTCCTGTACAAGATAAGTATTCTACAGTATAAATCTAACTAATTAAGATATACACACAATCTATTTCATACTTATCCTTAATACAAACATTTATCCATGCAGCAATACCTTCTGATATACTAGCAGTACTAACCTAGCAGTTTGTACTGTTAGTTATATCTCAGCAGTCTTCACTTATACACTAGTAGTTTGTACTGTTAGTGTATTTCTCTCAGCAGTACTAACTTCAGAACATTTAATTCCCAACACAAGAACACAAGAATGAGAGAGGAAGAGAATTCTTATCATTGAGATGTATTCATAATGTTACAATAGGAGGTATTTATAAGGCATAGGAAAACCATAACTTGTTAATCAAGATTAGGATGAATAGACATAAGCCCATAAGCCCATAATATATTACAATAGAATCTAAATTTTCAAAACTTAATTTTAAAACGGTAAAAACTATTCAACTCCCCTTCTAGTCTTTCACAAGGTATAAAATGATAAATAAATAAAATTAACATTTGTTTTGATTTTAAGTAACATTATTGTAACATATAATGATTTTAAGTAAAAAAACAAATTTTAATAGCTAATTTCAATATTTAAGAAATGAGATACATTAGTTTTAAGTTTCCTAGATTTGTTTCTAGTCTTCCATTTAAGTAAAAGAACAAATTAGTTTCCTAAATTAGTTTCAAGTTTTCATTTTTCACTTTTTGTTTTTTCCTTTATAGTTTACTAGGCGAGTACCTGTGCATACCAACAGAAATTCCTAAAGGAAACAAATTAACGATATGCGATATTGTGGTAAGTGTTTTGCGTAACGTTCAAAATAGAACGTGAAAAATCATAACATTCAAGGCTTCTAGGATTGTAACAAAATGATGTTTAGACTCTACTTTTAACATCTTTAACATTAAAATATCAGTTCTCATGAAATTTGGAAGAAGTTATTGCATTTTTATCTAAACCAGGAGATATGCAAACTAAAACCTTGTTGTGATTTCATATCATATCAAATAGAGGATGATTTCATATCATATATATGATCACAAAACAAGATCTCTTTAATACCGAATAACATTAAATAAAACCTAAAACATAAGCATTACCATAAGAAAACCCCAAAACCATTAATCAAAAAGCCACATACTAATCACATTTTATTAACAATCATCCCTTAAACCACTAACCAGACCCGTATCCGTACTCGCCATACCCATAACCACCACCACCATTATCATAAATGATCATCTTCTTGCTATTGTTATAACTAACATTACGAACCCTTTGCTCATTATAAACCTCAGTGTACCCACTTTTGTCACCAACTCTCATAATAGAGTTTTTCTTATACTCACATTGTTAAATCATTTGACTTCCCGATGGTAGAAGAATAAAACTGATACTAATGATTCAAAATAATATTTTAAAAACAATCATGAAACCCCAGATAGCAAAGACTACGAAACCCTATTTTGAAATCTCTTTTAAGATTCAAAATTGACCCCAATATATGTTTGCAATTGCTCATGTAGAGCTATTTGAAAACAATATAGAAACAACTGAGTAGCAAAATTTTTATACTATGAATCTATGATCTCCGTCCCACATATCCATACACTTTACATATTAGTCATCAACCAGTTCATGTAACATTTCTTCTCTCACTATACTATGAATCTATGATCTCCGTCCCACTGTAACAACAGGTAACCAAGTAACCCTGCATCATATTATACTTTTTTTATTTGAAAAGGTTTATTATATTCTAATATCAAACTCCAATTCATACATAAGAAATAAGAAATACATAGTGCAAGTTAAGGACACCCAATATAGAAAATGACATAGCAGCATAATACAAGGACCAAAACAACTACCAAAAGATATCATATACAAAAAGAATCTGGATACACTAACTACACATAGTATACATACAAAAACATTTAAAAGCTATTGCAAACATAAACTTATGTGGATGAATTAACAATGAAATTTAATATTGTACAACTTTTAAACCATCTCGTAAAACTAGTAAAAGAAACTAAAGTCAACTATCTTAAACTCATTTGAGAAGCAATATCCATTCCTCTTTAGCTCCTACAACACCATCACCTTCGGGTCATTTGGGCTCCAAAATCTCATAGTTCACTGGTACAAAAAACTGGTATTGGTCACACCAAAAATGTGTGACGATATGCATATAGTGACGATATGCATATAGTCACACACATTTTTTTTTTGTGTCACCAAAGGTCACGCCACCGTAGGTGGCATATGGTGACATTGTTTGGTTTGTGACCGTTTTCATTGAAAAAGAGTGACCAAAACCCGAATATATGTGACAAATTAGGCACAAATGTTTATAATCACACAAATATTTTTTGAGAGTAAGTATTGTTCGTCCTTTGGCCACATACATATATAATATATGTGACATTTGAGATGATTTATTCAAGTAAATGAGTATTTTGTGTAACTATTTCCCGTCCTGTGGCCACATGAATATATAATAAAGCTGACGTTTGTGATGAATTAGTCACACAACATGTGTTGTTTGTTTGGAGTTAGTCACATACAATTTAAATAACAGTGGCCAAAAGTATTAATAAGTGTGACCATATGCTTTTTTAAATCAAGTAAAAGTGTATTTTGTGTTACTATTGTTCATCCAAAGGCCACGTGAATTTTACGTTTGTGTGACCTTTTGTAATATTTAGTCACACAAAGCATGTTTTTTTTGTATATTTAGTCAAATACAATTAAGCATAAAGTGACCAAAAGTGTTAATAAGTGTGACCATATACTATTTAAAGTGAAGAAATGTATATTTTGTGTGACTATTGTTCATCCAATGGCCACTTGAATTTTATGTTTGTGTGGCCTTTTGTAATATTTAGTCACACAAAACATGTTTGTTTTGGGTATTTAGTCACATACAATTAAGCAAAAAGTGGCCAAACGTGTTAATAAGTGTGACCATATGCTGTTTAAAGTGAAGAAATGTGTATTTTGTGTGACTATTGATCATCCAATGGCCACATGAATGTTATGTTTGTGTGGCCTTTTGTAATATTTAGTCACACAAAACATGTTCGTTTTGGGTATTTAGTCACATACAAATAAGCAAAAAGTGACAAAAAGTGTTAATAAGTGTGACCATATGCTGTTTAAAGTGAAGAAATGTGTATTTTGTGTGACTATTGTTCATCCAATAGCCACTTGAATTTTATGTTTGTGTGGCCTTTTGTTTTACTTAGTCACACAAAGCATGTTTGTTTTGGGTATTTAGTCACATACAATTAAGCATAAAGTGGCCAAAAGTGTTAATAAGTGTGACCATATGCTGTTTAATGTGAAGAAATGTGTATTTTGTGTGACTATTTTTCATCCAATGGCCACTTGAATTTTATGTTTGTCTGGCCTTTTGTAATATTTAGTCACACAAAGCATGCTTGTTTTAGGTATTTAGTCATAAACAATTAAGCAAAAAGTAGCCAAAAGTGTTAATAAGTGTGACCATATGTTTTTTAAAGTGAAGAAATGTGTATTTTGTATGACTATTGATCATCCAATGGCCACTTGAATTTTATGTTTTTGTGGCCGTTTGTAATATTTAATCACACAAAGCATGTTTGTTTTGAGTATTTAGTCACATACAAATAAACAAAAAGGGGACAAAAGTGTTAATAAGTGTGACCATATGCTGTTTAAAGTGAAGCAATGTGTATTTTGCATGACTATTGTTCATCCAATGGTCACATGAATTTTTAGTTTATGTGCGATTTTGTAATATTTAGTTACACATCGAATTAAACAAAGAGTGACCAATAATGTTGATAAGTGTGACCATATTATGTGACTGCATCTTTTAGTCACAGGGTTACTACTGCTAGTACTAAGTTAGTATTACTGGATCAAAGTTACTACTGCTAGTACTAAGTTAGTCCTACTGAAGTAGAGTTACTACTGCTAGTACTATGTTATTGCTGCTGGAATGAGTATATATATATAAAACAGAATTAAAAACAAAAAGAAATTTCAAATTGAATAAAACTCGAATGTATATAACTGAACCAAATATATAATTGTAATGTTGTACATAATCAAATTCTCAAGTACCATAATTTAAAGCCTTTTGACTCTTCGCCGTCCTAGCTTGCCTTTGCATGGCTTCAATAGAGACATAATATTTGCACTTCGATGGTACTTTTGGTCCAGAATTGTTGTCACTAATCTTTTGCATCATAGTTGGTGGTGTAACTTGTAGTAAACAAAAGACGCTTGTATCAAACATTGAAGTTCATGAGCAGCACTAACTACAGCTGAGTAGCATTAACACAAATATGAGCAGCAGTTTAAAATGGTTCCTTAATAGATATGGCAATCACAAGAATACTGATTAAATGGCAATCACAACAGTAAAAAAACAACATAATGTATAAAATGAAGAACAATTTAAAATGCCCATAGAATCTAAATTTCCATTCCATTTAACCATCCATTACATATTTATTTCAAGTGAATAGAACTACAACAGATGCTTAGATTGATAGTAAGTTAAAGAATAGCCTTAACATCAGCAATCTTATCACGAATATCATTTGCAAAAGCCTTCTCATCAGCAATCTGTTGCTCAATGAAAATCTTCATCACCTTCGGTATCTCTGTCTCATCACTAAGAGCAATTATCTCATCCAAATCGGGAGTGGGTGTGACAATCGAACTGCAACTTGATGATGCCATGGATGAATTGAGTGTTTAAATCTCAAATGGTTTTTTTATCAGTTGAGGGGTGAAGATTATAGGGTTTTGTTTTGATGACTTTATATATAGATTGGTTTTATATATGCACCCATAACAATCCCAGCATTGTACAGGGGCAAATGAAGAGTCATGACTAATAGTCTGAACTCAATTCATGCAGTGAATATCAAAATAGATTCAAACTACATAAGTTATTAGAAATTTGTGACCATATGTGTCGAATTGTGACTACACTTAAATAATGTGTGACAAAATATGACTCTATGATTTAGACACCTAAATAAATACTTCATGTGACCACATATAACATCTTGAATTTAGTCACACAAACACTCAATGTCACTAATAGTAAGGTTAATGATAACTGAGTTCACATTTTGCTATAAATAATAGTCATATGAATATTTCACAATGTGACTATTTTAATGTATATAATACCCTTATAATGTGGCCATAAACATAATTTAGATACACATTTGTGATATGGTGTGACTATTGTAAAGCCTATCGTGCTACAATTAAATGTGACTATACACATTAGGATTTGGCAAGCAAACACACACTAAACTTTAGACACACATATTAACTTACGTGACCATATGTATCAAATTTTGGTTACACTTAATCATGTATGCCTATAGTTTAGTCTGACCATATATGACATTTGGTCACACTGTTCAAGCGTGTGACATATATTTGTCACTTTTAAATGCATATCGTGACTAATGCTTTAAACTTACTTTTCAGTTGTCACACATTTCAAATTCATATGTGGCTAAATATTCAGGAAAAAATAGCAGTCACTTTTAAATAATGTGTGACTAACTTGACTATATGATTTAGCCACATACATAATTACTTCATATGACCATATATGGATTTTGGTCACACTGTTCAATTGCATGACATATATTTGTCACATATGTATATATATAGTGTGACTAATGTTTCAAACTTATTTGTATCTATCACACATCCCAAATTATAAGTGCCTAAATAATCAAAAAAAAAATTACCAGATACCTCTAGTCACAAATATATTCAAATGTGTGACAATTAAATTCCTAAATGGTCACACAAGTCGGATCAAGTGTGGCCGTTTATTTTATTCTGGTACATTTTGTCACATAAATATGTTACTGCGTGGCCATTCAAAATACGACATGTGTGACGAAATCCCATATCAGTACTAGTGGTTGTAGTTGTAGAAAATAGATATAACGGAAAACTTACGATATAAGGACAAGAGGGTGAGAGAAGGCATCACTTATGAGTTATTTAGGTTGCAAGTGAAAGGAAAAAAAAGAGTAAGTCACATCTTATAGTTAGTTGTAGAAAACTAAATACGACGTTGGAACTTATAATATAAGGATGAAAGAATTTCATGGAATGAAGAAGAAAGGTTCGAGTAGTATTTGATGAAAATAAGCAACAGTTATAGCCGATGAAAATTTTCACATGAACCATTGTCTATAAAAACAAATGACAGATTATATAAGAAAGTGAAAGATACAATCTGTACGTATAGCATTTAAACAAAAACAAATGAAAGATTAAAATACTCATTTAACTCAACATATTATATAAGAAAAACCAACCTCAAGTTCATCATCAACATTCTTTTCATTTGTCATTTCCATTGTTTTCTATCGTGAAATGATTGGCTATGAAGCTGGTATAAAAACACAATGGGGTTGTTTTGGGGTTGTTTATATATGCAATGTTCAATTTGAATTTTCCCGCTTGAAACATAGTGTGTTTGAAATAAGTTTCTTGTCCAGCAATGTGATAGATGTTTCGAGCAATGTTTTCTGAATTAGTTTGCACCTTTCAATACTTTCCTACAAGGTTTGATACTTTGAATACTTTCCAAATGCCAGCCTTAATTTCAAACGCATTCTTGAACTTTCCTGAATTAGGATTCAATTTTTTCACTTTTCAAGTTTGAGTGTTTTTGCTGTAACACCCGGTAATTTTACAAAACCTTTTTCACTACACAAATATTTATTTTTGCATCACCTTAGCATTTAAACTTTCTTGAACTTATTTGAACTTGAGAAACAGTAAATATCTTGATGAACGTGAGCGTTATCCCTTTATTATGTCAGCACAACCTAAAAAGCATGAAACGAATCAATTTGCCAAATAAATTAACTTCGAGAAAGTTATGTGCGTTTATACTCGTTTGTATCAGAAAAATTATTTCAGAAACAATGGCGCAAGTTTTGTAATTTTTCGTGTCCGTTTGGTACATCAAATGGGCCCCGCGGTATCTATTTCAAAAGTTTCACTCTTTGTCTCTTTTACCCCCTCCGCCCCTTTTTACACCCACACTCCTTACACTTTCTTTTGCCCACCTTTGGCCCCTCCCATCTTATAAAACTCTTTCTTTCTCCTTCTAACCTCACTAATAACACACACACCACTCCCTTTCTCTCTCTACCATCACCGGAACCCTAACCGGCCAACGCCACCAACTCGTTTCTAGAGCATTTGGACGTGATTGGAGCTCGTTTGACTCACCACCATACACCACCACCACCACCATAGTGCACCACCACCACCACCGCTTCACCCCTCCACTCTCTCTCTCTCTCTCTCTCTCGGTATAACTCACGCGCCCCCTTTCTTTCTTTTCTTTAATTTTATTAAAACCCTAACCCTAGTTTTCTTATAATAACAACTTTATTAATAAAACCTTTTCAAAACCTTTTGTTTTGATTCAAACCGTGTGGATCTAAAGAGTTTTGCCATCGAATCGTTCGGACTCGGTCCGAGTTGCGTGACTCACCGGGTCAACTCGCGAGTCGAGTTGGCTCGGGGCTAGTTTTTTATTATTTTGCTTTATTTTGTTTTATTGTAACTTGTTAATTGTTTTTGTATCTTGGATTTGGAGTTCGGATGGATTTGGTTTCGGTTTTTGTTTTGGTCGTGGGCTACGACTCACGTAGAGTCGAGCCGTGACTTAAGGTGAGTCACGGCGTAGTTTAGTGTAGACTAGGGTTTTGGATTTCTTTGATTTAGGAGTTATTTGGATTTGGTTCGGGATTTACGTTAGCCGAGAGTCATACGACTCATATTGAGTCGTACCGTGACTCAAGGTGAGTCACGGCATGAGGTTTTGGTTTGTTATTTGTGTTTGGTTGGTCTTGGTTTGGTTATGTCGTGAGTCTGGGATTGGTTGTGTTTGTATCGAGTAGTTTAGTCGAGACTCACGGGAGTCTCGGCCGTTTTATATTAGTTTGTCTTTTATTTTATTTTATTATTTATTTATCGATTGGTGTTTCGGAAAATATTCAGGTAATATGGGTTATGATTTGGACATTGGACTTGGATATTATAATAACCATTGCTTGGATGAGATTGGATGTTATTAGATTTACGATATTAGCCGATAGACCTTATGGAAAATTTTGGTACTTGAGACGGAAGAGTATGTTAGACTCATAAGAGTTTAACATATTTGGATCCGAACATACACAAAATGGTCGATAAACTTGACAACTAATACACACGCGAATGATAATGTCTAATTATATATATTTAACTTGTAAAATGTGATAATAAAACTTATATTATTCATGTAACAATTCGCAATTTCAAGGTCGTTATTTAATTATTTAATTTTACTTGATATTTTTATTTTAAGTAAATTCACTCTTACGAATAATTAAATAGGTTATCCCCCGTACTTCATTAAACGTACATTTAACTCAAACTGAAACCTATCAATACTCAGTATAATTATTTTTATGCATTTTGGTTTCTTACAATCATATTTTAAATATTCCATTTTTTTTACTTTTTTATTTTTACTTAAACTTTGCACATTTCGCGTTCTACACATTTCCAGTTTATGTTTTCAACTTTTAAACAATAAATAATCACCCAACAAGCTCAAGGATCACCTAAAATATCAAAATAGGTTTTGATGTCACAAAATTTTGGTGACAAGATTTGGAAGCTTGTTGGTGTGGTGATTTCATTTTAGTACTCCTACTTCTTGATTTCTCTTGTGTTTCATTTCATTTGTGTAAGGAATCACTTCAAACTTTTCATTTTCTACTATGATTATATGTTAAGTTGTGTATATTATATGTCTCATAACTTTATTATGCTTGGTTAGGCTTGGTACATGCTATAGATCACTAGAAAACCTAATAAGGACTTGTCATGCAAATCTATTTTCTGTCCAGGGGTAAAAATGGAATAAACTGATTTAATCAATGAACTTTGTACCTTAACTAAAAATATGTGGCTATAGATAAATGTCTTACGGTCTTTTTTTCGGGTATTTCATTGAGTAACTCATTACGATGATTAAACTAAAAATGTTTTCGTGAAACATGTCAAATTTTGAGTAACAGATGCTAAACATAAAAGTCTCATTGATCTATTCATTTTCATTAATTGGCCCAGTTTTATGAAATGTAGCTAACATATTAACTTAAACGTGGTCGCAAAAATGGAGTTAAACGGGCTTGTAGAACTCAAGATATTGCATCTTTATCAGGACTGTTGTGATGTTGATAAAATCAGAACTGGGTAGTTAAGTGTAAACTGGTAATTTCACTACTGTTAGGTAATTTTTGACTCAGTTAGACCAACAAATCTAGTTAGTACACTCAAATACCTTTCCAATGATATAAAAATCATAATTTTTCGATTTACGGTTTGCGAGTAATGAATTTTTGAACATGGATATTGTTATAAAATTTCTAACAGCTTTGGACTTAAAATGTGTAAAATGTTATGAACATATAAATGGACCCTTGGACTATTAGAAACATGTCAGATGAGAGGATTATAATACACTTAGGATGTTACTCCTTTATAACGTGTATGAGATACTTTGAGTGAATGCTGTTAAGTATGCGGAATCTACTTAACCACACTTAGAAGGATGTTGGTTTGTTTAATGGAACAGTAATGCTTTGTATTGGACAATGAACACAATGATTAACACCAAACGATTCAATATTATTGAGAATAATACGAGTGATCTTAGCTATCACTAGGGTTACAATCGACCTTGAATCTTAACAAAAACTATGACTGATAGTTTTCTAACACCCTAATCGTATAACCTAGGATCTCCTTTTATAGACTAAGGAGTCCTTTACAAGATAAGTATTACACCGTATAATTCGAACTAATAAAGATATACACAAAATCTATACCATACTTATCTCCTACAATGTCTCCAAAAGCAGTTATCTTCCAACAGTATCTTTAGTTGTACTAGCAGTACTAACCTAGCAGTTAGTACTGTTAGTTATATCTCAGCAGTCTTCATATATACACTAGCAGTTTGTACTGTTAGTGTATTTCTCTTAGCAGTACTAACTTCAGAACATTTAATTCCCAACAATCCTCCCCTAAACTTGTGATTTAGCCCAAATCATCAAGTTTCTTCTGAATTAAATGAGGATTGTGAGGATCTTCCAAACACTTATTTTCTCATCTTCTTGTAATCAGCCTCATAAAGTTGATTCTTCATTTTCTTGAGAAGCTGATATACCATTTCACTCCAACATTTAGTCTGAAGTTTAACAGTTCCATTAAGCATCATATTAAGTGTACTCTTTGCCAGAGGATAGTCTTTTTCTACTAGCATGTGGATTTCAACTCCTCTCATCATTACAGTGTGAACTCCACAAGATTGAAAAAGTTTCCAGAGGATAACTTTACTTTTGTACTGATCATGCCAAACTCTATCTTCAGGATAAACTTCAAACATAATCTTCAAGTCTCCCTAAAGAACTGTATCCAAAATATTTTCTGGCCTTGAATCTCCATATTTGTACTTGACTAATACCCATAAAGTCTCCAAATCTTCACTATCAAAATTTCTGAGCATTTTATGAAATGTTATAAACCTTTGTGACTGTCCACCAGCTCTGATTATCTCCCACCAAGGAGTTTTACCATTATAACCAGTCTTCCAATTAATGATAGGGGTTTTAGTCTTCAAAGGAAAAACATCAACAAATGTATCATCATCATTGTCTACAATTGCAATCATTTGTTGTAGATTAGCTGTTTCTTTTACATCTTCTGGAACTGATTCATCATGTTTTTCTCCTTCAATCTGTTGCACTTCTGGAACTGATTCTTCTTGAATTCTTAGCCTTTTAGCTTCTTCAGACTCCATTAGTTCTGCACCTCTTTTTACACCTTTACTGGACTCAGTTTCAATTACAAATCTTGGATCAAAAGGCTTCTGAATTCTTGCATGAGCTTCAAAGTATGCCTTTTCAATTGCTTCACTAGACATCCCTTTGAAATAGCTTTCCTTCCAGTAATCTTGATGTTTCAAGTAACTCCTCATATAACTTAATTGCTCACTCCTTGAAGGAATTTTCTTCTTATATGCCTTTTTCTTGCTCTACTTCCTTCTGAGCTCTTGCAGCAAGTCATCAATTGCTGATTGTTGCTCTTCTGGAGTATACTTTAATCTTTCTTCTTCTTGTACTTTTTCTGCTAACTCCATGTCTGCAAGAATCTGAGCAGCTCTTTCTTCTTCTTCAATTTGAAACTTTCTTTCAATCATGAAAGCAGCCACCCTTTGTTCCTCAGCTAGTCTTTCTTCTTCAGCAATTCTGTCTAATTCTTCTTCATGAAACTTTTGGGCCAATTCCTGAGCCAATTCTTCATCTAGTGCTAACTGAACTTGTTCCTTTTTGGACAACTTTTTAGGATAAGGTTCTTGCTCTGTCATGATAGCCTTGCCCTTATATGCTCTTGACACTCATGGTTTCCTTAAATAAACTGCACTGGTAGTACCTTGATATCCAGAATCAATTAAACTCTGAAGACTAGCAGTACCTTCAAAACTAGCAGTACCTTGTCCCAGCAGTACCTTCATCAAAAGTACTAGTACCTTCATCAAACTGATATGCTTGCCTCCCCTGAGTCTCATACTCTTCTTGAATCAATGTAATATCAGGATCTTGATCCATCTGAGCAATCTTCCTCCCCTGTTTGGAAGACTCCTCACCATCATCTGAACTTGGACCTTTGGATGAACTAGAAGAACTTGTTGAAATCACCAATTTTGCTGATCTTTTGCCTTTAAGTTTCTTGACTGTTGTCTCTAATTTCTTCACCTTCATAGTCAACTTTGTGTAGACAACTGCAAAATTCTTCTTGTGGCTCCTGAGTTCATCTTCCAATGTGGATACCCTCTCAGACAATTTGGTACATGTAGCCTTCAATTCCTTGGGTGATAATCTGCCCTCATCACTTCCAGGTGTGTTACCTCCTGGGAGAGGTGAATCATGTAGCATAGACTCATAATCCATCATATGATGGGTTTTTGAGCCACCCTGAGTTTCCATGTGGCTAGGGATTCCCACTAGGTGTACTAGGTACTACTTGTGTTGCCATGGATTGGGTCCTTTTAATGTTGCTTCTGTCCTGCTCAGCTACTAAGCCAGAGTCATTAGAAGTAGCCCTTTGCATTCTGACATTGTCAACCTCATCTGCTACATGTGTTGTAGTAGGAACTATGTGCTGAGGAACATCAGAGTCCTGTTTGGAATCAGTCCTATGGGTTGATGAAGATGGTTGTGAAGATGAATTTTCAGATGTTGTGGGTGTGTGATGGGAGACAACTGGGCTTGTTGCTCCTTCACCCTGGGATAGTATCATTGAATCAAAAAGTGGTACTGCTTCACCACCATAACCCCTTAAAGCAATTTTCATGTTGCTAAAAAGTTTCTGAGTAAGCTTTGGGGTTGGATAAATTATTTTGTGTTGAAGCAGTTGATGTTTGTTCAAAATAGATTGGATAAATCTTGGATACATCAAAAATTTTGATTTACTATCAACATTCTTAACCATACCTTCAAAAATAAGTTTTGAAAAGTTGAAAATTCTATCTGTAGCTAAACAAATGAGAGCAGTAGGAATATTACTACTGAACTATTCCCATGAGATTTTCTTGGGGCTAAGACAGTGAAGGATGGTGTGAATGAAAAATCTCCATTGAGGGGCAAAACGACTCTTTTGAAAAGTTAAAGCATGTGAGTCAGTGTTATACCCCATCCTGGATAAGTTTTCAAAAATTTATGTGTTTGGCATAGCACTAATACCATTTTCATCACTCAGATGAAGATGCCTTCTAAGGGATGATTAGTAATAGTAATGGATTTTCCATCCACTTTAGCATTAATCTCTTTGTCACAATTTTCAAAGGTTTTGACAGTTGCAGTCTGCCAAAACTGTTTGATGTGAGTGACATAGATAATGGGATTTAAAAGTAAAGAGTACCTTATGTAAGTGTTGTTTAAGAAATCCACTATCTGATGAAAAGTTGGTTCATCCTCTGCCTTTTCTAAGTAAGCAACTTGATTGTTATTGTCAGCAAAGGATAAAGTAGCCATTTATTTTCAGTAAAAATTGATTTGACTGGTGGGAATAGTATAATTGTAGGGTAGAAAGTAGAAGAAGAAAGTTAATTGAGATAAGAGATGACGAGTGGCTTGTTAGGGTTTTAATTGGACCGACTTTCATTAAAAGATAACTTTTAATCGAAGATAAGGTTAATAAACTATGATAAAGGTAAAAATATCCAAAAAGGAAACCCATAAAACAAGGAAATCATCAGTAAATATCTTAACTAACCCTTAACGGCTATTTTCAAAAAGCTGTTATTTCGCACCAGTACTAACGTCTATTTAGCAGTACAAATTTAGCCTACCAGTACTAACTTTAAGCCTGGCAGTACGAACTTTTTGAGAAAATTTGGACTCAGCAGTATGAACTAAATTATAATGAAAAACCATACTGCTAACAACCTTTTGAAGGGATTAAGTGTAAAGACAGACACTTAATCAAGATTTCAGTTTAAAGCAACCTCTGGTTTTGTGAGAACCAACGTTTTCAGATATGAAATAACCAACTATGATCAGATAAACCCATTCAAAGGGCTTTCTTGACAGGGTTTTCAGCTCGTGGCAGATGTTGCCTCTAACACAAGTGTTAGATTCACGTTTGCTCACTGTTCTTTCTATCAGATGTCCTTAGACTAACTCATTATACTAATAAAAGTATAAAATGATAGAAAGTGAGTTAAGTCAGTTACTATCTGACTAACTAAGTCATCAATTCAATATAACACATCATAATAAGTTTCAAGAGAGAAGTTTTAAAGAATCAATTAACTTATGTATACACCCTTCTTAATGAACTCCCAAACTCTATCCATCATCAACATATTATGTCAGCAACTTGTACCACCAACTTCTGCTCACACAATGTACTTGTAAATCCTTTGTGCTTAATCTCCATACCTGCAATTGTCAGTCCAAACCAAGAAAACAAAGTGCAAAGCACTTGCCTCATAACAGTATAAACATATGACTAACAGTATTAACAAAACAGAGCAAATTTTTACTAATGGTACAAACTATACACTACCAGTACCATTTGACAAAGCTAGCAGTACAAATCCAATTTATGTACAAAAACACATAGTTTGAAAAACTTTAAGGATTAAGCATCCCAATACTTGCTACCAAGTATTGAAACCTTCCTACATCAAAGGCTTTTGTAAGTAGATCTGCAAAGTTTGATCAGAATCAATTTTAACCACTTGAATCAACTTTTTCTCATTGCATTATCTAATAAAATGATGCCTAATTTCTATGTGTTTTGTTTTAGAATATTGCACTGGATTTTTAATTATGCATATTGTACTGCTGTTGTCAATATATATAACAGTGTTCATGAAATTATACCCATAGTCAAGCAATTGATTTTGAATCCAAAGTACTTGACCACAGCAACTTCCAGCAGCTACATACTCAGCTTTAGTTGTTGAAGTTGCCACAATTGTCTGCTTCTTACACTGCCTTGATATAAGTCTGCATCCAAGGAATTGACATCCTCCAGTTGTTGATTTTCTGTCCAGGCTTGCACCAGTATAATCACTGTCTGAATATTCTACCAGGTCAAAAGGTAATTCCCTAGGATACCACAAACCCAACCTAGGTTGACCCTTAAGATATCTAAAGATCCTTTTGACTGCAGTTAAATGAGAAACCTTAGGAGTAACTTGGAACCTTGCACAAGGATAAACAACAAACATGATATCTCGTCTTGATGATGTAAGATACATCAAGGAGCCTATCATGGATCTGTATATGTGAACATCAACATTCTCTCCATCTGCATCTTTAAGAAGAGGCTTCTCAGGATCTATTGGTGTGCTTGCCACTTTTGAATCAGCAAACTGAAACTTCCTTAGAATCTCTGCAACATATTTATCCTGGCCGATAAATATGCCTTCACTTGATTGCTTGACTTGCAGACCCAAAAAGAATGTAAGTTCCCCCATGGAACTCATCTGAAACTTATCATGCATAAGTTTCTCAAACTCTACACACATTTCCTTCCTTGTGGATCCAAAGATGATATCATCCACATACACCTGAACTAGCAAGATATCCTTCTTGTGTTTCTTGATGAATAATGTCTGATCAATCTTTCCTCTTTGGAAACCATTATCCAGCAAATAGGAAGCCAAAGTCTCATACCATGCCCTTGGTGCTTGATGTAGTCCATAAAGAGCCTTTACAACCTTGTACACCTTATCAGGATGTTCTGGATCAATAAAACCTGGAGGTTGTGAGACATAAACCTCCTCTTCAATAGTACCATACAAGAAGGCACTCTTGACATCCATTTCATAAACTGTGAAGCCCATAAATGAAGCATCGGCCAAGAATAGTCTAATGGTTTCAATTCTTGCTACTGGTGCAAAAAATTCTTTATAGTCTATACACTCCTCTTGTGTGTATCCTTGGGCTACAAGTCTAGCCTTGTTTCTGACCACAATTCCCCTCTCATCCCTTTTGTTCCTGAAAACCCATTTGGTTCCAATTACCCTTACACCCTTGGGTAAGTCCACTAGCATCCAAACCTTCTAAATCTTGAATTGAAAAAGCTCCTCTTACATTGCTTCTACCCAGCTTGAAACTTCTAAGGCTTTGAGGACATTTTTGGGTTCTGCTTGTGAGAGGAAACATACAAATAAACAAGAGTTGGCATCTTTATGCTGCTTTGATTCATAAACAGCACTAAGAAACCCTTGTTGGTCTAAAGTCATAAGTTGTTTCCATGTCTTCACTCCAGATTGCATATCACCAATCACATTGTCCAGGAAGTGAGCTTTGTAAATCCTTGTGTGTGGTGTAGAGAGAACTCCATATATAGGTGGTAGATTGCCAATATCCACCTCATCTTCTAAGAAATCCGCTGCATTAGAGTCTGATGGGCCAGCAGTATGAACATTTGGCCTAGCAGTATCAAATTGGGGCTCAGCAGTACAATCATCATCAGTACTGTTAACTTGATTCTCTTGTTCCTCAGTTCCATGTACATTGTTTTCACCTTCGATCCCTTCCTTAGCTTCATCAGTAGAAGGTTCACCATTCACGGAAGTTGAATCCACACTTGTCCATATTGGCATCAGTACAAGCTCTTGAGCTTTCTCCTTACCCAAGCCTGCTTCATTTGTTGCATCATCAGCTTCTCAACCTGCATAATCATTAGAAAAGGTTCCTGCAACAACTAGTACATAATTCATTGATTGGGTTAGAGTCTCAAGGTTAAACAGCCATTTTGGACCTTCACCTGCAACATTAGTTTTATTTTCTAGAAATTCCACATGCAGGTTTTCCTCAACTCTCCTAGTTCTTGTGTTGTATACTCTAAAGGCTTTGCTATTGAGAGAATATCCAACCAAGAATCCTTCATCTGGTTTACCATTAAATTTGCCTAGATGGTCTAAGGTATTCAGAATGGTCACATGACACCCAAAAGATCTAAGAAATCCTAATGCAGGAGTTCTACCTCTAAAAAGCTCATATGGTGTCTTGTTGTAAGGCTTAACTACCAAAACCCTGTTCTGCACATAACAAGCAGTATTAACTGCTTCAGCCCAAAAAGTGATAGGCAACTTAGAGTCAGCTAACATGGTTCTAGCAGCTTCTATGAGTGTCCTATTTCTTATCTCAGCAACTAAATTCTGCTGAGGAGTTCTAGCAACACTAAACTCTCTTCTAATGCCTTTTTCTATGCAAAAATCATCCATAACTCTATTTTTAAACTCTGTCCCATTATCACACCTAATGACTTTAACTTTCTTATCCATTAAGTTTTCTATCTCAGTAATAAATGTTTTAAGAATGCTAGGTGTCTCATCCTTAGAACCTAAAAAGATAACCCAAGTGAACCTACTATAGTCATCAGTAATCACAAGATAGAACCTCTTATGCTTAATACTACTCATAGAAGTGGGGCCAAATAATTCTATATGTAGCATAAACAAAGGTTGATCAATAGACTTAAAAATCTTGGGCTTACAAGAAGCCTTGTGTTGCTTGCCTTTAAGACAGGCAACACAAGTTTGGTCATTTTCAAATCGTTTCTGAGGCAAGCCTCTTACCAAACCATCCTTTACAAATTTATTAATGGTTTTAAAATTAATGTGACCAAGTCTCCTATGCCATAACATAGATTCATCCAATGTGGCCTTTGCAACAAGACAAGTAAGGGCCTCTTTAGGAATAATCTTCTTCATATCAGCATTGTACATGTTGCCCTTTCTTGGAAATTTGAGTAATACCTAACTTTTATCTAGTAGCTTAAAGTCTGGAGAAAGCACAAGACATTCAGTGTCAGTAAAAAGAACCTTGTTGTTTTTGTCACATATTTGTGAGACACTAAACAGGTTATACTTAAGCTCTTGAACAAAGTACACATCTTCAAAATCCAATTTACCAGTTTTAAGCGTACGTTTACCAGTAATTCTTCCTCCTATTCCTCCCCCAAAGGTAACATATCCTCCATCCAATGGTTGAAAGTCTAAAAGATAGGACATGTTTCCTGTCATGTGTCTGGAACACCCACCATCTGCATATCCTTGATCTTCATCATCTCCTTGTGAATGTCCCTGCACATGAAATAAGGAAATTAGTTTCCTTGGGGAACCCAAGCCATCTCTGACTTGGGTTTGCCTCGTGCATCAATATCGTTAAATCTATTCAAAACAGTAGATGCACCATTGAATTGAAGAGGTCTCCAAATCCAACATGCTGAGGCCTTAACAGCATTTGCCCTTTGATCCCTAGCAGTGTTTTTAAAATTGCCAGTACTAACTGCTTGGCTAGCAGTTTTAACTGCTGGCTTTGCAGTTGTAGCCTTTGGTTTCCAAATTTGTTTTTGTACCATTGCTTTGTTTTGAAAAGGCCTTTTAGTAGTTGTTGGTGCATGTTTGAAAGTTGTTTCTGCACCTTGAACTACTGGTTTTGGGTAAACAGACTTATAGGGTCTGGCAGTACTAACTGCTGGTCTAGCAGTATGAACTGGTTTTAGGCCAGACTTCAATAAAAGTGCTCTGGGTGTCATTTTAGCAATATTAGAGTGAGTTTGAGGCCTTTCTAAGTCCACCCTATTGTTTGAATACCCAGTTACCCTTTTGTTGCAAAAAGCTGCAAGATGGTCAAAACTTCCACAAGTAAAACAAGCTTTCTTATATGGGACAAAGCCATCACCTAGTTGGTGAGACTTAAGGTTGTTCCAATTCCTCTGGTTACCTCTGGGCTTGTCAGTGGTTCTATACATTTCACAATACCTTACTGTTTTCCTAATTGGTTTAGCATTTGACTTAGGCCTAACAATTTCATTTTTGACCACCTTAGGAACACTTGTTCCTTCTATCTTAACTACATCAAGCTTAACCATAACCTGATCTTCCTCATCATCATCAGATGTCCAATCCTCAATGGTTAGAGCATCTGAATTCCTACCAGAGGACACCTTGTCCTCAGTGAGTGAAGTGTCACTTGCACTCTCAAAAGGTTCACTTACTTCTACAGGCTTATCAATAACTGCATTCTCTTTTGGCTTAGGACCATATTCTAACAATGGTTGTTGAAATTCAGGCAAACCTGTATGTTCTAGGTCTATCCCTGGGGGTGCAAGAATTCCTTTGTGAGGAGGTGGAACAGTCTTATATCCTAACCCAGACCTAGCCTTGTTGATTAATTGACAGTCAATTATTTTGTTTACACCTTTAGAGGCATATTCTAATGTTTCTACACTTAATTGAATGTTTTCATTAGAATTTTTAATCCTATCCAACTCAGCTTTCAAGAGACTAATTTCAGCATTTTTAAAAGATAAATCCCTTTTAAGAACTGCTATATCATCAGCAAAACTAGACTCATTATTCTTATAGTGAACTATCTGCTCCTCTAGCAGATTGTACCTCAGAATCAGAGAAGGCCATAAGTGCCATCTCAGTAGGTTCTTCCTCCTCTGCTGCCATGAAACTCCAATCAAATCCTAAGACATCAATAGCCACCATAGCTTTTGAAGTTAGCTCAGTAATCTCCACAGCCTTGGTCTTGCTCCCATAACCTTTGCTCTTTTTTTCCTAGGCCTCCTGCATTCCCTTGAAAGGTGCCCCGTCTTATGGCAATTGTAGCACTCTAGCTTTGATTTGTCAAAACCAGCAGTATCATTGTTGCTGATAGTGATCTTATTTCCAGTTCTTTGGTAGAACTTCTTAGCCCTCATGTTAAGAAGAGAGATCTGCGATTTGAGGTCCATCTCCTCCAAATCATCATCATTGATTTCCTGGAGGTCTTCATGAGTCAACATTGACCCATCATTCTGGCTTGTCAGGAAAGCACAACAGGTTTTCTCATCCAAAATACCAATAGTAATCCTTGATGAACTAGCAGTACTAACATTTGAGCTAGCAGTACTAACTCCCAAAGCAACCTTAACTTTTTCAAATGGACTTGAGTTACTAGGAGATGACACAAAGGCCATGTTCCTTGTGTTTGAACTAGATCCTCCAGCCTTCTTCACATCTTGCTCAACAATCTTGAAATTATTGTACAAATCATTCAGGCTCATAGTCTCAATGTCTGGCTTGTTCTTCCAGACAACCACATGCATAGCCCATTCTGCAGGTAAACTCCCCACGAACTTGGAATTCTGATCTTCTTGAGGTATTTCCATACCAAGAATAGCAAGTTGCCTTACAATCTTTTGAAGCCTGTTGAACATGTGATCCAGTGACTCATTGCTGGTTGCAATGATGTTCTCAAAGTTTTGCTTTATGAGAGTCTTCTGTGTCTTCTTGGTGGCTTCATTCCCACCCTATCTGGCTATAATTGCCTCAAACAAAGTCTTAGCATCCTTGAACTTGCTGAAATTCAAGAGTTGATCATTTGGAATGGTCATCATCAGCAAACTTCTCACCTTGAGGTCATTCTTCTTCTGAAGCCTCTCTTCAGCAGCAACTGGAACATTTTGCACAACTGTCTCAACCTTACCAGCAACTGTTGTAGTAGAAGTGGAAGGCTTGAACGTATCTCCCTGTTCAATAATTTCCCAAAGTGCATATTCTTGCACCTGGAAGTATTGTTCTGTCCTTAGCTTCCATATGTCGAATTCATTCTGCTTGAGCATTGGTAGTTTGGCAGCCATGTTGGATTGAGTGTTTTCCATGTCCATAACTTCTTCTAAATCAATAGTATCAAACCTGTCTCTGATACCACTTGAGAGGATTATAATACACTTCGGATGTTACTCCTTTATAACGTGTATGAGATACTTTGAGAGAATGCAGTTAAGTAAGCGGAATCTACCTAATAACACTTAGAAGGATGTTGGTTTGTTTAATGGAATAGTAAAGCTTTGTATTGGACAATGAACATAATGATTAACACCAAATGATTCAATATTATCGAGAATAATACGAGTGATCTTAGCTATCACTAGGGTTACAATCGACCTTGAATCTTAACAAAAACTGTGACTGATATTTTTTAACACCCTAATCGTATAACCTAGGATCTCCTTTTATAGACTAAGGAGTCATTTACAAGATAAGTATTACATCGTATAATTCTAACTAATAAAGATATACACAAAATCTATACCATATTTATATCCTACAATGTCTCCAAAAGCAGTAATCTTCCAACAATACCTTTAGTTGTACTAGTAGTACTAACCTAGCAGTTAGTACTGTTAGTTATATCTCAGCAGTCTTCATATATACACTAGCAGTTTGTATTGTTAGTGTATTTCTCTCATCAGTACTAACTTCAGAACATTTAATTCCCAACATCAGATAACACTACTTGACCATCTCTACATAAAAACCGAAGTGGTAGGACCCACTATCGGAAATAGACCCGTAAATCCTTTCATAGACTAAAGAAACTTAAGAACGACTATGTTAATACAAATAGCGTCTCAAAAACGTTATTTATATTCTTTAATCTTTCATTAGTTTTGTTAATGACAAATATAAGGAATATCTTTTAGCAAATAATAAATACTAGCTTAAGTCTCTTAAGTACACACTTTACACTTCACATATTAACTAAGAATTACAAGTTTAGTAACTTGTTTCCTTAAAAGGAAACTTTAATTCATAAACCATTCCATGACATCATTGTATGCATCACATACAATATCTTTGATATATCTTGGTTAGATTTACAAGCAACATAGTTGACATTTGAAGATCTTGGATGATATGGTAAGATACAACTAAGATATGGTAAGAGACAACTATTACATAGCTGTCACATCCCACGGATCCAAGTCTTGTAAAGGACGGATCCCTTTTGAGGGATCCGCCGGATCCGTGAGCTGAAGATCAGCTTGCCTATAAATAGGAAGCTGATCATTTGGCTCTCTCATCACTCATATAGCTTTAACACATATATTCATTCAGTACATATCTTACTAACATCATTCATAGTTGCATTTCACTTTGATCTTTCATTTTGTAGAAAGGAGATCAAGCATTCAAGGATCTACAGAACCGTAATCCTTTAGTTGCATTACTGTGTGATATTGTAGTTTGTTTCACACATCATATCTATCATTTGTAATCAGTGAGTGTGGTTAGTGCTTTAGTCCTTAAAGCACAAGGAGTGTAGGGAGTAGTTGTACCCGTGTAAAGAACTCGACATCTAGCTTAGTGTCGGTAAAGTAAATAGGCGACGTCAGGTTGGTTCTACCTTGTGAAAAGAACCCGGTGTTTAGCTTAGTACCGGAAAAGGAAATAAGCGACGTGTAAAGGTTTTCTCCACCTAGGAAAGGAGTTTGTTTCTTAGTGAAAGATAAACTCTCGAGTAGGAAACTCGGGGAGTGGAGTAGGGCAAGGAAGAGAGTCCTTGTAGCCGAACCACTATAAACAACAGTGTCGTGTGGTTTGATCTTTCCTCTCTTTATCTTTTACTTACATTGTGTGATTATTTATTTGTGATTGTTTCCTTTGAATCTAACATATAGTAACAAAGCAAATAAAACTTTAAAAACGGTAAAAACTATTCAACCCCCCTTCTAGTTTTCCACAATTGGCATCAAGAGCTACGTTACTTAAGATCTTTAAAATATATTGTATTTTAAAACTTAAAACGATCCATGGATTTTGAAAACTTTAAAGAAGGGCAATCTATGCAGAGACCACCTCTATTTGAACCAAATTGTTTTATTTATTGGAAAAATCGCTTTGAGACTTATGTAAAGTCAAAGGACATAGATCTATGGTATATTATAGTTGATGGTGATTACAAACCTATTAGTGATAATATTTCGGGTGGTCGGGATGAAGGAGCTACTCTTACTCGTCACAGTGATGAGCAAAAGAAGCTAATTGCCAAAAATAATGAAGCCAAAATGATGCTTTATAATGCCTTACCTAAGAAAGAATATGAAAGAGTTTTTATGTGTAAAACGGCTAAGGATATTTGGCAATCTCTTATTATCACACATCAAGGGAACTCACAAGTAAAAGATAACAAAATTGATCTTCTTGTCCAACAATATGAACAATTTGTTATCTCTGAAGATGAGACCATTGATAGTGCGTTTGCTAAGTTCAATACTATTATTACATCACTTAAAGCACTTGATGAATCTTTTTCTAGTAAGAATTTTGTCAGGAAATTTCTAAGAGCACTCCATCCGAAATGGAGAGCAAAGGTGACAGCTATTGAAGAATCTAAAGATCTATCAAGCATGACACTAGATGAGCTCATAGGAAACCTAAAAGTTCACGAAATGATTATGGAAAAAGACTCGGAAATTGTCAAAGGCAAAAAGGAGAAGATCAAGTCTATTGCCTTGAAAGCCAAAGTCGAGTCAAGTGATGATGAGTCTTGTTCAAACAGTGATGATGAAGAGTATGCAATGGCCGTGAGGGATTTCAAGAAATTCTTCAGGAGACGAGGAAAGTTTGTGAAACCACCTCGTGATGAAAAGAAATCCTCTCGGAAAGATCATGAAGACAAGAAAGGTAAGGTTGATAGGAAATGCTATAGGTGTGGTGACTCCAGTCACTTAATAGGAGAATGTCCAAAGCCTCTAAAGACCAAGTCTCAAAGAGCCTTTGTTAGCGGAGCTTGGAGCGATAGTGAAGGAGATGATGATGATGAGCCTAAGAACAACGAAATGGCACTTATGGCTAATGACACAAAAGAGGTACATTCTGATTCATGCTCCTTTATAGATGACGAAACATTAGAAGTAGAATATAACAAACTGTGTAACGTTACTTTAAAAATCATAAACAAAAACAAGTTTTTGAAAACTAAGACAACACTTTTAGAAAATGAAGTATTTTGGCTTAAAGAAAAAGCAATACGAATTGAAAAAGGTAAAGATAGTAAAGAAACATGTGTGTCTTGTCAAGAACTAAAACTTGAATTAGAAACCATAAGAACCACACAGGAAGATTTGATCAAACAAAATTCTAAGTTTAAAAGGTTTGATAAAAACATAAGTTGTGCAGATGAAATAATGAAAATGCAAAAGCTACCTCATGATAAAACAGGACTAGGCTTTATGAAACTAGGAACTTTAAGTGAGTATAAGGAACAGACTGTGAATAAAACTGATTCAACCAAGTTGGACACTCACGGATCCGACGGATCCAAAAATTTGGATCCGCCAAGTGTATCCAAAGGATCCGCGGGTACTCAAGTTGAACAGAAGGTTCACAAAGTCGACCGTTCTGAATTTGTTAAAGTTACTAAGAAACCTAACAGTAGTATAACCAATAATAAACATAAACCAGCAGTATCTTTAGGAAGAGGACAAGCTAGAAATGAATATAGAGTTAAAACGGATCAACAGAGACCTCAAATGAGTTTTCCCAAACACCCCTTTCCAAAGAGTATAGTTAATCCACAACATACTTATCAAAATAATTGGAACCAAAACATGCCTAGAAACTTTCATGGTCCTAGCTATATGTCATGGAACAATGGTCCACCATTTACATACATAAACCATGATAATGTCATGTTTAACCCAAACGGACCCATGAGATATTGGGGACCAAATGCTTGAGTCTTTTATGAACTTAGGTATGCTTGAAAGTTGATCTTGAACTTGATGAGTGGATCAAAGATAGTGGGTGCTCAAGACACATGACGGGAAACAAAAATCTTTTCTCAACCTACCAAATGTATGACGGAGGTAATGTCACATTCGGTAGCAAGCTTAAAAGTAAAATCATCGGAAAAGGTACAATCTCTCATAACTCTCTATCTATTGATGATGTTGCTCATGTAGATAATTTAGGTTTTAATTTACTTAGTATAAGTCAATTATGCCGGAAAAAGTATAACGTCCTTTTCAGTGAAAATGGAAGTAAAATACTTAAAGATGGCATAACCGTAGGAAAAGGTGTTTTAAAGAATAACGTCTATGTTATGAAATTAGATAAAATACCTAAAGATAAGTTATGTCTTACCTCCTTGGACGAAAACTCAACTCTATGGCATCGATGCTTAGGTCATGCTAATATGAGGCTTATTCAATCTTTGTCATCCAAAGAACTCGTTAGGAACCTACCCAAGTTGAAATATGACCAACACTTTTGTGATGCTTGCAAAATTGGAAAACAAGTACATAGTAGCCATAAGGCTAAAAACATGGTATCTACATCTAGATGCCTAGAATTATTACATATGGATTTGTTTGGCCCGTCGGCTATACAAAGTTATGGAGGAAATTTTTACACTTTAGTTATAGTAGATGATTACTCTAGATATACATGGACAAAGTTTTTGAAAACTAAAAATGAGGCATTCGACAAATTTGAAATTCTAAGCAAGAAAATTCAAAATCAAATAGGAAGTAATATAGTATCTATTAGAACTGACCATGGTCGAGAATTTGACAATGAAATTCAATTTGGAAATTTTTGTGATAATAATGGAATAACTCATAATTTCTCAGCTCCTCGTACACCTCAATCTAATGGTGTAGTAGAACGTAAAAATAGAACAATTCAAGAAATTAGTAGAACTATGTTAAATGAACAACACATACCACAAAAGTTTTGGTGTCACGCTGTAGATACTTCTACATATATCCTAAATAGAGTTTTAATTAGACAATTTTTAAATAAAACTCCTTATGAAATTTATCGAGGCAAAAAGCCTACATTAGGATATTTTAGAGTTTTTGGAAGCAAGTGCTTCATTTTAAACACAAAGGACTATCTCACTAAGTTCGACCCAAAGTCGTATGAAGGTGTATTCCTTGGGTACTCACAAAACAGTAAAGCATACAATGTATTAAACAAGGAAACATCAAGAGTCGAGGAATCGTTGAACGTAACATTCAACGAAAGTCCACCTCCCTCTAAGACATCACCTTTGGTAGATGATGACTTAGTTGAAAGTCAAATGGTTAATACTATAGAAAACATTGAAAATGACAATGAACCCGTAAAAGGAGAAATAGTCAATGTTAAAGAAACTAAAAGTCATCCATTAGAAAACGTCATAGGAAAACTTAATGAAAGAACATTAAGATCCAAAGCTCAAAATGAAAGTAATTATTTTTGCTTTATTTCAACCATTGAACCTAAAAATATTGACGAGGCAATAAAAGATGAATCTTGGGTAATTGCTATGCAAGAAGAACTTAATCAATTTATTAGAAATGATGTTTGGACTTTGGTACCTCCACCTAAAAACCAAACCATAATAGGCACCAAATGGGTCTTTAGAAATAAAATGGATGAAAAGGGTATTATATCTAGAAACAAAGCTAGGCTAGTAGCTCAAGGTTACAATCAATAAGAAGGTATAGATTACGATGAAACCTTTGCACCAGTAGCTAGACTTGAGTCTATTAGGATATTACTTGCATATGCATGTGCACATGATTTTAAGTTGTTTCAAATGGATGTCAAAAGTGCTTTCTTAAATGGTCTTATTAATGAAGAAGTATATGTTGCACAACCTCCCGGCTTTGCCGACTTTGAAAAACCAAATTATGTTTTTAAACTTAAGAAAGCTTTATACGGACTTAAGCAAGCACCAAAGGCTTGGTATGATCGACTTAAGACTTTCCTAGTTGACCATAAGTATACCATGGGCCTAGTAGACAATACTCTCTTCACCAAGAAAAAGGGATCACATATTATTATAGTCCAAATATATGTGGATGACATTATATTCGGTTCAACTTGTCAAGAGTTATGCGACGATTTCTCAAAAATCATGCATGACGAGTTTGAAATGAGTATGATGGGGGAACTAAACTTTTTCTTAGGTCTCCAAATTAAACAATTAGAAGATGGGATATTCTTCAACCAATCAAAGTATATCAAAGATATGCTTAAGAAGTTTGGTCTTGAAGACTCAAAACCCATGAGAACACCCATGTCCTCCGAAACCAAACTTACTAAGGATGAAGAAAATGAATCCGTAGATAGCACTAAATATAGAGGAATGATTGGTAGTTTACTCTATCTTACGGCTAGTAGGCCTGACATTATGTTTAGTGTTTGTCTATGTGCACGTTTTCAAGAAGATCCAAAATCTTCCCATCTTGAAGCTGTTAAAAGAATCTTTAAGTATATTAAAGGTACTACACACTTAGGATTATGGTATCCCAAAGGAACGGGTGTAGAAACCATAGTGTATACTGACTCAGATCACGCAGGTGATTATGTTGATAGGAAAAGTACTAGTGGTATTTGTACTTTTGTAGGATATTGTCTAACATCATGGTTCGCTAAGAAACAAACTGCCCTCGCAATCTCAACAACAGAGGCAGAGTATGTGTCTGCAGGAAAGGCGTGTCAACAAGCACTGTGGATGAAACAAGCTCTCGTCGACTATGGAATTGAACTCAACAACATTCCCATTCTTTGCGACGACAAAGGTGCTATCGATCTAAGCAAAAATCCAGTCCAACACTCTAGAACCAAACATATTGAAATACGCCATCACTTCCTTCGCGACAATGTACAGAAGGGAATCATCTCAATTGAGAAAGTTTCCTCAGAGGACAACATTGCCAATATTCTCACTAAACCACTTAAACGAGAACCTTTCAATTATCTTAGACTTGGATTAGGATTAATGGAAGCTAGTGATTAGAAGAAACATTAGTATTAACATTAGTTTAGATATACACGACACTAAACCAAAACATGCGTTCTGAATCCGCGGATCCAATCGACAACAAAGACGGATCCTTTGTTTGGGATCCGCCGGATCCGTCGTATGCTGTGATCAGTTTATTATTAAATAAACAAGAACAGCTACTATTCATTCCTCACTCCAAAACATATCACCTTACTACATCCGACACACACTTAATCTCCATCACATTTTAGACCATTTTCTTCCAAAAATTTGTGCTTCTAACATCACTGTAAGTATTCTTATCATATTTATACTCCTGATCTGCGTCTAGGATTTCCATTTCATGCACAAAACATAAACTTGGGGTATATGCATAATTCTTAAAAAAAAAAAAAAAAAAAAAAAAAAAAAAAAAAAAAAAAAAAAAAAATTCATGAAGCATGTTTATTGCATTATACTTAAAAAACATGTTTTTCTTAGTTAGAAATTGCATCTCATAGCACATTGTCTTAATTTAACAAAAACCCCATGAACAATTTTCACTAAAATCTTCTAACGACTAGGTAAAATGATTTTTTCCTACATTGTTCATACAAATGCAAAAACGTTATCTTTTAGACTTCACTTGCATAATGTCTCTTGAATGCTAAAGGGAATACATAACTAATATGTATTTTCGGGTACATTCAACCGTAGCTACATTGAAATAGGAGTGTTTGGGTTATCTCTCGTTTGTAAACAAAACTTGCATAAACTAATTTTTCTTGCATCAAAATGAGTCGAGATAACCGCACCTCCACATTGTCCCTATGTAGGCACACACTAGGAATTTTACACTTCCTTTGATCATTTTAACTAAAACTATGTAACTTTTTGTACTTAGGAAAATCATGCCTCCCGCAACCAACTACGATCACAAGAAAACCGTTAACTACTTACCCAAAGTCCACAAAACCAAGGGTCTAACCGATGCCCAAATCGAAATTTTCAAAGTCTTAGAGAAAAATTATGTTCATGAGGGTAGAGCCGTAGATGCATCATTCTATGAAGGAACTCAACTTAGGGAACAATTAGCCGCAATTCGATTTGATTCTCTTTTAGACATAGATGAACCAATCATTCCTAGGTTCATACTTGAGTTCTATGCTAGTGTAGGTCTTAGCTCGAGTGATGAAGGTTACTTAAGTCTTCATTTTACTCTAAATGGAAATCTTGTCAACATCCCTCTTGATCAATTTGGTGAGGTCTTAGGAATTCCAAGTCAAGGTACATGTATTTACTCGGACAAATGGTCCTTAACAATCTTAGACTCCAATCTCGATAGGACGGCACCATATGCCACTCCTCTCCAATCAAAAGAAGTGATTAGGGAACATCTCTTCATTCCTAAGAACAACCCCACAAGAATGTATCGTGGTCGTGAAGTTGCTAGAGATCCATTTGCAATGGAACTTAATGAACTAAGACCCGAATTCAAGAAGATGAAGGATGTATTAAGGGCAAATGTGATGTGCACCATAGGAAACCGTGATCATATCAATGCTTGTTTATGCCACATGATGTACAACATCTCTACTCGTCAACCCTTCAATCTTGCTTATTATGTTGCCAAAAGAATGTGTGACATTCCGGTTCAAAGCAAGATTGCAATGCCTTATGGTATGCTCTTAACCCGACTTTATAGAGCCTTTGCACCCGCTCGTCCAAACCATCTCGGCTTTGTTCCGGATTACAATGAAATTGAACACACCTTCGTTCCTTTGAGTGATTTTAGGGTTAGTGTTGATAAGGGCAAACGTCCTCGTGTTCCAACATCATCCTCATCATCTTCAATGAGTGAAGATGATGGTATGCCAAATTCTAGGATTCCTCCACCCGAGTACTTGAGCCATCTTCCTCCAATCAAACATGAATCCGCTGAGTATAGAAACATCAAAGAAATGGTGAAGATTCTGGGGCGTTGGATGATGAAATTACACAAGGGGATGAAGAAGTTGAAGAAGAAGCTGAGTTGATGGAGTGTTTGGTTTTAAACAATGTTGGATATTGTGTTGTTAAACTTCTATGTGTCTAGAATTTATCTGATAATACTTGTTGTGTATGTGTAATAACTAACACTTGCAGGTGGATAACCATCATGGTTATCAATTTTCCAAGTTATAGCCAGTGTTTGGCATAACGCCTAAAACGGTAAGTTTCTATGTATGGATTAAACTATGTGCAATCATGTGTTAATGTTATCATATTTAGTTGTTTTGCTATACATATTAGATGCTAAATAAGGTCTAGGTGAATTTTCGGGTTTTCGTCGAAAAACGAAAAATATGACATATGTTCTGTTTACTTTTTAAGTTTTAGGCATACGGATCCGGCGGATCCCAAAACAGGGTTCCGCCAAGGCCTATCGTTGGATCCGCCATCCGCCATCCTGCGGATTTGGCGGATAGCTAAAAATGGTTCCGCATTTGCAACCATTTGGATCCGCAGGTTTCCTAGTAAAATTATAAAACCTTTTCGACTTATCCCGATTCTTAAATCTTAGTGTTTAGTATCATTTAGGATTTATTCACTGATCATAATTCATCTTAGAATCATTTAGGAACTCTTAGAAACTTAGGAACAAAATTTCCCACCAAAATTTAAATTTTTGAATTTTAGGTGTGAGTTACCAAACAGATACAAAGAAGGAACCCTTTTCAGGGATCCGTCAAATCCGTGTAAATATCAAATCATCATGTTTTCCACTATCTTCTTGTAATAACTGCAAATCCACAACATATTACTCAACCAAAGTTCAATGGATTGACTTCCTTGATATGACCTGCACAAATTTTTGTTCCAAATCATTAGTAACCAACATTCTCTATTGGATTCACATCAAATCCAAACACACAGACTCACAAACTTTCTGTCTATAAATTAGCACTTTAGGATCATCCCTTCACACAACAACCACTTCCTCTCCTGTACACTTTGGATATCATACTTCACCATGACCAAGTCACATAACTCTTCCACATCTAGAGCTTCAAGAAGAACAGCCCGCATTAGTGTTAAACCCTGTTGTTTTATCAACTTAGCAAACTCCTTATCTGAGGAAAATTCTCCTCTCAATATATCATCACCCATTGCTAGTGAAAATTTCCTTACACTCTCCACCCCAACACCATCAAATGTTGTTATACAAACACCACCACCAACCATTACTCCAATAGCCTCTACTCCACCACCGGCTCCATCACAGCCTGTTAGATCACCATCACCACCAAACTCACCCAAACTCCAACCATTGGAATTATTTAGGACTCCTCCTACATCACCACATCTTGATGACTTAGAAGAACTTTCACCAAAATTACCCAATCTTCCACCCATGACCTTTGAAGGTCAACAACCCATGCTTTTTCACCCGGTTTACCCGGATATCCATGGCCCTTTATACCATAATGCACAATCATCCCAACCTCAACAACAACTTCTATCACCCACATCCACTCTAGTTGCCATTGACGAGGCAATGTGGACGAATGTGCCTCAAACCCAAGAAGAGATTAGTGAAGAGCTCAACCGTCTCTACACTCTCTCGGGTATGGTTGACCATCGCCTTCATGAAGCAATGGACATTCAAAACATCCTTATGAACTCCCTCCAAACACCACAACAACCATCAAACAACAACAACAACCAACCACCACCACCATCACCACCGCAAAACTTGGAGCCTAATCTTCCTCCCGGGTTCTCAAGTCATGATTGCGCACATTGTGAGAGAACGGCTCACTTGGCCCAAAGGACCAACATCTTGGTCCATGAGCTTCAAAATGAGATGAGGTTCATCTTGAACCATGTTCTTGAACGTTTAAACGCAATTTATCATCCGCCTCAATAAAAGTGTTGTTAGGAACCTTCTAGGATGATGTTGTAGTTGTTTAGGATTTATTTTGTAATGTACCATCATATCATATTTGTGACTTTTGTCACATAATTTTCAATTAATGAATGTGATGTTTTTATGCTTATGAGTGATCAACATATTGCATATTCTCATTATCGTTGTGAACTAACATTCCTACATTGCATATATTATATCTTGAATATGATTGCTTTAGGTACAAATAATGATCAGACACTTACTTTGACTTTTAAAAGTCAAACATATTGAAAGGCTTGTTTGAAAGTACAATTCACAAGCATTCTACTTCTTCATTGAAGTCATTCATAACTAACACTTCATTTGCAGCATATTATACCCTTCAAAAAGTATACGTTGGTACTCGAGTAGTGAGGAGTATACATCAAGGGGGAGCATCTCATAAGCATTTCATATACTAACCATTTGTTTTGTAGATTCATGCATTATTTCCTTGATTACTCCATCTAGGGGGAGTATAAAACAAGGGGGAGCTTTAAAGTTCTCAAAATCGCATTCCGCTACGCCACTCTTTTTGTTTTGACAAAAAGGGGGAGAAAGGAACTAAGTTTGCATCAACTGTGATTCATCACAGTACATACATTTTTTTACAAAACTTTTCTTTAATAAACAAACTTAATATATATTTTTAAGAACTCATGCTATATTTATTCTCTTGCTCAAAAATATACCTTATGTTTTGTCATCAACAAAAAGGGGGAGATTGTTAATACAAATAGCGTCTCAAAAACGTTATTTATATTCTTTAATCTTTCATTAGTTTTGTTAATGACAAATATAAGGAATATCTTTTAGCAAATAATAAATACTAGCTTAAGTCTCTTAAGTACACACTTTACACTTCACATATTAACTAAGAATTACAAGTTTAGTAACTTGTTTCCTTAAAAGGAAACTTTAATTCATAAACCATTCCATGACATCATTGTATGCATCACATACAATATCTTTGATATATTTTGGTTAGATTTACAAGCAACATAGTTGACATTTGAAGATCTTGGATGATATGGTAAGATACAACTAAGATATGGTAAGAGACAACTATTACATAGCTGTCACATCCCACGAATCCAAGTCTTGTAAAGGACGGATCCCTTTTGAGGGATCCGCCGGATCCGTGAGCTGAAGATCAGCTTGCCTATAAATAGGAAGCTGATCATTTGGCTCTCTCATCACTCATATAGCTTTAACACATATATTCATTCAGTACATATCTTACTAACATCATTCATAGTTGCATTTCACTTTGATCTTTCATTTTGTAGAAAGGAGATCAAGCATTCAAGGATCTACAGAACCGTAATCCTTTAGTTGCATTACTGTGTGATATTGTAGTTTGTTTCACACATCATATCTATCATTTGTAATTAGTGAGTGTGGTTAGTGCTTTAGTCCTTAAAGCACAAGGAGTGTAGGGAGTAGTTGTACCCGTGTAAAGAACTCGACATCTAGCTTAGTGTCGGTAAAGTAAATAGGCGACGTCAGGTTGGTTCTACCTTGTGAAAAGAACCCGGTGTTTAGCTTAGTACCGGAAAAGGAAATAAGCGACGTGTAAAGGTTTTCTCCACCTAGGAAAGGAGTTTGTTTCTTAGTGAAAGATAAACTCTCGAGTAGGAAACTCGGGGAGTGGAGTAGGGCAAGGAAGAGAGTCCTTGTAGCCGAACCACTATAAACAACAGTGTTGTGTGGTTTGATCTTTCCTCTCTTTATCTTTTACTTACATTGTGTGATTATTTATTTGTGATTGTTTCCTTTGAATCTAACATATAGTAACAAAGCAAATAAAACTTTAAAAACGGTAAAAACTATTCAACCCCCCTTCTAGTTTTCCACAGACTAATTTGAACTCATGACACATATTTGGAACCCTTAAATTTGATTTTTGAACCATTTAATATATTTTGAACTCTTTGACTTAATTTGAACTTTTGAAGTAATTTGAACCCTTTTGTCTAAATTTGAGCCTTTGGACTTAATCGAACCCTTATGACTCGTCTTGTCGCTTATTTATATATTATGTACCAAGCATAATTGAAATAATAATCTATAAGGCATATAGACATACTAACCTTATTATTTTAGAATCTAAGACACGCGTATATGTCTAGGTTGTTCGTAGAACACTTGCGGTTTATTCATCACTACATTCACCTTGATTGTTCACTTGGCTTTCGGTGTGTTCATAGCCCCGCTTTAAACTGTTTTTAAACCCATTGGGGGAGATATACGCTATTTTTCAATTTAGACACAAGTGTTTTACACTGTATGCTTACCAGAAAGTATTATTTCCTAGGTACCTTTGTTGCCAGAAATAAGTCCCTAACATTAAGGACCATTAATTACTTGTGTATAAACACTAGTATTATGAATATCCATATTGGGCTTGACGTGCCTGTCCGGGTGTGTAGCACTCGCTTGATAACTGTAGGTCAAACGGACACATAATATTGAGAATTTAGGTAAAATGACAAATTACCTTTCAAGGCCTTATTATTATCATTCTATGATTTCAGTTAACGTTTGAGTTCGTGAGCTTAGTGCAATACTTATTATTTACCCATAATTGTATTCGTTGCAATTATTATTTTAACTCTGAAATCTTGTGGTCCATTATTTATTTATAAACCTATGAATTTCACTCAACCTTTGTGTTGAATTTTTAGCATGTTTTATCTCAGGTCCTTAAGGTATTTGGCAAGCATGAAGTCGCACGGAGATGTTTTGATGGCTTGTCTTGTGTTATCATTCGATAAACTCTTAAAAACTTTTATGTTAATACATTACATTTTCTAAAAACTATTTGGGACCTCTTGTAACTCTGATGTTTTATTATGATCAAATGACAAACTTTTAAAAATGTCTCATTTATAGTCGTTTTCAATGATTATGACTATTGTACTAATAAGTAGCACCCCAATGATATTACATTCCGCTGCGATATTTTGGGGGTGTTACAGATTGGTACCAGAGCCATGGTTATAAAGAACCAGGTCACATTTTTAGACCTAGACTATAACCACTCTTTATATTTTAACTACTCCACTTTGAATTGCCTTACTCTCTCCGTGCGCTTACACTTTCCGAACACTTATGCACAAATTTATGCACCATTATTCTATTTTTATATAAATAATATTTATATATACACTTGATTGACTTTTGATCACTATTTATTTATATAATAGATTATTTATATAAACGTTTGATTGATTTTGATCTCTTATACTCGTTTCCAGAACTTCATATCGAATCTTGTTTTCCCCGATCATATATCTCCTATTACATTTTTAATCTATAAAACCTTTTCAAGACATTGTAATTGATTACAATGGTCTCATTCATTATTATGACATTGTGAGTGAAACAATGTTCTCAATTAATTTCAAAACATTGCGAGAAATCCCATGATTCCCTAAAACTTTTCATGATATTTCATAATATCGTTTTACACAAACCCATTACAGTCTATTGAATTCCCTTGATTTTCTTACTATCCGTCTCCAAAGATGAGTTTGAACATTCGTCCTATACTCACGGAACATCTATATCGCCTCATAAACCATCACCTAAAGACAAGCCAGTTGATTAGAACTTGACTTTAACGTGCCGCCTTGGAACACCTACTTTCGGAACACTACTTTATAATATCTCATACATTTTCACTCCTTTTTGGTTTTGAAGAATTACGCTGCCAGGAAGGTAACGCCGAAACTCGACAGCAATGTTTACCCTAACTTAATGCTATCTTTCGATTCCAAAGACAAATTGGAGAACTTGTCGGTCACCATTCTGACACTCACTTCACCGACCTATTTACTGATGCCCGACAGTGAGACTGAGCCATTCGAGGACGAGGCTATGGAGTCTAAACCCAAACTAGAAGATCACTCACCCAAAAAAAGATCTCTCAGAAGATGAGGAGGAGAACCACTACTATACCTACTCTTCCCACCCGACCAGAGTTTATCAAGAGAGAGCCCATCCACCACAGTATCCCATCGTTGGTGACATATATGGCACATCATGAGAGATATTACACGAGGTATGATGGCCTACCTATATTCTCGTTGGAGCAGAGTGAAGCTCAAGGAGACAAATACGAATCTTACTCAATCAACATTCGTGATGTTTATTGACTTTACCATTTATTATTTGTTCTCATTTATCCTCAATCAACTTTCGTAATACTCATTGTCTTTCTCATTTTATGCTTGTTCTAATTTAACATGCATGCTTATAACGTAATGCTTTTCTCATTTATTGTTGGTCCCCACTCATTCTCAATTAGCATTCGCAATGCTTATTGTCTTTGTCACTTATTGCCTTTCTCATTAATTGTTTACTCTCAGTTAACATTCGTGCTGTCAGTTGTCTTTCTCTTTTATTATTAGTTATCATTTCTTCTCATTTAGCATTCGAGATACATATTGTCTTTCTCTTTTATTATTCGTTCTCATTTCTTCTCATCTAGAATTCGAGATGCATATTGTCTTTCTCTTTTATTATTCGTTCTCATTTCTTCTCATCTAGCATTCGAGATGCATATTGTCTTTCTCATTTATCGATTTTCTCAGTTATTCTCACTTAACATTCATAATATTTATGGACTTCATCATTTATTGTTTGATCTCCTTCGCCACACTTATTGTCTTCCTCATTTGTCGTTTGCTTTCACATTTATTGTCTATCTCATTTGTTCTCATTTAACATATTGTAATGCTTATTGCTTTCTCAATTCTTGTCCATTTCACTTAATCTCTTTTAACAATCATGATGTTTAGTATTTTCTTAGATATGGATTTTCATTATTCATTCTCATTTGACATTCGTAATAAATATTGTCTGTCTCATTATTATTGAACCTCATTTAGAATTCTGTCTTTCAGTATTGGCCTATTTTGGCTATTGGTTTGATTCGATTGATTCTCTCGGTTAATTGAATTATTTCGTGTTGATATTCTATATCTCTTCACTTTTCTATTGTGATAAATTATGACTTTTCTATTTGCGTAAATTTGAGTCATTGGCTTCTCTTTTACACACCTTTTTGTTTGCTTCTTTGTTCGTACGAATATCAAATCTTTCTTTCGAGCACTCCTTGCTCATACCAGTACGAACAATATTGATATCTAAATCTATTCGCTATTGTTTTAATTCATTGATCCTTCCATTTGCATCAGTTGGTAATGGTTTGTTGCTTTGTTCGTCCAAATACCTATCTTTTTTTCGAGCACTCTTTGCTCATGATAAGCACGAATGTTCTTGATATCTAATTTTGATCCATTATTGTTATTCATCAATTCCTTCATTTGCATTGATCGATAATGGTTTGTTCCTTTGTTCATAAAGATATTTAATCTATCCCTTTTTAAGAAATTTTTGCTCCTAAATATTACACACGGCATAATCACATTACTATTTTTATGATTCATTAGCTCTTTCAATTGTATTGTTATTCATTTTTTTATGAGTATCATTTCTTACATGACATTGATATCTACTTCTTTCGACTGTTAGTACGCCTCCGTGGTTGTCCCATCTACATCAGTCGTTAGTCAGTATCAGGGCTTAGGAGCAACACCCCCAAACAACAGGCTGCAAGCCATACGAAGTCGTCAGAAGAGTTACGCCAATGTGACACATAATCTATTAAAATTTTTAGGTTGCAGATATAATCATGCCGAAAGTCTCGCCATGAAAGCACGTGATACATTTTGAGAAACAAGGAAAAACGAACCCGAGGTACATTGAACCCTTCAAAGTTTGGCTAAAGATGGTCCGGTAGCTTACCGACTCGAAATTATACTCGGTAGAGTACACAACACATTTCACCTTTCGAACATGAAGAAATACTTAACAGAAGAAACCTTCGACATTCCACTAGAGATTCAACTTGCCGACAAACTTTATTTTGACAGTGAACCTGTTGAGATCATGGACCGAGAGGTCAAGCGGATGAAGCAGAGCCGTATTCCTATTATTAAAGTTCGTTGAAACTCTCGACGAAGACCAGAATACGCTTGGGAAAGAGAAGACCAGATGCGTCGGATATGTCCACACCTTTTCACTAACTCAAATTCGATGTCTAACTCGAATTGAATCCCGAGATGGAATTCTCTTTAAGGATTAGTTACTGTAACATTTCTCAATTTTGAGGTTATTATTTAATTATTTAATTTTACTTGATATTTTTATTTTAAGTAAATTCACTCTTACCAATAATTAAATAGGTTATCCCACGTACTTCGTTAAATGAATATTTAACTCAAACCGCCACCTATCAATACTCAGTATAATTATTTTTATGCTTTTTAGTTTCTTACAATCATATTTTAAATAATCCATTTTTTTTTTACTTTTCTATTTTTACTTAAACTTTGTACATTTCACGTTCTACACATTTTCAGATTACGTTTTCAACTTTTAAACAACAAATAATCACCCAACAAGCTCAAGGATCACCTAAAATATCAAAATAGGTTTTGATGTCAAGTTTTAATATTTTTGTAAGTTTTGCATTTTTACGTTACCCGGTTTTAAGTTTCGCGTCTTAAAAACTACACGTTTTCAATTATCGGGATCAAACTATACCCACTAAATACCCAAAATACACAAAATTAACAACAAAACCCCCACTATCACCCAAACCCACGAAAATGGGATAACCATTTTGATGTGTCATCTTTTTTTTTGGTGTGTTGTCTTGCTATATACATCCTAAGAAGACACATGTCTTCTCTTATATGCATGCCTTGTTTCTATAACCTTCATACATGAAATTAGATCTCAAAATAATTCTCATTTCCTCTTCTTTCTTGTACCTAGCCGAAATCAACATCAACTCCACCATAGCCTCATCATCTTTGATCTTTTACTAAGTTATTGTGTTCTAGTTTGAAGGGTTTAGGGTGTTAATCAATATCCTTGATCCATTTCCACCATAATCACCATCAATACACATCTTTCTAGGGTGTTTAAGGGCTGAAGTTGCATGTCATTCTAAGGTTTTTTTGGTCTCTTCATCTTGTGTTCACAAAACTTTGGTGACAAGATTTGGAAGCTTGTTGGTGTGGTGATTTCATTTTAGTACTCCTACTTCTTGATTTCTCTTGTGTTTCATTTCATTTGTGTAAGGAATCACTTAAAAATTTTCATTTTCTACTATGATTATATGTTAAATTATGTATATTATATGTCTCATAAGTTTATTATGCTTGGTTAGGCTTGGTACATGCTTTAGATCACTAGAAAACCTAATAAGGACTTGTCATGCAAAGCTATTTTCTGGCCAGGGGTAAAAATGGAATAAACTAATTTAATCAGTGGACTTTCGACCTTAACTAAAAATATGTGCTTATTGATAAATGTCTTATGGTCGCTTTTCCGGGTATTTCATTGAATAACTCATTACGATGACTAAACTAAACATGTTTTCGTGAAACATGTCAAATTTTGAGTAACAGATTCTAAACATAAAATTCTCATTGATCTAATAATTTTCATTAATTGGCCCAGTTTTATGAAATGTAGCTAACATCTTAACTTAAACGTGGCCGAAAAAATAAAGTTAAACAGGCTGGTAGAACTCTAGATATCGCATCTTTACCTGGACTGTTGTGATGTTGATAAATCAGAACTGGGTAGTTAAGGGTAAACTGGTAATTTCACTACTGTTAGGTAATTTTTGACTCAGTGGGACCCATAAATCTAGTTAGTACACTTAAATAACTTTCCAGGGATGTAAATATCATAATTTTTTGATTTACGGTTTGCGAGTAATGAATTTTTGAACATGGACATTGTTATAAAATTTCTAACCGATTTGGACTTAAAATGGACCCTTGGACTATTAGTGAGAGGATTTTGATACACTTAGGATGTTAGTCCTGTTAACGTGTATATGATACTATGAGTTAATATAACCAAGTATGCGGAATCTACTTGATTATACTTAGAAGAATATTTGTTTGAGTGATGTAACAGTAATGTATGTGTATGAACAATGAAGAAAATGATTAACACCACAAGATTCAATATTATTGACAATAATACGAGTGATCTTTATCTATCACTAGGGTTACAAAACCTTGAATCTATTCGTATGACTTCTATATCTTCTATATCAAAAACCTAACCTAGGACCTCCTTTTATAGCACAAGGAGTCCTGTACAAGTAAACTACAATATTCGTATCAATCTATAACTAGAAGATATACACCAAATCTATTCTATATTTATCCACACGAGTCTTCATCTTTGTCTTCATCACATAAGCAGTACAAACTATTTGTCTGACGGTACTAACTCAGTTAGTACTGCTAGTTCTAACTTGAACCAGTTGAAACCTTGAACCTGGCAGTATTAACTGTTAGTTTAATTACCAACAATCCTCCCCTAAACTTATAATTTATCTACAAATCAATAAGTTTCTTGAATAATCTCCAACTTTTATGATGGGGGGATTCTTTCAAACACTTCACCTTCTTTTCATACTCAGGGCTTGTGTCTCTTTCTTTCAAACTGATCATATATTATGGGAACTAGATTTTAAATTACCTCAGTATTTTCTTCACATCTGAGCTTTGAAGAAATCATCACTGCAAGCACATCAGCACTTAATGGATATTCCAGTTCTGCTAACATAAAGATATCAACTCCACCTTGTGTTGATAAAGGATGAACATTACAAGAACCATAGAACTCCCATGAGGTAGATAGATCATAAATAGGAAAGTTCCAATATACATCTGTAGGATCTGGTTCATATAACCTCTTGAATTCTACCCACAGCTCTTGCTCTTTCACATCAGTCTTCTTCTTTGTTTTGAGCTTATCTTGATCTAACCTCCATAAAGTATCTAGATCTTCTCTATCACAAGCTCTCAGCAAATTTTCAAAGTTCTTGTACACTGCTGATGCTCCACCAACTCTAGTAACCTTCCAAGCTTTTCCAAATTTGTCTTTGTAAATCTCCCAGTCCATTATTGGATGTCTAGCTTGAATTGGATCAACATGTAAAATTTCTGGCATAGTAACTAGCATATTGCTCATTTGTTCTTGTGACGATTCTACTCTTTCTTCTTGGGCTTCTACTTTCTCAGATTGTTCTTTCTCAGCAGTCTTAAGTCTTTTTGGTGTTCTTGTATTTGTGTCCATAGGAATAAAGTGTTGAGCTCTTCTGTATGCATTGTAATACAGATATTCAATTTCTTCATGTGATTTACCCTTCAACTCAACTACCTTCCAATTAACTTGATTCCTAAGATACATTTTCATTCCACTGATGATCTGTGCCTTTGTTGGTTTTCTCTTTCTCTTCTGACTTTGATTCTTTCTAATATTCTGCATTATCTCATTGAAAGCCTCTTCATCATTCCTTGAGTTAATGAAATCAGCAAGCAAAGCTGACCTTTCTTCAACAGTTAGACTTTCATCTGCTATAAGCTCTAAATCTTTTGCCTTCACAATTGGATCAGTATCAATCAGTTGTTGAATTTGCTCTTCATGTGATTGTTGAGCCACAATAGCATCTGAAGCAATTCTCTCCTTTTCCAATCTCTGAGCTTCCATAAAGCTTGCAACTTCATCTTCATGAACCTTTCTTGCCAACTCAACATCCAGATCCATTTAAACTTGTGTTCTTGGCTTGACTTTCTTTTGTTGCTCAGCTTCTTCTACTGTCATTGGTGCCTTTCCTTTCTTTGATCTCTTTCTTTCATACTCTGAAGCCTTAGCAGTACCTTCTTCCATGCCAGCAGTACCAACTGTTGGTCTAAAACTTAAAGCAGTATCTAAGATCTCTTCTTGAGTTTCCAAAACAACAACCTCTGTATCATTATCCTGAGCAATTTCCTCTGTTTGTTGTTGTTGAACCTCTTTAGTACCTTGTTGTTCACCCATATCCATATCATCATTTCCACCAAAACCTTGTTCTTAAAAATCTAATTGCCTCCCCTGAGTTTCTGACCCTGTTTTCCTCCCCTGTTTGGGAGAATCACCCAAATCATCATCATCTGAGTAAGAAGAAGTTGTAGAAAGCACCATCTTTGCAGATCTTTTGCCCTTGGACCTCTTGACTTGAGCCTCCAATTTCTTCACTCATAGCACCAATTGTGTGTACACCTGGGCAAAATTTCTCTTGTGACTCTTCAGCTCAGCCTCCAAACTAACCACTTTGTTGTAAAAATTGGTACATAGTTCCATCAATTCCTTTAGTCTATCACTGCCCTCATCACTTCTAGCTGTGTTACCTGCTAGGAGAGGTGAATCTTGGGGCATAGACTCAGTTTCTTCCCTAGTTGGACTAGGAAGTACTCCTGAGCCACCCATATATTCCATTTGGCTTGGGGTTACATCACCTGTGGCAAGTCTTTGAGGAATTGGCACATTAGATGTTGCCATGGTAGGGGTCTTAAGGATGTTTACACTGCTCTGCCCAGCTACTAAGCCTGAAGCAGTAGTGTAAGCCCCATCCATACTATCAAAATTGATAGCCTCATCTGCTACAAAGGTGTGAGAAGGAGAACTAGGCTGAGGGACCATAGTTTCCTGTCTAGTTCTTCTCCTATAGATGTTGGTAACAGGGGGTGTATGAATAAAATCTGGAACCACAATGGGTTTGTGTTGGGGCTCAGTTGGGATTACTGACCCTTCACCCTGAAAAGTTTGTATCCTTTCCAACATTTCAGGAAAAAGAGGTATTACTACCCCATTGAAAAGTCTATTTGCGATTGCCATATTTTGAAAAAGCTTTTGTTGCAGGCAAGGTGTTGGAAAGGTTTTCTTATGTTGCTTTAATTGATTCTTTTTCTTGTTTAAAAATGCTTGCACAAATCTTGGATACATTAGAAACTTTGTTTTGCATTTTACATTGTTCACCATACTCTCAAAAATAAATTTTGAAAAGTTAAAAGTATTATTTATTGATAAGCAGATGAGAGCAATAGCAATATTGCTACTGAATTGCTCCCATGATGTTCTCTTTGGACTCAAACAATGTAAAAGAGTATGGATGAAAAACCTACATTGTGGGGAGAAACATCCTTTTTGAAAAGTCAGTTTATGATTGGATGTGTCATACCCCATTTTAACAATTTCTTGCCAAATTTCAGTTTTTGGTAAATCATTGAGACCATCAGAATCTTCTAATTTAAGATGTCTCCTAATAGAATTTTCAGTAACAATGAATTGTTTACCATCCACATTAGCATGTATTTCTATGTCTCCATTTTCACAAGTTTCAATAGTGGCAGTCTGCCAAAACATTGTGATTTGAGAGACATATAGGGTAGGGTTACAAGTGAGAGCATACCTTATATGAGTTGTGTTCAAGAAGTCCACAATCTCATGGAAGATTGGTCCATCACCCTGTTCTGTTTTCTCCAAGTAGGCTACCTGATTATGAGTCTTGACAAATTCCAAATTAGCCATGATAATTTATGCAAGTTATGACAGAAAAGTGATCGGTTGTGGTTTAATTGATGATGTGAAGAGCCAATTGGGATTTTATAGATGAACGGTTAGGGTTTGAGATTTTTGCGTAAAGGATGAGAATTTATCTTTAGAAAGAATAGGAGTAATATTTGGAAAGAAGATAATTATCCTAAGAAAAACCCTATATATATGGTAACAAACGGTATTTACCCAACGGCTATATTAAAAATTAGTTACTGACACAACAGTTACAACGGCTAGTTCAGCAGTACAAAGTTTTCACTATCAATACAAACTTTGCACTACCAGTACTAATTTTTAAAGAAAAATTTTAAGGAGCAGTATAAACTCAATATTGATTTAAAACAACACTGCCCATTCATAATTTTTAGCAAACTATCAGCAATCAACGGATTTGATGTCTCTTTACCAATAGCCGTTTGCTTTGGACTAGCCACCTCTTTGCTGTGAAGTATGGTGAGTTAATAACCATATATTTTTTGGTAAACTATTAACCATAAATGGATTTGAGAAGTATTTACCAGAAACCGTTTGCTCTAGACTAGTTGGTTCTTGATGTGGGTTAGACATGGTGAACCAATAACCATTTGTTGTGTGCAAAGATTACACACTTCAAGTTCCAAAGCACCATACTATCCAAAACATAAAGCACTTGTAACTCTTTTGTGCTTAACATCCATACCTGCAATTGTTAATCCAAAACCAAGAAAACAAAGTGCAAAGCACTTGTCTCATAACATTATAAGCATATGACTAACAATGCTAACAAAATAAGGAAATTAGTTTCCTTGGGGTACCCAAGCCATCACTGACTTAGGTTTGCCTCTTGCATCAATGAAGTCAATTCTCTTTAAAAAAATTGAGGCACCATTGGATTTGATAGGTCTCCAAACCCAACATGCTGAGGCTTTAATATCATTACCCATCTTTTCCCTAGTAGTGTTTTTTATGTTGCCAGTACTAACTGCTTGGCTAGCAGTATGAACTGCTGGCTTTGCTGTTGTAGCCTTAGGTTTCCAAATTTGTTTCTTTACCACTGCTTTGTTATGAAAGGGCCTTTTAGCAGTAGTTGGTGCAGATTTGAAAGTGGTTTTTGCACCTTTGACTGCTGGTTTTGGGTAAAAAGTCTTATTGGGACAGGCAGTATAAACTGCTAGTCTAGCAATACTAAGAGGTTTTGGTCCAGACTTCAATAGAACTGCTCTCGGTGTAATTCTAGCAATATTAGAGTGAGTGTGAGGCCTATCTAAGTTCAACCTATGGTTTGAATACCCAGTTACCCTTTTGTTGCAAAAAGCTGCAAGATGGTCAAAAGCTCCACAATTAAAACATACTTTCTTGTATAGGACAAAGTCATCACCTAGTTGGTGAGACTTGAGGTTGTTCTAATTCCTTTGGTTACCTCTGGGCTGTTGTGTGGTTCTATACATTTCACAATATCTTACTGGTTGCCTAACTTGTTTAACATTTGTTTTAGGCCTAACAGTATCATTCTTGACCACCTTAGGAACACTTGTTCCTTCTACCTTAACAACATCAGGTTTAGCCATAACTTGATCATCCTTGTCATCAGATGTCCAATCCTCTATGGTTGGAGCATCTGAGTTCCTACCAGAGGACACCTTGTCCTCAGTGAGTGAAGTATCACTTGCACTCTCAAAGGGTTCACTTACTTCTACAGGATTGTCAACTACTACATTTTCTTTTGGCTTAGGACCATATTCTAGCTTAGGTAGTTGAAATTCAGGCAAACCTGTGTGTTCTAGGTCTATACCTGGAGGTGCATGTATTCCTCTATGAGCAGGTGGAACAGTCTTATACCCTAGACCTGACTTAGCTTTCTTAATGAGTTGACATTCAATTATCTTGCTTACACCTTTAGAGGCATACTCTAATGTTTCTACACTTAATTGAATATTTTCATTAGCCTGTTTAATCCTATCCAACTCAACTCTTAAAAGACTAATTTCAGCATCTTTAAAAGATAAGTCCCTTTTAAGCACAGCTATGTCATCAGCAAAACTAGATTCATTGCTCTTATAGTGAACAATTTGCTCCTCTAGAACAGCTAAACCTCTCTTATGATTTGCCAAATTATAACTAGTCTTATTTAGCTCAATTCTTTGTTCATCATATTGTTTCCTAAGAGTTTCTAGTTCTTTAGAAGCAAAACATGATTTAGAACATTTAGCAATTTGTACCTCAGAATCAGAGAAAGCCATGAGTGCCATCTCAGTAGGTGTTGTTTCCTCTTCTTCCATAAAGCTCCAATCAAATCCTAAACCATCATTGGCCACCATAGCCTTTGAGCTTGAGTCTGTAATCTCCACAGTCTTGGTCTTGCCTTCATAGCTCTTGTTCCTGCTATCCTATTGTCTTGGCCTTCTGTAATCCCTTGAAAAGTGCCCCATCTTATGGAAATTGTAGCATTCAATCTTTGACTTATCATAACCAGTAGTATCATTGCTGTTTATGGTAATCTTCTTTCCTGTCCTCAGATGGAATTTCCTAGCCCTCATGCTAAGAAGAGAAATTTGTCATTTGATATCCATCTCCTCCAGATCATCATCATTGATCTCCTGGAGGTCTTCATATGTCAACATGGATCCATTATGCTGGGTTTTCAGGAATGCACAGCAAGTTGTCTCATCCATTATGCTTTTAGTACTGCTTGATGTGCTAGCAGTACAAATATTTGAGCTAGCAGTACCAACTGCTGCAGCAACCTTCACTTCTTCAGTACTTGAGTTACTAGGAGATGACACAAATGCCATATTCCCAGTGCTTGAGCTTGTTCCTGCAGTCTTCTTTACATCTTGCTCCACAATCTTGAAGTTGCTATACAAGTCCATCAAGCTCATAGAATCAATGTCTGGCTTGTTTTTCCAGACAACAACATGCATAGCCCATTCTGATGGTAAACTTCTCGGAAATTTTGAGTTGAGGTCTTCCTGAGGTATATCAATTCTAAGAACAGCAAGTTGGCTCACAAGCTTCTGAAGTCTGTTGAACATGTGATCCAATGATTCATTGCTTGTTGCAGAAAAGTTCTCGAAATTTTGCTTGAGGAGTGTCTTCTGAGTCTTTTTGGTGGCTTCATTCCTACCATATCTTGCAACAATGGCCTCAAACAATGACTTAGCATCCTTGAACTTACTTAAGTTCAATAGTTGATCATTGGGTATTGTCATCATGAGCATACTCCTAGCCTTGAGGTCATTCTTCATCTGAACCTTCTCTTCAGCAGTCACTGGCTTTGTCTGCACAATAGTCTGAACCTTACCATCTACAGTTGATGTTGTAGTTGTAGGCTAGAAGGAGTTCCACTCTTCAATAATTTCCCAAAGTGCATAGTCCTTGATGAACTCAAATAAGTACATTTTATTACTATCATTTATCCTATTAATTTGACTTGTTTTACTATATTATGTATGAGGATTGATACTTAATCGTTTACTTTTGTAATTCTCAGGTAAAAACAAGCATTTGGTGAAACTTGGCGATTTTGGACTAATTATGGAGCAAAACATGCATAAAGTGAAGAGTCTACTGAAATGGACAAGATCAAGTCAAATCTGCTCCAGATGCGCCGCATCTCACTCATGACATGCGTCGCATCGCTATCAAGATCTCACCAGATACGATCCAAGATTCAAGAGGACATGCGCCGCATCCAAAGACGAAGATACGCCGCATCTTCTGGCGGTGTACGAATATTCCTGAATATTATAATCTTGGACCCCACGCGAAGTTAAGTACATGCGCCGCATCTACTTGCTAGATGCGCCGCATCCTACCCTCAGACGGTAACTATAAATACCCCAAAGACCAGACGAATTAAGAGCCTTTTTTTCCGAACAGAAGACCGAAGACCATAAACCAAGGACGAATTCAGTCAAGGTAGCAGCACAAGACACACCCAAATCAAAGATACAAGAGTTGTAAGAAGGTGTTGCATATGTTTAATTCATTAAGTAGTTTTGTTTTATTGTGTTAGCAAACTTTAATTCATCAGGATTGATGGCTTGTGTAATGTGACAACGGAAAGATTGCACTCCCTTAAAACTGCTTTCCCATCAATTAAAGTTTATATGTTGATGTCTTTGGTTACTACTTATTAGTGCATTGATAACCTCTGTGTTTATTAGTGGCCTGCGCATTTGACTGCGGAAAATAATGTGGCTCCTACGGTTGTTACTAAATTGATCACTTAGGAATAACTTTTAGACATAAGTAATCATTAAGGGTTTACTCGCCGATAAGAATAGGACCAACGAGAAAGGGTTAACTACATACACTTCATATAAAGCTATCAATAAAACAAGTGACAAACTACTTAATCATAAGGACAGATCTTCTTATTGTCTCGAGTATTTATCTGTGTACGTGTGTGCTACTTGCTGATTCGTGCCTATTGGTTTAGTTTATTATTTAATTGCAACCAAATCGTGCCAGTCTCTCAGGCTGAAACCCCCTTGCGTTAGAATATTAAAATACTGATTAGAATAACTAGATAATACGTTCCACTCTTAGTGATCGACACTCTACTTACCATTATATTCATACTGACCGGGTACACTGCTCGTTAAGTGTGTGTGTTATTGATAAGTCGGCTAAATATAAATTTAAAACTTGAGTAGGCATTAAAACTGCTAAACCGCAACGACACATCACGCGCATCAGTCTTGCACATGGAAGTTTTGTTCAATACGTGGCCTCCACATGTAGAACTCATTCTGTTTAAGCATTGGTAACTTTGCAGCCACATTAGTCTGAGTAGTCTCCATGTCAATTGCTTCTTCTAAAATTCAATAGTATCAACCTGGCTCTGATACCACTTGAGAGGATTTTGATACACTTAGGATGTTAGTCATGTTAACGTGTATATGATACTATGAGTTAATATAACCAAGTATGCGGAATCTACTTGATTATACTTAGAAGAATATTTGTTTGAGTGATAGAACAGTAATGTATGTGTATGAACAATGAAGACAATGATTAACACCACAAGATTCAATATTATTGAGAATAATACGAGTGATCTTTAGCTATCACTAGGGTTACAAAACCTTGAATCTATTCGTATGACTTCTATATCTTCTATATCAAAAACCTAACCTAGGACCTCCTTTTATAGCACAAGGAGTCCTGTACAAGTAAACTACAATATTCGTATCAATCTATAACTAGAAGATATACACCAAATCTATTCTATATTTATCCACACGAGTCTTCATCTTTGTCTTCATCACATAAGCAGTACAAACTATTTGTACTGACGGTACTAACTCAGTTAGTACTGCTAGTTCTAACTTGAACCAGTTGAAACCTTGAACCTGGCAGTATTAACTGTTAGTTTAATTCCCAACAATTAGAAACATGTCAAATAACACTACTTAACCATCTCTACATAAAAATCCAAGTGGTAGGACCCACTATCGGAAATTGACCCATAAATCCTTTCATAGACTAAAGAAACTTAAAAACGACTAATTTGAACTCATGACACATATTTGGAACCGTTAAATTTGATTTTTGAACCATTTAATATATTTTGAACTCTTTGACTTAATTTAAACTTTTGAAGTAATTTGAACCCTTTTGTCTAAATTTGAACCCTTGGACTTAATCGAACCCTTATGACTCGTCTTGACACTTATTTATATATTATGTACCAAGCATAATTGAAATAATAGTCTATAAGGCATATAGACATAATAACCTTATTATTTTAGAATATAAGACACGCGTATATGTCTTAGGTTGCTTGTAGAACACTTGCAGTTTATTCATCGCTACATTCACCTTGATTGTTCACTTGGCTTTTGGTGAGTTCATAGCCCTACACTAAACTGTTTGAAAACCCATTGGGGGAGATACACGCTATTTTGCAATTTGGACACAAGTATTTTAAATTGTATGCTTACCAGAAAGTATTATTGCCTAGGTACCTTTGTTGCCAGAAATAAGTCCCCAACATCAAGAACCATTATTTACTTGTGTGTAAACGCTAGTATTATGAATATGCGTATTGGGCTTGACGTGCCTGTCCGGGTGAGTAGCGCTCGCTTGATAAATATAGGTCAAACGGACAAATAATATTGGGAATTTAGGTAAAATGGCAAATTACCTTTCAGGGCATTATTATTATCATTCTATGATTTCAGTTAACATTTGAGTTCATGAGCATAGTGCAATACTTACTATTTACCCATAATTGTATTCGTTGCAATTATTATTTTACCTCTGAAATCTTGTGGTCCATTATTTATTTATAAACCTATGAATTTCACTCAACCTTTGTGTTGAATTTTTAACACGTTTTATCTCAGGTTCTAAAGGCATTTGGCAAGCATGAAGTAGCACGGAGATGTTTAATGGCTTGTATTGTGTTATCATTCGATAAACTCTTGAAAACTTTTATGTTAATACATTACATTTTCTAAAAACTATTTGGGACCTCTTGTAACTTTAATGTTTTATTATGATCGAATGATAAACTTTTACAAACGTCTCATTTAGAGTCGTTTTCTATGATTATGACTGTTGTACTAATAAGTAGCACCCCAATGATATTACATTCCGCTGCGATATTTTGGGGGTGTTATAATTCAAGAGTCGTAACGACTTGGAAATGGTTTATAAAGTGTTGGGAATAAAATGTTCAAGTCAAAGAGTCTGCCAAAGATGTCAAAGAGCCTGCTAGTTGATTTTGAAGAGTATGAAGATGTTCTACCAGTACCTTCTGGGTAGAAGGTACTGCTAGTTGATGAAGAGCCTGCCAAGCTATATGTCAAGTCGATTAGATATTTTGTAATAGATATTTAGTTGAATTATTAGTCTTTGTACATTGTTATACGTTATGTAGAAGTAGTTTTAGTCTTCTGTGGTGTACAGAAGAATATTACAGAGTTGTACATTGGTAGTTGTATTTAATTGTAGGCTAAAATAGTCAAAGTAAAGTATTATATTCAACCACTTGATCAACTTGTAATAAGGGTTCCTTATCGTATAAAAGGTTCCCTTAGTCACACTTCATGCATGCATCTTTTCCAACTATTAACCAAAACTAAACTATCTCTCAAGTAACTTAGTTACTCAACTCACAAATCCTTTTACAATCTTAGATTCAAGATTACTTTGTAATCCCGGTGATATTTAGATCATCCGTATTATTTCATCAATAATATTGAATCGTTTTGTGTTAACCAAAGTTGTGTTCCTTGTTCATTGCATACTCACGTTTACATAAACTCACCACCTTGTGTTCTTTTAAGTGTGTTGTTGTAGATTCCGCATGCTAAACACATTCATACATAAATATCTCTCAAACACATTACTAAGATTCATATCCCAAGTGTTTGAACATCATTAAACCTTTCCACAAGTGGTATTAGAGCTAGGCTTGATATTTACTAATTTAAAAGAACAATGGATGTTGAATATATTCAAACAAATGTTGCAGCTAAACTTCCATTACTTAAGCAAAATGAGTTTGAAATGTGGCGACTAAGGGTAGAACAATACTTTCAAGTGCAGGACTATGCACTTTGGGAGATCATTGAAGGAGGCAACTCATTTAAACCCTCAATCACCACTACAACAGTAAATGATGCTCTTGTAACACAAATACAAGACCAACCATCAAATGCAGATGAAAGAATTCAGAAGAGAAATGATCTAAAAGCAATGAGTATGTTACTGATGACTATTCCAAATGATCAGCTTTTGATCTTTAACAAATACAAAGATGCCAAAACCCTTTTTGAAGCTATTGTGGCCGGATTTGGTGGTAATGATGCTACCAATAAAACACAGAAAACACTTCTCAAACAGCAATTTGAGAACTTTACAGCCACAACCAATGAGTCTTTGGACAGTATGTTCAATAGACTTCAGAAGCTTTCAAGCCAGTTAGCCATCCATGAAGTGATGATAACTCAAGAAGACCTAAACTCTAAATTTCTTAGGAGTTAACCTTCAGAATGGTCTATGCATGTCATTGTCTGGAAGAACAAGCCAGATATTGATCAGATGAGTCTTAATGATCTCTACAACAATTTCAAAATAGTAGAGCATGAAGTAAAGAAGACTACTGGGTCAAGCTCAGGAAATATGGCTTTTGTTTCATCCCCAAGCATCTCAAAGGTTGTTGATGAAGAAAAAGGTGGCAGAGAAGAAGGTACTGCTAACACAACCTTTGGTACTGCTAGTACTTCTAGTAGTACCAAAACCATTTTAGATGAAACAATTGGGTGTGCTTTTCTTACATCTCAACACAATGGGTCCGTATTAACATTTGAAGATCTTCAAGAGATTCATCCTGATGATCTTGAAGAGATGGACATAAAGTGGCAACTTTCACTTTTGAGCATTAGAGCTAAGAAGTTGTTGATGAGGACTGGCAAGAAGATAATGATAAATGGAAATGAGCCTGCTGGCTATGATAAGTCTAAAGTGGAGTGTTACAACTGCCACATGAAGGGTCACTACTCTAGAGAGTGTAGAAGACCTAAGAAGCAGGATGACAAGGGTAGAGGGTTTGACAACAGGAATAAAGGAAGCTTTGAGAAGAAAGGAAGCTTTGAAAGCAAGAGTAAGGTTGTTGAAGTTGCTGAGCCAAAAGCAATGGTTGCTATTGATGGCATGGGTTTTGATTGGAGTTTCATGGGTGAAGATGAGTCAACTTCTGATGAATTGGATTTGATGGCATTCTCCACTCCTGAGGTACAAACTATCAACTGTTCTAATAATTGTGAATTTCTTAAAGAATTAGAAGTTATAAGAAAATCTTATGATACTCTGACTTTAGAACATAGCAAAACCAATCAAACCTTAGTCAACTATAAGTGTGGTATGGCCAAACTAGAAAAACAAATCATTCACTTTAGAGAAAATGAACTCACATTTTCTGATGCTAAAGCTGCTCTTAATAGACAAATATTTTTGAAAGATTCAGAAATAGAAATGTTAAGAACTGAGTGTACTAAAGTGACATTGGCTAGAGATAATATTCAACTGACTGTTACTAAATTGGAAATTGCTTCTGAGTGTACAAGAAGCATAGTAGAAAATCAGATGAATAAGAGAATAAAATCAGGGATAGGATACAATAATTGTGCACCTCCTTATAGAGGAATTCCTTGTCCCCCAGGATCAGATCTAGCTGAGTCAGGTTTACATGAAATTATCAACACACCTCTAGCTAAACCTGTAGAGAAGAGTGAACCTTCTGAGAGTGCTAAGATTGCCTCACTCTCTAAGGTGCTCACTGATAAGAAACCAGATATTCTAATCATTGAAGATTGGGTATCTGATGATGATGAAGATGAGACTGTTCCTATCAAAGGAAACAAAATAGGATCAATCAGTCCTAAGAGAGTAGAAGTTAAGGCTAAGGCTAAAGCTGTTTTGAAAACAGTTGAAAGTTGTGAAAAATGTAATAACAAACCTAGGGGAAGCCAAAGAAATTGGAACAACCTTAAGTCACAACAACTAGGTGATGACTTTGTTATGTTCAATAAGGCTTGTTATTATTGTGGTAGCTTTAATCATCTTCATGCTTATTGTAATAAATGGGTTTCTGGGAGTAAATCAAAGTCTAAAACAAATGTTACTCACCCCAAAAAAAGTTTTGTTAAGTCTAACACCACAAATGTTAAACATACTGTTAGACAAAATAAGCCTGTTATTGCAAAACCAACTGATAAGGGTACAAGAAACACTTTCAAATCTGTACCAAAAGTTGTGAATAGTCCTATTCAAAAGAAATCTGTGGTCAAAACACAAATTTGGAAACCAAAAACCAAAGGTCCTGCTAGACCAAAAGGTCCTGCTAGACCAAATGGTACTGCCAAAATTGGTATTGCCAAAATTGGTACTGATAGACCAAAAACCACAAAATGGATAAAAAGGGAAAGTGCTGTTAAGTCCTCAGCATGTTGGATATGGAAACAAATCCAATCAAAAGGTGCATCAACAATCCTGAAAAGGTTTGATTTCATTGATGCAAGAGGCAAACCCAAGTCTGTCATGGCTTGGGTACCCCAAGGAAACTAATATGTTTATTCATGTGCAGGAACATTCATCTGATATTGGAGATCAAGGATATGTTGATCGTGGATGTTCAAGACACATGACAGGCAACATGTCATTCCTCTCAGACTTCAAAACATTTGATGGAGGATATGTTACCTTTGGGGGAGGAATAAAAGGAAAGATCACTGGTAAAGGTACTATCAAAACCAGTAAACTAGATTTTGAAAATGTGTATTTTGTGAAAGAACTTCAGTTTAATCTCCTTAGTGTCTCACAAATGTGTGACAAAAAGAACAATGTTCTATTTACTGACAATGAATGTATGGTTCTTTCTTCTGATTTTAAGATGCCTGATGAGAGTCAGATCCTTCTTAAAATACCAAAAAGGAACAATATGTACAGTGTCAATTTAAAGAACATTGATCCTAAGGAGAGTCTAACTTGTTTGGTAGCAAAAGCCTCATTGGATGAATCTATGCTTTGGCATAGAAGACTTGGTCATGTAAACTTTAAAACAATCAACACTATTGCAAAATATGATTTGGTAAGATGTTTACCCAAAAAGATTTTCCAAAACGACCAAACCTGTGTTGATTGTCTAAAAGGCAAACAACATAGAGCTTCTTGTAAGCCCAAGACCCAAAACTCTATTTCTCAGGCTTTATATATGCTTCATATGGATCTCTTTGGTCCTACTAATGTATGTAGCTTGAATGGAAAGAGATATTGTCTTGTTGTTACTGATGACTATAGCAGATTCTCTTGGGTTTTCTTTTTAAGATCTAAACATGAAACTAGTGAGATACTTAAATCATATATCACTGAGGTAGAAAACCAATCTGATAAGAAAGTCAAAGTCATCAGGTGTGACAATGGGACAGAGTTCAAGAATAGGGTTATGGATGACTTTTGCAAGGAAAAAGGCATAAAAAGAGAATTTAGTGTAGCCAGAACACCTCAGCAAAATGGAGTAGCAGAAAGAAAGAATAGAACACTTATAGGGGCTGCTAGAACTATGTTAGTAGACTCTAAGTTGCCTATTTCATTTTGGGCTGAAGCAGTAGGTACTGCTTGTTATGTACAAAACAGGGTTCTTGTGACAAAGCCACATAGAAAGACACCTTATGAACTTTTCTTTGGTAGAACACCATCTTTAAGTTTTATGAGACCTTTTGGTTGTCATGTCACTATTCTAAATACCAAAGATCATTTAGGCAAGTTTGATGGAAAAGCAGATGTAGGCTATTTGATAGGGTATTCCTTGCAGAGTAAGGCCTATAGAGTGTTTAACACTTGCACTAGGCTAGTGGAAGAGAACCTTCACATAGAGTTTCAAGAGAAACTAACTAATGTGAAAGGAATTGGACTAGATTGGATGTTTGATATTGATAGGCTTTCAGAATCTATGAATTATGTGCCTGTTTCAGGTACAAATACTAATGATAATGCAGGTTTTGAAGACAATGTTGAAACTCCTAAAGATCAAGATTTCATCTGGATGCCAATTTGGAAAAGCTTGGATCTATCTTCAAGACAAGAAGAACCTTCAAACACAAGAAATGAAGGCAATGAAGAAGATCATGGAACTCAGAATCAAGAGAATCAAGAAAGTGGTACAAATAACAATGGTACTGCTAGTTCATCAGATGGTCCTGCCAGTTCAAATATTGATACTAGTGAGCCATTGAATGTTCAAATAGATGATTCTTTACCAGAAGAGGTGGGGATTAGCAATCTTCCATCTACCTATGAAGTTCCTAAAACACCCAACACTAGAATTCTCAAAGGTCACTCAACTGATGATGTGATTGGTGGCATGGATTCTGGTGTTAGAACAAAATCTCAAGTTGGTTTATCTCAAGTCTTAACTTCAGAAGAAGAAGGGTTTATCTCCTCTATTTATGAAGAAAAGAATCATGATATTTCCAATATATGCCTGTTTTCATGTTTTCTATCTCAGGCTGAACCCAAAAACATAAACAAAGCTTTAGATGATGAAAGTTGGGTGGAAGCAACGCAAGAAGAACTTCTCCAATTCAAGATTCAGAAGGTTTGGATATTGGTTGATTTGCCCAAAGGTCATAGGGCAATTGGAACCAAATGGGTGTTCAGAAACAAGAAAGATGAAAGGGGTATAGTGATCAGAAACAAAGCTAGATTGGTAGCACAAGGATATACTCAAGAAGAAGGGGTAGATTATGAAGAAGTGTTTGCTCCAGTTGCAAGACTTGAAGTAATTAGGCTATTCTTGGCCTATGCTTCATTCATAGGCTTCACTGTCTATCAAATGGATGTTAAGAGTGCATTTTTATATGGTGAAATTGAAGAACCAGTATATGTGTCTCAACCTCCAGGCTTCATTGATGCAGATTATCCAGACAAGGTTTATAAGGTTACCAAGGCTCTTTATGGTCTACACCAAGCTCCAAGGGCATGGTATGAAATATTGGCTTGTTTTCTACTAGAAAGTGGCTTCCAAAGAGGCAGGATTGATCCAACTTTGTTCATCAAAAGAACAAAGAAAGACATCTTGCTAGTGCAGATTTATGTTGATGACATTATCTTTGGATCAACAAACCAAGACTTGTGTGTAGAATTTGAAAAACTTATGCATAGTAAGTTTGAAATGAGTTCCATGGGGGAACTTACTTTCTTTTTGGGTCTTCAAGTGAAACAATCCAAAGAAGGCATATTTATCAGCCAAGATAAGTATGTAGCAGAGATCCTAAGGAAATTTAAGTTTGCTGATTCTAAAGTTGCAAGTACACCAATGGATCCAGACAAAGGGGTACTCAAGGATGCTGAAGGAGAAGATATGGATTTGCACAATTATAGGTCAATGATTGGGTCTTTGATGTACCTTACATCATCAAGACCAGACATCATGTTCTCAGTATGTGTATGTGCAAGGTTTCAAGTTCATCCCAAAATCTCTCATCTCACAGCAGTCAAAAGAATCTTTAGATATCTTAAAGGTCAACCTAGGTTGGGTCTTTGGTATCCAAGGGAATCATCTTTTGAATTGGTGGCTTATTCGGATAGTGACTATGCTGGTGCAACTGTAGACAGAAAATCCACAACTGGTGGATGTCAATTTCTTGGTTGCAGACTCATCTCTTGGCAATGCAAGAAACAAACAATGGTGGCCAACTCTACAACTGAAGCAGAATATGTTGCTGCTGCAAGTTGTTGTGGACAAGTTCTTTGGATCCAAAATCAAATGCTTGAGTATGGGTACAATTTTCTTAACACCATTATTTATATTGACAATAGCAGTACTATATGTATCATTAAAAACCCAGTTCAACACTCAAAGACAAAACACATTGAAATCAGACACCATTTCATAAGGGATTGCAATGAGAAAAGGTTAATACAAGTTGTTAAAATTGATTCTGAAAAGAATTATGCAGACCTTCTCACCAAAGCTTTTGATTTAGGTAGATTCAAATATCTTGTAGGAGGTATTGGAATGATAAATCTTTGAAAAACATGTGTTTTTGTTCATAAAATTAACTGGTATTGACTTTTAAACATGGTACTGCTAGTTAGTCAAAAGGTCCTGTTAGTTCATAATTGGTCCTGCTAGTATAAAATTTGCTATGTTTTGTTTATATTGATGCTTAAATGTTTAAAATTCTATAGATCAAGTGCTTTGCACTTTGTTCTTTTGGTTTGCAACTAACACATTTCAGGTTGATAACAAAACAAGAGTTCTTCCAAACAAAAAGGGGCAACAGAAGTTATATTAATCTCAGGGGATATATCCATCTCAGGGGAGGATATGATAACCCAGAATGGAAGAAAAACCAATTTATGAATGTTAAGGACAAGAGCATACAAGATGATACAGAGTTGAAAAAGAGAATGTTAGATCACATATCTAGAAGGAATGAAGCATTTCTCAAGGAGAAAGTTCTATCTAGATCAAACTAAGAAAATTTTCAACTCAAAGGCATGCTATTAGATGATTTCACTTGTTGAACCAATCATCCAAGATACACAGCATCATTGTCTTTCTAATTTCCTCCATCCAAGGAAATTGCACCATCTTTAGGCCAATATGGCTTTTGGTATTCAGTTCACCAAGTTTTTACAAACTTAAGAGCTGGCTAGTCCATAAGCAAACGGCTTTTGGTAAAGACAACTCAAATCCGTTGATGGTTGATAGTTTTCCAAAAACTATATGGTTGTTAACTAACCATACTTAATTGTAAATAGTTAGCTAGTCCTTAAGCAAACGGATTTTGGTAAAGACAACTCAAATTCGTTGATAGCTGGTAGTTTGCTAAAAACTATAAGGGATTTTTACAAAACTTTCAAAGGTACTGCTAGTTCAAAATTGGTACTGCTAGAGTAAAATGGTACTGCTAGATAGCCATTGAGCCTGTCAGAAAAAGTTTTAGCCGTTGGGCCTGGTAGTTAAAATTAGCCGTTGGGGTAGTTATGTAAATTACTGATGATTATATTATATTATATTTCACATATAAAAGATCTTTTTAACCGCCTTTTCAATTACTTATTATAATCTTTCTTATTGTCGGTTAAAAGTAATTCTCTCATATCTTCTTTCATCAGTCCTTATCATAATTCACACACACCTTTCATCTTCTACCAGTACTACCAACAAATCCCACCAACATATTCAAAATTTTCATTATGGATTCTACAGTTGTTCTAAACTTTGTCCAACGTCACAATCAATTAGCATTTTTGGAGAAGTCAGAGGATAATGCCTCATTTCATCAAGTAGTGGACTTTTTAAATAACTCCTATATCAGGTTTGCTTTACTAGTCAATCCCACTATTTATGAATCTCAAATTTTACAATTTTGGCAAACTGCTAAAATTAAAACTTCTGAAAATGGGGAACAAAGAATTAAGGCCAAAGTGGATGGTAAACATTTGACTCTTACTGAGTCATCCATAAGAAGACATCTTCATTTGGATGATTCTGATGGTATTAGTCAGTTGCCAGATACTGAGATTTTTGAAAATTTGCAAAGAATGGGGTATCATGCTGAGTCTAACAAACTCACTTTTCTGAAAAAGCATCTTACTCCACAATGGAGATTTTTGATTCACACAATCCTTCATTGTTTGAGCCAGAAGAAAACCTCTTGGGAGCAATTTAGTGGAAACATGGCTTCTGCTCTCATCTGCTTGGCTACAAACAGAAAATACAATTTTTCAAAACATATTTTTGAAGGATTGATTAAAAATGTGAAAAGTGAAACAAAGTTTGTGATGTATCCAAGATTTATTGGATGCATCATTGAAAAATTAAAACATTTGTTACTTCCCACAGACTCAATTTATGAAACACCAAAACTTTCTCACAAAGTATTTTCAAACATGAGAATTGGTTTTAGAGGGGAAGATATACCACTATTTGATGAAATGTTACCACAACATCAAGAAGAACCAACACCATCAGCTGAATCACCATCATCTAGTTCTTCAACTGGTTACATCTCACCAACACATCAAACATCACCAATACCATCTCTAGTACCATCAGCATCACCACCAACATCATCACATCACGTATCACAACCCCAATCACCTCAGACAATGCAAGAACTAAAACAGAAGGTGAAGTTCTTAGAAGATGATCTTAAAAGTCAAAGTAAGAAATTTTCTGAGATCAACATCAAATTAGTCAAGAGGGTAAAGAAGTTGGAGGGTGAAGTGAAGAAGCTAAAGGGTAAAAGATCTGCAAAGGTTGTTTTATCTGGTTCTTCAAAATCAGATGCTGATAGGTTAGGTCACTCTTCCAAAAAGGGGAGGATGGATAGTTCTGAAGATGAGGAAGAGGCTCAATTTGAATTCCATGAAGGAAATCAAGCTTATGATGAAGAGCCTGCTGATACAGAGCAAGAGCCTGCTGAGCCAGAGCAAGAGCCTGCTAGGATAGAAAGGCTATTGGCTATGGGGTACAAAGGGTCTGCTGAGAAAGTGTACAAGAGAAAGAGGGGTTTAGAGCCTCAAGGTAAATTTTTTGTTCAAGGGAGAATTTTTGCTGCTGATGAGCAATCTTCTGCTCCATCACAAGAACCAACTCCAAAGGATAAGGGCAAAAGCATTATGATTGAAGATGAGCCTAAGTCCAAGAAGTTGAAAAGAACACAGCAAATTCAGATGGCTTTAGGTGAAGAAGAGGCCAAAAGGGTTCATGAAGAAGAACTAAAAGCTCTTGAAGCTTCAAGAATGCTTGCAGTAATGAAAGAGCAGAAAGATGCTGAAGATGCTGCTCAGACTCTTCTTGATACTCAAATTGCTCAAGAAACCTTTGATGCACAAATGCAATGGATTATTGCTAATGATCTGATTGTGAAAGGCCAAGCTTCAATGATAGTAAATGACAAGAATCTCAATTCTGATGAGAAGACAGCAGCACTTGAATCTTTTATCAACAAGAAGTATAAAGAAGCAGCTCTGGCTGACATTTTTAAAAAGATGAAAGAAAGTGAGAAAAGAGGTTTTAAGGTGGGCAAATCATGGAAAGATCAAGTGACTTTCATGAAGAGATTTCTAAAAGGTCAAGCAAATTGGACTGATTATCAACTGAAGAAGAAAGCTAATGATGAAATCTACTACTTGTATCTTCAAGCCTACAAAAGTCTTTACTACAAAGTTCCATCTGATGCAAAGCCCTCAATGAAGAAGAAGGATGCTCAGAAGAAAGAAGTAGCAAAATTGGATTCTCAGCAAGTAAGTAAGATGTTAATTACTTTGCCAACTATCATTCATGCTGATCCAATTAGCTGTAGACGCCCTATTATTGACTGGGAAGTAAATCATGATAGATTAGGAAAATCATGGAAAATAATAAGGGTTGGGGGTCAATCTGCTAGCTTTAAGAATTTTGAAAATCTAGTTAGAGCATCTGACAGAGCAGACTTGGAAGAATTGTGGAATCTAGTGTAGATTAGGCTAGACACAAATTCTAGTACTGATGCTAAGGAACAGGAATTATGGGTAGAATTCAATAGGATGTTTGATCCTGATCCCAAAGATGTTCATTGGAAATTTCCCTATTATGATCCTTCAACAACATGGGAATTTCTAAGCCTTAGCAGTATTCATCATCTTTACACATCAAGTGGGATTGAACTCTTCATGTTGGCTGAGAAAGAGTATCCACTTAGTTATGAAGTGCTTAAAACTATGATCTCTAAGAGATTAAGATGTGACAAAGATGATTAGAAATCAGAAATTGTTCAAAGTTTGCTGAGGAGCATATTTGAGCAATGTGAAAGAAAAAGGAAGAACAAAGAGTGAAGGTTTTTGGAAGAGTTCCCTCAAATCCTCAAGGTATGTGCTTTATTCATCAGAAACTTGTTTATTTTAATGGAAATAACAAGTTTAGGGGAGGATTGTTGGGAATAAAATGTTCAAGTCAAAGAGCCTGCCAAAGATGTCAAAGAGCCTGCTAGTTGATTTTGAAGAGTATGAAGATGTTCTACCAGTACCTTCTGGGTAGAAGGTACTGCTAGTTGATGAAGAGCCTGCCAAGCTATATGTCAAGTCGATTAGATATTTTGTAATAGATATTTAGTTGAATTATTAGTCTTTGTACATTGTTATACGTTATGTAGAAGTAGTTTTAGTCTTCTGTGGTGTACAGAAGAATATTACAGAGTTGTACATTGGTAGTTGTATTTAATTGTAGGCTAGAATAGTCAAAGTAAAGTATTATATTCAACCATTTGATCAACTTGTAATAAGGGTTCCTTATCGTATAAAAGGTTCCCTTAGTCACACTTCATGCATGCATCTTTTCCAACTATTAACCAAAACCAAACTATCTCTCAAGTAACTTAGTTACTCAACTCACAAATCCTTTTACAATCTTAGATTCAAGATTACTTTGTAATCCCGGTGATATTTAGATCATCCGTATTATTTCATCAATAATATTGAATCGTTTTGTGTTAACCAAAGTTGTGTTCCTTGTTCATTGCATACTCACGTTTACATAAACTCATCACCTTGTGTTCTTTTAAGTGTGTTGTAGTAGATTCCGCATGCTAAACACATTCATACATAAATATCTCTCAAACACATTACTAAGATTCATATCCCAAGTGTTTGAACATCATTAAACCTTTCCACATAAAGCGACGTATCATGTCCAAATTTTGATAAAACCTTTTATAACTTAATCGTTATAAGTATTTAATATCCAAAAACCTTTGTAACTTATACATTTTCTTTCTAAATCATGACGTTTTATCAACTATTTGGGAAATGGGTAAAACACCAAAACAACCTATTGATGTTTTCTTCTCGTTTTCTTATTTCATTCTTTCTTTCTTATTCTTATTTCTTCTCTATATCTTTATTCTTTTCTACGTATCCGTTTGTGTTTGCCGACTTTTATTATTTTAACTTCTCATATTCACACGAGTCTTAAACATTTATTTCTTTCAAACGCCATTGAAACTAAACCATTTCATTTCAAATACGAGAATTACTTTATAAATCGCTTTGAGGTTTATTGCTGAGACATACTATTCACTTATTAGGCTGGGCTGAAGTTCACGTGCCGTGCTCTACCATCTGATCTTATTGTGATATCTTGTTTCTCTACTACTAAGGTATGATTCATAGCCCCACTTTACTTTTAAATTGTTTATAAACTCATGGGGAAGATACATGCTACTTACTTTTCATGAACACAATTGTTTAAATGTATGCTTTTTCCTGAATAAGATGATATTGCTAAGTACCGAACTTGCCGAAAGCAAGTCCCTCAATCATGAACCATTAATCACTTGCGAGTGAGCGCGAATATAGGGATATAGGCCTATAGGATTTTACCATCACACCATGTTGACTAGGTCCGGTCGCATGTGTTGTACTATATTTGAATTATCAAGGTATCTGGCAAAGTACCTTCTTGAGGGCAACTATTGTACTATAAATTCCGCGGTTACTGTCGACTTACGCCAATGTTATTTCGTGCCAGTTAACTTTTTGTATGTCATGAGCTTAGCAACTGTTTGACACTTACCTGATATATGTATTTGTTACTTATATCTTCCAGACATGAAAATCTTGTGTTCAACTATTTACTATAAACCTATGAATTTCACTCAACCTTTGTGTTGACTTTTTAGCATTTTTATTTCAGGTAATTGATGCATACTATAGTGGCACTGGGAGTGGCATGAAGATTATCGATGGCTTTCAGGTTTTACTATCTATCTACTTTTTACTATCTTTCTACTACTTTTTATCATTCGAAAAACCCTTTTGAATTGTGTCTTTTATTCCACTGCGTATGATGTTTGAGAATCTTCTGAACTCCAATGATTATTTATAATTTGAATGATATATTTTTATTAAAACGGCTTGTTATGAGGTCGTTTTCTATGATTATGACTGTCTTACCCAAAAGTAATACCTCAAACTATGTTCCACTGCCATATTCCGAGTTAGGGTTGTTACAGAATGGTATCAGAGCCACGGTTTATAGAGAACGAGGTCATACTCGACTATAAACATTATCATCTTTCTTTGTGTCAAAACGTTTTCCTAATCGATAGCCATCAGCCCTCCGTGCCACTTCGCTCTTTTATCGTTTATTTATGCATTCTCTCATACTATTATATACTTAAACTTTCCGCTGCAATCTTACTTCATATAAAACTATTTTTATAAAAATTTGGATAGAATTTTTATATTTTTCCTATACTCCATGTAGAGTATCATGTCTGCACTAGTCCCATCCGGTCAGTTATCAGTTGCACCCCTTGATCCCGTATTTGCACCACCTAGTCCAAAGGAGGATCCATACCCTATTGACGCACCTCACTCTGAGGATGATGATGAGATGGAGGATGATGATGATGATGTTGATGATGATGAGGAGGAGCCCTTGGAGGAGGAGCAGGAGGCTCTCCCTATGCCACATTCGCCCACAGTGTCGGATATTACATATGAGTCTAATACGTCGGATGCATTGGGACATGCACTTGCTACCGAGGTGAGATCTGAGCCACTTTAGGACCGTAAATATGTATGATTTATGTGGTTCGGGAGGTCTAGGTTGATCAAATTATGTGAAATCCATGTTAGTTTCTAGAGAGAGGGTGAAGAAAAGGGTTTTATTAATAAGAATGAAAGTTACACAATTTCCCACACCCCTCATGGAGAGCCACAGGGGGTATTTATAGACTCAATACAACTTATGTTTGCCTAACGTACAATAGTAGTCCCTGCAGGTACTACCTACTACGAATCTAGTCCAATTCACGTGTAAGACGTTATCTTTATTAAAAAGCGATGCTAACAATCTCCCTCCAAGATATCGTCACACGTGAATGGTTACAATGAGACCTATAAACAAAGTAAATTACAATAATAATAAACTATATTGACGTTGTTGAAGCGCTGAGTCTCTGTAGTCTAGATACCGAGGCAGAATTGAAGTTCTCTCTTTAGACGATCTCGGCATTTGATCTTTGGCGCTGATGGCACTGATCCTTTTAGCTCTGAACTTCAACTGTAATAGTCTAGTTAGGTTATCACTCCTCCTAACTAGTGAGCCTTTTTCTTTTATCTGCTCCCTCCTGAATCGACAACTCTCTTTCATAAGATCTTTTTAGTCATCAAACACGCAGCGGTGAAAGTAGACACTAAAGTGTAGCACCATGGTTGTCGTTCGGGGAGCATCATAACAACATACCTCACAAAGTATTGCATCCAAGTTGGTAATAAGCCTCGATGTACACAGTATTGGTACCTCTTCGGTTCTTGTTTAAGCACAGTTCCCCCAATCAATCTAATCACAAAAGACGAAACACTACTTTTTCCTTCATGTACTTCTCCCTCCTGATGGTTGCGAGTTATCGGAAGCATCATACTGTTGTGTACATGCCGTAGAATTACCTTTTACTTGACGCAGTATTAAAGCCATAACAGCCCGTTTAAGCATAATTCCGTGAGAATATCTCAAAAAAATACTCTCAATACACTTCTCTCAAACCAACCTGTAATCAAACCTCCTTTTAATTCACCGGCTAATAGTAATGACCACAAATGGAGACAACCCGATATCACCAACTTGAAAAAGAAGTAAACACCCCAACTTGTTACTTAATGCTTGTACGAAAGATAAAATGTGACTTAGACCTATACTGAGCACTACAACGCAACTCCTTAAAGTATGAGGTGCACATCGGATAAATGCCCAAACAAGTTATCTTTAGACCTACTACATATCTCAAAGATAAATAAGTAAACCCGTGAAATGATACTTCAAATTCAAATCAATAATACCGTACAAACACTCTACAGTCATTTTGTTAAATTGACAACAAATCTAGCCGTGAAATATGTATCCCCGTGAAATTTTTAAACCTAAATACCACTCATTTTTCTAATGTTATTCTTTAAATAAACAAATGTGTATTTAAAATGAATACGTTTACTTAGTTCAACCCAATCAAAAATTGCATACTAGTCCAATAATCAGAGAAATCAATCAGCAGTCCAAAATGAAATAGACGGTTCACAAGCACAGCACAAAAGATAACCCGATTCAGTATATACTATCCGAACCAATCCATAACACACACTATGATATAACATGGTACCCTAATCACACTTAACATTTGACCTAAACCTAATCTCTTATTATCCACCCCCATCTCTCCCTTTTGCAGTCATCACAAACACTCCTAATCTCTCCCATCAAAGTAAGCAAATCTGTCATGTCCCTTATCCCATCATCATCAAAAACCGATCAAAAACACATAAACCCTTTTCTTTTTTTTTGGTTTTGCACGGATGAAGAATACAAGAAGTTGTTGCTTCCAGGTCTATGTATGGGTCTCGGGTAAGGTTATATGATTCTTGTTTTTTTTTTTTTCGTTTTGTACATCAAAACAAAGGAGGAATATGAACACTATTGTTCTTGTTCTCTTCGAAAGATGTTTCGTATATTAACAAAAAGCTTGTCTTCTTAACAGATCTGTTTTGAATAAGTGAACAAAAGAATGGAATGAAACACTTAGTTTTGTTCCATCTTTGAAAGGTTCGGATATTAATTGAAGTTATGCTTCGATAAGGATCCGTGATGATAATTGATCAACTCAAAAAATCTTTTAAAAGATTGGATAAAAAGTTGAACCAAATATGACATTCATTTTTCTTTTGTTGCCTTCGTTTATTTATGTTACTGACAATGCACAAATTGTGCATGTTTTTAGTAGCGTTATTCGTGCTTTTGTATATGTTATTTGGTTATATTTATATGCTTTTGTTACTTAATCGTACCAAAGTATGTTTACAAAGTATATGTAACCAAAAACAGGAAAAAGGAAGAAAAGTGAAAGAATGAGGAAGAAGGAAATATTTATGATCGTACAAAGATTCCCATGTCCAGAACCACACTCCAAAAAGGCATTTCAGAGAATAAAGGTGCAAGTATTCAAGTTGAAAAGTTTCAAGACAAAGAAAGAATCAAGTTTGGATGGAGAACCAAGTGCTATGATAAAGAAATAACCCAAAAGCCAAAAGTCCAAAAATGAGTCTACAGCAGCACTCCATCCGATCGAATGCAACCTGCAACCGATTCAGATGGAGGCCACATTTGAAGACCAACCGATCGGTTGGAGCCAATACCGATCGGTTGGATGTTGTCTGTTTTCCCAAACTTCATCAATAAGTCTTGTATCTTCATACCATCGATTCTAGGCACTTCCCAGGAGTCTTCTAGGCTATTCTACTTTACTTGGAGGCCAAAATGAAGCATTAAAGACCCTAGGCCTTAAGAGTAGTATAAATAGAGCCATTTGTGCTACACAATTTATATGCAATCAATCCCATTCTCATCAATTAACTAACCACTCTCAAAATACTCTCTCAAAAGTCCTAAATTCGTCCTTAGAAGTCTAGGAAGCTTTAGAGGTTCAAGAAGTCAACATTTGGAAGTCAAAACCTCAAGAAGTCAACACTAATACTTTGGGTATCATTACCTTATCATTTGTAATCTCATTTCAATCATTGTAAGACTTTTAATCATGATTTCTAATGTTCAAAATTCTGAGGTTATGTTCATGTTTGCTATGAGTGGCTAGTGCCTTTGTGCACTTGCTTAGATGATGTTTATGACTTAATGATTTGCGTATGATTGTGATAACATGTTTTAATTCAATTTCAAGTTAATTCTAATATCCAATTGTGGTTAAGTTTCATAGTGACATTTGTTAATCAAGTTTGACTAGTTGTTAATAACGCTAAGGGTCGAAAGATTTATTGTTATCCAACTAGTTATAATCATTTGTCTAAGAATGATTGTAATCACCCATTATTCTTGGTTTAACAAAGAGACTTAATTGTGGTTGTAATAAGAATGCTTTTGTCTATCAAATTGGATTGATTGAAAACAACTTTAAGGGTTTAAAGATTAGTTGTTTGCAATCAATTGTGACCTTTTGTCTATGATCGGTTATCTTTTGTATTGACCATTTCCTATGCGTATTTGATAAAAAAAATATACTATTTTTGTGTTTAAGTTTGTTAATTCAAACTATGAACCTCGAATTGATCTTGAATTGATTGGTTAAACTTAATGCTTGTTTTTATGAACTAAAATCTTGACGAAGGTTTAACTTGTAAGAACAATAGATTAGTTCACCAAACTAATTATCATAACCAACAAGTTATCAAAAGTTATCACAATCATGCTTATCAAGAGTAGTAAACTAGTCTAAGCAAGTGTAGTTTTAATCATTTGAAGTATTATATTTTCATCATTGCTTGTTTAAGAGATTTACTTTTAGTAGCTTACAATATGATTCACACACAAATCCCTGCGAACGATCCCGACTTACCTTCACAATCTTGCTATAACGGACGAGTTCACTTGCTCATATGTGTTATTTCTAGATTCGGTAATTCGACCTTTATAAATTTAAAACTTGTATACGAACGCGACACATCAAGTTTTTGGCGCCGCTGCCGGGGATTTTGATTGTGTTTCTGTAAGTTTTAGAAGTCCATTCCTTTTCGAGTTCATTTTCGAAAAAAAAAATCTGAGACTCCCAACCGATCGGGATCTCATCCAACCGATCGGTTCCCAAAATAAAAAAATTTTCGAGCTAACCATCCGATCGGAAGTCCTTGTATCCGATCGGTTTTCCACCAAACCATGTTTTACCGAGACTCCCATCCGATCGGTTTGCCATCCATCCGATCGGATCACCTAATCTAATTTTCCAAACTATTTTCATTCTTCACTCGTGTCTTTAGACATTGCCTCGATTCTTTTGGGAATTGTATGAACACTCGTTCAACTGGAGTAGAACCAATTTCACCTCTTTCCGATCCCGAAAGTTTAATTCGAACAAGAAGAAGAAGAAGAACACCCTTTGTTCCATTAGCCAACCGTGTACCAAGAATACAAAACCCACCGTTTGAGAACCTTTTCGAAGCCAAAGTCGTTTATAACCTATTCATTGATCAACATTTTCCCATGGCTGACGATCAACCTATGTAGGCCGCCAATCGAGCCGTAGCACCTACTCCTGGATCTACTATCATTCTTGTTAACCTTGGTAACAATTTCACCGTAAAAGGTCACCATCTTTCTATGATCAAAGACCGTTAATTTCATGGCCGTTCGAGGGCCGATCCTCACAAACACATTGCCAAATTCATCAAAATTTGTGGCATGTTCCGATATGGCGACACCGATGTCAACGCCATTAAACTCAAACTTTTTCCATCATCACTTGCCGGAGATGCAAAAGTGTGGTACAACGAATTAACCCCAGGAATCATCAATACTTGGGAGGAGATGAGGCAAGCTTTTGTAAGCCGATTCTTTCCACCTGCCATGTTTGACCGACTCATGGGAGAAATCTGTGCATTCACACAAAATCCTAATGAATCATTCATTGAAGCTTGGCTTCGTATGAAAGATTTGCTTCGTAGTTGTCATGGAAATGGTTTAGGACGAGGAACCATTATCCAAATCTTCTACCATGGACTTGATGAAACATCTCAAGGAATCCTTGATGCTGGAGGAATTTTTCTCTACAAGACCCCTAATCAGGCATATCAATTGCTTGAAGATCGAGTCCTTCTCAAACTCGATTGGTCAAAAGATTCCAAAACCAAACCCTTACGAAAAACCGTTGCTTTTGCCGAAAGCTCCGATACCTCTAAACTCATGGAGAAAATGGAAGCCTTAGTTTCCAAAATCGACTCGCAATACAAAGATCTTAAAGGAGAAATGAAAGAAATGTGAGACGATTGTAACAACTGTGGAGGTAATCACCCATCATCAAAATGTGACGATCAACCAATGGATAGACCCAAAGAAGGAGAAGCTAATTATGTCCAAAGAGGATACCGTGGAGGCGGTTATCGTGGAAATTATTACGGAAGAAATTCTATAAATTGGCAAGATCGCCAACAAAGGGATAACAACCGTGATTCTCAACCACGAGTAGACAATCAAACTCCACAGACCTCTGATAAAAAATCGGAAGAGTCCGAATTTGAAAAAATGATGAGAGAATTCGTGACTGCTCAAAAATCAACCAATGAGTTCGTCAAGAACCAATTTTTCAATCTCAAAACCAAAGTTGAGCAAGGTCAGAAAAATCATCAAGCATCTATTCAAGATCTTAAAAACAAGTTCGGTAGACTTTCTGATCAAATTTCTTCCCGACCATCTGGTTCGTTACCAAGTAATACCCAATCCAACCCCAAACCAACATCATCTGGATCAAACGATAAAACTTATCGTCCACCACAGACTAGAAATGAGCATATCAATGCGATATTCACAAGAAGTGGTCTCTCTTATGATCCACCACCCAATCCGAATAATACCACGATCATCCATGATGAAAGTGAGGATGAAGCTGTAGAAGCTGAGAAGGAAAATACTCCAAATATACCCACCAAAGAAAAACCCATCCCACCAGTCAAGGCGTACACACCAAAGATTCCATATCTTTAACGCCTTAAGAAAGAAAAGATGGAAGAGTGTTATAAGAAGTTTGTTGAAATGATCAAAGAGGTTAGACTCAATGTACCCCTCGTTGATGTTCTAGCTGGAATGCCCAATTATGGGAAATTTTTAAAGGAACTTCTGAATAACAAGAACAAGTTGGAACAAATATCCACAACCTTTCTCTATGAAGAATGCTCAGCCATTGTTCAGAACAAAATTCCACCAAAACTCGAAGATCCTGAAAGTTTTCTTATTCCATGCACATTAGGAAACAACATCACATGCGATGCTTTAGCCGATCTTGGTGCAAGTATCAATTTGATGCCCTATTCGTTGTATTTTAAACTTTCAATCAATACTTTGAAACCTACAAGGATGAGTATTCGATTAGCCAATCATTCTTACCAATATCCTATTGGAATTGTTGAGAATATGCTTGTCCAAGTTGGTAAATTTGTATTTCCCGTGGATTTTGTGATCTTAGAAATTGAGGAAGATAGTAGAGTACCACTTATTTTAGGAAGACCTTTCCTAAACACCGCTGATGTTATCATCAAAGTAAAAGGTAAATAACTCAATCTTGGACTCGGAGAAGATATAATTACCTTTTAATCGATAAAGCAATGCAATATCCATATTCCAGTGATGACACTTGTTTTAACATTGACGTAATCGATGAAGTCACTGATGAAGAAGTGGATGCATTACTTGACGATTCTGATCCATTCATGAATACTTCAGAGAAAATTAGTGAAACAGACTTTGATAAAGAATTCGCTGATTTTATGGAAGTAAAATTCGAGGAGGATATAGAAGAAGTTGAAGAAGGAGAAATAGTACAAGAGAATTTTGAAGAAATCACCTTTAATGATCAATTGAGGATCAAAACCTCTCTTCAAGAACCACCAACTGATCTTGAGCTGAAACCACTCCCCGATCATCTTGAATATGCTTACTTGGAGGATAATTCATTTTTTCCAGTAGTCATATCTTCGTTGCTCAATGATAAGGAAAAAGAATGTCTCATCTCCGTTCTCAAGAGGCATACAAGAGCTTTTGCGTGGAAAACCTCTGATATTCCAGGAATTAGCCCTGATTTCTGTAAACACAAAATCAATTTCGAAGAAGGTGTTAAACCCGTTGTGGAAAGTCAACGTCGACTCAATCCCAACATGAAAGAAGTTGTTAAGAAAGAAATTATCAAACTTCTTGATGCCGGTATCATTTACCCCATCGAGGATAGTCCTTGGGTGAGTCCAGTTCACTATGTTACGAAAAAAGGAGGAACGAACGTGGTGGCTAACGAACGGAATAAATTAGTTCCTACTAGAACTGTCACTGGATGGCCAGTATGTATTGATTACAGAAAATTAAACAAAGCCACCAGAAAAGATCATTTTCCTTTACCTTTCATGGATCAAATGCTTGAGAGATTAGCAGGGAACAAGTAATTTTGTTTCCTTGATGGTTTTTCAAGATATTTCCAAATTCCAATTGATCCTGCCGATCAAGAAAAGAATACATTCACATATCCCTTTGGAACCTACGCTTACAGGCGTATGCCTTTCGGTCTTTGTAATGCACCTGCGACTTTTCAAAGGTGTATGATTGCTATATTCCAAGACATGCTTGAGACATCTATGGAAGTTTTCATGGATGACTTTTCAATTTTTGGAAGCTCATTTGAAGCTTGTCTTTCTAATCTTGATAAAATGCTCGAAAGATGCGAAGCTGCACATCTTGTTCTCCACTGGGAAAAATGTCATTTCATGGTGACTGAAGGAATTGTGCTAGGACACAAAATTTTCAGTGCCGGAATGGAGGTTGATAAAGTGAAAATCGATGTTATCACCAAAATTACCACCTCCAACAAACGTTAAAGTCATGAGAAGTTTTCTAGGACATGCCGGTTTCTACCGTCGTTTTATTAAGGATTTTTCCAAAATATCTCGTCCAATGACAAAACTTCTTGAAAAATATTTTGTTTTTGACTTCAATGCATATTGCATGAAGGCATTCAAAACATTAAAAACCCAACTGACTAGTGAGCCTATTATGGTTTCACCTAATTGGTCACTACCATTTGAGCTCATGTGTGATGCAAGCGATTTTGCTGTTGGAGCTGTATTAGGACAACGTGAAGGAAAACATTTCCGTCCTATATACTTTGCTAGCAAAACACTCAACAATGCCCAACAAAATTACACGGTTACGGAAAAGGAATTGTTAGCCATTGTTTTTGCTTTCGACAAATTCAGATCTTATCATGTGCTTTCAAAAACAATTGTGTTTACTGATCATTCAGCGCTCAAATATCTATTTACCAAACAAGATGCAAAGCCGCGTCTTATCTGATGGATTTTGCTACTCCAAGAATTCGACATCGAAATCAAAGATAAGAAAGGAGCAGAAAATCTAGCAGCTAATCATTTATCTCGTCTTGAGAATCCAAATTATGAAGAGTTAAAAGAAGATGAGATTGACGATTATTTCCCTGATGAAAATCTCATGACTATTGATACAGTTGATGAAAACAAAATTCCGTGGTTTGCAGATTATGCAAATTATCTCGTTGGAGGAATTCTCAGAAAAGGATTAACTCATGCCCAACGAAGTAAATTCTTTTCAGAACTAAAACACTATTATTGGGAAGAACCCTATCTTTTCAAGATATGTCCCGATGGGATGATCAGAAGATGCATTTCTGGTTCCGAAACAAGAAGAATTCTTGATGAATGCCATCATGGCCCGACTGGGGGACACTATGGTCCTTCCACCATAGTTAAAAAAGTTTTTGACGCTTGATTCTATTGGCCGACAATTTTCAAAGAAGCTCATACTCTTGTTCAAAACTGCGATGCTTGCCAAAAATCCGATAGTCTTTATCGTAGAGATGAAATGCCTCAAAAGAGCATTTAAGTCTGCGAAATATTCGATATTTGGGGAATCAATTTTATGGGACCATTTCCTAAATCACACAAATACGAATACATTATCGTTGCTATTGATTATGTTTCAAAATGGGCTAAAGCCGAAGCTCTACCCACAAATGATGCACGAGTTGTTGCTAATTTTCTCAAAAAGCTTTTCGCTCGTTATGGAATTCCTAAAGCTTTAATAAGTGATAGAGGAACCCCTTTCTGTAACAGACAAATGGAGAAAATTATTAAACAATATGGAGTTCATCATCGTTTTGCTACCGCTTATCGTCCACAGATCAGTGGTCAAGTCGAAAACACCAACAAAGCCTTAAAGAGGATACTTGAAAAAACGGTTAAAGATAATCCCGCCGTTTGGTCGAGAAAACTCGATGATGCTCTGTGGGCATTTCATACGGCTTATAAAACTCCAATTGGTACAACACCATACAGACTTTGTTATGGGAAAACATGTCATTTGCCATTCGAAATCGAACATCGAGCCTACTGGGCACTCAGAAACTGTAACCCTGATCTCAAAATAGCTGGAGAGAAGAGATTTTTTCAATTGCATGAACTCGATGAACTAAGACTCCAAGCTTACGAGAACTCAAGGCTTTACAAAGCCAGAACCAAAGCTTATCATGACAGAAAGCTTAGAATTCAGAAAGAATTCAAAGCTGGAGACAAAGTTCTGCTTTTCAATATGAAATACAAGTTCAAAGCTCCTAAGCTAAAACCGAAATGGTTCGGACCATATATAGTGAAACATGGATTTCCATCTGGATATGTTGAATTATATGACAAACAAGGTGGAAGTTTCATTTTCAATGGTCACCGAATTAAATAGTACTATGATAAGGAGCAAATGAACAAGATTTCTATCAAAGAAATTTCGCCTGAATCAGAATATGAATCTATCGCATTTCTAACACCTTTTTCAACAGACTACAAGGAAAATGCTGAATTTATCTATGATGTTCTTCCTCAAGCTTGGGAAAGAGTGATGTTGGAAGACATAGATGAAACTGGAGAAGAAATAGTGATAGGAAACGTGGTGTATGCTCCAAAATTTTCAAAGAAGGGACCAAAAATTGCACCAACGTAGACTAAAGGAAGTTTGAGTCAGACTGATGACTCGTTAATAAAACAAGCGCTTCTCGGGAGGCAACCCGTGTATTTGTCATTTTTACTTCTTAATTTATTTTTCAAAGTGATTACATCCCAGAGTATCTCTAATCCCTTAGTTGAGCTTAAGTGTGGGGGTGTACCACTGACTTTTGAATAAAACGTAGAAATATTTCATGTGTTTTTTTGTTTGTTTTAAGATTACTGCAGGTAATGAATACAAAGCTTGGACGCTTGGGTCAAAGAATCATAAGAAGCACGGAAAATATGGTTTACTCTCTTATTTCCCTATTTTCATTCCTTGAAGTTCGTTTATCACATTGAGGATAATGCTTAACTTAAGTGTGGGGGGTGGGGGGGGGGGGTTGAATAGGAAAATAAGGATAGATTGTAAATTTTGAGCTAAATTTTAAATTTTGTTAGCCCTTGTGATCTAGTTATTTGTCATCTTTAGGATAATATATTAGAATAACTGGATCTATCCACTGGTAAAACCTGTAATTTTTGAAAAATTGAGATGTGTCCCGATTAATATTGCAATCCATTCTGGGATCGATAACATTAGCTAGCACATATTATAGCCCTTCCACCTAAATTGTGAGGAATTAAGTTGTTCTGTATTTAGTATACATCTTTTATGCTTTGATTCTTTTGCTATGAGTGTGCCAGTGATTTTATTTATTCTAGAACTTGTGCTTGTAAATCATTACGAGACCGTTGTGAGATTACATTTTGTGTGTGATGTAAGTGTATATGCGTGATAAGAGGCAACCTTAGGATTTTAACCCAAATAGCCTTCCGTATTGATATTTAGCTAGTTATACTGACTAGTTAACCACCAATATAAACCCTATTGTTAGCGTTTATCTTTAACGCTAGATACCCCTAGTTACACCTTCTGAGCCAATCTTTTCTTTTGATAAAATCTAGAAAAATACAAAAAGATTTTACACTTTTTAGCCTAGCCTTACCCTTAGTCAAGTCTTGGTTGGTTGCTAGCTATTTGGCAAGATGGATGTTATGTGGGAAATCATGAAAATTCGTAGAAAGTTGCAAACTCCAAGTTAGCAAAGTAAAGTGAAAGAAAATTCATTGCAACTATAAGATGACAAGTAAAAGTTTATGTTCAAAAAAAAAAAAAAAAAAAAAAAAAAAAAAAAAAAAAAGGAGAAAATAAAAAAAGTCATCGCAACTATAAGGTGAGAAGAATAGCCAATGAGCTAGTGAATAATGTATGGATCAATAAAGTATGGAGTTTCTCAAGATTGCATGATATTGGTTCGTAATAGCTAGCAACATTTGGTTAGTAGACTTTGACTATTTTATATATTCTTTATCATCAACCTTTCTAAACATATCTCATGTCCCATCCTTATCTTTTGACTTTGTGGAATTATCAAGTGTATTGACATGTAGTGACCATCCGATTTCTTGAGGAATTAGATAGCGCGCCAGCGATCTAGTGTGTATTTTGGTGACCATCCGTTATGTGAATAGCACGCCAGCGATCCAAGATATGCTCTAGTGACCATCTGTTATTTGGTATTGCAAGAATTTGTGCCAGCGATCTATTATGTTTTGCATAAGATATTTTCACATAAGTCTGATACAACCCTTGAAGCCTTAAACCTGAATAAAATACCTCTTTGATATGTATACTTGGTGCTCATGCCATATCGGTGTAGTTTTGTTTCTTATACAAGCCTATGGTAATATTTAAATCATGACTGAGCAAATGAGTGTGATTTCTCTTGTATACTCCACCAACCATACAAATGAGTGTTTTGAGTGAATTATATTTCATTTCCTTTTCATGAGGTGATTAGTAATGTTTATCAAGCAAGAAAATCATTTGGGTATTATCAAACATCTCGATGCTTCAACCATAAAAGCTTAAAATGATGAATCTAACTTGTACTTGTACTTGATAGGTTTGCATCACATTTTTCTAATCATACTTGTATACCATGTGGAAAATTGTTAATACTTCTAGATTTGCTTGAGGGCAAGCAAAGTTTAAGTGTGGGGAAATTTGATAACGCTCAAATTGTGCATGTTTTTAGTAGCGTTATTCGTGCTTTTGTATATGTTATTTGGTTATATTTATATTGGAACACCCCCAAATACATGATTTTGCAGCGGAATGGAATACCTGGGGCGCTACTGCCATAGCATCACAGTTACAGTTATATTGAATGACCTAAAGTGTCATTCAAAAAGTACATCGTTTGATTAAATAAAAACGTTCAGAGTTTACAAAAGATAGGTCCCAAAAGATTTTCAAAGTTTGCGGAAATAAGTATGTTACAACCAAACGATAATTTAAGTGCATAAAAATCCAAAATGAGACGCGTCATCTCCGTGACTCCGTGATATGATTCCATGCATGCCATGATATGCTTACTTTAATTACCTGAAAATACATTGCCAAAATGGTCAACAAAAATGTTGGTGAGAATCATAGGTTTATGTAAATGTTCTGTACGGCTACCACAAGTATAAGGTTATGTATGACAATGTCGCCATATAAAAATGATACAATTGCTATAAGCTCATGACCCCGAAGCTAGACTGATTATGATGTTCGCCCCAACAGAGTGTTTTTCAAACAACTCTAATTATGATATTAAATGAAATGCATCCGTTTGACCGGTTGGATCTACCAACCCGGATGGAGGAGTTACCCTCAATAGATCTATTCACTCACTCTTGCTTACTACGTAATTAACGGTTCATGATAAAGGAATGGGGACCTTATCATGGCAATGAGGTAACTTAAGCAATGTAAATGAATTTGACATACTTGGGCTCGTAATAAAATGATGTGCAATGTATTCTCCCCCGAGAGTTTAGAAATGAAATAATTAATTGAAAACGGGGCTATGAAAACTCACCTCAGAGTAAATGATGTTAGGGATATAATGAAATCGCTGGATAAGCCGGGAGAATCTCTACGAGCAACCTAGAAATATGATGTCGTGTCTTAGGTTCTAAAACAACGAAGTGAATATTTAAACATGCCATATATAGTTTATATATCTCGTACTACTGTCCAGGCCATCATAATCCAGAGGTCATGCAGTAAACGTTCGAGGAGCTAGGACACTTTAATTCGTAAGTCCAGCAACTCGTCGATACGTTCACCCAAATGAAACCCCTCACATGAAGCTCCCTACTAACATAGTATTTATATGTGAAACATATATTTTGCTTACTTGATTATATGACATATTAAGAGTTTATAAATACAATAAATAAACTAACAAAGTTTATAAGTATTTAAATAATTTTGAGTCTTATAATTACTTACCTTGATTTAGAATGCTTGAGTATTATAGAAAAAGGGAATATAAGCGGAGCTTCGACGTGAAATTTGTAATCTTCGTAAACATGAGGCTACTTGAAGATTATAACATCGCCTTCTTGAAAACCCGAAGCTACTTGAAGATAATAACAAAGTCTTTTTAGAGACATTGAAGTTATTTGAAGATTATAACGACTCTTTCTTGAAAACTCGGAGAAAATAAGATCAAATGCTAACTTTTCTCAAGAACACATGAACTTTCTTACAAAATATAAGAGAAGTTCCTTTGGTTTTAGGTCTTTGAAGTTATAAGAAGGTGTGGTGCAAGGATTTATGAAATTTTTAGCTTGGTATTTATAGGAAATATTTAGGAGTTAACTATATATTAGGTTAATATTTAACCATGGTTAAGTTTACACTTGTAAACATCCCAGAGATCAATGGTCAAGATCAAGACACATGCCCTTGGTTCCTTCCTTTATAAGCTTCATGAGGCTTTCATGAGAAGCTTGATAAGTTTCTTGCATTATCTTGCTTTTACGGAGTCAGTTTTGTCCCGGTAATTGCTAACTGTAAGTTGTTAAGTCACGAAACGTAAAACCGGGTATCGTAAAAATATGAAACTTGTATAAATGATTAAACTTTTCAATATACTCATTATTATCTTAAAAAATGAGTGATAAGTTAAATGGGTTGCGAAAACGCTGATAACGCTGGAAACGTAGGTTTAAAACGTGTTAAACGTAAAACGTATGAAAGTTGCGTAAAACCGAGAAAAGTAAAGTGTAACTTTTCTAATATGACGATAATGAATTAAAATGGCCTATAATGTCTAGACTGGGCTCAGTCTAGTGTCGGTTGGTGTTAAATGTCCTTTAGACATAAAACCGTAAGTGTTAAAAATCAAGGAATGATTTATAAAATCAAGGAATGATTTTTGGTCAAAGGAGGAGGGAAAAATATGTTGACTTTTCCAATAATATAAAAGCTTCTAAATGCCTAAGAAAATATGGTGCAGGTATAGGCTAAGGTTGCGGATAAGTAAAAGTGCTTAAAACGCAAGTTTAGTTCTTTAAGACACAGGGTTTATTTGGTAACATTTTAACTTAATTATCAAAAATTCCCTAATTGATTGTGAGTGTACTAAAAATTAATCTGGTGGGAGGAAAATTGTCGCAGTTGGTTTTCGTTATGCGCAGGATGTTAAAATGGCGTTTAAACCAAAACGTATAGTTTCTTAATAACTTTTGCGAAAATGACCCGATGAGCGTCAAACTTTCACTTTATCATGGAAATAATTTAACTCACGAGAATGTGAAATAAAAATTTCGGGAGTGAATAGTGAAAGAGAATAGTAAAAATAAATAGTAAGAATTCGGAAATAGAAATTAACCTGAAATGCGAATTGTTACAGTCTCCACCCCTTAAGGAAATCCCATCCCGGGATTTAATTCATGTTAGATGTTAGAGCGGTTTCGATGAAGAGGTGTGGTTACTTGCGGCGAATGGTTTCTAAGGTAGATAGTGACATAGTTTGATTCGTCGTGTAGGTTGAGTATCATTTTAATTTTTCAGAATATTCGTGAAAAGTTGTCTGTAATAAGATTTATAAATAACTGCTCCCATCATAACATGATTCCTCCTGAATTATACATAGGTAATTAGGCTATGTATAATTGAGGACTAATAATGTGATGCTTGGTTTAGTCGAAGTGGCATTATGTTTTTCAAAAGTTTTAGATGGTATGTTGTTGCGAAATAATTGAAAACTGGGCAATTGTAATAGGAAATGAAATAAACGAAGGTTGTGATTATTGTGGAGATGATAAAAGGTAGAGATTACATTAGATAGAAAGGTACATGATACAACGAGGTTACAAGAAAGTACTTAAGATAGACTGCTTAAAGAAATACAACCCTAGAGGGCTCCGTCTGATGATGAAGATGAGGATGATGATGATGGTGTATGGAATGCAACCCTCTTTCGCGCTGTCATGCGGCATCTGAGAGGATAATATGGAGTAAACATTCTGGGACGACCAATAGTGTTAGGGGTAAGTGATGGTGGTGGTAGTGCCCGACGAAAAGGTATCGGCTATCCTGGCCAAATGATAGGGATAGCTCTAGCCTGATGGGATGGGTATCTGAAGACATCTCTGTGACGATCGAAGTGAAATGAAAGTAAATAACCCGCATAATGTATGTTTGAAACCGCATGTATAGTGAATATGCACTTATGATAAAATGATGAGATGCTATGATGATGTAGTTATAGTCTAGGGTCCATGATACAACCTAGTTCGCTATAACCTTAGCTCTGATGCCAATCTGTAACACCCCCAAATACATGATTATGCAGCGGAATGGAATACCTAGGGCGCTACTGCCATAGCATCACAGTTACACTTATATTGAATGACCTAAAGTGTCATTTAAAAAGTACATCATTTGATTAAATAAAAATGTTCAGAGTTTACAAAAGATAGGTCCCAAAAGTTAGTCAAAGTTTGTGGAAATAAATATGTTACAACCAAACGATAATTTAAGTGCATAAAAATCCAAAATGAGACGCGTCATCTCCATGACTCCGTGATATGATTCCATGCATGCCATGATATGCTTACTTTAATTACCTGAAAATACATTGCTAAAACGGTCAACAAAAATGTTGGTGAGAATCATAGGTTTATGTAAATGTTCTATACGGCTACCACAAGTATAAGGTTATGTATGACAATGTCGCCATATAAAAATGATACAATTGCTATAAGCTCATGACCCCGAAGCTAGACTGATTATGATGTTCACCCCAACAGAGTGTTTGCCAAACAACTCTAATTATGATATTAAATGAAATGCATCCGTTTGACCAGTTGGATCTACCAACCCGGATGGAGGAGTCACCCTCAATAGATCTATTCACTCACTCTTGCTTACTACGTAATTAACGGTTCATGATAAAGGAATGGGGACATTAACATGGAAATGAGGTAACTTAAGCAATGTAAATGAATTTGACATACTTGGGCTCGTAATAAAATGATGTGCAATGTATTCTCCCCCGAGAGTTTAGAAATGAAATAATTAATTGAAAACGGGGCTATGAAAACTCACCTCAGAGTAAATGATGTTAAGGATATAATGAAATCGCTGGAATAGTAAAAATGAATAGTAAGAATTCAAAAATAGAAATTAACCGGAAATGCGAATTGTTACATATATGCTTTTGTTATTTAATCGTACCAAAGTATGTTTGCAAAGTATATGTAGCCAAAAACAAGAAAAAGGAAGAAAAAGTGAAAGAATGAGGAAGAAGGAAATGCTTATGATCGTACAAAGATTCCCGTGTCCAGAACCACACTCCAAAAAGGCATTTCAGAGAATAAAGGTCCAAGTATTCAAGTAGACAAGTTTCAAGACAAAGAAAGAATCAAGTTTGGATGGAGAACCAAGTGCTATGAGAAAGAAATAAGAAAAAAGCCAAAAGTCCAAAAATGAGTCTATAGCAGCACTCCATCCGATCGGATGCAGCCCACAACCGATTCGGATGGAGGCCACATTTGAAGACCAACCGATCGGTTGGATGTTGTCTGTTTTCCCAAACTTCATTAATAAGTCTTGTATCTTCATACCATCGATTCTAGGCCCTTCCCAGGAGTCTTCTAGGCTATTCTACTTTACTTGGAGGCCAAGATGAAGCATTAAAGACCCTAGGCCTTGAGAGTAGTATAAATAGAGCCGTTTGTGCAACATAATTAATATGAAATCAATCCCATTCTCATCAATTAACTAACTACTCTCAAAATACTCTCTCAAAAGTCCTAAATTCTTCCTTAGAAGTCCAGGAAGCTTTAGATGGTCAAGAAGTCAACATTTGGAAGTCAAAACCTCAAGAAGTCAACACCAATACTTTGGGTATCATTACCTTATCATTTGTAATCTCATTTCAATCACTGTAAGACTTTTAATCATGATTTCTATTGTTCAAAGGTCTGATTTTACGTTCATATTTGCTATGAGTGGCTAGTGCCTTTGTGCACTTGCTTAGATGATGTTTATGACTTAATGATTTGCGTATGATTGTGATAACATGTTTTAATTCAATTTCAAGTTAATTCTAAGATCCAATTGTGGTTAAGTTTCATAGTGATATTTGTTAATCAAGTTTGACCAGTTGTTAATAATGCTAAGGGTCGAAAGATTTATTGTTATCCAACTAGTTATAATCATTTGTCTAAGAATGATTGTTATCACCCATTATTCTTGGTTTAACAAAGAGACTTAATTGTGGTTGTAATAAGAATGCTTTTTTCTATCAAATTGGATTGATTGAAAACAACTTTAAGGGTTGAAAGATTAGTTGTTTGCAATCAATTGTGACCTTTTGTCTATGATCGATTACCTTTTGTATTGACCATTTCCTAAGCGTATTTGATAAAACAAAAGACAATTTTTGTGTTTAAGTTTGTTAATTTAAACTATGAACCTCGAATTGATCTTGAATTGATTGGTTAAACTTAATGCTTGTTTTTATGAACTAAAATCTTGACGAAGGTTTAACTTGTAAGAACAATAGATTAGTTCACCAAACTAATTATCATAACCAACATGTTATCAAAAGTTATCACAATCTTGCTTATCAAGAGTAGTAAACTAGTCTAAGCAAGTGTAGTTTTAATCATTTGAAGTATTATATTTTCATCATTGCTTGTTTAAGAGATTTACTTTTAGTAGCTTACAATCCGATTCACTCACAAATCCCTGCGAACGATCCCGACTTACCATCATAATCTTGCTATAACGGACGAGTTCACTTGCTCGTATGTGTTATTTCTAGATTCGGTAATTCGACCTTTATAAATTAAAAAATTGTATACGAACATGAAACATCAGTTACGATGGATGGAGAGGAGTAGTTGTTGACTGATGTGTTACGATGGATGGAGAGGAGTAGTTGTTTATAGATATAGATCTGATCTTTTTCTTTTGACCTTTCTTTTGCATTTAAGCTTTGGACTGATGATGGCTATTAGACTGAAGTCAATGACTTTTTGTTATTTGGTTAGTGGTCGTGGTCTTCTACTTCATCTTTTTCTTCTTTTCTTTTTGCAATTTCGATAACTAGTTATTGATACCAATTGCGATAACAAGTTATTGAAGTAACTGCGATAACTTTTACTTTTTGACCTGACCAATTGCGATAAGTCCAATTTTGACAAATCCAATTGCGATGGGTCCAATTGCGACAATTGTAATTGCGATAAAACCCAATTGCGATGAACCCTAATTTCGATAAACCCCTGGGCAATTTCAATAAACCCTTGGGTAAGATCGATATTATCTGTCTATCTTATACAAGCTAGCAGATTTCCCATAAGTCGAAGTATTTCTGGTGCTTATACAAGCAAGAGAATACCGAGTAGTCGTTGAAAACGTTTTCCGTCCAGATTCTGACTACTTTTTCTTACCATGTAAAGACCACTCTTTATTTGACCACAAAATTCACGGGTTTGGTACAAAAAATAGTCGCAAGATGATATATACATAAAACAGTTGACCTGGACTAAAAAGAATCGCAAAAAACTGTTTTAAGAAACGGTGTAAGACCACATGAGTCTTTTTGACCATTTTTGATACAAGAAACCTTGTATAAACTGTTAAACTGTCATATATGATAAAAGTGTTTGGTCCGGATACAAAAGTAGTAAAACAGCTTCACAAAAAGGTTCGAACACCACACAAATCACCAAAAATAACACCGTAGCTCTGATGCCAATTGTAGAACCAAAAATATACTTTATTTATGTGGTTCGGGAGGTCTAGGTTGATCAAAGTATATGAAATCCATGTTAGTTTCTAGAGAGAGAAAGAGTAGAGAGAGGGTGAAGAAAAGGGTTTTATTAATAAGAATGAAAGTTACACAGTTTCCCACACCCCTCATGGAGAGTCATGAGGGGTATTTATAGGCTCAATACAACATATGTTTGCCTAACATACAATAGTAGTCCCTGCGGGTACTACTTACTACGAATCTAGTCCAATTCACGTGTAAGACGTTATCTTTATAAAAAAGCGAGGCTAACAGCCACCATCGACGTTCGAGATTGGAGAGTCTTCAGAAGTGCCGCGATATCGGTTAGTGTACGGGTCGCTACATGTCGATGTCTCGACGGTTGTGTGCACGACAGACTGATGTTCTAGGTTTGAAGAAGGAGATTAAGGGAGATAGGATAGCTATGGGTGACTTGTACATTGAGTTGTATGAGCATACTGCGAGGTTGAGTTGAGAAAACAGAGACAGAGATTCAGGAGTGTTTGGTGTCGTTGGAGAAGAGGATGTTAGAGGTTGAGAAGATTGTGTAGAAGTTGGATCTTAAGACTATTTTCATTGATATTGATAGCCGTCATTACCAGTGTAGTATTCAGAAGTTGAGGGATGAGATCCATGCCATGCAGTGGCAGGTGTACTATGACAGGATGGCGCGATTCCGTTTCGATGATAGTGTTGATGTCTTGGCTACATACGGAGGAAACCGTCAGTAGAGATTAGTGATCATCTTTATTACGGTAGTTTATTATTATAGTAGTAGTTTACCTTGTACGTACAAAATTGACTAGTTTCATTTAGTAGATTTTGATAAAAAAAAAAAAAAAAAAAAAAAAAAAGAAAGAAAAACCTCTTAGTCGTTTTGCATATCTTGTAAGACATATGACAAGTATTGAATCTATGATGTATTTTGATGATGTACTGTTTATGATCTTGAACGTACGCTATATTATGATGTATCATTGTGTTGTACTCTATGTTATGATTCTGTTACATTGATCAAATACTTACCGTGTTGTACACTTGTAATGATTGATAGAATTATGCCGCATAGGAGAATGACACTAGCTGAGATTCAAAAATTGGTGGACGATGGTATCGCCGCGGTGCTTGCAGGGCAAGCGGGTGTTGGCAATCCAAATGGTGGGCATGCAGGAATGTACGTTGCTATTGAGAATCGTTTATGTACTTATAAGGATTTCATGAATTGTAAGCCTATCACTTTCAAGGGAACTGAAGGAGCTGTTGGTTTGACTCAGTGGTTTGAAAAGACAGAGTCTGTGTTTCTACGAAGTAGCTGTTCTAAGGATTGCAAGGTGAAGTATGCGACACGTACCTTAGTGGAACATGCGTTGTCTTGGTGGAATTCTTTTGTTCAAACCATGGGACTAGAAAATGCTTACAACATTCCGTGGGAAGAATTCAAAAAGGAAATGGTTAAGAAGTACTGTACTCGTAGTGATGTGAAGAGGTTGGAGACTGAGTTTTACTATTTGGCCGTGAAGGGTGTTGATCTTGCTGCTTATGTGCATCGGTTTCAAGAATTGAAGGTTTTCTGTGCTCACATGGTGCCAGATGATGAGAAACTACTGGAGAAGTTCATTAGAGGATTACCTCCCAGTATTGAAGGGCATGTGACATCTTACAACCCTCAGACTCTAGATGAGACTATTCGTATATCTGAGCGACTTTTGGATCAAGTGATCAAACATGGTGCTGTTCAGAGGAGTAACAACTATGAGAACAAAAGAAAGTGGGATGAAAACAAAAGGAACACCAACTACAACAACTATAACAATCGCAACAACAAAAGTAACCCTCACCACCGCAACAATAACAATAATCAGTACCGTAACAACAACCATCACCATCAACAGAACAGAAGGAAGGAGACTGTTAAGGCTTATGTGGCTGCACCAGCACAAGTCGGAGGGTATGATGGGCCGCACCCATTTTGTGATAAGTGTAGACAGCATCATGCTGGACCATGCATAGCTAAGTGTCAGAAATTTCAGAAGGTTGGGCATATTGATAAACATTGTAAGAACAGAGCTGTGGCTACTGGGAGTAACACACAGCCAGTGGTGACTTGTTTTGGATGTGGAGAGCGTGGTCACTACAGGAGTCATTGCCCAAAGAACAACGGTCAGCGAACTGAAGGCCCTCGTAGGAGAGCATATGTAATGGGCAATGGAGAGCAGCAACAGGATCCTAATGTAGTTACCGGTACGTTTCTACTCAACAATCATCGTGTTAAAGTTTTATTCGATTTTGGTGCCGATATGAGTTTTGTATCTTCTACGATTTCACCACTACTTGATATCACCCCTACTGCCCTAGACACTAGTTATAGCATCAAACTAGCTAATGGCAACTTAGTTGATACTTGCACCGTAATCCGAGACTGTGCCCTAAACCTCCTAGATCACCCGTTTAGTATCGATCTCATGCCCATTGAACTCAGAAGCTTCAACGTAGTGGTTGGTATGTGATTGCGTGGTTTTGTAACCTTACAACAGGTTTTACCTCTCGAGGGATCTCAAGAGGCTTACAACCCCACCAGGCAGTGTACCTGACCGATGTAGTATAGTGTAGTGGTAAGTACGGGGGATTGATCGTTCTCCACAGGGAATAGTGTTCGTTAGGTATGAAAGGCTACTCTAATTAGGTCTAAGGGTTGAGGAAGATTCTTTTTTATGTTTTTATAATTTTATGAAAGCAAATAAAATCTCGGTTTTGAAGGAGTGGGCGGAATTAGTTGCTAGTCAACTAACCCAATTTACTACGAATGCAAATAAAATAAATAACTGAAAATAAAATGTGGTGAGAAACTTATGTGTGGAGAAATGTGTTTACTTAGATTTCCTTACTCCCTAACTACCTTTTACCGGTTAATTAGTGTGTATTAGTTGCGTGGATGATGGGTGTATTCCTTAATACCATTCGTGGGGTGGCGTACTTACTTCCCCAACTCTACAAGCTCCTACTTCACTCCTATGTCGAGCCGGCTAGGAAGCTCCTAACATGGGATCACTAGAATTCGCTTGTGCATTAAATACAACCATAAAAACCTTTAGTACGCATTTGGTTCATGTTTCTTAAGACGTTCAAGCAAGTTACCGAATAGGAAGTTAGCCAGTTTTCTTAAGCCTAACATAGATAAACAATCATCCAATACAACTAATAACACATTAACAACCAATAATCAATAGCTAGGTTTCATTAGATCTAAGCAAACACAAGATAAATTTAGCCTAACATGTTAAACAAAAGACAAGAATAAGATAGAATCAAACAACACATAGACATATTGAATGATTAATTGATAACTTATCTTTCAATGAAACATGGAAGATCTCAAGGCAAAAAGCCCTGAAAAAGTAGCTGAATTCGTCCTAGGGTTTTATCCCAAAATTCCACACACTAAGCTCTCTCTTATGACAAAAGATTAGAAAACTATATATAGATTTTTGGATCTGACGGCGTCACCTTATGGAGTGTGACGCCGTCACCTCGCCGCTTCTAGGGTTCCCGGATGACCTTCTTGACGCCGTCCCTCTTTAGCTCTTCAAAAATTCATTCTGGCTTATCAAGGCTTGACGCCGTCGAACCATGAACGTGACGCCGTCCCCTTATGATTTAAGCCGTGACGCCCTTGATCAAGTTAAAGCGTGACGCCGTCAGAATTCACATGCTATTTTCACTGGCTTATCATGAGTAAATTTCACGTCCAACTTTTCTTGCCAAAGCATGACGCCGTCCAGAGTAAATTGTGACGCCGTCAAGAGTAACTTTTAGCCGATTTTTGAGACTTTGCCGTTTTCTTCACTTTAATGCTCCAAAAACGTCCAAAATGCCTCCTTTTCCAGATTTCTCCTCAAAAGTACCTAAAATGACAAAAGGAACGATTTAGGTCAATATTTGATCAAATAAATACGATTTAGGGCTTAAATGACCCCCTAAAAGCGGTACACTTTTCGCTTCATCAAATACCCTTACACTTGAGATTTGCTTGTCCTCAAGCAAATGCGCTTTTATTCTAATCAAAATACAAGTTAGGGGTCATTTAATGCTAACATAAAACTAATTACAACAAATAATCGTTCCACTTCAATCATAATAAGCACGGAGATTATAAACTAGCACCTCACAAGTAGTGTTTAGATACTCACATCTCTCAAGTGTCATCAAAACAAATCTCATAAATGAAAACGGATAATATCTCTCACTACCTGTCATAGCAAATAGATTACCATAGGCTTGGGAAAGGATCGAAAACCTCCTCCACTAGGCGTAAGCACCTAAGATAAACTATCAAAGAGGGCTTTTAAATGGGTTATAACGTAAGGTGTAGGGAAAAGGAAAACACGGTTTTGTTGGATAAAGGATATTTTACTGGTGGCGAGTTAAAAATCTTGATCAATTACATGTACTATACAATGTTGCTAAGCCAAGACTAGACTCGATCTTAAGCTAGAAACAAAATAACAAAATAACAAAAATATAAAATAAACATAAAATAAAACGGGATGGTAGTCCGTATGTTTTTTCTATTTTTCATTTTCTCATTTTTTTTGTGTTTTTCTTGATTTTTTTTTTTTTTTTTTTTTTTTTTTTTTTTGCATACACTTTTACCCTACCATCCAAAATAATACATCATAGGGGCATTGCATCCCCCTTACACTTGAATTTTTACATAACTTTACAAATACTAATCTAATGACTCGAATTAAGATAATTGAAAAACTTGGAGTACTTTTAAAATATTTAGCACATATGGGGGTAATAAATGATGTTCTTCCCCATTACTCCATTACACTAGTACTTTACCCATGAGTCCCAATCGTCCCAAAACAATATGTACAAGGATATGACTCGACTTAGCAACCATGTAATCAATTAGATAATTAACTTGGGTTTAAACAAATGTTGTCACAATAATGCACTAAAAATGAGTGCATACAAGGTAGGCTAAGGCGATTTGGGTGTACATTTTAGTGGGGTGTAACAAATTCTTCCTTTAAGTAAAATGCTTAAAGGTCGAAACGAAAAGATAGGCTCTGAGGGGTGTACTAGGGGTATCGTGTACTAAAAATGAGTACAACGCAAAGGGTGTGGGAGAATTACTTGACCAATGTAGCCAACGTAATTATAACAAAAACACAGGTGTAAAACAATGGGTTAATCCTAATGCCTCTTATCATGTAGTAAATCTAACTACACGAATGTAGTCTCACTTGTGGCCTTGGAATGGTCCTAACGCAAGTTCTAGAATCTAAGTGCTACCGGTACACACATCATAGCATAAATGCTTTTCCTACCAATTCTAGGGGCGAACCTCACATATTTGGGGTGGAAAATTTTTTAGTGGTACGGTTTTTGTGCTAGTCATATAACTCCTATCCGTGAGACGCTCATTAAGATCAAATTTTCACTCCTATGTGTTGTAAAAAATTTTAAATTTGGCACTAAAATTACCTTAACAAGTATTTCTCTCAGTTTTATTACACATCTACTATTAAACAAACAAAAATCAAGCGCAATTGTATTCTCTAAAATCGTACTTTTACCCTCCCCTTACACTTAAGATGAACATTGTCCCCAATGTTCAAATAATAAGATGTAAAAGCAAAAAGTAAAAGAATGAAATCAAATACTCCCATGATTCGCTCGGTGGATAATGAAATTACACGGTTAAATCTTCCTCCAAAGAGAATGTTGAAGCTCCATGACTAATGCATCGCCACAAGCTTGATCCAAAAACATTTCCTTGTCCAAAATAACCTGTTAAACCTGAGAAAACAAACACGAAAACCTGCATAACATCGGCGGGATAAAATCTATATATAAGGATATAATGCTTGTGGAATGAAAATTTTGCAGATTCCTGGAGATTATAAGTTGGAGATTTTAATAAAAACTTTTTATGAAAACAAAACTTTCAAAAATTTCTGGAAATTAAATCTGACGCCGTCAGGTTATAACCCCTGACGCCGTCAGAAATGACCTGACAAAAATTTTCATTTTAAGTTTCCGGAAAATTTCTGGAAAAACCTTTACATTACTTCCTGGAAATCCTGCAAAACATCATTATGACTCGATACAAGCATTTGACTCAAACACACTCTAATATGTATGCTAATTTATTATTATTACGATTCATGTTAATTTGTGTTCTAATAAACCGATTTAGATTTCCCTTACACTTATCTTTTGCAAAATACCTTTATATGTAGTTAAGACGAAGTTAAAAACAACATAAAGCATTTTCACAATTTACTTTTGAACATGAATCAATAATGATAAAAATTAAACACACATACGGAAAATAAATTCAAACAAACAAATAAATAAACAAACAAAATAAACACACAAAGCAAGTAAAGCATGGGCTGCCTCCCAAGAGCGCTTGTTTTTGTTCGAGTCACGAGCCTGACTCTACCCTTATTTAACGGAAATAGGGGAGGTTTTCCCTACACTTAGGATTAAGTGTGGGTGAAAGTAGCGATACACACCGACTCGGTATGAGTATGCCACGTGAGGAAAGAGTGGTGGATGAATTATATGCTCAAAGATGTGGGATCCAATCATCATAACCTTACTTAGTTCAATTGGGTCAATGGGTGAATTGAAGTTTTCTCCTAGAAAGGGATCATCTTCTATCAACTTCGAGAGATTCCTAGTTGGGAATCCATCTTGACCTAATAAACCCGGTTTAAACCCATAATGTTTCTTGTGATCAATCATGAATGGGTGATGTAAGTATGTAAGGTCATGGTTCACTCCTATGTTAGCTTCCTCTCTACAAGGCTTAGAGTCTACTACCTTAATCTTAACATTACCCGGACTACATGGTTTTGGTTTAGGCTCCGGTTCATCAAAACTAGGAACTTCCATAGAACTAAAAGAAAGGTTATGACTACAAGTATTCAAACCTATTTCTTCTAGTTTTGTTTCTTCCAAAGGTTCTACTTCAATTGGGGTTCCTATAGTCCCTTCTACTTCTTCCGGGTAAGTCACGGGCGGTGTGTGTGCCTCAAATGATGGTAGGACTTGTGGGGCACTTGGTGGGCTTATGTTACTTACCTCATCATTCCTTACGTCAAGCTCACCTATATCCTCATCATGCGTTTTAGTAGGATCTAACCCTAACATTTTCCCAAGTATCTCAAGTGCTTCTCCAGGCATCTCAACTTCTATGTCCAAATCATACGGATCATCCTCAATATTCTGACTGCTATATTCAAACTGCCTAAAAGATTCATCATGTGTTTCTTGAGATTCGACGTCATCAATCACAAAACCTAGGTCTTTTTGATCAATGTGATCATGTTCGGCTAAATCCTCCGTCATATCAAGGTCACCTATGTGTTTGTTTTGTAATATGGCATTACATGACATCCACTTAGGTATCTCAACACTAACATATTCATCCCCAAACAAACTTGTTTCATGATCCTCGAAATTTGTGGTCAATTGACTTGTACTAACGTTTGTTGGGTTGTCTACTATATAATAATATTGGGCACACTCTTCAATAGCTTCCCATGCTTTCTCAGCACTTAATTCCCTAATATCCCTGCCGGCAATATGGTAAATGTCCCTTTGGGCATGTCGGTCGACATGATTGTAAAAGATTTGAGTTAGGGACCAAAAATCGAAGTTATGATGAGGGACTTTTTGGAGTAAATATTTAAAACGAGTCCATGCATCATAGAGAGGTTCATCTTTATGTTGTTTAAACATCAAGATGTCATATGGAGTGGGTGAATTACGTGGTTGGTAGTATGGTGGATTCGCGTTCTCCATAATGGTGAACGGAAGAGTCAATGGAAATTACGAACAAACACACAAAGAAATAAGATAGACTAAAGAAAACCTAGAAAAATAAAATAAAAATCTCACTAGAAAGGAATCTAGTGAGTAGACCTAATAGAAATAAAAATTCAACCTAAACAATAACTATTCCCCGGCAGCGGCGCCAAAAACTTGATTGCGTGGTTTTGTAACCTTACAACAGGTTTTACCTCTCGAGGGATCTCAAGAGGCTTACAACCCCACCAGGCAGTGTACCTGACCGATGTAGTATAGTGTAGTGGTAAGTACGGGGGATTGATCGTTCTCCACAGGGAATAGTGTTCGTTAGGTATGAAAGGCTACTCTAATTAGGTCTAAGGGTTGAGGAAGATTCTTTTTTATGTTTTTATAATTTTATGAAAGCAAATAAAATCTCGGTTTTGAAGGAGTGGGCGGAATTAGTTGCTAGTCAACTAACCCAATTTACTACGAATGCAAATAAAATAAATAACTGAAAATAAAATGTGGTGAGAAACTTATGTGTGGAGAAATGTGTTTACTTAGATTTCCTTACTCCCTAACTACCTTTTACCGGTTAATTAGTGTGTATTAGTTGCGTGGATGATGGGTGTATTCCTTAATACCATTCGTGGGGTGGCGTACTTACTTCCCCAACTCTACAAGCTCCTACTTCACTCCTATGTCGAGCCGGCTAGGAAGCTCCTAACATGGGATCACTAGAATTCGCTTGTGCATTAAATACAACCATAAAAACCTTTAGTACGCATTTGGTTCATGTTTCTTAAGACGTTCAAGCAAGTTACCGAATAGGAAGTTAGCCAGTTTTCTTAAGCCTAACATAGATAAACAATCATCCAATACAACTAATAACACATTAACAACCAATAATCAATAGCTAGGTTTCATTAGATCTAAGCAAACACAAGATAAATTTAGCCTAACATGTTAAACAAAAGACAAGAATAAGATAGAATCAAACAACACATAGACATATTGAATGATTAATTGATAACTTATCTTTCAATGAAACATGGAAGATCTCAAGGCAAAAAGCCCTGAAAAAGTAGCTGAATTCGTCCTAGGGTTTTATCCCAAAATTCCACACACTAAGCTCTCTCTTATGACAAAAGATTAGAAAACTATATATAGATTTTTGGATCTGACGGCGTCACCTTATGGAGTGTGACGCCGTCACCTCGCCGCTTCTAGGGTTCCCGGATGACCTTCTTGACACCGTCCCTCTTTAGCTCTTCAAAAATCCATTCTGGCTTATCAAGGCTTGACGCCGTCGAACCATGAACGTGACGCCGTCCCCTTATGATTTAAGCCGTGACGCCCTTGATCAAGTTAAAGCGTGACGCCGTCAGAATTCACATGCTATTTTCACTGGCTTATCATGAGTAAATTTCACGTCCAACTTTTCTTGCCAAAGCATGACGCCGTCCAGAGTAAATTGTGACGCCGTCAAGAGTAACTTTTAGCCGATTTTTGAGACTTTGCCGTTTTCTTCACTTTAATGCTCCAAAAATGTCCAAAATGCCTCCTTTTCCAGATTTCTCCTCAAAAGTACCTAAAATGACAAAAGGAACGATTTAGGTCAATATTTGATCAAATAAATACGATTTAGGGCTTAAATGACCCCCTAAAAGCGGTACACTTTTCGCTTCATCAGTGGTTGGTATGGATTGGTTATCCAAGCATCAGGCGAGTATTGTTTGTGGTGAGTGAGTTGTTCATATCCCTCTCAATGCTGAAACATTGATTATCCAGGGAGACCGTAGTGGAACCTGTTTGAATATCATATCTTGTATCAAGACTCTGAAATACATCGAGAAGGGATGTCATGCATTCCTAGCACACATGGCTGAGAAGAAGTCGGGAGAGAAGCGACTTGAGGATGTACCAATTGTGCATGATTTTTCCAAAGTATTTCCCGAAGATCTACCTGGACTTCCACAAGTTCGACAAGTGGAATTCCAAATTGACTTAGTGCAGGGAGCTGCACCCGTAGCATGTGCACCGTATCGACTAGCACCGATAGAGATGCAAGAACTGTCTAACCAACTGCAAGAGTTGCTGGATAAAGGTTTTATTCGACCAAGTTCCTCGCCTTGGGGAGCACCAGTGTTATTTATGAAGAAGAAAGATGGATCATTCAGGATGTGTATTGACTATCGTGAACTGAACAAGTTAACAGTGAAGAACCGATACCCATTGCCAAGAATCAATGACTTATTCGACCAGTTACAAGGATCAGTTTTCTACTCCAAGATAGACTTATGATCAGGTTATCATCAACTCAGAGTCCGGGAAGAGGATATTCCCAAGATAGCTTTAGAACTTTATATGGCCACTATGAGTTTCGAGTAACGCCCTTTGGTTTGACAAACGCACCTGCTGTATTCATGGACCTCATGAACCGAGTGTGTAAACCATATCTGGACAAGTTTGTTATAGTCTTCATCGATGTCATTTTGATCTACTCCAAGAGTGAAGAAGAACACAAGCAACATCTGACAGTAATTCTCAAGTTACTCAAGGAAGAGAAATTGTACGTGAAATTCTCTAAGTGTGAATTTTGGATTCGCACGGTACAATTCCTTGGTCATGTGATTGAAAGTAAAGGGTTACATGTGGATCCCACGAAGATCGAAGCTATTGAGAATTGGCCAATGCCCTCTAATGCTACAAAAATTCGTCAATTTGAGGGATTGGCTGGATACTACAGGAGATTCATCGAGGGATTCTCCAAAGTAGCTAAACCGTTAACTACGTTAACTCAAAAGGATAAGAAGTACGAATGGGGAAAGGACGAAGAAGAAGCATTCCAAGCCCTGAAGCATAAACTTTGTAGTGCACCAATTTAGCGTTGCTAGATGGAGCTGAAGATTTCGTGGTCTATTGCGATGCATCACACCAAGGGTTCAGAGCAGTTTTGATGCAACGAGGGAAGGTCATGGCATATGCTTCCTGACAACTTAAGACTCATGAGGAGAACTATACCATGCATGATTTGGAGTTAGGAGCTGTGTTCTTTGCACTTAAGATTTGGAGACACTATCTATACGGTACGAAGTGTATTGTCTTTACCGATCACAAAAGTCTTCAACATATTTTGATCAGAAGGAGTTGAATATGAGACAATGACGATGGTTGGAACTGTTAAGCGACTATGACTGTAAAATCCGATACCACCCGGGAAAAGCGAACGTCGTGGCTAATGCCTTCAGCCATAAGGAACGGATGAAGCCGCTGCGAGTTCGAGCTTTGGTTTTGACTATCAATTCAAACCTTCCCGCCCAGATTCTTCAGGCACTAGAAGAATCTGTGAACCAAGAAGACCTCAAGAGTGAGAACCTCTACAGCATGTTACAGAAGAAACTTAAGAAACGTTCAGATGGAACTTTATGTTTTCAAGGAAGAAGTTGGGTACTACGTTTTGGAGGACTGCGAGACCTAATTATGCTTGAGTCTCATAAGTCAAAGTACTTTGTACACCCAGGATTTGACAAGATTTATCATGACCTCAAGGAGTTATATTGGTGGCCGAATATGAAGGCTGACATTGCCGACTATGTCCGCAAATGTCTTACGTGCTCTAAAGTTAAAGCCGAACATCAGAAACCGTCTGGTCTTCTACAACAACCTGAGATTCCCGTATGGAAATGGGAACGAATTGCTATGGACTTCATCACCAAACTTCCAAGGACTTCAACCAGTTTCGACGCTATTTGGGTAATAGTCGATCGACTAACTAAATCTGCACATTTTCTACCCATCAAAGAGAACTACAGTGCAGACAAGCTGACTAGACTTTAAGTGAAGGAAGTAGTATCGAGACATAGAGCGCCAATATTTATCACCTCTGATCGAGACAGCAGATTCACTTCTAATTTTTGGCAATCACTTCAGGATGCCTTTAGCACAAACCTCGACATGAGTACCGTATACCACCCGCAAACCAATGGCCAAAGTGAAAGAATGATACAGACCTTAGAAGATATGCTTTAAGCATGTGTGATTGATTTTGGAAATGGGTGGGATACCCATTTGCCTTTGATCAAGTTTTCGTACCACAGCAGCTATGATACTAGCATTAAGGTTGCACCGTTTGAAGCACTGTATGGTCGAAAGTGCCGATCACCTATTTGTTGGACTGAAGTAGGAGAAGCTCAGCTTATTGGGCCGGATATTGTTCTTGAGACAACCGAGAATATCGTGCAAATTAAGAACCGATTGCAAGCTGTAAGAGACCGACAGAAGAGTTACGCAGATGTAAGGCGTAGACCACTGGAGTTTCAAGTTGGAGATAAAGTTATGTTAAAAGTCTCGCCATGGAAAGGTGTGATACGATTTCGTAAAAGAGGTAAGCTGAACCCTAGGTACATTGGACCGTTCAAGATTTTGAACAGACTTGGTCCTGTAGCCTACAGACTGGAACTACCTCCCGAGCTTAGTAGTGTACACCCTACGTTTCACGTGTCCAATCTGAAAAAGCACGAAATGAATCAATTTGTAAATTAAATTAACCTCGAGAAAGTTATGTGTGTTTATACTTGTTTTTATCAGAAATATTATTTCGGAAACAATGGCGCAAGTTTCGTAATTTTTCGTGAATGTTTGGTATGTCAAATGGGCCCCGCGGTATCTATTTCAAAAGTTTCACTCTTTGTCTCTTTTACCCCCTCCGCCCCTTTTTACACCCACACCCCTTACACTTTCTTTTGCCCACCTTTGGCCCCTTCCATCTTATAAAACTGTTTCTTTCTCTCTCTCACCTCACTAATAACACACACACACACAGCACTCCCTTTCTCTCTCTACCATCGCCGGAATGCTAACCGGCCGCCGCCACCATCCCCGGCCAAAATTTTGGCCACCTCAAATAAACCCACCATCGTGTAGATCTCAACCCCCTCTTTTTTCTAGAGCATTTGGACGTGATTGGAGCTCGTCTGACTCACCACCGTCCACCACCACCACCACCATAGTGCACCACCACCACTATCGCTTCACCCCGCCACTCTCTCTCGGTATAACTCACGCGCCCCCTTTCTTTCTTTTCTTTTCTTTTATCAAAACCCTAACCCCAGTTTTCTTATAATAACGATTATATTAATAAAACCTTTTGTTTTGATTCAAACCGTGTGGATCTAAAGAGTTTTGCCATCAAATCGTATAGACTCGGTCCGAGTTGCGTGACTCACCGAGCTAACTCGCGAGTCGCGTTGACTCGGGGCGAGTCTTTGATTATTTTGCTTTATTTTGTTTTATTGTAACTTGTTAATTGTTTTTGTAGCTTTGATTTGGAGTTCGGATGGATTTGGTTTCGGTTTTTGTTTCGGCCATGGGCTACGACTCACGTAGAGTCGAGCCTTGACTCAAGGTGAGTCACGGCGTAGTTTAGTGTAGAATAGGGTTTTGGATTTGTTTGATTTGGGAGTTACTTGGATTCGGTTCGGGTTTTGCGTTAGCCGAGAGTCATACGACTCATATCGAGTCGATCCGTGACTCAAGGTGAGTCACGGCATGAGGTTTTGGTTTGTTATTTGTGTTTGGTTGGACATGGTTTGGTTATGTCGCGAGTTTGGGACTGGTTCTGTTTATGTCCTAGCCGAGAGTTCTAAAGTCTCAATGGAGTCAAGCCTTGACTCACGGGAGTCACGATAACGTTCGTCAAGTTTATTTGTATCGAGTAGTTTACTCGAGACTCACGGGAGTCTTGGCCGTGTCGTACTCGAGGTTAGAAAACCTCGAGTCAACTTTTATATTAGTTTGTCTTTTATTTTATTTAATTATTTGTTTATCGATTAGTGTTTCGGAAAATATTTGGATAATATGGGATATGATTTGGACATTGGACATGGATATTATAATAACCTTTGCTTGGATGAGATTGGACGTTATTGGATTCACGATATTAGCCTATGGACCTTATGGACAATTTTGGCACTTGAGACGGAAGAGTATGTTAGACTCATAAGAGTTTAACATATTTGGACCCGAACATACACAAAATGGTCGATAAACTAGACAACTAATACACATGCGAATGATAATGTCTAATTATATATATTTAACTTGTAAAATGTGAAGATAAAACTTATATTATTCAAGAGTCATAACGACCTGAAAATGCTATATAAACGGACACATCATGTCCAAATTTTGATAAAACTTTTTATAACTTAATCGTTATAACTATTTAATATCCAAAAACCTTTGTAACTTATACGGTTTCTTTTTAAATAATGACGTTTTATCAACTATTTGGGAAATGGGTATAACACCAAAACAACCTATTGATGTTTTATTCTCGTTTTCTTATTTCATTTTCTCTTTCTTATTCTTATTTTTTCTCTCTTTCTTTATTCTTTTCTACGTATCCGTTTGTGTTTGCCTACTTTTATTATTTTAACTTCTCATATCCACACGATTCTTAAACGTTTATTTCTTTCAAACGCCATTGAAACTAAACCTTTTATTTCAAATACGAGTATTACTTTATAAATCGCTTTAAGGTTTATTGCTGAGACATACTCTTCACTTATTAGGTTGTGCTGAATTTCACTTGCCGAGCTGTACCATCTGATCTTATTGTGATATTTTGTTTCTCTACTACTAAGGTGTGATTCATAGCCCCACTTTACTTTTAAATTGTTTATAAACCCATGTGGGAGATACATGCTACTTACTTTTCATGAACACAATTGTTTAAATGTATGCTTTTTCCTGACTAATTGATATTGCTAAGTACCGACCTTGCCGACAGCAAGTCCCTCGATCATGAACCATTAATCACTTACGAGTGAGTGTGAATATAGGGATATAGGCCTATAGGATTTGATCATCCCGCCATGTTGACTAGGTCCGGTCGCATGTGTTGTACTATATTTGAATTATCAAGGTATCTGGCAAAGTACCTTCTTGAGGGCAACTATTGTATTATAAATTCTGCGGTTACTGTCGACTTACGCCAATGATATTTGGTGCCCGTTAACGTTTTCTGTGTCACGAGGTTAGCAACTGTTTGACGCTTACCTGATATAAGTATTTGTTTCTTATATCTTCCAGACTTCAAAATCTTGTGTTCAACTATTTACTATAAACCTATGAATTTCACTCAACCTTTGTGTTGACTTTTTAGCATGTTTTATCTCAGGTAATTGATGCATACTATACTGGCACTGGGAGTGGCATGAAGATTATCGATGGCTTTCGGCTTTTACTATCTTTCTACTACTATTTATCATTCGAAAAACCCTTTGAATTGTGTCTTTTATTCCGATGCGTATGATGTCTGAGAATCTTCTGAACTCTAATGTTTATTTATAATTCGAATGATATATTTTTATTAAAACGGCTTGTTATGAGGTCGTTTTCTATGATTGTGACTGTTTTACACGAAAGTAATACTCCAAACTATGTTCCGCTGCCATATTCCGAGTTGGGGGTGTTACATTTGCTTTATATGTAGTTTAGATAGTATAGATATAGATGTGTTATTTTAATTTAGGAGATTGTGTAATAGATCAACACGTAACTAATATATTCTTATCCAAATTTATTGTGGGCCGACCTATGCTAAAACATGACTTGTTTCGGCTTGGAACCTTTTTTACCCATACTTAGTTTACCCCTAAGCACCCACTTTACCTATTGTAATAATACCAACTAGAATTGTCCATTTAGTGATATTGCATCAACAACCATGAGTCCGTGACCTACGTTCTGCAATCACATGTATGTTACATTGTTCTCTAATCCAAAAAGCTAGTGTATAGTTTGGTTAATCACCTTATTCCCAAAAAGGCTGAATCAGTTTCACATAAACTGATGCAAAAAGTCAAAAATCCCCTCTAAGATTGCCTTATGCCATCCGAATGGAAATTAAGGTGTCATTTGTTTTTTCAGAGTTTTTACCTCTTCATCTACAAACCATGTCTGCAAAATAAGAGGCACATCTAAAGTCTTCATCAGGATGGTAGAAGACTGTTTATTTTTTTGTGCTATTGAAGTATTTCTTTATATATATAAATATATATATATATATATATATATATATATATATATATATATATATATATATATATATATATATATATATATAGAGAGAGAGAGAGAGAGAGGTTGGTTCATAGGAAAAGTTAATTTTGGTATAAAAGTGTACAAATCACCCCCCTCCTTCCCCTCCTTTTTTTCACACCAAACTACAGGGACCTTATTGTATTTTCTTTCATTTTTTAAGGTAGGTTTTGTATATTCGCACTCTACCCCCCACCCCCCGGGAAAAAAAAATTTCCCCGCCAAAATTATTTTTTTTGTTGGCCACAATTTTTTTTTCCCGCCAAAATTTTATAACTCTGATGCCCCTTTTTTTTTTGTGCATCACAGTTATACAAATTAGTTATAACTATGATGCACCAAAATTTATAACTGTGATGCACCAAAATAAAAAGGTGCATCAGAGTTATAAAAATTTTGGCTCGAAACAAAAAACCAAAAATTTGGCCCAAAAAAAAATTTTTTTTTTTTTTGGCGGGAATATTTTTTATTTTTTGGGGGGTGGGGGGTTTCAAAACTTACCCTGAAGTTTGAGATGTTTGCAAATTCTACCTATATCTTTTTTTCTCACTTTTCTATCTAATTACACTTTTCTCTAGAACCGGACCCTGTATATATATATATATATATATATATATTAACTATAGTTTTGTGATTCGAGAATATAAACCCTTTTGTCAAATGATACTAAAATGTTGAGTGTGAAACAAGCAATCGCATAAAATACGGAGCGTCAAAGATAAGTTTTCGTCCGTTTTATACGTTATCATTCGTTTTTTTACGTTTATTTTTTACGTTTTTGTACGTGTTCCACGCTTTCGACCATTTTTTTTACGTTTTCCTTTCTTGTTCTACGTTGTCATCCATTTTTTACGTTTTCGCCCCTATTTTTGCGTTTTCATCTGTTTTTTTACATTCTCGTCTGTTTTTTTACGTTTTCGTCTGTATTTCTACTTTCTCATTCGTTTTTACATTTTCATCTGTTTTTTACATTTTCGTCCATTTTATTACGTTTTCGTCTGTTTATTTTTATGTTTTCGTATATTTTTTTACGTTTTCGTCCCTTTCTTTTACGTTTTTGACCGTTTTTTACGTTTTCGTCTGTTTTTTGCTGTTTTTTATGTTTCGTGCGTCATTTACGGTTTTTACGTTTTTTTTGTTTTTCGTCCGTTTTTTACGTTTTCGTCCGTTTTTTTACATTCCCGTGTGTTTTTTTACGTTTTTGTCTATTTTTTACGTTTTGACTTTTTTTTTACGTTTTCGTCTGTTTTTTACGTATTCGCCTATTTTTTTACGTTTTCGTTTGTTTTTGTACATTTTCATTAGTTTTTCTACGTTTTCATCCGTTTTTTTCGTTTTCGTATGTTTTCTGACGTTTTCGTCCGTGTTTTTTACATTTTCTTCACTTTTTTTACGTTTTTGTTCATTTTTTACGTTTTTGCCCATTTTCATATGATTTCTTCAGTATTTTTACGTTTTTATACTTTATTGTACATTTCTTACATTAGAAAATGGACGAAACAGATGAAAACGTCAGAAAATGGTTGACAATGTAAAAACGGACGGAAACGTGTAAAAACCGGTCGCAAACCTAAAAAAATGGAAAATAAAAGTAAAGAAACAATCGAAAATGAAAAAAACGGACGAAAACATAAAAAACACGAACGAAAACGAAAAAAAAATGGACGAAAACGGACTAAAAGGTAAAAAAAAGACGAAAATGTAAAATAAGGTCGAAAACGTAAAAAATGGACGAAAACGTAAAAAAAATATCATAAACGTTAAAAAACGTATAAAATCAGACAAAAACGTTAAAAACGGTCAAAAACGTAAAGAAATGGTCGAAAACGTAAAAAAACGGATTGAACGCAAAAAAAAAGACGAAAACGTAAAAAAACGGTCGAAAAAGTAAAAAAAAGGGGCGAAAACATAAGAAAACGGACGAAAACGTAAGAAAACGAATGAAAATGTAAAAAAAAGACAAAAACGTAAAAAAAATGACCAAAAGTAAAAAAAATGGACGAAAACGTAAAGAAACAGATGAAAACGTAAAAAACGGTCGAAAACGTAAAAAACATACAAAAACATAAAAAATAAGGGGGATGAAAACATTAAAAAATGGACGAAGCGGACTAAAACGTAAAAAAAGCATAAAAACGGACGAAAAAGTACAAAAACAGATATTGAGAAGGAGATGTAGGGTTTGTGAAAGAAGAGGTAAAAAGTGAAAGATAATGTCTGAAATTTAGAAGAGGAAAGAAGTGAAAAGAAGCATTTATGTCTGTAAAAAAACAAACATAAACCTCTGCCCTCCCGCAGACAAAAGAAGTGAAAAGATGGAAAAGCGTTTATTGGGAAAAATCAAACGACACATGCAAATGTAAAAGCGTGTAACTCAACTGCAATAGTTATGGAACTCAACAAATGTGAAAGCGTGTAACTTAATGTTCTTTTTTCAACAATAATGGTTTCAGAAAGTTATTTGTTCATAGTTGGCACAAAGAGGAGGAACACATTCTTTTTTAAATATTTTCATTTCACATCATCGTTAGGCACAAGGTCACCATTACCTAACAAACAGATTTATTGCATCTGTTACTTTTGTCACTTGCAAGGCTATTGCAACTAAAAGCAAGACTATTGAACCATATTTTTGCTAATTTTCCTTGTGAAACCTGTTGCTTTTCAAACAGATAAGCATTTTAAAATAAGCAATCCCAAATTTCCCCTTAATATAATGTTGACTCTACGCTTGTCTATGACCTATAGATAGTATAACCAAGTATAACACTTAGGATGAGATATAGATTGTCTACGGTCTGTCTAATATCCAATATTTATTAGTCTTGTCTAGAAACTTATGCTCAAACGGACTCTGCGCTTATGTATGAACCATGCAACCCTCTTTGACCCTTTATACCAAGTTACAAACCCTATCAAATCTATTGTAAACCATATATTTCAAACCTTCATTAGATTGTGAAAATAGTCACTAAAATAAGTTACATATCCTAATTTTAAGGGAACCAAGATTTTGAATAGGGTTAATTGCTTGAAAATGTATCATACATGTCACTTTTTGTTATTGTGTGTTCCGAACTTTTTTTTTTCTTATTGTGTGTAATAAACTTTCAAATTTCGATTATTTTGTGTATTTTGTGACAATTTTACCCTTACTTTTTTCAAATTTCGAAGGGTAAAATGGTCATTTTACATGGCTGAATAGTCACAAAATACACACAATAATCAAAATTTGAAAGTTTAATACACGCAATAAGAAAAAAAGAAATTTCAGTACAAATAATAACATAAAGTGTCAAGTATGATACATTTTCAAGTTATTAACCGTTTTGAATAACAACAGAAAAAGAGTCTGAAAATAACCTAGAGCTTGTATGATACAAAATTTGTTATTGTTGTCCCTAACATTGGTTTGATTCAATGTGAAGTCGTAAATGTCATTGCCCTGTATTTAGATGACATAAAAACATAATATAAATATGGTTTGATATGTAAACGTGCTTTTTTGTACTAAGATGATTACATGTTGGAGTGTACGTGGTCTAGAGAATCAATTTGATCTGATATAGATTGATCCAATACAACTGAACCATTCATGTAGCAAATAGTAAAAATTCCAAAAATAAGCTACCAAGCAAATATAATCATATATTCCTTCATGATTAGAATTATAAAGTTCATATAGTATCCAATCATGCTCTCAATTATATGCTCGTAAAACGTATAACCAATCAATTTGAAACATGAAGCCTTCACTAATTAACAAAAACGATAAAATTGACTCACCTTATGATTTTTTGGGAAAAATTGATTTATTGAACTAACGAAAACAATTAAAATTAAAGACAGATACTGAATTTGGTGTGTGCGTTGTTACGTTTAGGGTTTTGGGTAAAGCAACAACTAAATATAAGCAAATGATTAATTTTGGATATTATAATTGTTAGCATTACTTTTAAAAGAAAGTAATAGAAGTGATGATCATTTTATATATATATATATATATATATATATATATATATATATATATATATATATATATATATATATATTAACTATTGTTTTGTGATTCGAGAATATAAACCCTTTTGTCAAATGATACTAAAATGTTGTGTGTGAAACAAGCAATCGCATAAAATACGGAGTGTCAAAGATAAGTTTTCATCCGTTTTATACGTTTTTGTTCCTTTTTTTTTTACGTTTTTGTACGTGTTCCACGCTTTCGACCATTTTTTTACGTTTTCGTCTTTTTTTTCCCGTTTTCGTCTCTTCTTCTACGTTATCATTCATTTTTAACGTTTTCTACGGTTTTTTTTTACGTTTTCGCCCCTTTTTTTACGTCTTCATTTGTTTTTTTACGTTTTCGTCTGTTTTCTTACGTTTTTGTCTGTTTTTCTACATTCTCATTTTTTTTTTACGTTTTCGTCAGTTTTTTTTACATTCTCGTCTGCTTTATTACGTTTTCATCTCTTTTTTTACGTTTTCGTCTGTTTTTTTTAAAATTTTTTATCTTTTTTACGTTTTCGTCTTTTTTTTACACTTTCGGATGTTTTTTATGTTTCGTGCGTCTTTTACGTTTTTTTTGTTTATCGTCCATTTTTTTACGTTTTCGTGTGTTTTTTTACGTTTTTGCCTTATTTTTTACGTTTTGACTTGTTTTTACGTTTTCGTCTGTTTTTTACGTTTTCGTCTATTTTTTTTACGTTTTTGTACATTTTAGTCTGTTTTTCTACGTTTTCATCCGTTTTTTACGTTTTCGTCTGTCTTTTTACGTTTTCGTATGTTTTTTGACGTTTTCGTCCGTGTTTTTTACATTTTCGTCAGTCGTTTTACGTTTTCGTCTGTTTTATTACGTTTTCCTTTATTTTTTACGTTTTCGTCCATTTTCATATGATTTCATGAGTATTTTTACATTTTTGTACGTTATTGTACATTTCTTACATAACAAAACGGACGAAACAGAAGATAACGTCAGAAAATGATCGAAAACTTAAAAAAACGGACGGAAACGTGTAAAAACCGGTCGCAAACCTAAAAAATGGACAAAAAAGTATATAATGATCGAAAAGGAAAAAAATGGACGAAAACGTTAAAAACGCGAACGAAAACGTAAAAAAAGGAGGAAAACGGACTAAAAGGTAAAAAAAAAACAAACGAAAATGTATAACAAGGTCGAAAACATAAAAAACGGTCGAAAACGATAAACAAGATCAAAAACGTAAAAAATGTACGAAAACGTAAAAAAACTGTCAAAAACGGTCAAAAACGTAAAAAAATGGACGAAAACGTAAAAAAACGGAGGAAAACAGACTGAATGTAAAAAAACAGATGAAAACGTAAAACACAGACGAAAACATAAAAAAAAATGGGCGAAAAAGTAAAAAACCGGTCGAAAACGTAAAAAAATGGGTGAAAACACAAGAAAACGAATGAAAACGTAAAAAAAAGTGACAAAAACATAGGAAAAAAAAGACCAAAAGTAAAAAAAATGGTCGAAAACGTAAAGAAACGGATGAAAAACAAAAAAAGGGTCGAAAACGTAAAAAAACGGTCGAAAACGAAAAAAACCTACAAAAACAAAAAAAAACGGAGGAAAACGTTAAAAAACAGACGAAGTCGGACTAAAACGGAAAAAACGTATAAAAACTGACGAAAACGTACGAAAACGGATATTGAGAAGTAGATGTAGGGTTTGTGAAAGAAGACGTAAAATTTGAAAGATAATTATAGAAATTCAGAAGAGGAAAGATGTGAAAAGAAGCACTTATGCCTGCAAAAAACAAACATAAACCTCTGCCCTCCCGCAGACAAAAGAAGTGAAAAGAGGGAAAAGTGCTTATTGGGAAAAAAAACAAACGACACATGCAAATGTAAAAGCGTGTAACTCAACTGCAATAGTTATGGAACTCAACAAATGTGAAAGCGTGTAACTTAATGTTCTTTTTTCAACAATAATGGTTTCAGAAAGTTATTTTTTCATAGTTGGCACAAAGAGGAAGAACACATTCTTTTTTAAATATTTTCATTTCACATCATCATTAGGCACAAGGTCACCATTACCTAACAAACAGATTTATTGCATCTGTTACTTTTGTCACTTGCAAGGCCATTGCAACTAAAAGCAAGACTATTGAACCATATTTTTGCTAATTTTCATTGTGAAACCTTTTGCTTTTCAAACAGATAAGCATTTTAAAATAAGCAATCCCAATCACCCCTTAATATAAAGTTGACTCTACGCTTGTCTATGACCTATAGATTGTATAACCAAGTATAACACTTAGGATGAGATATAGATTGTCTACGGTCTGTCTAATATCCAATATTTATTAGTCTTGGCTAGAAACTTATGATCAAACGGACTCTGCGCTTATGTATGAACCATGCAACCATCTTGACCCTTTATACCAAGTTACAAACCCTATCAAATCTATTGTACACCATATATTTCAAAACTTCATTAGATTTTGAAAATAGTCCACTAAAATAACTTACATATCCTAATTTTAAGGGAATCAAGATTTTGAATAGGGTTCATTGCTTGAAAATGTATCATACTTGTCACTTTTTGTTATTGTGTGTTTCGAACTTTTTTTTTCTTATTGTGTGTAATAAACTTTCAAATTTCGATTATTTTGTGTATTTTTCTGTTGTTATGAACCATGCAACCATCTTGACCCTTTATACCAAGTTAAAACCCTATCAAATCTATTGTAAACCATATATTTCAAACCTTCATTAGATTTAGAAAATAGTCCACTAAAATAAGTTACATATCCTAATTTTAAGGGAACCAAGATTTTGAATAGGGTTAATTGCTTGAAAATGTATCATACTTGTCATTTTTTATTATTGTGTGTTCCGAACTTTTTTTTTCTTATTGTGTGTATTAAACTTTCAAATTTCGATTATTTTGTGACCATTTTACCCTTACTTTTTTCAAATTTCGAATGGTAAAATGGTCATTTTACATGGCTGAATAGTCACAAAATACACACAATAATCAAAATTTGAAAGTTTAATACACGCAATAAGAAAAAAAGAAATTTCAGTACAAATAATAACATAAAGTGTCAAGTATGATACATTTTCAAGTAATTAACCGTTTTGAATAACAACAGAAAAAGAGTCTGAAAATAACCTAGAGCTTGTATGATACAAAATTTGTTATTGTTGTCCCTAATATTGGTTTGATTCAATGTGAAGTCGTAAATGTCATTGCCCTGTATTTAGATGTGAAGGATTATACTAACACTTGGGATGTTGATCTTAATAATGTGTTTGGGATATTTAGGAATGAATGTGATTTAGTACGCGGAATTTACTATAACACACTTAAA